>OY728126.1:395828598-397028598 GCA_963277665.1 Viscum album
ATGTCATGCTTGTTTAAAATGTAAAATGACCAAGCCGCCTTTCGGTTCATAGGGTGAAAGGGCCACAGAGCTTCTAGGATTGTGGCACACGAATGTGTGTAGACCATTTCCAGTAGAAGATAGAGGTGGATATTCATACTTCATTGCTTTTACTGATGATTTGAGTAGATATGACTATGTCTACTTAATGAGGTATAAGTTAGATTCCTTAGAGAAATTTAAGGAATTCAAGAATGAAGTAGAGAATCAGCTTGGTAAAAAGATAAAGAAACTTCGATTGGATAAAGGTGGAGAATATTTGAACCAAGAGTTCATCAATCTTCTACAGGAGTATGGGGTTCTATCTTAGCTCACTCCACCATATACACCACAATAAAATGGTGTTAGTGAAATGTGGAACCACACCTTGTTGGACATGGTGAGGTCGATGATGAGTCATGCAGATCTTCCATTATCCTTTTGGGGATATGCATTACAAACTGCAGTATACCCATTAAACCGAGTACCAACTAAGGCAGCAAAAAGAATTCCCTCTGAGTTATGGAATAGAAAGAAACCCATGTTATGGCACACATGTGTATGGGGATGTGAGGTGTTTTTAAGGCCTTCTTAGGAAAAAACTAGCACCTCAGGGCATGAGGTGTATCTTTATAGGATATCCCAAGGAAATGAAAGGATATTACCTATATAACCCTTCAGACAAGAAAGTGATTGTCACCAGACAAGTCGTCTTTCTTGAGAGGGATCAAATCCTCAAGAAGGATAGTGGGAACAAGATTGACTTTGATGAAGTTGATGCTCAATATACACAGGAGTTGGTACAGGAACAAGTTCCATAGGTTCCTGTGGAAGAGGTTCCAGAAACAAAAGTACTGCGTAGGAGCTCAAGAGAGGTAAGAGAACCTGAGAGATTTTGTTTCTTAGTCACTGGGGATGGTGAATCATTATTGTTGGAAAATGATGAACCTCTATCCTAAAAGGAAGCAGTAGAAAGCTTATAAGATGCAAGATGGATAGAAGATATGAATTATGAGATTAATTTCATGTATAAGAACCAAGTATGGGTTCTGGTTGATGATCCAGTTGATCTAAAGCCTGTTTGATAAAAATGAGTATTCAAGAGAAAGTTGGACATGGAAGGTCAAGTTAGCACCTATAAATCAAGACTAGTGGCTAAAAGATTTAGAAAACATCAAGGAGTTGACTATGATGAAACCTTATCTCCAGTTTCCTTGTTTAAATCCATAAGAATCATACTTTCCATAACAACTTACCATGATTTTGAGATTTGGAAGATGAATGTAAAAATAGTATTCTTTAATGAAAATCTTTAGGAATATGTCTATATGACACAAATAAAAGGGTTTGTGACACCAAGTGAATCCAAATGCAATTGCAAGTTGTAGAAATCCATCTATGGATTAAATAAAGCATTCAGGTCATGGAACAATTGATTTAATGAAGCCATAAAGTAATTTGGTTTCATTAAAAACGAATTTGATCCATGTGTTTATAAGTGGTTTAATGGGAATGCGGTCGTTATTCTAGTAGTATATGTTGATGACATATTGCTTATTGGAAAAGATTTACCGGTCATATAATCAGTTAAGGACTGGTTGAACAAGTGTTTCTCTATGAAAGACTTAGGCAAAGCAGCCTACATTCTAGGGATCAAGATCATTCGTGATAGATCCAAGAGGCTGCTTGAACTATGTTAGGGTATATACATTGACCAGATACTAAAGAGATTTATTATAGAACAATCCAAGAGAGGATTAGTTCCAGTGTCACATGACATAAATATTTCTAAGAAAATGTGTCCTCATACACAACAGGAGAAAGATAGGATGGGTAAGATCCCATATGCTTCAGCTATAGGATCCATCATGTATGCCATGTTATGTACTAGACTTTATGGTGCCTATGCACTGATCATGGTAGGTAGATATCAAGAAGATCCAAGAGAACAACATTGGACTACTGTTAAGACTATCCTTAAGTATCTGAGAAGGACTAGGGATATGTTCCTGGCGTATGGAGGAGACGAGGAGCTTGTCATCAGAGGGTATGCTGATACTAGTTTTTAGATAGATGAAAATGATCTGAAGTCTCAATCAGGATATATCTTCTGTCTCAACAGAGGAGCTGTGAGCTGGAAGATTTCAAAGCAACTAGTTGTGGTCGATTCTACAGTGGATTTTGAATATATAGTAGCTTCTGATGTAGCTAAGGAATCTGTCCAGATTCAGAACATTTTCCAAGATCTTGATGTGATTCCTAGCATTAAATATCCTATCACATTGTATTATGATAATACTTCAGCGGTGGCTCTTGCAAAATAACCTAGGTCACATCAACAGAAAAAGAACATACTCCGAAAGTATCACCTCTTGAAGTATTTCTATCAAAAGGGTGAAGTTGCAATGAGAATAGTGTCCACAGAAGAGAATGTGGAAGACCCCATTACTGAAGGCCTATCTCAGTAGAAGCATTCATATCATGTGATAGCTGGTGGGTTAAAGGTTGTTAGTAGTTGTATATAGTTCAAGTGGTAGTCTATTGGAGTTGGTGGCCTAGAACCAACTACTTTTGTAATTTATTCATTAATAAATACTTTATCACATCTTGATTGTTCTTCTACATGAAAATGCATGTGATAATGTCCTAAGGATAACTGTTGTACTAAAAGTTCATAACAGATCCCTACTATGATGAGAACCCGAAAGTTCCATAACATTGTTCTTGAATATATGTTCTATGGATGGATGATGTTATTTGAGGGACATAAATAATATAGTACATTAGGGGTGAGGAATCATAAAACTTTGAGGCACCTTCTCATGGTGTATGCCCTTGGTAATATCGAGGAGGATATTATGAGAACGAGACCCGCCAGTAGGAGATTCACATTTCATAGTGTCATTGGATGTTCCTATCTACGGACGTGTGTATTGGTCCTTAGACTTTAACATTACTATTAATGAGTATTACAACTGGCGCACTTAGATGTATTGAAAAAAACTATGATGAAACACTATTTGTAGTGAGGTAGGATATATTGGGTGTATCACAAGTAATACTCCATTAATAGATAATTCAAGAAAGGATTTGTCCCTTCTATTCCATAACGAAAGTAGATATCTCAAGCCCTTTGATGGAATTGATATAGCTTAAATAAATCCACGTCCATGTTAAGGAATTGGTAAGTTCAATTCCGGGAAGTCAAAGAAAGAATAATCAAGCACATGGGTTGATGGAACTAGCATAAAACTCACTTGATTCGAGATATCGTGAAAAATAGATTACATTACACTGTAAGATTTCATAGGAGGTGACACGTCATTGCGACATTAACTTCTTTTTCTATGGGTGCATTGGCGTGTTGCTAGATGCTAACCTTTGACTTTAGACAAGCTTTGCCTAATGCCACTGAGAAAGAGGCTTAGAGGGTCACACACTAAGTGTGTCCAAGTATCAAAATTAAATATTAATTTAACAAGTTGAATAAAGATTATTCTTGATTGTGGTTTAATAATTATTCAAGGATTCCTGATCACATTTATTTCGACACTAGTTATTAAAGATAATATATTGTGGGGGAAATAATATATTAATTAACGAGTAATACAATGATATTTATTTGAGAAATAAATAGCCATTATTCAAGGTCTAATAAATGTGTGGGGGGGAATAAAGAAAATGGAAAAACAAAAGTACATGTTGTGTATATTAATATACATTCCATGTAATTTTTATAGGGATTTGTGAGAAATAATATTATTTATTTATTTAAATAATATAAGGTGTAATTAGTTGGGTGCATATCAAGTAATAATAATAGTCGACATTTATTATTAGACATGGGGTATTAATAAGAATTAAATGAAATGAATAAATTCTTTCAGGTAATTAATTCATTTTATTATTCTAAGTAATTAAAATCCCAATTACATAATTCTCATTAGCCTTTCCAATTATGAGGGTTATGCACAATGGATCTAGAGAAATCTCTCAAGCCAAGAGAGAATTATTTCCTTCCAAGAACGATCTCAAGTTACGAGAGAGATCCTCATCCATCGGATCAAGGAGAGTGCTTTGCAAGCTGCTCTCAAAGTGATCGAAGGAGGACATCGCAAGCGAAGACTCTTCTGCACTAGAACCCGGAGATCCCTTCGACGATGTCCATAGATACGTGGAGAATGTGTGTATCACCACTAGTGGAATCCTATACTTGGATTCTACGAAGAAAAGACAGATCACATCGGATCATGACTGAAAACATCAACAGAGAGAGAATTCCATCAAGGTAATTATTGTCTTTTAATTAAATTAATTATAACCAATATATAATGATCCTATCTATGGTTCCAGGACTCCATTCCTTTATTTTGTTCTTCATTTTATTACAAAGATTTGGCATTTTATTATCATGATGGATCTCGGATTGATCGTTGTTAATGGAAAAATTAAAGTTGGGTACACCCATCAACACACTTCCGCTATGCCTAGAACCTACATCACCAAATATTACAAAAGTGGAAACATCTCGAGCCATCTTCCACCTCCTTCTACTCTCCCTACTCCTCCGTTATGTCCTCCATCATGCAGAACTCCATGCTCCAAACACCGCCTCATCTAAGGTGGTCCACGAATGTGTTGTCATGACACGTCAAATTGATTATGTTTTTAAAGTTGATTTATAGTAAATGGAAGACCCTATGTCATCTCTCAAGGAGCATTGGAAGTTTAAATTTTGTATTTTTAATAAATATTACTAAAAAGGTGATGGTTTTGAAAATAGTTTTAAAAATAAAAATACTTAATTAAAGAATTTAATAGTTGATAAATAAAGGTGTTATTTTAAGAATTATGAGAGAAGGAGGTCATTTCAAGTTCACTGCACATCTTGTTTAGTTCACTGTTATGAAAATTACACATGGTTCAATAAAATCATTCAATTGAGGGTAATCAATTTCTTAATTCCCCTCATGTCATTTAAAACAATGCATAATGAACCAACCCTTAACACAAAAAACATATTGTCAAGGTTTAGATATCAATAAAAGAACAAAGGATACAAAATCATACTGAAATATTTTATATGTGTGAGAGAAATGGGATGCTTGTGTTGTCCAATTAGAACAACCAATGATTCCCACTTAAATTTCAACCCAATCGGCATTGAAATAATAAGTTTTACACATAAGTGTATCAAATAAATTCATTCAAAGGAGGATCCAGTTAAGATAAGTTTTAAATGAAATATTTCACACAAAAATTACACTAAACAATTAAAATAAAAAGTATTGTAACTCCCTTTAAAATATGTGAAACTCTCTTGAAATGATCGTCCACCATTTAGCTCACTGTCGAAAGGAGGATGAGACTCGGGTGAAACTTCACCTTCATCCTTGACCACCCTATGAGGATAGAGGCCTCAAAAACTTCTTGAATTATGAGAGGAATCATTTGGGTCCCCAAAATTGTAATTCCATGTTCCTCATTCAAAATTTCCAATGGGTGCCCAAGGTTCTAATTTATTAGCAAAGTGGAAGGTGGTTTTGGGAAACTAGATTTCGTAAAAATAATTGGCCCATTGTTTTCTACCTATATAAATTCTTATCATTATTTAAAAAAACAACAAAATATTTCCCCACCTCTTGAATATAATAACTAAAAATTTGGCATCTTTTGTATTTTTACAGGTAGAGATATGGCTGAAATACAGAACACCACTTTTGACATCGAACAAATTTCTTCTCATGGATAGGTTGGTCTAAATGGGCCCCTTAATGGATGATGGAGCTTGTATTTATTTAGAATAGTTGTATCCAATTGAATCTATAATAATTTGATAACATTTCAACCCAAATTATTGCATGGGTTAGTTTCAATGTTTTTTTGATTTCACAAAGGTTCTTGGGATCCTGTGCAGTTTGGGATTCTTAGATTGAACATCATTCTGGATCCTTCAAATCACCTCCATATGTAATGAAATCATCAAAAAAAGTGAAATTTCTCTTTTTAACAGTGATAAAAATTAAATTATTGAATAAAATATGAATTTAAATTTTTTATAATAATTGTAATTTACAGTAAAAAATCAGTTTAATACAATGGTGTAAGGGTGAAATAAAATAGTAAATCATGGTGTGATTTCACCCCCACAATGAAAAAAAATGAACTCCTAGGAAAAGTCACATTTTCAAAAAATTATTCATGGATATATTACAAACTTAATGAATATGTAACATTAAATGGGAATATTATTCCTGATATAAATGTGATCAAAGAAAAAATCACACCAAGGAGTTATTCTCAGTTATCATGGAGATTCCTGGTGCCGCCTTTGAGGAATCGTCGGCTTCCTTGCAACACACTCTCATTGCTCGCTTTGGGGGCAGTACACCTCCCCTGGAAGCGTTTCAGTGGTTTGTGGGATCTTGGGGGATCCGTGATCAGGTGATAATCTTCTTTTTTCATAGGCGCTCCTTCTGCATCATCCTGGATTCGTGAGACGACTTCTTACAAGAGCGGTGTTGTGTCCCCCGTGCTTGGGGTCGATAGAGTTTTAATCTAACAAGATGGTCCATGGAAGTGCATCAGGGGAAAGAAATTCCCTTCACTGCAGTGTGGGTCAGTCTCCTAGGGCTTCTGCTTCCCTTTCATAATTATGGCTTCTTCAAAGGTATAGGTGACTCTTTTGGGGGATTCTTGTGTTCTGACCCCCGGACCAGCCAGTGTGTGGAGGTATCGGTGGCCCGAATCTACATTGAGATGGATCTATCTATTACAGTGGCAGATAAAATGGATCTTTGGGTAGAGGACTCCCTTTTCTGGGTTAAAGATATATCCTACCCTTTTTTGTGCTTCTGCTCTAACTGCATTCTTCAGGCTCACGCAGTACAGATGTGTTGTCACCTTCAGCAGGATAGAAGGTGGCAGCCCACCCATGGCGCTCACGGTGGTGGAGTTCGGTCAACCCCGACACCTGAAAACGTAACTGGCTAGAAATATGAGGAGGTCCAAGGCCCTGGTGAATGATTGTGTTCATCCTCTGGGGTTGTGGTTCCAGAGATACAACCAGACTCAAATGAGGTGGGTGGCCTAGCACATTGCTGGGATTTGTTGCTCTTCATGCCAAGGTATCTGCCTCAGGACCGGGACGTTTCTCAACGTTATCAACTATGTTTCACCCAATTACTACCAAATCTACTTCCTCTGGATAGCGTTATGGACCGAGGAGAGCTTGGTGGGGAGAAGCGTTCTATGGAGCTGGTGCCTATGGGTTTCATCTTCGAGGTCACTTCACCGACTAGAGGTACTTCTTCCCCCCTTCCCACCTATGGTAGCTCAACGATATGGAGATGGTGTTCAAAGGAGGCATGATACATCAAATCCAACAAATAAGTAAAGACTGGTCTCTTGGATCCAAGTCCATGGGTCTCCATCCTTGTGGAACATGGAAAGAAGCACATGCGTCTACACCATATCACAATCCATGCAGTAATAGGGGCGGGGCCCCTCCTACTTTGATAAAGCCATGCAATCTAGGTCCAAGCCCAAGAACCTCTTCTCCCAATGATACCTCTATTTATTTGGAATGCCCGGGGTATCGGAGCCCGCATCAAGACAGACTTATTTGTGTTAAAGATTCTTAAGCATAAGGTACTCATGGTTTCCATCCTTGAGCACAAGCAATAGTCCAAGAGGATTAGGGAGATCTCCAGAAAACTCAAAATACTGGGAAATATGCTTGTTGATTCATCCAACCACCACATATGGATTTTCTAGCATGGTAGGATTTCGGTTGATCTGGTGCAGGTAGGGGATCAATTCATCACAGTAAAGGTGACCATTGACACTTGCTATTTTTTAGCCTTTTTCATCTATGGAAAGTGTGATGCCCAGCAAATGGAGACCCTATGGAATTATATCAACGCATTTGATCCGGGTAACCTCTCTTGGATCATTGGAGGGGATTTCAATGTTGTTTTGGATCCGGAGGAGTAGAAAGTAAGAGGGAATTTTAACAGAGAAGCTAGCCTTGATTTTTATCAATTCTTGGTGGGCAGAGGACTGATGGACCTTGGGTTCATTGGAGATGATTTTACATGGTGTAATAACCAACAAGGAAACTGAAGGTCATGGATTCATCTAAATATATATTTATCCAACATGTAGTACTCAACGTTTGGCAACACTCAGGTGGTTTATCTACTGCGCGGCCTATCGGATCACTCCCCACTATTGGTCTCCCTATCCTTTGGGCGTGAGAAAAAAGCTCAGTTCCCTTTCTACTAACATTGGACTCAGGTCTCGAGATATGATGATTTGGTTCATGACTCCTGGAATGCATCACCCCAGGGGCGCACTTTGACAGGCTTGCACATTAAGCTTAAGCAGTTTAAGACCCAACTTCATATGTGGTCGCAGGATTTTCATATGTATGATCGTGAGTTGGAAGTAGTCATGTAAGATGTGGACCAGATTTAAATATAGCTTGAAGTGGATTGGTATGACCATTTATTAGATGATCTTTCCAGTATGAAAGAACTCATGACAGATATGCTTCTCAAATAATAACATCAGGCGCAGGAGGATGCAAAGATAAAGTGGCTCAAGGAAGGTGATAAAAATATTGTTTATTTATAGGATTTTATTAAGGAAAGGGGTAGATGGGTTAAACCAAACATATAGATGGAGGATGGGTATTTCACCGACGACAGGGAGGTGGGAGGGAGGATGGCTAGTGACTACTTCCGCGACCTTCTGGCTAGCCCCAAAGCGTAGTTCCTAAATGGGTACCCAGGGGTGGTGAGGGGGTTTTTGATGTAATTCAGAACAACTTCTCAGATCATGATAAAGAAGTCCTTGGTTCCATTCTCAAGAGGAGGAGATTCATAGAGCCATGATGATCTTGAATCCAGAGAGCATGATGGGTCTAGATGGGTTTTCTGGTGGCTTCTACAGAGCATGCTAGGAGATGGTGAAATTTGATATCATTGTGGCAATTCCAGACTACTTCCGAGGATGTTTGTTACCCCAGGTTTCTTGTGCTACCACGGTGGTTCTCATCCCCAAGTACAAGTCTCTAACCTTGGTGGAGCACTTTTGGATGATAAGCATGTGTAATGTGCCCTATAAGATTCTTTACATTATTATTAATGCTCATTTATCCATTCATCTTCCTAAATGGATTAGCATGGAACAAAATAGTTTCGTAAAGGGACCCTCCATCTAGGGGCAATTGTAGTGGCCCAAGAAACCATCAGGGACATCAACTTCAAAACACGTGGTTAGAACATGGAAGTGAAGCTCGACATGAGAAAGGCATATGATCGAGTGGAGTGGGGGTTCATTATTAGAGTCCTGGCAGGTATGGGTCTCTCTCCATGGAATATTGATCTTATCTTTTGCTGATTTTGCTCTGTGTGGATGTCGATTGTGTTCATGGTGAAACCATTCATCTTCTTCAAAGTGACGTGGAGGCTATAGTAAGGGGATCTGATATCTCTAAATATCTTCATCATGGCATAAGATGTGCTTAGCCTACTTATTCTGCATAGCATTAACAGAGGGTATATCTCCCTATATAGAAGGATGAGGCATTTTACATCGGTATCACACCTCATGTTTGCGGATGATGCTATTACCTCCATGAATGCTTCGAGAAGAGAAGTGAGGGGTATGACCAGAATCCTGGAGGAGTACAACCATTGGAGTGGTCAGGTTATCAATAAGGCGAAGAGTAGTTTCTACATCTCAAGCAGTTGCTCCGCTAGGTGGGTTCGCAAGGTGAGTCAGAGTCTAGGAATGTAGAAAGGGGCATTTCCCATGGTGTATCTGGGATCTCCCATATCATCAATGAGGATTCGCATCCAATATTTTGACCCACTGGTTTGTAGAATAGTGGAAAGGGTCCTCAACTAGAAGAACAAGTTCCTGTCCGTTGGGGGAAGGATTGCACTGGTTAATAGCGTACTCCTAGCCTCCCCGGTTCACGCTTTATCAGCTGTCAAGGTACCCAAAATAGTTATACATTATATGGATAGGGTTCTCATAGGTTTCATATAGGATCTGAGGTCAAAGGGTAGAAGTCATTAGGCGGATTGGTGTAGGATGGTGAGGCCGATAAGTGAAGGTGGTATTAATGTTAGGAGCCCCAATGATACTGTAACCTGCATGCATCCCAAACAAAAGTGGGAGGTGTTGGAGTGTCAGACCCTATAGGGACAGGTCATGCAAGAGTGCTACAGGGGGGGTTGGGAAGCATGGGATAGGAACACCTCCCCCATCTGGGACAAGATCAGACCTATGGTCTCCTTCATTCAACCTCTCTCTTGGAGGATTGTGGGGAATGAAGATGTTTTTTTCTGGCATAATAACTAGAGTGGGGAGATTATAGGGTACCCTGGGTGTCCATCCACAACTGTTTCCTTTAAATAGGCGAGCATTTATCCTATGTTCACCAACACGGTGTTGAATAGTGATCAACTGGATATCTTTCAGATCATTGGACTAGACTCTACTCCAGAAAAATGTGTGTTCACCCAGTCTCCTTCAGGATATTTCACGGCCAAATATTATCAGAGCATCTCCTTCACTCAAGTTGTTGGGGACGAGTGGAGTGAGGTGTTATGGTGCAAAAACATCCCCACCAAGTATAATTTTCTAATGTGGAGAATCCATAATAGAGCACTACCCACCGATGAGAACATCAAATGATGTTGGGTGAGTATGGTGTCTAAATGTGGTTGTTGTAGTAGGAATATGGAGGACAGTGTGGATCACTTGTTCTTTGGGAGTGAATGAGCATTGAAAGTTCTTCAGTGATTTTAATGTGTTATCTATACCTAAAATGGATGATCAGTCTTTTACCATCCGATGGTTTAATGGGGTGGGGAGAGAGGGGCCTAAGAGAAGGGGACACACTTTGGTTATGTAGGCTGGATGTTGGTGTCTGTGGTAGGCATGGAACCAATGGCTTCATGAAGGGGTGAGATTGTCGATGCTCAAGATCACCATAAGAACACAAAATCTTCTCCTGTACATGGTTAAGGCTCTTAGCACGTGGTGGGATGCTCCTACCCTTCAGTGGATCATGCAATCTATTCCTGGTACCGTGGCCCAAATGAACATCGCCCCTAGTAACTGGGTTAGTTGGAAAACCCCCTACTCGAGGCTTGAAGATGAACACTGATGGCTCGTGCATTTTGGGCTTCATGTGAGGTAGAGGGATTGTACGCAACGAAAAGGGTTTAGTGGTTCTGGCCTTCATAGTCCGGCTAGTCCAGGGGACATCACTACAAGCAGAGGCTAAGAGTTTATGGACAAGACTCATGGCTTGCAGGCAAAGGGTCATGGAGCTAGAGTAAGTGAAAACTGATTCCATGTAGGTATTTAATGCACTCCAATAACAAGGTAAGACACCTTGTTCTATCAAATACATCATTATCCAGTGTCGTGGGAGGCTCGACAATAGCATCAGAGTGTCTCATACCTGGCAGGAGGGGAATGAGGCAGCTGACTATCTGGACTCTCTTGATATTCCAAGCTCAGAGCGGTTATTTTTCCATAATTTTCACAGTCTAAATCCAACAGGGGTTAATATTATCAGAGGGGATACCCTCAGCCTTCATTACTTTAGACCCCCATAAATGTGTCTCTCCCCCCATTCCAGAATTGTACTTTGTTTTATTTTTAATAAAAATATATATGATGATGATCTTTTACCTCACTATTCAACACCTCATCTTGACCATTATTCTATGGGTGATATGTACTAGACACTCGATGCCCGACCCCATAACTATTCAAAAGTGATTGCATTGTTCGGTTTCATAAGTGAGAATCCTAGTCACTGATGATGAACCTAGGTAATCCAAACCTACAAAAAATTTGGGTTCTCAAAAATTCCACAACTTTCTTGGAATCATTTTTCCTCATGGATCGTGCCTCTAACCATTTTGATACATAATCCATTTCCAAAATAATGTACAAGTTTCCAAAGTAATTGGGAAATGGACCCATAAATTCCGTGCCCCAAACATAAAAAATATCATTTAAGAGAAAGGGTTTTTGTGGAATTTCATTTCTTTTAGATACATTCCCCATTATTTGATAGTGAGGAAAATATTTACATAAATCTTGGGAATCCTAAAATAATGTAGGATAAAAGAAACTAGAATTGAGGACCTTGCATGCAGTCCATTGGGAACCAAGGTTTCCCCCACAAGAAAGAGTGTTTAAGAACCTAAAGACAGACTAAAACTCACTATCGAGAACACAAAACCTAAGTAATTGATCACTACATTTACACCAAAGGTAGAGGTTATACCAAATGTACCAAAAAGACTCATGTTTTAGACAGTCAAATTGGTTTTTTTATTAAAATTCATAGGAATGAAATATACTACCAAATAATTTACAATTTCTACATACCAAGGAATGGAATCTTGAACATGGTACAATTTCTTATCGGGGAACATTTCATTTATGGTAATTTAGGGGGATAAGTCAATGTATAAGGATAAGAGGATCCTACTGATATGGTCATCCACCACATTATCTGCCCCTTTTTATCTCTAATTTCTAGGTTAAATTCATGAAGCAGGAGCATCTAGTGAATGAAAAATTGTTTGGCTTCATGTTTCTTAAAGAGACACTGAAGGGATGCATGATCTGAGAACACAATGACCTTGGACCCTAAAAGGTATTACCTAAATTTATCTAAGGAAAACACAGTGGAATGTAATTATTTTTTTGTTATGGTGTAGTTTTCTTGGGTAGGGTCCAGTGTGTGTGAGAAATAAGATATGACATGTGGAACTCGGTCAACCCGTTGTGATAAGACTTCCCCAACTACATAGTTAGAGGCATCACACTTGAGCTCAAATGGTAAACCCCACAGAGGTGGATGGATTATCAGGGCTGATGTGAGACTCTATTTCAAGTTTTTAAAATAATCCTCAAAATTTTTATCAAACATAAATTCTTTTTCTTATTGCAGTAATCAGACGAGGGGGAGTGAAATCTTACTAAAGTCATGAATGAAACGATGACAAAATCCAGCATGACCTAAGAAATACCGCACATCCCATACATTTTTGGGGAATGGTAGGGAATAAATGACATCCAATTTTGATTTAACTACTTGTATAACATCCCTAGAAATGACATTCCCATGAACTATATCTTGTTTCACTATTAAATAGAACTTCTCATAATTTAATACAATATTCTTTTCAATATAGCGACGTAGGATAGAACTAAGACTACTAAAAATTTCATCAAAAGAGGATCAATAAATAGTGAAATCATCCGTGAATACTTCTATGAAATTATCTAGGTAATCCAAAATAATAATAATCATACAACATTGGAAAGTACCCAGAGCATTGCACAGACCAAATGGAATCCTCCTATAGGAAAATGTGCCAAAGGGACAAGTAAAGGTTGTCTTTTTCTAATCATCAAAGGAAATATGGATATGAAGTTATCCAGAATACCCATCAAGAAAATAGTAATGGGACATCCTTGCTAGCCTCTCTAGCATATAGTCAATTAATAGAAATAGGAAATGGTCTTTCCTAGCATGCTAGTTTAGTTGGTGATAGTCTATTTAGACAAGCCAACTATTCTACACATGGGTTGGAACTAATTCATTATTTTGATTTTTAATTATAGTAAGATTGGTTTTCTTAGGAAAAAATTTCAATGGAATGACCCATTGGATGTCAGAGATGGGGTAAATGATTCTAGAATCTATTAATTTGGTTACCTCCTTTTTAACAACATCTAGTTGGTTTTGGTTTAGTCAACATTTTTCCTTTCTTACTAGTTTAGCCTCATCATTTAACAATATATGATGTGTGAAAATTGATGGGCTAATACCAGGAATGCCAGAAAGTTTCCATCCCAAATATTTTTTATACTCCCTAAAAAGTTAAAGCAGACTCAATTCATGCTCTGGAGGGAGTGAACTAGCAATGATGATAGACATCTTGTTTCCATTCTCAAGATATGAATATTTTAAATCTTGAGGAAGTTTTTTAAGTTCCACTTCAGGTGGATTTTATATTGATGGGAGTGAATGTGAAAGTGGGAGGTTAATGACATCATCTAACTGCTCAATGGTAACCTCCTTATATGTGAAATAATATTTTACAAGCTTGGAAGAATCATCGATGGTCATGAGATCATCAGTGTTCAAGAAATCATAAATTAATAAACACGTGTGACATTTTTCTAAACTAGTAAAACATTCTATGCATGATTCATTACCTAGAATGTATATTAAGGATGAAAACTCTAAAAGGGGATCAAGGGAAATAAAATAATTTTTTTAGGGGAAGGGAGTACATCAATTGAATTAACGGAAAGTGAGGAATGCTCTTATGAGGGGTGATTCATGGAATCAAGTATGTTGAAGAGGACAATATCTTCACCAAAATCTATATATAATGTACAATTTTGGACATTAATTATGGTTTTTTTAGTTTTAAATAAAGGATTATCCAATATAATTGGGGTGTCTCCATTCATCCTATCATCTTCTATTTTAAGAACATAAAAATTAGTATAAAAAATTAAAATTTTCACCCTCATGAGAACATTCTCTAACACACCATTGGAGTGTTTTGTACTCTGGTTTTATAGTTGAAAAAAAATTCCACTTGGGTTTAGTTCCCCAACATGTATTGAAGATAAAATGGAGTGAGACATCACATATATAGAAGCACCCAAATCAAGCATATCATTGGAAAAGAAATACTCACCTATAGTTCATGGAATCCAGAATCTTCTAGCGTCACTAAATTTTGTAAGAAGTTATGGCTCTATCAATGCTGAGATTTTCCTCCACAATCTCACCTTATCATCACCATGAACACCTTTTGTGTGTACACATCTCGTTCAGAAACTTGGCATATCGTGGAATTTTCTTTACAGCATCAATCAAGGGAATGTTAGCCTGAACTTTTTTGAAAGTTTACAATATTTATTTATCAATTTTAGTTTCTTTTTGTTTCCTTGGTTGGTTTTCCCTTTGGGGAAATAGAAGATAAATGTTTGGTCTAGGTGGCTGATTGACAGATACACTCTTAATTTTGGTGGGTTTTTTCTCGGGACATTGATTTTTTTTATTTGAGTTATTTGAGATGGTTGGAATGGAAGTTTTCTCAATAGGTGATGACACTATTATAGGGTTAATTTGTATTTCAAGTTGAGTTACACTCCTAATAGTGATGTCACTGACATTTTTCATATCCTTATGGTCGACTAGTGGTTGAGAGGGTAGTTTGGCTGACCCATAAATTTGGATTTCCCCCACCGAGTTGGTGATTTTTACTAATTGGGTTTTTAGGTTTTTTATGGCTACTTGGGTGGTTTATTTAAATAGTAGATTATTGGCATCCATTTGTTTCATCATGTATTCTGCGCTAGGTTTGGGTTTTGGAGGGAGTTTTGGAAGGTTTTTTGTACTGGTTGGGTATTTCTAGGTGGTGGTAGTGTATGACTACTCTACCCTAGTTGGTTCCATGGTTATTGAGATTGTTTTTAATACCCCCTTACCTATAGGTTTGGTTTTATTTTTACCCAGGGTTGTATGGATAGTACGGTTCTTTCCTAAAGGGTCGGTTATAGGGGAAGCCTGGAAAGATTGCCTAAAAATCTCATAAGTTTCTCTCAGTTGAGGGAATTGGTCATAATAATGGGTGTCAATAGAATAGATACCATAATGGATTGAAGTAGGATATTTTGATTTCCATTGGGAAAGATCAAGTTATCTAATAAGGGTACTTACCTCCTTAAACTTTGTGTCCACCTTCTTCTCTACCTCAGAACTTTGCAACTCATGGACACCTCAAATGGGTGCACTAGACCTTGAACCAAACTTTGGTCTATTCTGTACCATGTTCACAATGAGGATCCTTGTACCGATTGGGGTTTTGTTATTAATTTCACCACTTGTAGTAGCATCAATCATGTTTTGATAAATAGGAATTAAACCTTTATAAAAATACTATATTAAAAGTTGATAAATTATTTGGTGGTGTGGGTAACTTGAAAAAAGCCTTTTAAATATGTTCCAATATTCATGAAGTATTTCTCCTTATGATTTCCTTATACCACAAATTTCATTCCTTATAGTTGTAGTTAGAGAGTTTGGGAAGTATTTTTCAATAAAAAGGTGTTCTATGTCTTCCCAACCTCTTATTGAGGAATTAACATAATACAACCAATCCTTTGCATTGTCTTCTAATGAAAAATGGAATTCCATAATCTTTACTTGTTCTTCATCCACATTATCAGGGTTTAATGTTAAACACATAGTGTGAAATTCTTTTATGTTCTTATTTGTATCTTCTCCCACAAGTCCAAAGAATCTGGGCAATAAGTGAATTAAATTGGATTTCATTTCAGAATTAGGTGCTTCACCTTGTATTTTAATGTATGAGAGATGGATCTATACATCATTAGAGGTTATTTATTTGAATTTTAGGTTATTTTGAGCCATATTATACAAGTTTATTTTAGTTTTGATGTTGGTTACATAAGAAGAATAAGGGTCGAGAAGACTTTCAATGTTTTGTGTGTCTTCCTGCAAAGGGTTCTCCTTTTGTCACAGTTTCAATGATGTAGGATCATCTTCCGTTCAAGTTTAAAAGGTGGTAAATCTCTTGGAGTAGAATGCTTCATGAAATTAAACTACAAAAGAAATAAATCAGATCAACAAAATATATGTAAAGGTAGAAGCTAAAACAAAAAAATATTTATAAAATTTACAAAAAAACTTATCAAAAACACACACTAAAAACCAAAGTGCTCCCAAAAAATGGCGCAAAAATTTGAATTCATTGTCATGACACATCAAATTAATTATGTTTTTAATTTTCATGTATAACAAATGAAATACCCTAGGTCACGTCTCAAGGAGAGTTGTATTTTTAAAGTGTGTATTTTTAATAAATATTTCTAAAAAAGGGGGTGGTTTTGAAAAAAAAATTAAAAATAAAATGACTTAATTAAAAAGTTTAATAGTTCATAAATAAAGGTAGTGTTTTAATAATTATGAGAGAATGAGTTCATTTCAAGTTCACAACACATCTTTTTGAGTTCTTTATTCTGAAAATTACACATGGTTTAATGTAATCCTTTGTTTGAGGGTAATCAAGATCTCAATTTCCCTCATTTCATTTAAAACAATGCAGAAAGAACAAACCCTTCACATAATAATTGTGTTTTCAAGGTTTTTATCTCAAAAAAAGAACAAGTTATTCCAAAGAACACTGAAATATTATGTAAGTGTGAGAAAAATAAGGTGCTTGTGTTTTCTAATCAGAACATTCCAATATTCCCACTTAAATATCAACCTAATCTGTATTGAAATGAAAAGTGTTACACATAAGTGTACCAAATAAATTCATTCAAAGGAGGATAAAGTTAGTATAAAAATTAAATTAAATGTTTCACTTTCAAATTACACTGAACCATTAGAAGAAAAAGTGATAGAACTCCCTTTACATGATGTTTAGCTCTCTTGAAATGATAATCCACCATTTAGCTCGCTATTGAGAGGAGGAAGATTCTCGGGTGCAACTTTGCCTTTATCCCTAATCCCCCAATGATGATAGGGGACTCTATAACTTATTGGATTAGGAGAGGACTCCTTTTTGTCTTCAAAATGACATATATTTACTCCTCATTCAAACTTGCAAATGGGGTACCCAAGGTGCCAATTTATAGGCAAAGTTGAAGGTGGTTTTGGGCACCTAGATTTTGTAAAACAAATTGGACCATGGTTTTCTGCCCTTATAAAGTCTTACATCACTTTTAAAAAAAACTAAGAAAATGTTTTAAAACATATTTACAATCTTCATCATTTTTTTCATGTTTTGGATGCCTAGATCTCGAGATATTTCTAAAATATAGAACACCACTTTTAACTTCAAGTGGATTACTTTTCTTGGAAAAATTGGTTCATATGGGCCCCTTAATGGATTAATTGGGCTTGGGTTTCTTCAAAATAGTGGCATACCACTGAATTTATAATAATCCTACAAAATTTCAGCCCAATGTAATGTATGGATTAGTTTCAGTGTTTGTTTGATTACAAAAAGGTTCTTGGGCTCCTGCAAAGTTTGGGACACTTTTCTTGAAGATCATTCTGGATCCTTAAAATCACATCCACCTACAATGATATCATCAAAACAAGTGAAATTTTCCTTTTTAACAATGATAAAAATTAAATTATTGAATCAAATATGAGGTTCAGTTTTTATAATAATTGGAATTTAAACTACAAAATCAATTTAATACAGTGGTGTAAGGGTGAAATAAAATAGTGAATCGTGGTGCGATCAGTCCGTCGAACGTTTCCCTCTCAGTAGTATGGAGGGTCAGAGAATCTCATGCAAGATTTTTCCATCCATAATAAGTATAACACTACCACTCTTGTGATTGAATAGATCTTCAACGTGGCTTCTTCACTACATACCCACATGTTTGAGCTTGGGCATGGGTATGCCTCTTGCACCGCAATCCTGACGAATGATTTCTGCCAGCTGTTGAAGACTTCTTATCCTCATGATAACTGCTACCGACTCCATCCACCCAACCATCCTCCAAGAATCTCTATACCACTAGAACTCACTCCATCACCCCCTTATATTAGGTATGGAACAAAGAGACCACACCTGCTTGGATGTCTCTATGAAGGCCCTAATCAAAGTTATGTTCTCTAAAGAATAGATCTCAAACCATATCCAAGGTGTATTATGATAGTTATATGAACCTCTCCGAGTACTCTTCCAATAACATGATACCCTAATGAAGATATATAATCTCTTGGATATGCACTAATATCAACGTGTTTGTATAAAACTCTTCCTAGAAGAACTGCTCAAACTCTGTCCAAGTGAGCGTTATCTCATTATGGGTCTGCATCACCAAAATCAACCATCACCCGGTCGAGCCCTATAGAAGACTCACTACTAATACCAACATATGATTAGGAGATGTTCTCACAAGTTGGAAAATTTACATGACTAAATCAAGACATTCATCAGTTTCTTGTGGTCTGGTAGGTTGCTAACTTTAGAACTCATGCAGCACACTCAACCTGCGCGCATCCATAGCCCAATCTACCGGTACTACCTGCTGCTTGATGGGTGGTGTCACAACTGGAAGACCACCTTGAGATACTTCCTTAAAACCAATGTGAGGCACTAAAAGCTCAGTACTCATAGGATCATCACCACAATATTGCTACAAAATTATATCTGGTTGTCATCATAGAGGCATCTTAAAATAGAATCAAGATGTACCATAGTCAAGAGTATATATATGGATATGAATAAAGATGGATGTGGAACCCACAACCCAGTCCTATATGACCCATGTACCAACATTTTTTTGTGAACAGTTCCCTAATGTACTAAGTCATCAAGCAGGTTATCGGTGTCCTGATGAATTGATACATCGGCCTCCGCACCAACACTGTATTCCCTGACTTGAAAGTTGAACTCAATACACTTCAACATTTTCATGGTATATCCCAAATTAATCCTCACCATGGTTCTGTTTCTACACCAACTTTAGGATGAACCACCTTTGATATGAATCTATCATGACCCGAACCACCAGGGCCCAAGACACGACTACCCCAAGCCCACCTCTAATTGGCCAGGGGCTGGTGACCTGTGTCAAGTAAACATATCACATAAATGGGTGTCCTTAGCCTTTTTTACCTATATGCATGCACCCAAATACATCTCCATGAAATAGTGTGGAGATAATAAAAACTAAAACAAAAAATTTATGCATACATCTATCCTACAACCAGAGTATATAAGAAGTACCAAAAATACAGAAAGGAAAAAATATAATCCCACTAAAAATTGTAAATGTGTACAAACTTATCAGAAGGAGTGGATTGTTATAAAACAAAATCACCAGAACACACCATGGTCCATCCCTAGTAAACACCTCGGTCTGTCGAGCTCACTACGATCTGCCTACTCTGAGACCTTCTGGGAATCCATCGAAAGGTCTATCATCTTCACAAGACACGACATGTGTGGGAAAATCCCATGTAGGGGTGAGTATAACAATGCCCATTAAAAACCCCAAATACCCAAAATAAAAGGGAGAAACTGAAAGGAAATAGCTTGTTTGACCCAAGCTAGAGGGAACCCATGTGAGGGGGAAAATCCATCTCGACACATCTTTGGCTATAAAAAACTTGTCATCTCCCACCACATGGTGTGTCAAACAGGATAAATGAAAACAACATAATGAATCCTAGAAAACACCTAGATATACTCATCATAGACTCCAAGTCACATGAGGTCCCAGCCTCATTACCAACCACATGATTCTACTCGAGGCTCTAAGGTAATGCTCATCCAGGATAACACACTCCACAAGTCCTACCATCCTATATGGCACATCAATGAGGTAAAACTCATCAGGAATCACTCTACCATCTCATATGTAATGTTAGAGATATACACCCCATTGGAAATATCTCTCTAGATCCAACTATAATCCCCAACACTAAAGGTCCTATCACCGCTATTTGAAACCCTATGCAAGCTCATAAGATCCCAATCAGAGATGCCCGCTCCTCTCCACTGTACACAATTGAGGGAGAACTACTCTGGGCTATGCACCATGAGAACCATCTCTAAAGATAGACCAAGGAGGTATCTACACCTCTCCACTAACCCATAGCCAAGGGAGTACTAACTCTTAACCAACCCAAAAAACCTATTAAATAATTGTAGAGAAAGGCCTGCACCTCACTCAGTTGAGGGAGAAATATCCCCTAACAAAGTATCTTGTATAAACCAGTGCAGGCGCATACTCCTAGTAAATATACTCATAGTTGAGGGAGATCCATCTCCGTGGAGGACTTGCTCCCCACTGCTACTCAAATATGGGGGAGTACCACTCCATAGATGGAGGACATACACCATGTGGATAAGGGAGTTCTAACTCTACCTATATTCTAACAATGGGGGACCTATACCCTAACACCATAGGGGAGTACTACCCTATAGAGTACCTTATTCTAGGTACAATGAAGGAGTACCAACTCTACCTACTTGATCTCTATGGGTGACCCACACCCTAACTCGTCAGGGGAGTACCGACCCTAGGCTAGAGGACCTACACCCTAGTGAGATAGGGGAGTACCAAATCTACTTGAAAATCAGGCATGGAGGACTCACACCCTGATATGAAAGGGGAGTGAAAACTATAGTTTTTATGCCACTTATGGAGGACCCACTCCCTGGTACAATAGGGGAGTACCAAATCCAATGTAGAGGAACTGCTCCAAGGTATGACAAGGTAGTTACAACTCTATCTTCTCAATGAGTGTGGAGGGCCCACACCCTAATGCGTCTGGGGAGATCCATCTCCATCTATAATAATGATACGGGGGACCTGCACTCTAGTCCATCATTGGAGTAACAAACCTAAGTGAACTACTCCATTGATATCATTTCTACTGGTCTAAGAGGTAAGGGAAACTCGCACCCTTGTACGACAGGGGAGTACTAGTCTTATCATGTCTCTGATATACCAACTCGATTTCCAGTATCAATCAAGCATCACTTAAAGAAGCATCACTATCATCACACCTCATGTTTCCACACTTCCACATGTAGGGGAACTTCACCTTATGATGATATAGGATCATCTCAATACCCACCTAAGGAGTCTAAGGGATCCACACATAGAAGTGATAGGAAGGGTACCAACCCCAACATCTTCCCGATGATCTACCCTGATCATTATCCTCAACCAAGAACCACTAATATTTCATCATGCCTGAATCACACCAATTCGTATCCCTCAAGCCAACATAGAGGCTACCATATCATTATATGTGAAAAAATTATCAGGATAGGCTACTTGAATGCTTGAATCTGAGTCTCGAAGGAGGATATATGCAAGGCATAAGTCTCCAAGATGAATACATGGAATGTACGGGGGTCAACACAATGTGTGACCTTGCCTAAACAACTGAATTTGTCCTATAATGTATATATTTTCTATCCATGTGAACTTACATGGCATGTACATGGTGTATATGGAATGTCTTACCTCACCTGGTCCCCCAGCCATGTCTTTCACCACACAACTCGGCTAGTCGTGTATCCCACACAGTGTGTACCCCAGGTAAATGGTTTATTCTAGATAACTGGCCTCTTAGACTTGTTTTCATCCCATGAACATGTCCATCACCCCATTTCCTTTTACTTTGGCTGTGTAC
This sequence comes from Viscum album, assembly GCA_963277665.1. Classification (NCBI taxonomy): domain Eukaryota; kingdom Viridiplantae; phylum Streptophyta; class Magnoliopsida; order Santalales; family Viscaceae; genus Viscum; species Viscum album. Next base: position 395,850,887 of record OY728126.1, read on the forward strand.
AGACACACAACCATGTCCCTTGAAACTACTTCCCTAGCCATGTCCCTTGACCACATGACATGGTCTCACTACACGATGTGTTTTTAGGACCAATAGGGGCCTATATACCCTGAGAGGGGGGTGAATTAGGGTATGGATATTCTTTTTCTAAATTCTTCTTGCCCCACTGGATCTTGACCTCTTTATTAAAAGGGTCACTTTGTTTGCACTTGTATGTTTATTATGACCACTTCTTTTCTTCTTTATCTGATGATGATGCTTTAAATGCAATGCAGGGAAGTAAGCAGGCAGACACCGAGATTTTTACTTGGTTCACCCTCACTGGGCTATGTCCAAGGAGAATAAAACGATGATATGCCGCAGTACCAAATCCACTAAAGCACACTGCCAATAATTAATACAAAGTTCAGGATAGATCACTTCAATTTCCAGGCTCACTGAATTTACAAGGTTTAGGGTCAGCTCACTGCTTTCCCAAGGGTCTCTCCATGTCTCTCTCTCTGGCTCACTGCCGGTGGAGAGGATCACCTTCTTCCTCTTCCTTTGATCACCGCTTCATAAATGATCCACTCGCATTTTATAGACTTGTAGGTCTCTTCATTATCTCTAATGAATATATCCTCTGTTGTATGTGGATGCTCTATTGAAGTCCAACTTTCACCCATAGATGAATCTCTTTTTCCACCGAAGGTATCAGGAAATCTTCTAGATTCCATGCAATCTGAATCACTGCCGGAAATCAACCATACTTAGCACCCTGCTCTTAGCCGGTGCGCAAGTCTCAGCGTGCAAGTCACAACTGGCACGCAGGTCCACCTCAACTACCTGTCCGAAACAAGCCTCTAATCCTCCAAACTTGCACAACGCAACTACTTTCACACCCAAACCAATATTGGCGTGCAACTAACACCTATCGCGCAACTTATACCTACGCGACACAACACCAATTGCGCGACCACCACACCTGTGCAACGAGAGCTCTGATTTTCTCTAAGTGTTGAACTCATGTAGAATGAGGAGGGTTCGACCTGTATTTATTGGCATTTTGACACCCTGTGTGATGGCGCTCAAGTCTCCCCTCAGCGTGCAGGTTTCAGCGCGTAGGTCCAACTGCCCAAGCCTCTGTCATGCTACTCACTTGCGCGACCACACCAATACTTGCGCGACCCTCTTTCCTTTGCCATATTTTGAAGTTCTGATCTTAAAAAACAATAGGCCCACAAGTTTCCAATCCTCCTAGGCACTGGCATGCAAGTCCTTTCTCGGCGCGCAGGTCACTTGCGCGACCAACCCAAAACTTGCGTGACCCTTATCCCTTTGCCATTTTTCCATGTTATGATCTTGAAAAACACTAGGAACGCAGGTTCCCTCTCCTTCAAGTACACAGCACGCAAGTCTCTTTTCCAAAAACCATTTGTCAATTTTCAGGCCCAAAAATTTGGAAAACACTGGAAAACGGTGTCACCTTGTATCTGTTCCTTTTGAACCGCCTCTTGATCATCCATTCCTTTGTCGACATTCTTGAATCAAACATGGATCGTTAACCATAGCTCTTGAACTCGACATTCCACCATGAAATCCCATTTGTCAAAAAATTTGTATGTCATGGTTTTCTCTGTCAACAATCACAACACTGATGTCCACATTTTCAACAAACACAATCACCTCAAAAATACTTCAATGATACCTTGAGTTATTTTTTCCCAATAATCTCCCCCTTTGGGTTTGTTGACAAATCTTCCATAAAAAGATACATCATTAATTCTTTAGCCACCATTAGCCCATTGTGATTCCTAATAGCGATCAAGGATTTACTCAACACATACTCTAATCCCACATGAGCAATGCTCAGCATGAGAAACAAGAGTAAATGAAAAGTTCATCAATGAATCACTTCATCTCTGACATCAACTGTTGACACCAAACTGATACCGATTTTTTGGAAATGATCTCACCGCATTCCAACACCACTCTTCTGCTTTTATCATGATCCTCACATGTCGTGATATCTATTCTTTGATCGATCACTTCTAGCATTGTTAGATTTAAAACGCTCGCCCTTTATCATTGCTCCCCCTATCTCGTTGTTGCACCTATCAACTTCTCCCCATATCATTCATGATTTGTCAAATAACCACACTATCTCCCCCTTGAACAATCACGATTTTCTCCCCCTTTGTCAACAAACCCAAAGGTCACTCCTTTTCAGTCTGTAACAGAGTATAGAACACATATCAGCACATTAGGGAAAAAAACATCATACCTCGGAGAGAGGGGGGGGGTTCCACATCCACACTCTTTCAAGTGCGGGGAGTCAACTGAACTTCCAAAGCCAGTTGATGTCTCTCAAAAGCTTCCTTGGGTAAGGCCTTTGTCAGAATATCTGCAACTTGTAGCTCTGTAGGCACATACTCTAACTTCATGATTCCCTGTTCAACCTTCTCCTTGATAAAATGATATTTTATCTCAATGTTCTTTGTCCTTGAGTGATGGACAGTATTTTTGCGGAGATTTATAGCACTTGAGTTATCACACTGGATTCCGATCGGAGACTTCACTTCAACTCCCATATCTTCAAGCTACTGCTACATCCACAATAACTGTGTGCAAGCTTGAGTGGCCGCAATATACTCAGCCTCTACGGTGCTCAATGAAATGAAATCTTCCTTCTTACTTAGACAAGAAATACACAATCCACCAAGATAGAATGCACCTCCTGACGTTTATTTTCTATCATCTGCTGATCCGGCCCAATCTGCATCTGTATAAACCAATAACACTGATTGAGATTTTTCATTATACATTAGACCGAAATACATGGTGCCTTTGATATACCGAAGTATTCTTTTCACTGCGAGCATGTGGATTTCCTTGGGATTACTCTGATATCTCACTGCTTGGCATGTGGCAAAAACAATATCAGACCTTGTTGCGGTCTAGTACAACAAACTTCCAATAATTTGCCAGTATTCTGTGATATTAGTGTCTTGTCATTCTCATCTTTTGATAATTTTATCCGGGTAGCAACCAGAGTTTTCATCTCCTTGGAATTCTCCATTCCAAACCTTCTTAGAACCTCCTTAGTGTATTTGGATTGAGAAATTAACGTTCCACTACTTCATTGTGTCACCTGTAGACTAAGGAAAAACGTTATCTCTCTAATCATTGAAATTTCAAACTCATTTTTCATGAATTCGGAAAACTATCTGCACTGAGCTTCATCTGATCCTCCAAATATTATGTCATCGACATAAACCAACACCATCATACTTTGATTACTGTTGTTGCTGAAATAGAGATTGTAATAAACTCCACCATGCTGGAAACCAAGTTTCTTCAAATATTGGTCAATCCTTGAGTACCATGCTCTTGGTTCTTTTTTCAGCCCATACAATGCCTTCTTCAACCGAAAAACTTTATTCTCATCTTTATGAATGATAAAAACATCTGGCTGCTCGATATACACTCCTTCCTCCAGAATCCAATTCAAGAATTCTGATTTTACATCCTTCTGAAACACTTTGAACTTCTGTTGCACTGCAATGGCTAGAAATAATCTGAATTTCTCCAGCCTTGCAACTGGTACAAATGTTTCATCAATATATATTATCTCTATATAGGAGTACCCCTTGCACGCTAGTCATGCTTTGTTCCAAATCATTGTGCCATATTCATTCATATTATTTTGATAGACCCATTTATTCCTGATGACATTCTTATATGCTGGCCTCGAAACAATCTCCCATGTCTGATTCTTCTCAATCTAATATAGCTCTTCATTCATTGCCTGAATCCATTTTCCATCTTCAGCTGCATCAGCGAAGCATTTCAGCTCAACCTGTGATATTAAATACATCTACTGCAATGATTTCATTCTCCTTGTCTGAACTAGAGTTGACTAATCACCAATGATATTATGCTTGTGAATTTTAGCTCGACTCTTTAGCTTTTTCTTTGCAGTCACGGTCTTGACACTTTCTTGTTCATCATCAGTGTCTTCTTCTGAGTCAGCATCTGCCACTTCTGCTCCTCCTGTTTTACTTTCTTCCTAAACACTTTCACCAAGAAATTTATCACTTTTTCATTTTTAGTGGCTTCACTTCTTTGAGCTACTTTTCGGAGCTTCTTGTTGAGACAGGGTTGATACTCTCTTACAGCTTCTTGGTATCCTGAAAACATTCAGCTAATACCATTTGTTAGAATGAAATAGATAAGCATGGGATGCATGATTATTGCTGCTTCTCCATTTGTTTCTTTCTTCCCTCGATAGGCAACACCTAATTTGAGTCATCCAATTATTTCATTGATGGCTCTTGCATCTGATTTTGTTATTGAATGATCCCCCTATGTTATGAAACACTTCCTATGGTTAGGCCCACTATTTACACCCAAAAACATTATTCTTCTTCTGCATCATTTATTGTCATATTCCACTAGGAATTAAGCCACTAACAAAATCTCAAAGCCTACTGAGTTGGCACTCGGTGTAGGAAACAAGAGACAAAGTCAATAACACAATCACTTCATATTGTGCTCTGTTGCTACCTTTATCCTTCATCTTTGGTACCTGATTTGATAAAATCGAAACTCTAAAGCATATCACTTCTCCACTTTTTATTTTTAGATGCCTCTTCCCCTTGGATCGTATATCCCTAAAACCCGAAACACATGAATCATCAGTTAATAGAATTTTTATACATAGGTAGAGGGGTATCTTTTGGAATCCTCAAGATAAGGATAGTGGTTGATCCTGAAGGGTCAACCCTTTGATTCTTTCTTGTAGAGCATAACACTCTTTCTTTTCTTCTTCTAGCTACCTAGCCAACTTAAAATTCTCTGGCCATTTGACTAAGCATTCATTACCCACATGCTGAGCCTTTTTCTGATATGTAGATTCTGCAGGCCTAGCCTTTCTCACCATTTGGGGTTTAAACCCACTAGTACAAATTTCCGTCTTTAATGTTCCACCAAAATTCCATTTCCCTTGATTTATTCTTTGAGCAAGAATATCTCTTCTTGTCATCATCCCTGGATCCTTCCTCCATTGTAGGGATCTTCCTCTTTTCTCCACTTCTCACTGTGGAACGTGACATGCGAATTTTTCAATACATTCTTTGTTCGTCTTTCTTTTATCAGATATCTGAGTCACCATACTATTTTGTGCGGGTGGTGAGTCCTACACTGAGTTTGCATTATTCTTTCTCATAGTTGGAGTAGATATCCCCTTAACCTTCTAGGTTTTTTCATATTCTCTCCATGAGAGTTTTTGTGAGTATGGTAGAGGAGTTGACTAATACACCTTTTGTTCAGCTCCATGTGATTCCCCTGAGTCTCTAAGCCTATTCTTCACCTTACCACTTTGTCTCCCAGTGTAGAATTTCTCATTATGCATTACTGGAGTTGATAATCTCCCTTCTAGTCCCTTGTCCTTTCCTGCTTTCTTCTTACCGCAATGTCTTGCCAAATGCCCATAATGAGAACATAAGAAACATCTTCCATCAAAATCATACCTCATTTCATCATTTCTCAACCAAGATGTTGATGCAGGTTGAGTTCCTCTTCTGATATTGAGCTCCTGAGCTTTCTGAAACATACTCATGGTGTGTCTCATTCTTCCATAGTAGAATCACCTAATAAATTCTTTCCTTTGAGGGAGTCTTATTTCTGCTTTCTCATGACACATCTTCTTCTTCTCAGATCTAGTAATGTTTGTATTTTCATAGCCTGATATGTATTCATGTGCCTCTTAACAGAAGCTTGATGTGTGTCTATGAATCCCACAGAAATAGCAGATGTTGTCACCACCTCTTATAAATGTCCTCTTAGGTCTCTCTCCAGCACCTATAGTATTTTCTCCACTTCTGGAATTGTTCACGACTCTCTTTCTATCATGCACGGGATGGGATTCATAAAATCCAATACCGGTTTTTCCCAAACTATATGGTCTCTAATATGAGAAAATATTTTGTTGGTTCTATTTATAAATAGCATATATGTTCTTCATTTTATCATCGCTTGTCGAAGGATAATCAAATAGTAAGTGCAATGCATCCTTAATTTTAGACTTTCCTTTGGTATTGGATTTCTCCACTTCCTTATTTACTAATTCTAGCTCTTCTTCCAACTTTTTAATCTTCATATCCCTTAATTCAAAGTTCTCTCTTGAGAATCTTCCCTCTACTCATATCATCTTCCAATTCACGTGTCAGCTTATCCACCATGCCACCTTGCTCCTTTACTTTCAATTTTTCCTCAGTAGCAGATTCAGAGACAGATGCAATATCTTGTTTTAGCCTTTGATTCTTCTGAACTAGCTCAGATAGATGTGTAGCAAGATCATCATTTCTGGATTTCAGATTCTGGATTTCATTTGTGTCCAGATTATTTCCCTTAACATCATCTTTGAGTTTTTCTTTCTTTATAGACAACTTTTGCAGTTCTTCGGCTTGAGAATCATTCTTCTCCCTTAGATCAGTGGCCACATCAATAAGCCTTTGATTTAATCCTCTTAGCTTGTTAACCTCAATTTCCATTGCTTGGATCTTGATTTATTTATATTTCATCTCTTTATCCAATTTCTGGTACAGTTCCTTTGCCTTGTAGACAACTTACACTTTTCAACTTCTTAGTGTTTCTTCATCATCAGTGGTTCCAACATCACTTGGAATATCAGGTTCTTCACTCATTCATTCAGCATCATTGAATGAGTAAGTATTTTCACAGTATGATTCATCCAAAACATTCTTCTGTTCACTACAATATTCCTTTAACTAAATCACACTTTTTCCATTGACACTTCCACACTGGAGAATTTCACCAGACTTCCGCTTCTTCTTTGAAGATCTTCCCTTTGCCATGGCACACCGAGATAAGAGCAGACTGATTCTTTAACCATACAGAATGACTACACCAAGTCAAAGTAAACAAATCTAATAAAAGAAACCTTTTCTCTGATACAAATTGTTAGGACCAATAGGGGCCTATATACCCTGAGCGGGGGGATGAATTAGGGTATTGATATTATTTTTCTAAATTCTTCCTGCCCCACTGGATCTTGAGCTACATATTACAAGGGTCACATTGTTTGAACTTGTGTTTTTATTATGACCACTTCTTTTATTCTTTATTTGATGATGATGCTTTAAATGCAATGCAGGGAAGTAAGCAGGCAGGCACAAAGATTTTTACTTAGTTCACCCTCACTCGGCTACATCCAAGGAGCATACAACGGCGATGTGCCGATGTACCGAATCCACTAAATCACACTTCCAATAATGAATAAAAATTTTGGGATAGATCACTTCTATTCCCAGGCTCACTGCCTTTACAAGGTTTAGGGTCAGCTCACAGCTTTCCCAAAGGTCACTCCATGTCTCTCTCTCTCTGGCTCACTGCTGGTGGAGAGGATCACCTTCTTCCTCTTACTTTTCTCACTGATTTGGAAAGGATCCACTCACAGTTTATAGACTTGTAGGTCTCTTCATTATCTCTAATTATTACATCCTCTATTGTATGTGGATGCTCTGTTGAAGTCCAACTTTCACCCGTAGATGAATCTATCTTTTCACTAAAGGTATCGAGCAATCTTCCAGCTTCCACGCAGCTCTGAATCACTGCCGGAAATCAACCATACTTGGCGCCCTGCTCTAGGCCGGCGCGCAAGTCACAACTGGCACGCAGGTCCACCTCAACTACTTGCGCGACACAAGCCTCTGATCCTCCAAACTTGTGTTACACAACTACTTTTACGCCAAAACCAATATTGGCACGCAACTAACACCTATCGCGCAACTTATACCTACGTGACCCAACACCAATTGCGCGACCACCACACCTGCGCGATGAAAGCTCTGATTTTCTCTAAGTGTTGAACTCGTGTAGAATGAGGAGGGGTCGACCTATATTTATAGGCATTTTGACACCCTGCGTGACGGCGCTCAAGTCTCCCCTCAGCGTTCAGGTTTCAGCACGCAGGTCCAACTGCCCAAGCCTCTGTCGCGCTACTCACTTGAGCGACCACACCAATACTTGAGCGACCCTCTTTCTTTTGCCATATTTTGAAGTTCTGATCATAAAAAACAATAGGCGAACAATTTTCCAATCCTCCTAGGCACCGGTCCACAAGTCCTTTCCCGGTGCGCCGGTCACTTGCGCGACCAACCCAAAACATGCGTGACCCTTATCCCTTTTCCATTTTCCATGTTATGATCTTGAAAAACACTAGGCACGCAGGTTCCCTCTCTTTCAAGTACACAGCGCGCAATTCCCTTTTCCAAAAACCATTGTCGATTTTCAGGCCCAAAAATTTGGCAAACACTGGAAAACTGTGTAACCTTGTATCTGTTCCTTTTTAACCGCCTCCTGATCATCCATTCCTTTGTCGACATTCTTGAATCAAACATGGATTGTTAACCGTAGCTCTTAAACTCGACATTCCACCATGAAATCCCCTTTTTCAACAAATTTGTATGTTATGGTTTTCTTTTTTAACAATCACAACACTGATGTCCATATTGTCAACAAACACAATCACCTCAAAAATGCTTCAATGATACCTTGAGGGATTTTTGCACAACACATATATCCCTAGTACATGGTGTGTAGTACCCAAAATTTTATCTTCTCTGAATGGGAAGAACACATGGTGTGTTACCCTGTACTACACTTCATGTGGTCAAAAATTCCCTATGAGCTTGTAAAGATCTAGAAATTTCAGGGAAAATTTTTTCTTAAATACTATGGAATTTTACGAGTCCATGGTTTCTGACGAATCTTGATTCCAAGGCCTAGTGTACCCGGAATCAATTTCTGAAGTTTATCTTGAGTACATTCAGTGAACGAACGAGCGGGTTTTTCTATATTCTGAACTGGTGCTCAGAATTGATATCTGAGGGCACCGATGAACTCGCAGAGCCTGTAATTTCTTAAAAGGACTTTTACTGTAGATGTGTTTGCGTGGGAGGAGAAGTTAAAATTTTTGGATTAAATGAGAAGTCAATAAAATTGTCGAACAATTTTATTTTTATATCTTAAGTGGTTATATCCGACATGGGGGAGTTGGGATGGGACCCACAAGCTCCTAACTACCCATGTGAGGATAATTTTGAGGTGGGGCCCACACGAGCCCCAGCCCTTCACATTCCATAACTCCTTAACCCCTTTAAACTCCCATGTTAATTACATGGAAACTTCCTTTTGAATTTTGTAACATTTCCACTTCCCCACTTAAATTCATGCCAACACACACACCTTAATTAATTAATTTAAAATCTTTCATTAATTAATTAAGTGTTTGAAATTTGTATTTTGAAATACATGGCATGATCAATTAAAATCAGGGGTGGCCTTATTTTAATTTGGTTGGCTTGTTGTGTGAGGATTTGGGGAGAGAGCCTTGTGTAAAAGAAGAAGGAAGCTCCTCCTTCGTTGAATAACGACATCCTCTCTGCGAAGAACGACATCTCTTTGACATAGAGCACCGACTCCATGAAGAACAACGACGCGCAATCCTCTTCTTCTCTCTGCAACAAAAAGAGGAGATACAGCTTCCTCCTCAGGCGCACTCTGACGTCGCATAGGAAACCTCGCCCTGCGACGCCATCTTCCGCGACGCCCGACGAACGACATCGATTATCGAGGTAGGGGTTATTTTTGTTCAAGTATTTATCATCGTTATTCGTTGATTAAGGTTTGGGCGCATGATATCATCGTAACAGGAGGAGATCGGACTGCACAAACACGGCCGATTCTCCTCCCCTCTTCTTTGTTAATCTTCGTTGATGTTGGAGGTGGAGGGGCACGGTGCCGTTGCACCGTGCGGTGATCGACAGGGAACCGCGACCATGAAAGGCCGCGTCGAAGGCGGCGTGGTGTCGTTGTACCACGCAGAGGTGGAGAGGTACGCGGCCGGAGCGGGCCGTGGTGGTGGTGCGTGGTGCTTTCGCGCCATGCTGGAGAGACCGAGGAAGGTAGCGGCCGGAGTGGGCCATGGCAGAGGGGCGTAGCGCCGTCGTGTTGCACCGGTGAGACAAGCCGCAACCTAAGGCCGCAGCGGACCAGCAGGGGCGGCCGGTCGAGCCGGCCGCTGGTGTCTCCAGGAGGCGGGACCCCTTCTGGGTCCCACGGAAGCTCACAAACCGGCAGGCCTTAATGGTCGGTCGTTACCTGGAAACTGGGGGGTGTAACCACCCCGACCTGTAGCTAGGGAGGACCCCACTAGGTCTGCCGTTTCCAAAAACAGGGGGCCGCGCCCCCTTTCCGTCCCGCTCGGCCAGCAGCCGAGCCGCGACCGGCTTCCGAGCCGGGCCGCAGGCCACGGGGGCCGGGCTAACCGCAGGCCGCACGGTACGGGCCGTGCCCAGCCGGGCAGGACCCGGACCTGGGTCGGGTCAACCCAGTTCGGGCTGACCCAGGGGGGGTTGGGCCGGGTCGGACCGGGCCCAGACCCCCTCTTCGGACCGTTTTCGGTCTTTTGCTCATATCTTAAGCTACAGACCTCTGATCGACGCACCGTTTGTTGAGTAGGATTACTTGGAACGAGATGGTCATTTTGGTATATTACACTCGAGGTTTCGGTGAAGTTTGGATATATCCGGGTTGGTTCGAACCCGAAACGAACCGAGACCTTAGACCGGAAACGTTTATAACTTAAGGACCGGACGTCCGAATGACGTGCCGTCAATTACGTTGAATTCCTCATAGTGAGACGGTTCTTTTGGATTAATACACTTGAGTTTTGTATGTAGCTAGAGTACAGTTGGGTTGGTTTTAGCTTAAAACCCAACTGGGCCCCTGGGACGGAAAAACCAATAACTCTTAGACCGTGCGTCTGATTGACGCGCCGTCTGTCGCATTGCGTTCCTTTTGACGAGACGGAACTTTGGGATACATAAACTCTGGAATTAGTGAAATTTGATGTATCCAACCCTTAGATCGTGGAGCGAATCCTCCCGGAATCAAGCATACTGTGTTCGGGAACCCTAGAGCTGGTTGCGACTGCGACGACGATGGCGACTGTTCTTGGATCCTACGTGGGTTCGGCAGTGAGGACGACTGTACTTGGATCGTACGTGGGTTCAGAAGTGAGGACAACTGTACTTGGATCCTACGTGGTCCCGGTAGTGAGGATGACTGTACTTGGATCCTACGTGGGTTCGACAGCGATGGTTACTGTACTTGGATCCTACGTGGGCCTGACAGTGAGGACGACTATACTTGGATCCTACGTGGGTTTGACAGCGATGGTTACTGTACTTGGATCCTATGTGGACCCAGCAGTGAGGACGACTGTACCTGGATCCTATGTGGGTTCGGCAGCGATGGTTACTGTACTTGGATCCTACGTGGGCCTGGCGGTGAGGACGACTATACTTGGATCCTACGTGGGTTCGACAATGATGGTTACTGTATTTGGATCCTACGTGGGTTCAGAAATTACGACTTCTGTACTTGGATCTTACGTGGGTTCGGCAGGGGAGATGATTCATAGGCTACATATATCATCTCCAACCCTCTTCGTGAGTAGTATACCTATGTGAGCTGAGTCTTGACTTTAAATCATTATCATCGATGTGATTGACTTGCTTTCCTATGTGGACAGGGTTGTGCTTTCCTGTGTGGACTGGGTTGCACTTGGGCTTGTGAGTTGGAGCCGAACTAGAATTGATGACTTAGGTATATGTATGTACATATACCTAAGTATATTTGATTGATACTTCGTGTTTGTATCTTTCCTTTGTTGTTTATCCTTCGTGGATTCTGGGAGACCTACGAGGGTCTCGGGGTCCCTACTGAGTATCGTATACTCACCCCTGCACGGGCTATGCCCGCACTACGTTGTGTTGGATGTAGACGACAGACAACACTGATCGAGGTGGAGTCTTGTGGAGCGGGACGGTGCCTGGAGGTGAACCACTTGGCAAGACGTACATGGAGCGGACGGCCGAACCCGAGGAGTTGAGGAGACTATCTGTACCCACCCTTCAGGTGGGATATCCGGAGGATGACTTAGTGGTTGCTAGTTTACTTTACTGCAGCTGTTCTTCCTTTACTGTTGTACTGTACTTTCATTTGGGTTTGTATTCTGCCCCATTTACTTTCCAGCGCTTACTTTTGTACTCTGTTTACTTAGTGTATACTTTAGCTTGTGTTCACTATTGTGTTTGTTTACTTATATAAAGGCAATGCCTTCCTTTTATCGGGATTTTCTCCTTTGGTGCTAGTTGCCTCCCCCTGGCCTATGGAAGGCGTGCTTGGGGTAGTCACGGAATGGGGCCTGAGGATGGGTTGTGACAGAGCTTCCCAAAATTCCCTAGTTTCCACTAAAACCCAAAGATCCACCCCCAGGGGATCACTATCAGTCATAATAGGGCTCTAAAACCCTAAAACAATGCATCAAAAGGGGGACCAGGACTTAAAAATGAAATCCTTCTACCCCATGGAGAATCAAAAAATCTATAGGTGCAGATCCACACTCTGAAGTTGTTTCACCACAATCTGAGAGAGATCGCCGTTAGGATCGAAGATCGGCGATGCCTCCTTTTCTCAATTTATCATCGGGTCTGACTATCTCACAAGGGGGGTCCTCTCCTATATGTTGCATGAGAGAAAGGGGTTGAGGGAGGATATTAGTTTATTTTAATAAACTAATATCACAAACTTTCTCACCAATGTTCTCTCAACAGAGCACTCGGTGCTAAAAACATTATGTTATTCCTAGGATAAAACCCACATTCTGAACTCAACCACGGCCTCAGATTTCTTATATAAGAATATGATCAAGAGTTTCTCCATGATTTCCAAAAAACTGTGCACATGTGATAAAATAAATTTAATATTTTAATATCACCACATTGAGGCTCTTCAGTCCCTGGATTTCAATGCCGACTTAGCGCCTGACTCCAAAAATATGCCTAGAAATATTCAAAAGTCTTACATAGAAAAACCCACATCACGATAGGACATGTTAAAATTAAATGTTTTTATTGATCATAGACCACCTAAAATGTTTTTTATGGGTTCTAAAATATTATAACAATAAGTAAACACCGAAACTGAATTTGGGAAGGCACATCATTTTAATGATAGTGGGAAACGAGTTCATAGTGCATCATCAATTGAAATTAGAATGCAATAATATAAGAAAAAAATTATATTATTCAAACTTCTATTTTAAAATTTTAATTTTTTACCTCATAATATTTATTTTACACATATTGAGAATAATTTTTGTGATAATTTGATCTTTATATTACTTAATGAGCATGAAAAATTGAAATATTATCTCAATGCTCAGAAGTACTTACAAACAATGAATATAAAGTGTGATCTATGGACAGAAGAGAATGGAAAGTATGATCTATAAATTTTTACAATGAAAAATAGGGATAAATATGTATTCCTTAAAATTTTAGAGAATGTGAAAGTATATAATGGGTATTCAAGTAATCTATCAAGGTGATTTAACTTAAACCATTATAGGTTACCTAGATTGAAAAGTCCTGATTTACATATTCTATTACATCAGTTAATTTCATTACCATTGCATACATTGTAGCCTTTTTAGTTTTACTCTAATTTTTCACAATCTTCAGACAACTATGTGAAAACAATCTACAAATATATTAGCATGAAAACCTCTATGATAGATATGCACTGACACTTTATACAATGGAGATGATATTTCCTCCATTTTTTACTGTCATAATGTATTTAACTATGAATTTGGTCAAGAAAAATAAATTAAGAGGCATAATACATTATTGATGAATGTATCCAATTGAGAGGTATTTTATTTATACATTTTTTATATTAAATAAATCATTCTTGACACTTTATTAAATATATAACAATGTTTTATTTATTTTATTTCACAGATACCTTGGTCATTTGAAATTATACATAAAAAATAAAGATCAACCCAAGGGATCTATTTCTGAAGTCTTTTTAGCAGAGGATTGTCTAACATAATGTTATAGATTCTTGGATGATGTTGAGACAATATTCAATTGAGATGTATTTGTTGATGATATATCGAATCAATCTCAACTACATGGGAAATAAAAAATATATCATATTATTGTTCTATCATTTGGGAGGATCTCAAATATTACATTGAAAGAAATGTAATTATTATAGGCACATAGATATGTGCTTCTAAATAGTAAAATTTTATATCCATTTATTATAGATATTAGGATACAAACAAAGATACGCATGAGAAGTCGAATACAAAATGAGAAGGATATAACAAAAGATGTTAATAAAGTGCTTGGGGAATGGTTTTCACATCATGTAAGTTCATAAATATTTCAATCAAAAAGGATATCAGGTTAACATACATGTTTTTTAAATTTAATAATGTATATTACTTTTTTAGATCATGAATATTGATACTGAGGCTGAGTTTTCTGAATATTTGAAGTTTTTGGCTTGAGGTCCTCTAAAATAGGCTATAAAGTTTGATGATTATAATGTGAATATCTTCAAATTTCATATAGTAGATTGGGAAGAGGGTTTAAAAATGGAGAATAGTGATATCTTTATAGTTTTTGAAATGTGATACTATGGAAAGTTGATTTATATTATCAAATTAAACTACCATGACATTTCTAGTTGTTTTATTCATATAAAAGTGGGTCTATATTACTAAGGGTATTAAAATAGATTCCTTGAAATTTACTTCTATTAACTTCTTTCACTTGATGGATATTGGTGAACATAAATTACATGATCTTTATATCTTCTCATTTCCATAAAATATGGTATATTATATATAATATGTCATGGATGATGGGTAGAGTGTAGTTGTTCACATAAAATGAAGTGACTTGTATGATATGGGTGATGAAGTGATAGATTTGAACTATGACATTGAAACTCATCGACAATAATAAATTGACTTATTTTTTCATCGTGATATTGAAAATATTAATCTTTCAAGGGTGGATGATGTAATGATGGAGCTGGATAATGACACGATTGAAGGAAAAAATTATTCTATGTGCATTCATCCATTAACATAACAACCACCTATGTTATATGTTATTCATTTCTAGTATCGTGGATCTATTATCATATTTAAATTCATTTTTATGCATGAGTTGTTTAATTTTTCGAAATGAAATGTTATATTTTTTTGTATGTACAGTCATTCATTATCATACCCATGCATATTATGTTTGTTAGTATTGTGCATCTTTTATCATTTCTGAATTTATTTTTCTTCATGAATCTTTAAAAATATATGTTTTTAAGTTATTTTTACTTGTTTAAATGAAAGTAATTTCAAGGTTGAAGTGATTCAATAATCGAATTTGAATCCCAATTGACGTTCCCCCTACTATGCAGACATCTCCAGTGTTACCTAATGACCCCTCTAGTTCCCTCTCTATAGAATCTAGGACACCCTCCATCATCCCCCATCAACATTTTCCACACCCTCCATCTCCCTCCTATAAATTTTTGGCACACCCTCTGTGACCATCCCATCAGTAATTGGGACACTTCCTCCTAATTCAGTATGTTTATCATGTAGAGAATCTACAGTGAGGGAACAAGTGGTCAGTCCTATTTCTTTACGATGATATTGGAGGGTGGTAGTTATATGTACAAATTTTAATGTGAATAATTTTATTGAAATATTTTATAAAAATATTTTATTTCATAAAATATGGAAACAATATTACTACCTAGAAAATTATTAATAGTTCAAATGTAGGTAATTTGAATGGATTAAAGATAATTGTCCCCTTTAACTATTTTGGGGTCCCCACAAATGATATTTCAGGATTATTTGGATAGATTTTGGTCCAGTTGGTGGTTGAGTCGATTACGCTTCCAATTACACATTACTATTGGATTTATATACCTCAATATTAGAAGTATAAATCATTTGATTCCTAGATATATGTGATTTTAATATATTATGGATCAATTGAATTCTATTATTTAATTAAATTTTAAAATTTTAAAAATGAATCTAATTTTACAAATGTTATTCCACTTTACCATTATTGGTATTATCACATGAAAGTGGATGTTGAAAAATTTTGGTGAGTAATGGATAGATTTTAAATTGAGATTATGGAATAAATTCAATGATACTTCATTGGCCAATCAGTAGTAGTATGATAAGGTAACTGAAGGGGTTTATAGATAATAGAGGAAGGTGGTTATTTATATCCATCACTATGAGAAGAACATGGTATTGAAAAATATATTATTATATTAATCTCATTTTATATATATACATGAAAATGAAAAGGATATAGAATTTCATAAATTAATATTAAATTAAATTTCATTTATTTCAAGATTTTTTAATAAAAAAATGTATCAAGTCGAGAAAAGAAAATCATCGCACACACTACTGGTTCAAAGTGTTTTTCAAGAAACATATAGACTTTGAAAATATTCTCATTAGTTTAAATATTTATATGATAAAATTGTCTATTTCATATATTAAATTTTCTATTTATCTTTTTTTAATGAAGAAAAATAAATTAGGACACAAAGTATCCCAGATAAAATTTTGGTTGGATGTTTATATGAAATTTGATGGGAGTTATGTGAATGATCCTGCCAAAGAAGTTGATGTATGAATTATTTTTTTATTTTAATAACTTATTTTCATTTTTCACTATATTAATATGTGTTGATATAAATTTGACTGATATTTTATTTATAAGTAAAAATAAAAGAACAATGGGATGTCAATCTAATACATTCCTCAGTCTCCTAGGATGATCCAGTTGGTCAGATCCTTGGGATGGAGTATCCTTATCACTTTCATGCTATGGGTTTGAGATAATTATCATCTGAGGCATTTGGTGGTCACTGGGGATTGCATTATAATCTACTCCTTTTTTTAATTACACCCTACCTCAAGATTCTCAAAGGAATTTTATTGCTATACAAAACACAATTCAGTAGTAGAGGAGCATAATCCAACAATAGAGGGTTATATAAAGATGCAGGATACAAAGTTTTGTTTCTCTATAGAAATAATTGGTTGATTTATATCAAAATATAACTGGATGTGTCCTCAGTGATATTTAATTGATGTATAGTTTTAGTGAGTAGGTAAATCACCCAATTTCATAATCATTTAGTATATAAACTTTTATTGGTTTTAAGTTGAAATTTGAATATACATAACTATTTGATTTTCAAAAAAAATCATACAGTTGTTAGTATCAAGAAGTGGAGAAGGATATAGAGATGTTTTCAATCTTATTTTTTCTGGTAGTGATGTATCTGGACTTTGTATTTAATGGTGTAATTATGTAATTAAACTCATTATAGACTCACACAATGATATGGTGACTAAGAAAACATATTGTTGTTTGAGGTAGGGGATATCTTTATTTATCTTAAATTACATAAAATCTATATTCTTGGTTCATTTGATATTTTCTCTTCTGATTTTTACCTTATAATAATTAATATTAGGATATTTTCGGTTATTTTTAAATGATTCCATGTAAATTATTCCATTATAGTTTGATGACATTTTTTATTTTCTTTTGGTGGAGTGAATGGATGGGAATTATCTTAGGTGGTCAGGAGTTGGAGTGGAATTGTTTATGGATGGTGGGTACCTCTTCTTGGGAGTTTGTGTTTGGAATTTATTTTCTTTATTTTATTTATTGAGAGTAATGAAAGTAATTAATGTTCTTATATCATAATATCGGGGAAAAGTGTGGTAAAATAGAGAAATATTAGGTGGTTGGTATCCTAATAAAGTGATGTTGTTATGGTCTATGGGTTATGTTTGGTGATGGGTGATGTATGAGAAGGTGCAATCTTTACATCCTTTTATTAAATGTTATAGTAGAGCGGGGATGGGTAGCATATGGTTAATGTGATGAAATAATGGATTTTAGTAGGCTCATTATAGGAGGGGGAGTTATTTTAGCCCATATAATGAGGTTATAAGTAAGTCATTAGTGTATAATTTTTGGGTTTTATCCATTGTTTCTCATGTTATCATCGATATTATTGTTTCACTATAAAATAAATAAGTGTTAGAAGTAGTTAATTAATGATGATAATTAGATTCTCTGCTAAACAAATAATATTAAATATAATTTATAATATACTGGTGATTTAATATAACCTCCAGTATATTTTTTATTTTAAAATTTAGCGGTGGTTTTTTTAAACCACCACTAAATATTTAAATTATATCAAATATCCTGACCCCCTCCCCCCACCCGATCCCCTTACCCCCTGATCCCTCCCCCTCTCCCTGACCCCTGACGGTGACCACCCCACTCTCCCTGACCCCCCAACGATGACTTCCCACTCTCAGCCCTGATCCCCCCTCTCCTCAACCCCTAATGATGATCGTCCCTCTCTGTCTCAAACCCCTTATCCTTAACCCCTGACCCCTGATGGTTATTTCTCCTTAGCCCTAATCCCACCACTCCCCAACCCCTAATGGCGATTGCATCTCTCGGCCCTGATCCCCCCTACCCGACCCCTGAAGGCAACCGCCCTTCAGCCTAGATCCCCCCTATCCCTGATAGAGACTACCCCTAAACCCCAATATCCATTTTCTCCAATGACGATCATGCCTCGCATGTCCCTCATCTCAGATCCCCATGACCTCGACCGCCCATTCTACCGACAATGACCCCACAGTGACCCTCGTGCTCCTCAATGTTCATTTAGAGGAGTATTCCTATTTTTTAAAATTTTGAATAATTAATTATAAATTGTTGTAATTAATTATTTATTTCATAATTCATAGTACATGTTCCTATGGTGTTGTCAATTTGTGGTGTACGACTTGAAGCTTTTACATTTTCATCAAGAGGTAATACAATATTTTGGTTTTGTGTTGCTTTCCCTTTTAATAATCATTTATATGTTTTTAAAATGATACTTTTCCTATTTAGGTCCACCTTAAGGGCCATTATGGGTTTATTAGGGATATTAGTGGTTTTAGATGTTTTGTAGAGGGGTTTTCATTCAAAAAACCCAATCATTTAGCATGTGTTATGAGAATACAAGCCACGTGTAATTTACTACTATATTATCTTTTTTTAAATGATATCATGAAGTTAATATATTAAATAAAAAATACTCTTAATTGTGAGTACAATGCATAATTATTACTTCAATCTACATAGATTCATATTAAATGAAACATTATGTGTGTTCTACTCTCTTCTATTTGAGTATTATTCTTCAAATTGATTTTGAAAATGTTGTAAAACCATAATTGCATGAAATTATATGACACATATGGAAACACATGAACCATATATCATAATTCCAAGTTATTTTTTTTGAGATACAAAAAATATTGATTTGCATAATTATCGAATCAAGAGATAGTTATAGATACAATCATGTTTTTAAAATATAAAATGAAAATTGATAATATGAAAAGAAAAAATGTTAGATATATTTTAATTGAATAATTATGTTCACATGTTATTATGGACTAATAATTGTACGCTTGAAATCACAATAACCTCTCTCCTCAACTAAATGAATATATTCCATGAAATATGACCATATTATTGTGAGGGGTAATATGTATTCATTTATGTTGTTTATGTTTTTAATGTTGGATTGAATCATTTTTATCTTGAATTTGTGTTATGTCATAACAAGACCCTACCCTGGTCAATGGCGAAGTTGGGTGATATTTAATTTTTATTGTACATTGTTATTAAAAATTTATATCTTTATATCTAAATGTATAGGGAGATGAATGACCATACAAAAACTATGGATAAAAGATTGATTAATTTACCTCGAAACACACCTCATTATGCCAAGTATTTGGAAGAATTTTTAGATTATGCAATTAAAAACTGATCAATGGATGGTAGAATAATATTTATGTGACCTAACTGTAAATTCAATCTATAGTTGCACAGAAATAAATTATATGATAATTTGATATTGAAATAGTTTCCTTATCAATATTTATGTTGGATTTGTTATGGTGAATTGAATGTTATGTTAATTCAAAATAATGAAAATCTTATCAATGAAACACAATGTTTCCAACCAAAGGATAATTCAATTAAAATTTTAATAAATGATGAAATTTTATTTTCATGATATAATGTACAATATTTTAATAGATCAAAAAAATCTTCAGTTTATTCTGAGTAGGTTAATATTTCTTAGAACTTTAGTGACAAAAAAATGAGTTTTTTGAATTAGTTGAAGATGAACAACTAAAACTATCTAAAGAGTATGCCAAGTATTTGATGTTTTCTTTTCTACTTCCATTTTATCATATCTAGTGTCTTTATGGAATTACTGATAAATCAATGTTCATGATTTTAGTGTTTCTTAATGATGCATTTATTGAAGCTAAGATCCCTACATCATTCTATGAGATGTATAAATTCATCAACAAACTTGGACATGATTATACAAAGATACATGCATGCTCTAATGATTACATGCTTTATTGGGGAGAAGAGTCTGATAAAGAATAATTCATAAGATACCATACTAGCATATGAAATTTAATGAACAATAGTGACAGTATAAATCAATGCAACCCTTGGAAGAAATAAAAGATGAAAACTTCTGGAAATGTATTGCATTACTTTTCTTGGAAACTATTCTTGTAAAGACTATTCATGTCATCGCATACGATATGAAGTGGTTTGATCAGGATAGTAACAATGATGGAATGATGAGACATCCAAATGATTCGACATCATGGAAGGTTTTTGATTCATTATATTCATATGTTTCTTTGGATCCTAGTAATGTATGTTTGGGATTGGTTTTTGATGGGTTTAACCATTTTGGAATTTTAAGAACTAATTATAGAATATTTACAGTTGTTTTTATACCCTAAAATCTAACTACATGGATGTGTATAAAGAATACTTTTTTCATTATTTCAATGATTATTCCTCGAAAGAAAATTCCTATAAATTCCACTGATGTATACCTTCAACCTCTAATAAAAAAATTATGAGAATTATGGGATGATGGCATAGAAAAATATGATGCTTCAATGAGAAAACTATTCAAAATGCATATTTCTTTAATGTTTAAAATTAATGAATTTTCTGGATTAGGAAACTTATCATGTCAAAACACTCATACTAGTTTGGCTTTCCAGTTTGTAATTTTGATTTTGAATATCAATGATTACCTAATAGTATATTATGGTGTTTTATGTGTCATCATTGATTTCTTGATGCTTCTCATAAATTCAGGTTTAACAATACTCAAATAAATAGAGATATTTAATTGATAAAGTCTTAGAATGTGTTATATGGTTCAGAAATCATGGGAAATTACTGAATTTCACTCTAGAATTTGGAAAATGTAATTAGTTTAAAGAAGGTGGAAATGGGTATAAGGTACATTATCTGAAGCAGATGGAACACAAAATTGGAATAAAATGAGTATATTTCTCAAAATTACTTATTAGAAGATTAATTTTATCCATCATAATCTTTACATAATTCATATTGAGAAGAAATTATATGAAAATGTAATTTTTACATTTCTTAATGAGTATGGTAAATTGAAGGATCACCTTAATGCTCATAAGGATTTAGAATCAATGAATATAAAGCATAGTTTGTGGGAAAATAATAATGGAAAGTATACTTCAGATATTTTTAAAATGGAAAATCATGATAAAGACATGTTACTTTGAATATTAAAGAATATAAAAGTGCCAGATGGATATTCATGTAACATTTCAAGGTGCGTTGATTTAAAATATTGAAAGTTACATGGATTGAAAAGTCATGAATCACATATTTAGATAGAGAATTTGTTTCCATTATCATTTTATAATATATTACCTAAAAAAGTAATGATGTTTTGATTTGAGTTTTGTAACTTTTGAGATATCTTTATGGAAAAACTCTAAATCCAACTGATCTTGATAAACTTCGAGAAAGAATTTTTCGACACGTTTTTATTTGGAGATGTTATTTCCCCCTTCATTATTCATATTTATGATTCATTTTATTGTTAATTTGGTTGAAGAATCTAAACATGGTAGACATTTACAATATTGATGGATGTATCTAATTGAGAGGTACATTGATATTATTTTAATCTTTATTAGTGAATTAATTTTATCAAATAATTATATAATTCTTTTTAATATAATTCTTTTTTTTCATCAGGTACTTAGGTAATCTGAAATCATATGTGAGAAATAAATCTCAACCAGAAGGATCTATTGTTTAAGGTTACATAGATAAAGAGTTATTGACCTTCTCTTCTAGGTATTTAGATGAGATTGAGACTAAATTAAATCATGTTGGATGTGTTGAAGACATCTATAATCATTATTATTCTAAAAAATAGTCATAGGTATTTCTAAATATTGTACAACCAATGGAAAAGGGGTAAAATTTTATACTAACTAAATTGGAGTTTCCACAAGAACAAATATATGTGCTACTCAATAGTCTTATTGCAAATCCATTTATTGAATAATTTTAATTGAAAACAAAGAGGCGACTAAGGGTTCAATCTTGAAATGAGTTGGAATTAATAAAATATCTTAATAAAAATATTTTCGAATGGTTCACCCATCATGTAAGTATATACTCATATTCATATTATTTACATGTAGTTATTTTTTCTATAATAAAATTAACCCTTATATATTCTTGTATAGATAATGAATATTTAGAATCGAGCTGAAATATCAAATGATTTGAAGCTTTTGGATCAAAGTCCTCTAAGTAAGGATAAGAGATTTGATGCCTATAATATTCATGGCTTCATGTTTCATAAATTTTATTGTGAAGTAAACTTAAAAAATCAAAACAATTGTGTATTTACACATTCATAGGTGGGATACTATGGAAATATGATTGATATAATTGAATTAAACTATCATAGTCAATTTTCAGTTGTTGTATAAAAATTCAAGTGGGTTAAAATTGATAGGGGTATAATGAAAGATCTGTTACATTTAAATTTTTTCAACTTCTCTCACTAGATCCAGACTGGTGAGGTTGCAGAACTTGATCCATTTATCTTGGATTTATAAGAAAAGATGGTTTATTATGTGGATGATGAAATACATAAAGGTTTTATTATTGGTGTGCACTTAAATAAGAGAGAATTATATGATATGGGTGATGAAGATCAAGTGGTACTTTGTGACAATTAACCTCATCAACCAAAAAACATTGAACAACTTTTTCCTAAAAATATTGAAACATTAGAACTTTCAAGAGAGGGTGAAAATAAAGCACTCTTCATAATAGAGGTTGATAACAATGAAGAAAATTAATATAAAGATAAGTTAATTTATAAATTGGTAATGAAACTATATTATAATTTCTCATTTATAAGTGTTTTTTACATATATATACATTATTCTTTTTTTTATTTACTTAAAAAACTATTTTATTTTTTTTATTTTTGTATACATTTAATATATCTGAACTATTTGAATTGCAGGAAAGCTAAGAACAAATAAAATTCAAGATCCTTGTAGATCAGCATCTTGGATCACACCACCACTACTGTCAGCTTCAATGGATCTGAGTGATTATACTATACCTGAGACTTATAGCAATACATATATTTACCTAGATGTTGTCAATAGACCACATTATAATTCACCTTCAACGCTGGAGCAATTAGTTACCCTTTCTTATAGGGGATATTGGAGAGTTACCATTACTATTATGTATTTCATTGTATAAAAAATTATATATTTTATTAAATTTTTATTAAATTTTTCAAAAAAAAATAAAGATAACAATAGGAGGGATATAAATATGAACACAAAAAAATTATAAGACCTAAAAAACTTCAGTATTATCATTCTATTTGATGAGTTATGGGTTCCTGCTGTTAACGCTTCTGGAATCTCTGTACAGATTCTTGGACATCTTGTTTGTTAGATAGTGAGTTTTCCTATTAATTATAAATATTGGAGGCATCTTTCCACAACTAAAAAAATTATTTCTTTGATAATCAATAAAGTTAATATTAATTTAATATTCATTTATAACTAATTTAAAATATATGAGTTATTTTTTTCATATATTTATAAAATGTTATGATTTTTTTCAAGATGTTTTTTAATTTTGATGCCTATAACTCCATTTTATGCCCATAGACTCTAAAAAGTTTTGGAAAGAAATAGAGATATTTTAAATAGATATTATGGGATGAATTTAATTACACATCTCTAAGCTAGTTAGAGATTTATGAGAATGTTTTTTAAGGAATTTCTCCTAAGAAATGGAAGATGTAATCTGATATTAACAGAGATGCATCTCATGAGGATATTTCATATTTTATATTATCTTAATAACATAAATATAATAAAATTTTAATTTTTTTAATGTTGATATTTTTTGAAGGAATTATCTAAAAAATAATGCGATTCATGAGAAACATGTCATTCCTCATATCATTAGGTCTCAGAGTTTTTTTAAAAAAAGAACAATATTGGTTTTTATTTTATCCATTATTATTTATATTTTTTTATTATAAGTCAACATTTTTTATAACGTGTTTATATTTTTTATAAAGGCTAATGAATTAGGTCACTCTATTGTCTGAATAGATATGTGTTTTAAATTTCATAGGAAACTTGATGGCGGGTTTTTAAATGAACCTTCCAAAGATGTTGGATTAATTACTTTTCATTCATATTTCATGTTATTTCATTGTTATAAAAACATAATAATGAAAAATATATTACAACAAAAAACAAGACTTAAACTCAATTAAATGGGATCAGTTGCATAGATCAAACAATTCCAATTTGGCATCATTTGATCTATCTAGTTGGCCCTATTTAATTGGTTTTAATCCTTCTTTGTTGTTATAGTTTATTTTTCATTATTATGTTTTTATAGTAATGAAATAAAAATAATATTACTGATTTTTTTTAATTTTATAATATTATGAAGTTTAGATAATTTAAAAAAAATTCACTAATATATTTTTTATCAACATGTTAAAATTCTATAAGTCTATGATGTAAACCCTTCACAATCACCCTCAGTTTTCTCAAACAATTCATTAGAAATCGTTTTAGGGAAGAAGCATCCCTAAAATGTATGGGGGGTTGGTTTTGGGCCTACTCTATTAGCTTTTTTGGTAGGGAATAGTTATCAGTTATTGTTACACCTAGTGGGGGTTTGAGTAGTACCATTGATCGGGATTTACAAATAGTAATCACAAGGTTGAAAGAAAAAGTGAAAGATTAAGACTCATATAGGAAAACAGAAGATTAGTGATGGTAAAAAATGGATAATGCTTCAATTTCTATATTTCACTAGATGATCATCAAAATATCTAAGTAAATTACCATCCTTATAGCTTATCCTTCCAAGGTAAATTCTAAATTCCATAGACCATTCATGCATTTTCAAAGCACACATAAAAATTCCTTAAATAAAACTAAAATGAAAAATTTATATTGAAAATACACACTTCGAGTCATACTGACCATGTCATATGATGAATTATTGTGTGTTTGATTCCTATATGTAAAAAATAATTTTTAGATCATTATTTTAAAGTTTGAAAATAATCTGATCTTATTTTAACATTTTTTACTCAGTAAATAGTTTTTAAAGGTTCTAAAGCCTTCAAAAATATGCATCTATGGGTAAAAACAAGGAAAATAATGTCATATTTCCATGAAATTATATTAAAACAACCATAGATTGATTTTTTAAGTTTAATAATTGACGACACATCATTCTAAGTTTTGGTTTTTCTAAGGTACTTGTAAACACATTATTAATGTTTTAAAACACTAAAACATGTTTGCAATGGTCAAAAAAATAGAAAATGGCCTCATGTTTATGTGAAATCATGGAATAATAATTGTTGAGTTATTTTTCATATGTACGTATAAACAACATGTCAACCCGACATGCAGTGTGGTCAGAATGACTCGGTAAACCATTTTTAAAGGTACTAAATCCTTTAAAAACATGTGTTGGGGGGTAAAAATCAGTTAAATTGCATCATATGGACATGAAATTAGAGTAAAATGACCGTTTTTTTTTTGAAATTTAGGAACTAAGGACATGTCATTCTGATTTACAGTTTTTTCAAGATGACCATAAACATGTTTTTAGTGTTTTAAAACACTAAAACGTGAGTGTAATAGTCAAAACAATATAAAATGGACTCATATTGATGTGAAACCATGGTAAACCTACCATTGAGTTGTTTTTTTATGTTTACATATAGACAACCCATCAATATGACATGTGGTTCAGTCAGAATGACTTGGTAAACTATTTGTAAATGTACTAAAGCCTTTAAAAACATGTGTTGGGGGTTAAAACTAGGAAAATGAATTTTAATGGTCATGAAATTAGTGAATAATGATAGTATATTTATTTTTAAAATATTATAATTGATAGAATTTCATTTTGAGTTAGAGTTTTCCCAAGATGCCTCTAAATGCATTTGTAGTGGTCTAAAACACTAAAATGTATGTGTAATGGTCAAAGCCATAAAAAATGACCTCATATTAAAAGTCATGAGAAAACCAACTTTGACATATTTTTGACGTGTACACATAGACAAGACATCTATAGGACATGAGGTGTGATCCTAAGGACTCGGTAATTAGTTTATAAAGGTACTAAAGCCTTTAAAAACATGTGTTAGGGTAAAAACTAAAAAAATGACATAAAATTTTCATTAAATCATAGGAAAATGACCATATATTGATTTATAAGATGTAGGAACTGACAGAACTTCATTCTAAATAATTTTTTTCTAGGATTCCCGTAAATGAATTTTTAGTGTTTTAAAACACTTAAAAGTGTTTGTAATGGTCAAAGCCATAGATAATGACCTCAAATTGACATAAAATCATGTAAAATAATAATTGTCTTATTTTTTATGTTTACTAACACACAACATGTCAATCCAACATGCGATGTGGTCGGAATAACTCAGTAAATAGTTTTTAAAGGTAAAAAAGCCTTTAAAAATGTGTCTTGGGTGGTTAAAACTAGGAAAACAATGTCATATTCCCATGAAATAATAGGAAAATGACTGTATATTGATTTTTGAAATGTAGGAACCAGTGGAACATCATTCCGAGTTTCATTTTTCCCAGGATGCCTATAAACACATTTTTAGTGTTTTAAAACACTAAAACACGTGTGAAATGGTCAAAACCAAAGAAACCAAACTCATATTGATGTGAAATCATGGTAAAAATACCGTTGAGTTATTCTTGATGTTTACACGCATATAATAAATCAATTCGATGTGCGGTGTGGTCAGAATGACTTGGTAAATAGTTTATAAATGTATTTGAGTCCTTTAAAATTTTGTGTTAGAGGATCAATGTAAGATGGACATGAAATTAGAGGAAAATGAATATAGATTTATTTCTAAAATGTAAAAACAAATGGCACATAATTTCAAGTTATAGTTTTCTTAAGATGCCTATAAACATGTTTCTAGTGTTTTAAACCACTAAAATGAGAGTTTAATGATAAAAACCATATAAATGACCTCAAATTGATGTGAAATCATGAGAAAATCACCGTTGAATTATTTTTTATGTGTATGTGAAAACAACACATCAACCCGATATGCGGTGTGGTTAGAATGACTTGGAAAACATTAAAGGTATCAAAACCTTTAGAAACATGTATCGGGGGATCAAAACTAGGAAAATGTTTCCAGATTGACATGAAAACAAAGTAAAACCATTGTATAATTATTTTTGAAATGTAGGAACTAATAACATGTCATTTTGATTTAGATTTTTTTATGAGATAACTATAAATGTGTTTTTAGTGTTTTAAAACACTAAAACGTGCAGATATCAGTCAACATAATAGAAAAAAGACTCATATTGATGTGAAATAATGGGAAAACCACCATTGTTTTATTTTTGATGTGTACACACACACAACACATCAATATGACATGTGGTGTGGTCAGAACGAATTGGTAAATAGTTTTTAAAGGTACTAAAGTCTTTAAAAATGTGTATCAGGGGGTCAAAACCAAGAAAACAACATTGTATTTTCATGAAATCATAGGAAAATAACCATATATTGATTTTTAAAATGTTGGAAGCAACAAAATTTCATTTTGAGTTATTGTTTTCTTGAGATACACATAAACGAGTTTTTAGTATTTTAAAACACTCAAACGTGCATGTAACAATCAAAACCATAGAAAACAACATTAGATTAATATGAAATCATGGGAAAACTATCATTGAATTATTTTTGAAATATAGTATATGCTCCCATATCAAATTCTTTAGAAAAATATTAATTAAATTTCAAGCACACCGCACATCGATTAAAAAATTAATTAAACTGTTATATACTTATCCCTTTCAGTTTCAAGTGTCAAATAATATCTTAAATAGGTAATTTTATGTTTTCAAAATGTTTTTCATGATATATTATTTGTTTTATGTTAAAATTTATTCCTTTTTATTAACAAAATACGAAATTTTATGCACAACATTTTGAATATATTATGTGTCTTTTCTCCTTAGAATTTCTTTTCTTAAATGTTTTGGTTATTATTGTAGGTCATAGATATTGACAGTAGGTATAAATTCAACCATTTTGATCCATGAAATTCTTCAGAAGGAATTCGTGATGGTTCTTAGTTTTTTTGGTGTGTTTAAATTTTATCAATGATTCTACTATAATTCTAATTTATTATGTTTGGTTTTAATTTCTTTCTCCTTTTTTGTTACATTTGATTAGATGATGTGGTCGGTTCTAGTTGATGATATGATGTGGAGGTAGATGGATGCAGTGAAGGTCATGGGATTGATGTATATTTTCCATGGGTTTTTTTTGTTGTACATATTATATATATATATATATATATATATTAGTGACTGAGGTATGGTTTGATTGAGGTTATGAGTTGATTGAGGTTATGGTGACTGAAATTGTATGTATATATGACTTTTGATGCATGATGGTGTATGTATAACGGGTTTATTGGGAATTTATGTTTTTGTTTATTTCATGTCATATTATATATATATTAAATATTTTTTAAAAAAATTAAATTTTATAAAGATATTTAGCGATGTTTTATAAAACCTTTTTCTAAATATATTTCTTAAAATATTAATTAGCAATGGTTAATATTCACCATCATTAAACATAACTGTTGCTAATGTATGTAGCGATGGTTAGGTTCATTTTTTCTATTTTATTTTCAACTTATTTTTTTTAAACCGAATCAAAACAAATTTGAAACCACCGATAAATGCTCCAAAAAATGACACATACAAAAATCACTGCTAAAAATAATAATCATCACTAAATTATTATCGATCATGAAATACATGGAAATTTTCGTAATCACCGCTACACGATTTAGTGGGGGTTTAAACCACCAAATGTAGAAAAAAACTACCACTAATACATCCATTTTTATAATGTTGGCTTGGGGGTCTTGTGTGGTTTCCAAAATAATAGTGGGGTTGTGGTGGAAAGTGTATTATCTTATAGTGAGGTTTGGAAGCTTTTAGGGATCGATGGAGGAATGGTCGACGAGATTATGAAGGATTAGTTCATTGCTACCTTGTTATGTGGAAACCTTGTTATAGTAAAATTATTATAATAATTAATTTCATGTTATTTTTTGATTTTTGGTGTGTTGAACGTTTTTGGTGATGATGTGGTAACGATTTATGAGGATATGTGGTGGCAATGTAAAAGAGGTGTGAAATGGATATGCAGAGGTGGTGATGTTGTGAAATGAAGTGTGGGGTTTCATATATATGGTGGGGTAATGTGATTATGTGGAGGTATGTAGTGATGCTGTAATATTATGGAATGTGGTTATATGTAAGCATGGATGAAGTGGAAACATGATGAAGTGGTTGTGTGCTGATTTTATAAGCATGTTTTTCATTGATTTTAGTGGTGGATTTTGGTGTTTTGATATGTTCTTTCATTCATTATTATTTGATCATGCTTTATGATATTTCTAATCCATTACTTTTAAATTTTATTATTGACCTTGTAATTGATGAATGTTGCTTATATTTTGATGTATCATTATTTGATTTGGGTTTTTATCTTTGTAAACCTAGGATTGGGTTTACTAATATCACAGACTTGGTTAAGCCTATATTAACACTCTTCATGTTGTTATTGTTGATTCAAAATTCCTATTATAATTATTTATATACAAGAAGTAATTATCAGTTCTTGAAATGTATATATTTGAATCTGTAAAACATTTTTCTCTTATTTTAATTATGTCTTAATTTAATCTCCATTCACAGTTGGTCTTTTATGATTTTTAGAATATCAATATGATTCTATTTCATTTTCATGTAATATTTACCGCTTTCGTGATTTGTTTATGGTTGTTGTAATCATTTGTAATTTTGGGTTTTGTAATTTTATTATATGAATATTTATTCTTTTTATGTTGGTTGTATATTTGGGGGGGCTTCCGTTTTTTGAGATTTTATTTTTGTAATAGTAATATATAGTGGCGATTTAAACCGCCGATATATATGGTAAAAAAAATTGTGTCAGTTTAATCCGCTACTATATATTATTGTATATAGGGGTGGTTTAAACTGCCACAAAACCCTCATTAGTTTTGAGAGACAAAACTATCGCTAAAAATCAAAATAACCACCATTAAATATTTTTTTACAACACTTCCCAGAAATGGCCACTAAATGGGTGAAAACTCCACTAGTTAGATGTTAGCTCTAACTTTAATGGTGGTTTTAAAAAATCATTGTGAAACCAGTTGGCAGATGTTTAAACCGCCGATGGAACCCTATTCTGTTGTAGTGTGTCTATATGTTTATTTTACTTTACACAGTACCTGTATGAATCAAAATTTCCATTTTGAATATAACTTTCCATATGTTTTTATATTATATTTTAAATTTATAACATTCATTAATGTAATTCATTATTAATTTTATCATGTTTTTAATTAATAGAAAAAAATATAAAATATAAGTTAACATATATATTTTTATATGATTTTATAGTTTTATAATATTATTTAATGAAATATATTATTTATTTATTATCCCCCCACTGTCGGCTAGGTTGATATGGGTGGGTAGGGGTTCGGGGTGTGGTTATGGGATCTAGTCCTTGGACCAGTAGTTTATTTACATCATTTCTTTATGGCGATGTGTGCCCCATTGGCGGTTGTACTAACCATATATATTATTTATTTATTGGTGGTTCCCAAAATGGTTTCACACTTTGGAGATGAGTTCTAGTAAATAGCTAGTACTCACCTGTGTGTTTGCACGACAATATGGATCAATGCTTAGCTTCAATAATAGAATTCTATTTTTAATAGTTAATAATGAACATTAATATTGAATATATTAAAATCACAAATTATTGGTACATAATATTGGAATACAGGTGGAGAAAATATAGAGACATCATTAAAATAGTAGAAAACATTAAGGATAATTTTAAAGGAATGGAGTTTTTTTTAATGATGGAGATTTCAATTACATGAATGAAATAAATTTGAATTAACATTCAAAAAAACATTAGTTTGTGAAATGAAATAAAAAGTGATAGACTACTTAAATTTTGATGTTTATATTTGAAGATGTTTATCAATAATTGGCAGTCAGTTGAGGCATAGAATGAACCAATCACATAGTCACCCGGTGCTGAATCTTCAACTTCAAAATATTATAACATGTTTATTTGTAGATAAAATAATTTTTCAAAATAAGAATAAATATTAATGAATATTAAAATCTAAAAAACAATATTTTGAATGACACATAACAAACATTTTAGTATCAAGAAAAATTTGGGGAAGAAACATGTTCAAATAACATTTAGGTAAAAAATTCTAAATACACTATTAATGGTGGTGTTGATGAATTTGGATTTCAGAATGTTAATAATATCCAATCGAGAATATGAAAATAATTGTATGTTTTAAACATATAAAATATGCAAACGACTAGAAAAAATGAATTTCATTTTTAGTTTCAATGATTTCATGAAAATAACAGTCATTCACGATAACAAATATATACCTAAGTAGATGAAATGTATATCACTACATCTATTCCTCTTGAATGAGAAGAACTTAAAGGAATATATATGCCTAAAATAATAATAATTTTGGTCATTCTACCTTAAAGGAAACATGTATTTAACATTTATTGTTGAATTGGAGTAAAAAACTTACATGAGAAAATATTTATCGCTACATCTATTCCTCTTGAATGAGAAGAACTTAATGGAATATATATATATTTGAAATAATAATAATTTTAGTCATTCTACCTCAAAGTCCATGTGTGTTTAAAGTATATTGTTGAATTGGAGTCAAAAACCTACATGAGCAAACTTATTCTACAGTCCCAGTAATCTTCTATGAAATCTCACATCCTTAGAAGTAGCTTGGGAATTGAAATTCATATATGAAATCTTTGTAATGATTTGAAAAGGGGTGAAATGAAATTATTACATTCAATAATGTGAAAATATGACATATTATATAAAAGAAGATATATTTGCATTGTATATAGTGAATAATGATGTAGACATACAATGTACTTAAGTTTGTTTCACAAATACACCATTGGTGCATGATAGTCAAAATATGATTAGATTGCTCTATGAAATAAGCAGTTTTCATTGAATAAAAAGAACTTTATGTTTTAAACATATAAAATATACAAACAGTCTGAAAATACATTTTACTTTTAGTTACAATGATGTCATGAAAATAACAATTAGTCAAGATAACAGATATATACCTGAGTAGATGAAATATCTATCACTGCATTCATTCCTCTTGAATGAGAAGAACTTAAAGGAATAGATATAACTTAAATAATAATAACAATTTCATTCATTCTACATTCAAGGTTACATGTATTTAAAGTATATTGTTGAATTGGAGTCAAAAACCTACATGAGAAAACTTTTTCTATATCCTCAGTAATCTTCTACGAAATCTCACATACTTAGAAATATATTTGGAATTGAAATTCATATGTGACATCTTTTTAATAATTTTAAAGGTGTAAAATTCAATTATGATATTCAATAATGTGAACATATGACATATTATATAAAATAAGATATATTTTCACTATAGGTAGTGAACATTGATGTAAACAGACAATATACATAAGTTTGTTTCACAAATACACCCATGGCACAAGATTGTTAAAATATGAGCATATTTCTATATGCAATAATCATTTTTCATTGAATGAATAAGAAATATACACATAACATTAAACAAAATTTAATACGATTTCACGTTATGATAAAACTAAATATATATCATACAAATATGGAAAATGGATGTGATTGTATAGTATGAAAAAAATGAATATACAGTATGATGTATATAGGAAATTCTTAATGAATGTGTGTACAATTAATGGGATGGAATATGCATGTAGTTAGAGGTATGAGGTGGGAAAACGTTATGAAAACAATGGGAAAAGATATGCTAAATTGGGAAACATGATTTGTTTTTTCATATTTGGGTCTTGAATTGTAATGGAAAAACATTACTGATGGATGCCTTTTTTACAACAGCAAAATGATGCACCAATGAATGGTAGAGTGCATAATTTTTAGGAAATTTGGAATGGAGAAGAATTATTTAATAATAATTCTCACTTAGTGAAGTTGGTGTCGTTGAAGAAGCAAAGGAAAAGCTTCAAACTCAAAATTCTTCTCCAGTGAGAAACTATGTAGGAGAGGTGGGGTCCTATGTTTTTAGGGGAACAAATCACTAGGTATCCTGATAAATGGTGGAATAATTAATTAGAAACTAAAATTTATTTTCAGCGTTGTAGAAATAAGAACACTGAGATGAAAATTACAGTAGGTTTAAGAAGTATCTGAGTTCAAAGAAGCAAAATAAAATTACATAAATAGTGAATTGAAGTGAACTTGTCCAGTTGAGGGAGATAATGTTTCTACAAATGGGTTGAAATGGAAGGGAGGAGTTGGAGATGTAGAAAGAGAGGGCCTCTATAGATGTCGGTGTAGCTCAATGGTGAAGAAATTGTTGAAGTGGTTGCAGCACGTGTTGGATGGAGCAGTAAAAATGCAGGGGTTACCCTAGGAAGAGCCGGCAAAAATCATGATCCGGAGGGGGTTGGAAGGGATGGAATGAGATTGGTTTCAAATGGAGTATGGATTCTATGGAAGAAGAGTGTGAGATTATGAAGTCGGAGGTTTTTTCCAGTAACCCTTAGAGGACTAGAGGGAAACTGAGAATGAGAGTCAGTGAAAATAGAGGGATTGTTACCAAAATCTGTGTACATGGAGGGATTGTTACTAGAATCCATGTACATGGAGGGATTGTTACCAGAATTGGATTTTTTATGGGTTTTAAAAAAATCATCGGAAAGGGATACGGTTTGAATTTTTTTTAAAAATGGGTCTCCAGATGCGTAGACCTCGTTCATGCATCTTCGGCACAAAGAGATGCATGAATGGGGTTCACACATCCTTCATCCCATCTTCAAAGGATGCGTGAACCCCATTCACACATCTATCCATGCCGAAGATGTGTGAACCTCATTCACGCGGCCTTAAAAGATGGGATGAAGGATGTGTGAACCTTGTTCACGCATCTGGCCAAGAAAATCTATAAAAAGGGGGTCTCCCCCCTCCCAATTTATTCTTCTCCTCTGGATTTTGTTGCGAAGCCCTGCAAAATTTCTTTCTCAAAAAATGTTTTCTGCTTTTAAGAAGGTAAAACTTATATTTAAATTTTCAATTTTTTAATTGTGTTTATTTATTTAATTTGTATGATTTATTTATTTGATTTGTGATATGTATAAAATAGTGTTTGTGTGTATAGTTTATTTATTTCATATGTATTGATGTGTAAATTAGTGTCTTTTTTATGATTTAATTTGTGAATGATGTGTTTGTTGTATGAATTTGAATTGAATGTTTAGGAAAATTAATTATGTCATGTCTAAAATATTGTATGAATTCATATTGAATGTTTATGAAAATTAAATATGTTATAAAAAATGTTATTTTGAAAGTAATATTAATTTAAATTATAATATTATATATACCAATAATATAATTTGTGAATAATATATTAGTTATATGTATCATATTTAAATTTATTAAAAAATATATAGAAAACTTTTTTTTAATGGTATAAAAAAAGTTTTTTATAAATAATTTTTTTACATTATATTAGTTATAATTAAACTTATTAAATATAAAAGAGGTGTAGATATTTAATATGTATTTCATACAGTAATAGATATAATAAGTATACCCAAAAACAGGGTAATTTTTGTGATGACTGATCTTGAGATGACCGACCGATGCATAATTGAAATTGCATGTCTTGTTTTGTGAATGTGGTTATTTAATTTTAATAATTGCATTTATTTTTTTTATTGATGACATGTGAGTCATCTCTGACTAAGTATGTAAGGACCTATGTGTCTGCTTAAAAAAAGTTATGTATTTCATACCCCTAGACCCCCTCACATGCATGTGAATAAATTTGTAATTAAAAGGCATTCAACAAGAGGCATCCCCGAAGAGGCATCCCCAGAGAGGTTTCCCCAAAGAGGCGTTCGAGAACAAGCATTCGACATGAGGCATTGATGTTTGAAAGGATACTAACGGTTTCTAAAATATTTGATAATAGAGACTCCATGAGTCTACCCATAGGTTTTTGTTAGTTTATCAAATAATGATAAACTAATCATAAGTCTCAAGATCAAGTCATTATTAATTATTCATAAGTAATTAAAATATATAACATTATATTAAATAATGTAAAATATTGATGTCGTATATAATATTTTATTAATTATTTTTTTATAGGTAATAATGTCTGTGAAAATATATTGCAACAGTGAGACCATTTATACGGGGAAGGGATTTAGTTATAGTGTGCCACCTGTTAGAGTGGTAAATCTTCATGGTTGTATGACATTGGATGCAGTTCGCAATAAGATTTATAATATATTAAAATTGAGGGTCGATCAATCCATTTATTCAATCACATATCGACATCTACAATATCCTGAATGTTTCTGGCACACCGAGTACCCTTTGGTAGATGATGGTGATTAGATGGATGCATCTTCCTTATTTAGACAGTAGTGTGATAATGGTTTTATGGAGTTGTATGTGGTGATTTCTGATATAGATGTTGTGAAACTGACTATTACATAACCATGTTTTTTGACCTCTTTAGAAGTTGGTACTTCACATCAATCTTTTTCATTGCCTCCTTCTCATTTGAATCCAGTAATAGAAGAAAATTATGAAGAAGATGATCAAAATTTAAAAGGAAATGTAGATGACATCCATTTGTGTGTTGATATAGTGAATTAAATTTTATTAGAGGAAGAAGAATCTAGGGAGCCATCAGGAGATGATGTTTGTGAGGGTGATGTGGGGAATCAACCTTCTGAGGTTCCTTTGAGAGATGTGGGTGATGGTGATATGGGCAATGAATCTTCTGAGGTTCCTTTGAGAGACAGACATCCACGACATCCACCAGTTAGTGGTAATCATCCTTCAGTATTGAGTTCCTTAGTTAAAGAAATGTATCGTGAACAACATTTTGATTGGGATGTCATTACATTGGCTTCTAAATTCCCTGGAATTATAGGGAACAGGTCCGCATCAAATGATAACGCCATCTATGTCGGGCATGAGTTTGAAAGTAAATTGGCCATGAAAAATGTGATAAAGCAATACCACATTGAGCGACATTTCACATTTGTGGTTGATGAGTCAAAGAAGACAAAATATATCATTCGTTGTGAAAAATATGGGACATAATGTAAATTTCAATTAAGGGAAATATTTGATAATTTTTTTTCATCTTGGAGGATAACCAAATTAGAAGGGCCACACACTTGTGTGCATCCAAGCTTATCGTAGGATCAATCTTCCCTTGATTTAGAGTTTATATAAAATGTTATTTGTGAGATGATATGAACATGTCAGGATGTTCCCATTTCCCTTGTTCAGGAAAGAATTCGATAGTTGTATAACTACAAGATACCATATACCAAAGCATGGAATGAAAAACAGAAGGCAATTGTAAAATTGTATGGTGATTGGGATGAATCTTATGCTATGTTTCCACAACTAATGGAATTATTATCTCCCAATAATCAGATTGTTTATCAGTTGGAAATTGTTGAGTATGTATCCCCCAATCACCGAGTTGATTGAACAAAGTTGAAGTTTAATAGGGTTTTTTGGGAATTCAGGCCATGCATTACTGCCTTTCCCTATTGTAAACAATTTATTCAAGTCAATGGTACTTTCCTATATGGAATGCATATAGGTGTTCTACTCATTTCTGCCACACAGGATGGTAATAGTGCTCCTCTGCCACTTGCTTTTGCTATTTGAAAAGGAGAATTTTGAATGGTGGAGCTGGTTTTCGGCATGTGTACCTGTTCATGTCACACAAAACCATGGCATGTGTCTGATATCTGATCACCATCGAGCGATTATAGAGGACGTGGTTAGTGATGGGGTTCCATGGACTGAGCTGAATGCTTATCATCATTATTGAATTAGACATATTGCAAGTAATGTGCATAATAATTTCAGAGATGATGCCATAAAGAAAAATATCCTCAAGTTGGGTATGTTTTTCTAAACATATTTTTTAAAACAAAATTTATTCTCCATTTTAATACATTATTATCTTATGGTTTTAGCATATGATCCCCAAAAAGAAATGATTGATTGACGCCTTGAAGAGATCCAAATTGCTAATGAAGATGTGTATGAATATATGATGCAGATTTCGAAGGAAAAATGGTCATTAGCATATGATGGTGGCAGAATATATGGCGATATGACCACTAATATAGTGGAGTGCATAAATGGGGTCCTCATGGGTGTGCAAAAACTTCCGATTATAGGGTTAGTGAAAGATACATTTTATAGATGTGTTCACTACTTTGTTGACGGGTCCCAAAAGGCCTATCATAGGATGGAAAACGGAATGCATTTTACGCAACATTTCTAAAGTGATATTGATCTAAAACTGAATGAGGCTTCAAGATGGACTATTCTAGCCTTTGATAGGGAAAAATGAGCTTTCAGGTAAGACTGTGCTTTGACCGGGCTACATGCACTAGTGGTTGAGTGTTTGTAGTGATGTTATATAACAAATATTGTGATTGCAGAAACTTTTAGGCATTTAGATATCCATGTTCACATGTTATCACAGCTTGTGCTTCAGTAAATATATCATGGGAGCCATATGTTGACCTAGTGTATCACATGAGCACTTTGGTTAACTGTTATAGTGCATCTTGGATTCCTGTTGGTGACTTTTATTCTATCTCATTACCTGCTGATCAGCCGACCATCATCCCTGATATTTCTAGGTTTCAAAATTTGGTTCTCTTTTCATTTGTGATTTTTTCAATGTCTGTCGTTTTTTAAATTATTGTCTTCATACTACTAGCTTACGGCCCCAAGTAAGACCAAAATCAAGTCGAATTAGAAATGAAATGGATTGGACTTGGCAATGAGGAGGGAGAATACGATGCAGTATTTGTCATGCAGAAGGACATACTCATAAGAGATGTCCCCAAGTGGCAGCACAGAGCTCCATATCTCGTTATCCATGATTGTTTTTTTGTATTGTATCAAAAATATGTATATTTTGTTTTGTATGTAGAAGTTTCAGCATTTAATCCTTTTATTTCAGACTTTCTCCATTTCTAACATGTTTCAATTTTGGTTAGTCTCGTTTTTTGATTCTCTAATAAATAATTTTGTGATACTCAAACTATTCAAAAAAACAACATAGAATGAAAATGAATATATCATGCTTCCACGTGTAACAAAGACAGTAATCCACACACAACAAATGAAGTATAAATAAAAAATATTAACACAATCATTTTTCATTTGATTGTTCTAGATTTATTTAAATAACAGTTGAAATTTTTTATTGAATTCACTATAATAAAGTAATGATGATATCATTTGTGCAGATGACAGATTTTCCATTGCTCACATCTCAGGCTACTCATGTATCATGACTGCTTTTAGAGGGATGTCCAGTGCCTCTGTTGAGTGTATGAAAATCTCACCATTTCCATTATACCGCACCACCTCCCGCTATAATCCCTCATCTTCATCGTGCTGGATTATATGGCATAGAGATGTGAAACTTCACCTTTGTCGATCATCATCTCATTTCTGCGCTTGTATAAAGATGAAAGCCAGAGTCACATACAATCCTTTTTAGAGAGGGGAAGATGATTATTACCCTGCAGGATGTGGCCATTATGTTGGGCCTCTTCATCGATGATGCGGCTCTAACTGGATGAGTTAGAGCATATTTTCTGGAGCTTGTTCATAGACTATGGGGTATAGAGGTCCCTGATGATGGATGGACCAGCGTTGGTGGTAGATTACGCATTCCTTGGTTAGACCATCACTTCACACAGTTAGTAAAGGATGCTGATGAGATCACCGTGTTGCGATTTTCATGTGCATATATTTAGAGGCTGATCAGTGTCATGCTTTTTGTTGATCACTCCACTACCTTTGTACATTTGATGTATTTATCTTTTTTGGAGGAGTTGGATGAGGTAGGTCGATATAGATGGGGGTCTTCTTGTCTAGAATATACATACAAGGCGTTATGTAGCACATGTCGCATCGATAAGATGCAGATCATGGGATGCATGGTTCTTCTACAGATGTGGGTATGGGAGCACAACCCTCATTTAGCTCCACATGCTCGTGTGCCATTACCAGCAGATATTGTAGCATAGGCTCCACATGGACGTTGGTATGTTATTCCTTCCTTATATTGTCTAACTTAATTGTATAACTTTCTATTATGAAATGTAAATATAACAATATTATCTACAGGTGGAGTTAGGCACATCGATATTCAGATTCCCCTAAACACGATGTCCACACCTACCGACTTATGTTGGACAACATTCGACCACACGATGTAAGTGATTATTATTTATATTGTTAAATATTTATTCTTTACTATACATGTATTCATTTATTAATTGATTATTTATTTTTTCTTTCATATTTTATGGATTCCATATACAGAAGATATTATCCAGAGTCTTCCACCATACTGTACGATGATGCTTGCTATCATCTCCTGCAGGGTTACATTGATTCATTTTCATATAGTCGGGTGGAATCAGACCAACAGAGTTATGAGGCAGTTCAGATTCATTCAACCTATTCTAGACCTGTCCAATCGGTTAGATTCAACGCATTCCCTAAATATGTCAGGGAAGAGATATTTTGATTGGAGGAGATACCACACCAAATATATTGATTTATGGGATAGACGATAGGAATTCTAGTTGTGAGGGGTAGGGACAGTGTGTTTTCATTTGGTGGATCAGATGGATTACATAGCTTGGTACTACAGGTCTCCAGTCAGATTTCTGACACGACATGAACAAGGCTTTCATGAGCTGGTATACATAGTTCCTTCCACAATTCAGTGGAATTTTTATTCATATTACTTAACAACATAATTTTTTTCATAGCATGCTCATATCTGTCTTCTACTACACATGTCTGATCCAGTAGAGCACACCGTATTTGACCCATCATATTTTCACACCCTTGTATCACAGTTGCTTCCTTCGATGGACGAGATTTATCATGGAATTTTCTTTGATCCACCACATGCTGAGGAGGCTATAGAGCCTGCTGAGGATTATATCGATGTATCAGGGGGTGACGAACCTGTTATGGATCTTGCTGTTCCATATGAGTAGGATGTTCAGCTAGATCAGTCGGATGTTGATCTTCCATGGGAGGATGGTATTCGACATGATTAGTCGTATGCTCTTCCAGCATCTCCGGCTCATCCACAGGTAGATATAAATGATGACTGGATTGACCTGGATTCTTTATTACAGACATCCACAACACAACATCCATCTTCATTCCATTTTGGTGAGAGTTCTAGCCAGCCTCCTCTATCATTAGATGCAGGACAGGGTATAGATGGTGAGACTGTACATCCATCGCCTGTCACACAGGAGGATGTGGGGGTGGCTATTGAGGATGATGTGCAGTGTACGCCAGAGCGCAGACAGAGACAGACACGATGTGGACACGCCCAGTATACACCTGACTGTGGGACAGAGGAGAATCCATGCCATAGGCATAGATTAGGTTGATTTTTGATTTACGATATATTATGTATGTGCATTACTATTATCATTTATAGAGTCCTACTTTCTTTAATAAGTGTCTTACTGCCATTAAATTATATTTCAAAATTAATAATTTCTATTTGGTATTCATTAATAAATATTAATACTCTATATGAAAATATCTATGAACATTAAGAAATCTTGACAAATATTATTAATTTCAATGATTTGAATCCTAAAATCATGGAACATGATTCTTTGTTTAAAAAAATTAAATTTCATAAAGAATAATTTCAATGAATAATGAATAATTGTAAAGATTAGATGATTATGATTAAAGATAAAGAAAACCACAATATGAGATGTATGGAATTAGAAGTTCATTTGTCCAATTTTGAGAAAATACATATTCAATCTTTATAAAAGGACACATGTTCTACTGGAACACAATCTTCACTGGAAGATTTTACTGTTAAAATACCTCCATCATGTGATAAAATTATGGACATTATGAAAATATTGATTTTATATTCTTCTAAAATAAGAAACAATCCTTAAGAGGGTTAAGAATGTGTTAGCATATCTAAGACTAAGTATTAAAGAAGATCATCCTTGGTGAAGTTATATAAGATTTCAAAACTAATTTTTATGAGTGTTTCTCTTTAGGGGGAGTTAAATGAAGAAATATTAAATTACTGTCAGAATTAATATAACAATTAGAATCAAATCTAATTACTGTAGAACATTCAGGAAGATCATGTTATTGAAAGATAAATGTTTTTTTAAATCTCTCTTCCTTTGTTAACAAAAAAATACTGAATATAAAGGGGTTGTAGTTGAAATAATTAAATACATAAGAAATTTTTTCTTCTAAATAAATGATGATTTTTTAACCTTTTTGTAGGATGCGTGAACGGGGTGTTCACACATCCTTTAGAAACTTCATAAATGATGTGTGAACCCCATTACCACATCCTTTAGAAACTTTATAAAGGATGCGTGAACGTATTTCACACATCTCTCTATGCCGAAAATGTGTGAATGGGGTTCATGCTTCTGGAGACCCATTTTCTAAAAGATTTCAAACCCTATCCCTTTTCCATAATTTTTTTAGAAACCCATTTATAAAAAATACCCACCAAATTCATTTGAAAGAGTTAGTGGGGGGAGCACAATTTTGGCGGTGTTTTGAGGGAACTATTAGACAAGTGGAGAAGAATAATAGGAGTAGAGGACTAAAACTGCGAGTAGGACGCCGACGGTGTTGTGCGGGAACTGTAGGACGAGGGGAGGGGATTCGTGAGGGGGAACCCTATGAGAAACAGAGCAGAATCGCAAGATATTGCAGGTAGGGAAGGAGGGAATGCAAAAGGAATGATGGGAAAGAGGGATGTGGAGTTTTTAGTGTTGACACGTGGAAGAAAAGTCACCCAACTTTAGTATATATAGTAATAGTAAATAGATAATTAGATGACATAAAAGGGTAAAATGGTTTCACATTTTTTATTTCGTATTTTCCTCCCTATTAAATAAATAAAAGATAAAATAACTAATATATTTCATTAAAAAATATTACAAATCTGTAAAACCATATAAAAAATATCCTACAAAGAAATAGCGTCGAACGGTATGATTCTCTTGTCATGGATTTTTTTCGAAACGTGAGGCATGTTTGGATAGAGGGCGCATGGGCGGTCGTCGATGCTTTTTCTCAAGGAAATTTCTTCTCATACTTCTATCTAATCCCATATAAATCAAGGATCTTTCATTTAATACACTTAGATATCTTCAATTTTGAATTAAGATGCCATTAATTCATTATTTGTTTTTACATTAAATTTTTCCACTTAAATTTATCATATGTGCTTTTATTATTTTACCCACATATGTTGTTTAGCTTCCCTACTGACAATCCTGGTTTATTTGTTTCTTTAATCCCTGGCCGTTCATCTCCACGGTAAGCCTTTTGATCTCAACCGTCCACCTTGCACCAGGTTTTTTGTTGGGTTGTTCCCGGAGTGCTTCGTGGCACTGTTTAGTTGGGGTGTGCTATTTTAGGGTTGAAGAAATTATCTTCTTTCAGTGGCTAGGGTTCTGATAAGGGTTGCAGTTTTAGAATCTACATGTCTTCATCGCCGCTGGACTACTCCATCTTCTTCGTAGAACAAGTGCCTTCATCCTCATTAGAGGAATCAGTCTGATTGGCCTGTCAGACTCCCTGCATACAGCTCGTGCGCAGCTCATGGTAGAGTTTCTCTCAGCGTCCTTCCATCGGGAAGAAGTGCGGCATATTTTGACCAGAAGTCTTCATGAACCAAACCTGAAGACACCCCTCCTCAGTGCGATCCAGGATAGAACCACATTTCATCTCACCTAGAAATTACAAGAGATCCGGACATCCGGACCTATGAGTCTGGTGTTGTAAGCACCTCTTTCTGCATCTATTTTCTCCTCCTTGATTTAGGAGTTATTTGCTACAAGTTTGTAGATCTTGGTTTTTTCTTTCGAAAATTAATAAAAGTGTGTGTGTGTGTGTGTGTGTGTGTGTGGTGTTCTTGTAGTGTAGTATGATCCATAAGGATCCAAAGAACATAAATCCTATTGTCCCTTTATTATTCAGCATTTTTCTTTCCTATTACTGGTTCTTGGTTCGTCTGTACGCCGCCAGCACCATTCTGCTTTCATTTTGTTGTTCCCTGATTGTTTGTGTCTACAGATTTGAGACCCCTCATCCACAACAAGTGGTATTAGAGCCACCTTTGGTTGTTGTGCTGATTTATCTGACCTACTGTTTACATTGTCGTTAGTTCTTTGTTCTGAAACCTGCCTATTGCCTGTTA
Source organism: Viscum album (assembly GCA_963277665.1). Lineage (NCBI taxonomy): Eukaryota > Viridiplantae > Streptophyta > Magnoliopsida > Santalales > Viscaceae > Viscum > Viscum album. Next base: position 395,894,858 of record OY728126.1, read on the forward strand.
CTAATAAAATTGCATATTGTTGCAATTACTTTGCCTTCTTGCCTGTAACATTTATTTGCAGGCCCTTGTAAATCTATTTATTGATCTTGGTGAACATAGTCGCTACCAATACCTTATTAGCATCCCCTTTTCACTATATTACAGCTCTGTTTTAAATCTGTCTAGTTGCATTTTGTTCACTGTTTAGTGTTTAGTTTGCAGTTCTTTACATTTGGGTTTCTTTGTTTCATTTCCTCATTTAAACCATGTGTAAATTCTGCCTGAATATTGTTGTTGTTTTTCCTCTTTCTATTCTGGTGAAATCATTGTATTCACCGAATCTTTTCGCCTTCATATATCACGGTACACGTTTACCCAGTGAGATTGGTTGATTTTTGGGGGTGTATGCTTATCGTTGTCCCCAATCATTCGGCATCTACTCATCTGGATAAACATGTCTACAATGCGACATGAAATCAAAAAATTTGATGGAGACAATGACTTCAATTTATGGCGAATAAAAATGAGGGCATTACTGGTCCAGTAGGGTCTCATTGATGCCCTCTCTGGGCCTACTAAACCCATAACATTTGTAAATGAAACTGGCCAAACTATTACTGAATACCAACCTGTTCCCCCTAACATTCTTGTTAAAGCCCATAGTTCCCTTTTATTGTCTTTAGGAGATAAATTCCTTAGGGAAGTGTCTTGTGAGTCTACTGCTACCGGCATTTGGCTTAAGTTAGAAAAACTTTACATGAATGCCTCCCTTGTAGGCAGGCTATATAAGAAGCACTGCATGTTCACCTTTAGGATGAGACCAGGCATTTCATTGAAATCTCATCTTGATGAGTTTAACAAAATCATGTTAGATCTAGCTAGCATAGATGTCTCAATAGATGATGAAGATCATACCATCATTCTCCTTATCTCCCTTGACCATAGTTATAGTACCTTGGTAGAGACCATGATGCATGGTCGAGACTCCTTGACTCTAGAAGAAGTCAAGTCTGCCCTTCTGTCCAAGGAACTTTACACTAAACCTAAGAGAAAAGGTGACACTGGGTGTCTATTCACTAGGGGTAGACCCCAGGTTAAAGGAAAAAAGAAACAATTTGATAGATACAAAAGTAGAAGCAGCAAAGAACCTATGCAAGAACCAAAATCAAGGAGTAATAATAATAAAGAAAGAAAAGTCACTTGCTTCCATTGCGGCAAGCCTGGGCATATTAAGCCCGAATATAGGAAGCTCAAACGTGAGAAAGAATGCACACAACCCACTAACCAGTCTCATATTGTTGACTCTGGTTATGACACCGCTGAAGTATTAAATGTGTCCAGCCATACACTCGATAGGGAGTTGGTCCTTGACTCTGGTTGTTCCTTCTACATGTTTCCTTACAAAGAGTCATTTTCAGAGCTAGTAGAGAGAGTGGAAGGGGATGTCATATTGGGAAATAATAATAAGTGTAAAGTGGAGGGAAGAGGATCTGTTCTGTTATAACTTGACAATCTGTGATTACGTTGCTTGATGTAAGGTGGCTTCCCAACCTCCAATGCAACTTAATTTCCTTAGGAGTCCTTGATCAAAAAGGATATACCTTTAGATCAGAATCAGGATCAATTAAGATCTCTAAAGGATCTAAGACCATTATTAGAGGGTCTCTCACAAATGGGTTGTATTTCTTGGATGGTAAGACCCATTCAAGGCAATTGGGTAGTGTTTACAATACAAACACTGACAATACTATGCTTTGGCATAAACGGTTGGGGCATGTAAGCTACGAAGGATTAGAAGAGCTCAGCAAGTAGGGGCTGCTGAATGGCATAACATCTATCAATCTGCCATTTTGTGAAGATTGTATAATAGGAAAGGCTAAGAGAGTTAGTTTCAATAGATCCACCTTTAAAGTCGTTGCCCCACTTGATTACATCCATTCAGATTTATGGGGTCCAACGAGGACTACCTCTCATGGTGGAGGATCTTACTTCGCTACTTTCATTGACGACTTCTCAAGGAAGATCTGGGTGTACATCTTAAAGCACAAATCAGATGTCTTCGATACCTTTAATACATGGAAAGCTTCGGTCAAAAATCAGACCAGAAAGAAGATAAAGACCGTGAGGATAGACAATGGATTAGAATATATGTCAATAGACTTTATTGAGTTCTGTGAAAAAGAAGGGATTAAGAGACATAGGACTGTTAGGGATACTCCCCAATAGAATGGGATAGCATAGAGGAAGAATTGGACCATCTTAGAGCGTGTCCGGAGCATGCTTACATACTTAGGCCTCCCCATGTCTTTCTGGGATGAGGCTACTAGCACTGCAGTTTACCTTATCAATAGGTGTCCCTCTTCTGCTAACCAGTTCAAAACTCCGGAAGAGCTTTGGACTGGGAGGTCTCCATCTTATTCTTACCTTAGGGTTTTTGGTTCCATAGCCTATGCACATGTTAAGACTGATAAGCTGGAACTGAGATATCTCAAATGCATTTTTATTGGTTACCCCGAAGGGGTTAAAGGGTATAAAATCTAGGTTGATAAACCCGGGTGCCAAAAATGAATTATTAGTAGGGATGTGGTCTCCCATGAGTCATCCTCTACCAAGACCAATCCTACCCATAAAATCAGCGATGAACCAGACCTTTCTCAGTCTGATGAACCTAAGCCTTTGGGTCAATTTGAGACTGATCTTCAGCCTGATCAGCCTGCTTCTTAGCCTACTACAGTGGCTGATGCAGAAAGCAGTTCTTGTTCAGATTCAGATTCTGAACCCCTTGATAATTACAGGGACTTTTAATTGACCCGTGATAGACAAAGGAGAGTCCCCAGACCTCCTTCTAGGTTCAGCCAGTATGACATGGATTCCTATGCTTTTCATGTGGCCCAAGATATCATCGACGATGATCCTTAGTCATATGGGCAAGCCTTACAAGAAAAAGACTCCAAGCAATGGGTCTTTGATATGAATGAAGAGATGCATTCTTTAAAGAAAAACCACACATGGAGTGTTGTGAACAAACGAGTTAATTCTAAGGTAATTGGTTCCAAATGGATTTTCAAAAGGAAAAAGGATAATATTGATAGGAAAAATCAAGGTCAAGGCTAGGTTAGTAGCTAAGGGTTTCCTCCAAAGGGAGGGAATTGATTATTCTGAAATATTCTCTCCAGTTGTGAAGCACTCTTCTATTAGGCTCCTGTTAGCCAATGATGCCTATAATGACTTCCACATTGAGTAGTTAGATGTTAAGACAACTTTCTTACATGGTGACTTGAAAGAAAAGATTTATATGCAGCCTCCTAAAGGCTATCCTAGTGAATTCAGACCACATCAAGTGTTCTTCTTGAACAAGTATTTATACGGCTTAAAGCAAGACTCAAGACAATGGTACTTGAAATTCGACTCATTCATGCTAGGTAATAAATTCACTAGAATCCAATATGATGCCTTTGTTTATTTCAAAGAAACTAGGATCTTCATCATTTATCTTTTGTTGTATGTTGATGATATGCTCATCATATTTAAGGATATAGATCTTATCTCTTCTGTCAAAACCCAGTTGAAGAACACTTTTGAAATGAAGGACCTGGGTGCTGCCAAGAAAATTCTTGGCGTTGAAAGCATTAGGGACAAACCCAATAAATTACTCTATCTTTCTTAGCATGGTTATATTTTAAAAGTTCTCAAGAGGTACATGTTTGAAACTTTAAAACCTGTTAATATACCTCTTGCTCAACATTTTAAATTGTCTTTGACACATGCCCCTGCAACTAATGAAGATATTGAATTTATGTCCAAAATTCCTTATGCCAACATGGTTGGAAGCATAATGTATGCAATGATTTGTACACACCCTGACATTGCCTTTGCCGTATGCACCCTTAGCAGGTTCATGGCCACACCAGGGAAGCCACACTGGCATGCCCTTAAGTGGTTTCTTATATATCTCTGTAGTACACCTAGTGTCTGTTTATGTTATGGTAGAGATATTGATTCTGCTGACCTTATCTGTGGTTATGTGGATGCTGATTATGCTGGAAATGTAGATACTCGTTAATCTCTAACCGGTTATGTGTTTAGTGCATTTGGTGGTGCCATTTCCTGGAAGTGCAACATGCAATCTGTTGTTGCAGTTTCGACTACAGAATTTGAGTACATAGCCTTGATTGAGGCAGTCAAGGAAGCATTGTGGATCAAAGGTATGACGTCTGAACTTTGTATTTACAATTCTGCTATTAATGTCTATTCAGATAGTCAATCAGCTATTCATTTATCTAAAAACCTTGTTTGCCATGGTAAGTCAAAACATATAGATATTAGGTTACATTTTATTAGAGATGTTATAGAACAAGGAACTGTGTGTGTCAATAAGATACACACTGATAAAAACCCAGTTGATAGTTTGACTAAAGTTGCGCCTTTATCTAAGTTCAATTTTTGTTTAGATAGAGTGAACATAGCCCATGTTCCATGACTTTAGGTGCAAGAACATCACAAAATTTAATTAAAAATGGTGGAGATTTGGGAATTAAGATGCCATTAATTCATTATTTGTTTTTACATTAAATTCTACCATTTAAATTTATCGTATGTGCTTTTATTATTTTACCTGCATATGCTATTTAGCTTCCCTGTTGGCAATCCGGGTTTATTTGTTTCTTTAACCCCTGGCCATTTATCTCCATGGTAAGCCTTTTGATCTCAGTGATCCACCTTGCACCCGGTTTGATGTTGGGTTGTTCCCGGAGTGCTCCGTGGCACTGGTTGGGTGTGCTTTTAGTGGGTTGAAGAAAACATCTTCTTACGGTGGCTAGGGTTCTGAGAAGGGTTGCGGTTTTAGAATCTATGCGTCTTCATCGCCGCTGGACTGCTCCAGCTTCTTCGGAGAACAAGTGTCTTCATCCTCATTAGAGGAATCGGTGTGATTGGCCTGCCGGACTCCTTGCATGCAATTTGTGCGCAACTCGCGGTGGAGCTTCTCTCGGCGTCCTTCCATCGGGAAGAAGTGCGGCCATATTTTGACCAGAAGTCTGCAAGAACCAGACCCGAAGACACCCCTCCTCAGTGCGATCCGGGAGAGAACCACGTTTCATCTCGACCAAAAACACCAAGAGATCCGGACGGCCGGACCTGTGAGTCCGGTGTTGTAAGCACCTCTTTCTGCATTTGTTTTCTCCTCCTTGATTTAGGAGTTATTTGTCCATAAGGATCCAAAGCACGTAAATCTTCTTGTCCCTTTATCATTGGGCATTTTTTATTTCCTATTACTGGGTTCTTGTTTCCTGTTTGTTTGTGTATACTGCTTTGAGACCCCTCAACAACAACATCAATCAATTCGGGCATCCCGTTTGGCTCGTGCCACGTAGAACTGTACCCAAACCACCACTGTACAGTGCAATAAAGCATGGGCTTTTCAGGCTTGTGAAAATCCAAAGGCCGACAAATCATTAATGCGTGCCTTTGTTCTGTAAATGGCTTCCGGGTCCCGTGATGCAAATTGGAGATTCAAGCGGTTTTTACAAACCATCAACTCTCACTTTCCGTTCTCCAGGGGAAGTCGCCAGCCAATAGATTGACCTAAATCTCAGCCCCCTTAATTAATCAAATCCCAGCTTGGGAGGGAGGTTTGAGGAACGCATTAATATCCTGGCAGGGATTTGCTATGTTTCGAATTGAAGTCTCATGCAATGATAAGTAAATAGTCATTTGAATCTTATAAAACCCTCACACATGGTACGAATGTATCTAAGTGCATGGCCCCGGGGGAAAACCGTAAAGGAGTATCCAAAAAGATCACGGGCGATCCCTCTAAAAAGGGGAATCCGTATGGTGATCAATCGTTAGACATTTGCGCGGGCACCCCGACTAACGACGCGACTACCGCCCACTATGCGGTGACCGCGCAAGGGCCCGAAACTCAATAAAAATATAAAACGACAAAAATTTTAAGTCGGGACCCAACCCGGACCTTGGTGTGAGAACCCGGAGCCAAGAATTATTAAAATAAAAATTAATTTAGAAAGACGGATGTGACAGAATTGGAGGGAAATCGAGAACGAGTCGGTGAAAATAGAGGGAGTGTTACAAAAATCCGTGTAAATGGAGGGATTGTTACCAAAATCATTTGAAAGAGTTAGCGGGCGCACGACGCCGGCGGTGTGTTCCGGGAACTGTTGGACGAGCAGAGGGGAACCGTAGGAGCAGAGGAGTGAAACTATGAGCAGGACGTCGTTGATGTTGTGCTGGAACTGTAGGACTTGGGGAGGGGATTCGTGAGGGGGAACCCTAGGAGAATCCGAGCCAAATCGTGAGCGGGCGCAGGTAGGCATACTTTGGAAGTGTTTTGGCAAGCCCTGTTCCCAGGTTGGAATGAAGTGAATGTGAACGGCGCCTCTAAGGGCAATCCTGGTCCTTCGGGTTGTGGTGCTATCTTCAGAGACCACCTTGGGCAATGCCTCGGTTGTTTCTATGGCAGCTGTGGAATTGCTTCATCCTTGGAAGCTGAAATGATGATTGTGATCCCCACTGTTTTCTTTGCTAAGCAACAGGGATGGAACAATATTTGGATTGATTGTGATTCAACCACTATTTTGCAAGCCATTTGGAATTGAGTGATGCATATTGCTTGGCCGCTTACAACTTGATGGATGAACTGGCTTCATTCGCTCCTGGAGTTCAGTTACGTTGTCACGCATACCTTCTGTGAGGCCAACAGGGTGGCAGATGGTCACGCTAATAAGGGAGGTAACCAGGACATAACTTGGTTGGTTAACCTTCTTGATGATCTTCTTCTGATTTATGGTAATGATTGTAAAAAGATTCCGTTGTTTAGAATTTTGTAATGCCCTTTTTCTAATATAATAATTTTTGTCTTGATCATTGACCAAGGCATCGGGTCTCTCAAAAAAAAAGATGACGTAAAAGGGTAAAATGGTTTCACGTTTTTTATTTCGTATTTTCCTCCATATTAAAGAAATAAAAGATAAAATAATAATATATTTCATTAATTTTTTTTATAAATATGTAAAACCATATAAAAAATCCTACAAAGCAATAGCGTTGAACAATATGATGCTCTTGTTGTAGAATTTTGCTAAAACGCGAGGCATGTACGGCTGGAGGGCGCGCTAGTGGCCGTCGATGTTTTTTCTCATGGAACTTTCTGTTGGGATATTTTTTTATTTTAAAATTTGAATATGAGAGAGAAAAAGAGATAAAAGATTTTGATATGTAAAAAAGAGATGTGAGATTGGATATGAAAAAAAGGAAATATGTGAGATTAGATATGAAAAAAAAGAGAGATCTTTTGTATATCATTGAGAGGAGTGGAAGTCTCTTATAAAAAGGGTGCATGGGGCCTCTAGAACAAGAGAGAGTCGACAAGATGTAGCCGCTGTGATAGAAAACTGAGAAAGGGATGCCGCGTTTGTGGTAACCAATGCGAAAAGAGGGCAGACAAGATGTAGGTGTCTAGAGATAACCGGGAAGAGGCTACTGCTTGGGGTAGCTGGTGCGAAGAGATAACGAAGACATTGCGTGCGACAATGACGAGAGAATTGTCAACGACGACGTGCAAAGAGATTCATAATGGTGTCATGTATCGAAAGTCCTTTTGGTTGCGGAGATCAAACGGCGTGTCTCGATTGTGGTGATCAGCGGAACATCAAAATGGTATGTTTCTGGATCTGAGTGCATTGTAAAAATGACTTCGGGTGTGGAGTGAAAATCCTTAAGATGAGTATGTCAAAATTACTTTGGGTGTAAAAATCCTTCAAGTGTTGTGTAAATTTTTTTTCAGTGATAAAAGAACTTCGAGTGAATTATGTGGTGTTTGGGACCGCTTCCGTTGCAACGTCCTGCTCTTCCCCAACACTTTATTCCCCACCTTCTACCCCATTCAGTGCTGGACAAGGAAGTTTCGTATAATACAGTTAGATATATTCAATCAATTCGTGGCTTCCCGTTTGGCTCGTGCCACGTAGAACTGTACACAAACCGCTACTGTACAGTGCAATGAATAGTGAAAATAAAAGGACTTTCTAAAGCATGGGCTTTTCAGCACGCAAGAGGCTTGTGAAAATCCAAGGGCTGACAAATCATTAATGCATGCCTTTGTTCTGTAAATGGCTTCCGAGTCCCGTGATGCATAGTGGGAGATTCAAGCGGTTTTTACATTAAACCATCAACTCTCGCTTTCCGTTCTCCAGTGGGGGAAGTCGCCAGCCAGCCCGTCGGTCAGCTTGGGAGGGAGGTTTGAGGAACGAATTAATATCCAGGCAAGGAGCCGCCAAAAAGTTCACGGGTGGTCCCTCTAAAAAGGGGAATCCGTATGGTGAACAGATATCAGAGTTGGGTTTGGCATGTCCACGTCCTCGCCAATGCTCACCAGCTAACGTATATAATGCACGCTCCCCATCCCATCTCCATCCAATCCCACCAATTCGCACACTCCATTTAAACAACAAAGTTGCTCACTTCCTCTTACACTGAAATCTTATTCCTCTGATTCTCGGGAATGGCGCCCAGTGGAGAAGCCCAAATAGGTTCGTACCAGCAGAGGAGCGCAATGGAGGGCGAGGATGTGGGGTCGCAGGAGGTGGTGCAGCAGCGCGCCGCTTCGGACGTGTCCATGACGGTCGGCGGCGGGGGACAGGAGGTGGCGGTGGTGGAGGAGGCGAGGTGCGAGTGCTGCGGGGCGCGGGAGCTGTGCACGGCGGAGTTTGCGGAGAGGGTGCGGCGGGACTTCCTGGGGCGGGTGGTGTGCGGCATCTGCGGGGCGGCGGTGAGGGAGGAGACGGCGAGGAAGGGAGGGGTGATGGAGGAGGGGCTGGCGGAGCATATGGCGGTGTGCATCGGCTTCAACCGCCTCCACCGCGTCTACCCCGTGCTTCACCAGGCCCGTCTCATGCGCCACATCCTCCTCAAGCGAGCCCATACCCTGCCGCCCCGGCCGCCCATCAATGCCGGCGGCATCGCCCGCAGCTCGGCTTCCAGGGCTCACCCACCCTCCGCAGACGATCCGTAATGAATTAACATATACGGGTGAATTAATGAGCGTATTGACAAATTATGACGGCCACGGTTTTTTGTGGGTTACAAATTGGCATTTTCATTACTACTAATTTGGGTAATGCTTTTGTTATTGGCTGCGCTGCGAGTCATCCAGCAGACCGTTGTAATAAAGCTTTGTTCATGACTGGGAGGCAAAAATCAGTGTGGTCAAAAACCCGTAAACTCTAAAGTTTCAAACAAGGGATGTTACCGATATTTAGTAGCCCAAATTTAAAATTCAACCATATACATCCAAAGAGTTCAAAATTTCAAGCAATGCCAAAGAGAAATACAGTGATAGCACTAAATATTCTATAACATTCAGCACTTGGATGACCCGACCCGGTTCACCACAATGCCCGAAGCACATTCCCAATCGTCATGAGGTGACGACAAACACAAGAGTATAATCCTTATCCATTAGGGAACAAGTTCACCCTCGAATAACTAAAGCATGGACTCCTCTCAGAAATCCTATAACGATCCAAACTTTTTTCAATGAAATTTCTCTCTTCTTATAGTAATGTCATATAGTATAAAGCACATAAAATCACTTAGAGATCATAATAAAATCTTTATAAATGAGGATTTGATGAAATAAGTAGTGTTTCTAGAAGTTAATGAACTTATACTGATAAAATAGTAACTTGAGGTAAGAAATAGTAATACAACCCTTATGAATAGTAAATCGGACAAATAAATATTAACCTCACCTATTAAAGTATAAATAAAATTTAGGCATCTTATAACTGAAAATATGATATAATTATATCATAGTATAAATAAGTAAATATTTTAAAAATTATTAATTAAGTGTCGGTATTTTTGTAAATCACAATTATTTAATTACAATTTTATGATTAATTAAACAATTTAAAAGAAAATTTATTTTCATAAAATGCGTTCATAAATTAATATTTTGATGTCTCAAGATTTTAAGATAATTTTATGAGACCTTAAGTAATTTGTCTAAAGTGTTATAAAATCAGTTTTAATTTTAAAATCTGTATTTGTCCAAGTAAATGATGATTTTATTTAAAAATGAAATTACTCATATTTAGAAAATTATTTTCATAAAATGGAGTTCATTTTATAATTTTACACGTCGAAAAATGATTAGGGTGTTTTTTTCGGGTTTTTTCTAAAATACTTGAATTTTTAGTGAATAGTTAAATACAATAATTTACGATAAAAACTAAATAAATGAATTATTGAGTCATCACTGATGTATTTGGCTAATGTAAGCTTATAATCCTGAACTCTCTTTCCCCTTCCACTATATTTAGTTATGGAATCATCACTGTTGCTTGTCTTGAGAGAAATTAATAAACTAATGAATTAAATATTGAGAAAACACCCCTCTCATCCGCTATAAATACCACCCTCACAACCTCATTTCCTCACACCTCTCAAGCTTCAAGACTTGTTCAAATTCTTCCCAGACCTCTTCCCTAGCCCCCCAACATCCAGGAGATCTTGGTCTCATCAAAAGACCAAGTCTAGGTTCCTTAAGGAGGATCTCAAGAGGAGAATTCAAGAGGTAATTCCTCTCTCTCTCTTTTATTTCAATTCCTTTCAAATTTCTTTTCTTTTCTTCTCTTATACTCAACTTCTCATATCCAAATATCTAGTATGCTATCATGTTAATGGAATATTATTCATTAAATCCCCCCCCTCTCTCTTTTATGAAATCATCACTCGTGATGTGTTAATTTACCATCATCGTGGGTGATGTACCTTCATCTTCCTCCAATACCTTCAAGGATGTCAATAAAACCATTAAATGGTTGAAAACAGATTGTCATATGTATGTTTTAACCCTTTTTATATTATAGAACTAACTTATATACATGATACTAAATGATAAAACAAAGCAAGTTCATTGTGATCGAAAAAACACCCAAATTAACCAAAAGCGATAATAATTAAATTTTATCTAATGATTCATCCTCATGGTATATAACCAAATTGTTTATAAGATCATTTCAAGATCTGGAATATCATTAATAAAAATTCTAGATGTTTATCCACATTTTAAACGAACTTCCATTCATGTATAAAAATGAACCGATCCTGAAAACTAAGAAAACAAACATTTCCGAATGATGAAATTAAACTCTATAACTCATCCAATGGACCATAAAAGAAAATAATAACACCATAATGAATAATATTCATTTATAAAAGGTTATGGAATTGTTAATTAATGAATCTAATGTGATTATATAGGATATTAATGTGAAGGAGTCTTTCAGACAAAAGGTAATGGGAATTCTTGAACCCAACTCTCTTTCTTTGGGTTTTCCCTCTTTCACTCCATTATCAATATGGTTATTCCTTAAAAATATATTATTCATCATTATCTTACCTTTTATGCGATATATATATTTTCTAATTGAGTTTATTACAAACACATTGTTTTCCAAAAGAACTCTTCTTTAAAAAAAACACACCTTTTACTTCTCAAGATTGTTTCCATCACTCAAGGTGGATGATTCTTATATCAAGTATGTTATTCCCTCTTTCATTTGGGAACCCAAAGTTTATGAATGTATGCTTATGAAATGAAACTCATTCCTTTCCATGGGTTATTATATTTTCAAGATTGATATATGTTCTATGTGGCATGCATGATAATGTAAATGTTGTGATGTGATGGGTGCACCCGAAATTATATAGCGCAATGTAAATGTAATGATATGACGAGTGTGTCCAAAATTATATAGCACTCCAATGAATTGGGTAATTTGAAAAACCCCATGATTAAAGTGAAATATGTGTGAATATGATGCAAGCTTTGTTAACAAATATGTGTGGTGGTTGACCACTAAGACATGATGTTTTATTTTTATGCATTTCCATATTTGAAGGATTCTCTTAATGATTCCTCTCATGATTATGATCTTATGACTATATTATGATGGTAATTATTATGCTCACCCCATGTTATATTGTTATCTATCCTCTTATTGGGCTTTTAGCTTACCCCTTTTTGATGTATATCCTCAGGTGACTACTTGTACTAAGGAGAACACAAGGGACAATAAGAAGCTAGAGAAGAAGGAATTAAATAAATGTTTATGTTTTATGTTGTAAAATTTATGTATGGTCCTAATTTTACCAAGACACTAAACCTTTGGATCCTCAATTTGTAATGTTTTTATGTTTTTTATCTTTAAAATGATTTAATAGTAATGTAAGAAAAATCAAGGTCGCTATAGTTGGTATCAGAGGATGATTTAGTTAATTTGGGAACTAGGATCAGAGAACCTTAGTGAAAACCTCTAGTATGAAAATAAGTATAAGTAAGCACCCAAGATGCATTTCCAAACATATGGATCTCACAAGATATTCCTTTAGACTTCATTTCACAAAGGAACAAATTATATATTCATGACTTGTTGACTTGTGTTTTTTTCTAACCTTTTCTATTTTAGAAAATGGTGGGAACCAGGAGAAACTAGGCCAACAACCCATATGAGGGACAATGTAGCGATTTACCAAATGACATCCCAAATGATTTGCGAGGTGGGGTTCCAAATTTCATGTGGATTATTACCCAACTATCTTAGGTTATGAACAATAAATTGAATAATTTGGAGCATCCTCCTTCACCTAAGAGGGAGCAACTGGCTATCAAGTGTTTTATGCAGAAACGACCACCGATGTTAAGTGGATCTCCTGATCCACTAGTTGTGGAATAGTGGGTCAACTTGATGGAGAAGATCTTTTATGTGCTTCACTGTTCTAAGATGGAGAAGGTGAATCTTATTGTTTATCATCTAGACAAAGAGGTCGATCAATGGTGAGATTTGATTAAGAACATCAAGCCAAGTGACGAAATTGAAGAGATAGAGTGGGAAGACTTTAAGATAATGTTTCTTAATAAGTATTTCCATCGAACTCTTTGTACAAATATGGAGAGAAAATTCATAGAGATAAAGTAAAAGGAAGGTTAATCTGTCACGGCCTCTGAAGAAAAGTTCATAAGGATTTCAAGGTACACTTCAGGTTTTTTATAAACAATGATAACAAAATTGATAGATTATTTAGTGGTTTCAAACCACACCTTCCAAAGGATCTTGAAATTTGAGACTTTTGGAGTTATGAAGAAGTTTTTTGATGTTATCTCAAATTAGAAATGGAGTTTGGAGAATATTCCCATGTCTATGGTGATAAGAAATGAAAGATGGAGTTTCAAGCTAGAGGATCTAATGAGAAAGGTGGAAAGAAAACTCAACCACTCACATGTCAAAAATGTGGGAAGAAGAATCATGGGAAATACCTCAAAGGGATAGGGAAATGATTCAAGTGTGGGAGAGAAGGCCTCAAATCTCATGAATTTCAAAAAGACATGAAAAGGTAGAACAATGTGGTGGAGGGAAGGAGAGCACCACCCATGGTCCAATGCTACAAATGTAGGGAGAAAGGTCACTATGCAAGCTAGTGCACTAAGCCTCGAGTTCTCAAGGGTAATCAACATAATTAGCCACAAAAGCCAAAGGAGAAAGGGAAGTCTTATACTGTCACTACTGTGGAAGTGGAGAAATATAATGAAGTCATACAAGGTACTCTTCCTATTCACTCAAGAATGGGAAAAGTTATATTTGATACTGGTTTTACACATTCATTTATATCTCACAAGTGTGCTAGAACTATTGAATCGAAACCCCAAAACCATGAAGTAGATATATCCGTAAAAACACCTTGTGGTGCAATCATTGTAACTCATGTGTTGGACACTTCACATGTTGGCATATGTGGAAAGATTCTTCCATTAAATTTCATGATACTTCCCTTGGTGGAATTCGACGCTATATCAGGGATGGATTGGCTCCCTTTATATAGAGCACATATAAATTGTAGGGAAAAGAAAATATATTTTCATATTCTTAACCATCCCATGCTCCTCTACAAATGAAAGGAGAATCATGAATCTCCTTTGAAAAATCCTTCAATGGTGTAGGTGTTGATTCCCTATGAAGAAGCATACCTCACTCAAATGGTTGACACAAAAGAACTTATCCACCTAGGAGAAATGCCCATCATGAGGGAATACAATGACGTATTTTCTAAAGAGTTTGTAACATCCCAAGTAAGTAATGAATAATAGATATTTTATCTATGTCTATTAATGAACTAGATAGTGTTTTGGAGTCTTAAAATGAAAATAAATCCAATCTTAAGCATGGAATACACTAATATTTTTAAAAGATTGCTTTACTGCCTTTTGATGGCAAACTATTTTTAAATCTATCTTTTGAAAATTTATAAGCTATGTTTGTCAAAATAAAATTATTCTATATGATTGGGACATCAAAATTTACTTTGTGTCAATTTTTGGTATTTTTCTGACAATGTTCATTTTTTTAATGAATAGTGAAAAATACTGCATTTTACATCAAAACTGCTTTTTAATCTAATTTATTTATATGATTAGATTATATTTTGAATTGGTTTTGAAGTGAAATTAGAATATATTTTTACCATTTAATCCAATGGTGGTCATTGGAATCAATTTCACTTTGAAATTGGACATAAACTGGTGTCAATCTTTTGATACTTATTATTTCATAAAAACACGCTATTTGCTCTGACAGCGGGAATTAATTATTAAATTAATTAATGTGAATTATATGTTTTGAATTTTGTAAAATAGACTTCATTTTTGAATTTAGAATATCAAATATAGCTTAGGGTGAAGTTTTGGTATTTTTCTGAAAAACTTCAATTTTTGATGAATAGTGAAATCACTAAGTGGTAGTTAAAGAAACTGATTTTTTCGTTTAAATGAAACTTTGTCACTTCTGTGATTTGATTTTCAAAAATCCGACATAAATGGTTGTCATTAAGAAGTAAAATGTGGTTCAATGAGATTAAAATAATTTTTTGGTGAATAGTAACTTATTAAGTTTTTAATCGCGATTAGTGGTAATTAGTGTAGTTTAAGGTAAAAATAATGCTTTAATAATATGAAATGACCTAGACACATGTCCTAACCTTATTGGATGTGTCATGGCCGACCAAGACAAGCCATGGGTCAACTAAGGGACCCCATGGAGCCACTTTGGTTGGGAAATGACATAAATAACTTTTTATTTAATGTTAAAGTAAAAACGACACAAACATGAGTTATTTTACTAAAACAATTTTTACATGGGGTTATACAAGTCAGCTTTTTGACTATAAATATTCATTAGAAATCTAAAAAGATTTCCTAAATCATAGTATTTTTTTTATAATTTTTAGACTTTAAATAAATTAAATTATTTATGACATCATGATGATGCAGCAATGACCTCATTATTTAACGATTTAAATAAAATGGAATGATAATGTAAAATCTAAGACCTACACATGTCAAAAACCTATTGGATGGGTGGATTTCGAACCCTTATCACCTTATCCTCGAAATATATCAATGTGGGACCATTTAAATCCGAAACTCATTTTAAAATAAAGTACTATTTCTTTACTTTCCAAGAGTACCCCTCCTCTCCTCTTATAAAAGGCCCCCACCTCTACCTCCTTACCCACACTCCCAAAGCCTTTGGCTCGGCCAAACCCTGACTATTTTGTCTCTCCACTTCCCTCTCTTACTCCTTGAAGCCTCACATTGGGAGGAAGTCTTCCCAAGGAAGCCTTTGAGCTCAAACCAAAGGGAGTTACCCGATTTTAAGGTAATGTCTTCTTTTGAGTCCTTTTGTTTTATTTTGCTTCTCCAACCCCCTAAACTATTTTTATTATTTTCTTTTGTAACAACTCCAGTATCCTCAATATACTAGGATATTATTATAATAAGGATTCGAGCTACACTTACACACACCTTCATCTAATGGTTAACGAACATACTGTTTCCGTGGATGGCGAATTTATGCCTCCCGAAACGATGATTGTTCAACATTCTTTTAACACCTTCAAAGGTGGCCATTAAGATGTAAATATATTTATATATGATATATAATATGTTTATGTTTTCCTTAAGCTTCTGTACTTTTCATTTTGGGTATACCTTTATGGTTTCCATTATGGGTAAACGCGATATCTTCATTTAAGGAAGTGCGGACTACCGCCCCCTCAAAGTGATTTGATTCGTTAAATACCATATGTGGGACATATAAAGGATGGAACTATGATATTATATATGATATTATACTGGAATTATAATATACCTTTATATCATTATGATTCAATTCTATAAAATATGAAATAGAAATGAAAGTAGCGTTCATGCGTACGTACGGCTTACCGTCTCCATGAACGGTGCATTTCATTTCTTACCTCTAAATGATAATGTAATATTATAAATGCATGTATATACTGGATATATATGATATATACATAATGATTATAATTCTGGATATAATGGATACATGAACAACATGTAATTATAAAGGGTTTATTTTTGACTCAAGTACCAATGATCGTTAAAAACACCGTTATTAACTTAAATAATTACATAGTGTTCATGACATGGAAATAAGTGATATAAAAGGAATAATGAACTTGAAAAGGGTTCTTAAACAAGTAGAAATTAACTCAAGTTTATTATTCAGGACATTAAAGAACGATTGAGTCAAGTCGGACCCGAGGTATGGGACTTCGTCTCAATCTCCTTTCATTGAGGCATATTTTGTTTTATATACAACCTTTTTTTATATGGTGTATAAAACCCTTTGACTTTTATGTTGATTCAAAAGGAATCTTTTTTATATGAAGCATTTACTAAACGACAAAAGGGAATGTTTTTGTCGTACGTATGCGGCGACAACAACTTCTTCGCCGTCGTGACCGTTATTTGAGTTTCGGCTTCCTCTACAAGCCATACCTATTTTTTAAAAGAAAAATAAATACCATGTTTTACTTTTCTTTTATTTTGGTATTGAAAATGGTTTTCATAATGTCTTTATATCAATGTGTTGTATTGATATCTTGTGATTGAAAGGTGGAAATGTTATGTTTCCTTTATGCATGTTTTATGTGATACGATTATGTTGAGGTTCTTGGGAATTATTATAAAGACGGGTGGTTCCGTGATAAACTAAGGGCGGGTGAGCCCGATATAGCTCTCCAATGCATTGGGTAACGCGAAGGAGTGAAACTTTAAGGTTTCTCCGAAGAGATTTAGGGAATATACTGTGATGGGTATTCCAAACGTAACCAAGAGGGTTACTCCCTACGTAAGAAAGTTATGAATGCCTCAAGTTACCTTTATGTCTTATGATTTCTATGATTTATTTTTGATTTGATGAGGTATGTTAAAGTGATTATGTTTTATGGGTAAAGTATGATCTCATTCTTATGTATATATGTACCAATGTTTCCTTTCCATATTTTTATATCCCTTACTGAGCTTTTTATGCTCATCCCAAGTTTTTTGAAATGTTTATCACAGGTCAAGGGAAAGGTACATGATATGATGATAGTGTCAAGGAAGTGTCAAGAAAGAATCCATGTTTTATTTTAAATAAGTTTCCATTGATGGGAAAGAAGAATACTATCTTTATGTAACCACTTTGTTTATATGTGGAATGTAATGCAAGTTTTATGATCTAATTCTCTGAAACTCTAAACCCGAAAAGATCCTCAATGTGTAATCTTGTAATAACTCAAGATTAAGTAAGGATTAAGGACGGGGCCTTATAGTTGGTATCAAAGGTCGGTTTAGATAACTTTAGGAGTTAGAATTCTATTAAATGATTATCCAAAAATATTTTTTTTTTGAAATGATATAGCATTTGAAGATTACCATGTTGCTTCATCTAAGACATGTTTGTTCAGAATGGTTTTCCGCAGAGGAAACAGGGAAGTAGTGCTAGGAAGGCATACAGAAGGAAATAACCTTCCGAATCAGCATCCCGTGATGGTCGGAATTGGAACTGAACAGTTTGTTGCAGTGATGGCACAGTTGACTCAGGCTATAAATGGTGGTGGTATCCATGCACGAGATCAGCCAGACAAACTACAGAGGAACATGTCATTGGTGGAACATTTCATGAGGCAACATCCCCCATCATTCAGAGGATCATCTGACCCTGTGTTAGCTGAAGGGTGGATTAAAGCACTGGAGAAGATTTTCGATGTCATGGGGTGTTCAGACAATCAAAAGGTTAGTCTTGCTATTTACCGTTTGGAGGGTGAGGCAGATCAGTGGTGGTCGATGGTTAAAAATATCAGGGACGCTGATGAGATTGATGCTCTCGACTGGGATGAATTCAAAGGTATGTTTCTTGAGAAGTATTTTCCTAAGGCTGTTCGACTTAGGATGGAAAAGAAATTCTTGGAATTGAGGCAAGAGGAAGACTCAGTGGCTACCTATGAAGAAAGGTTCACTCGATTGGCAAGGTATGCTCCAAATTTTATCCGAGACCTTGATAGTAAAATCAATTATTTTTACTTAGGATTAAATCCAAAATATCAAAGGGCATTAGATTCTCGTGAGTTTAAAAGTAATGAAAAGCTTGTTCGATGTGCTGAGAAGGTGGAAATGGAGTTTGCCGATGACCAAGTGTTCTATAACAACCAGCAGAAGAAGAGACCGAGGTGGCAGGAGAAAGGTAAGAATTCTTCAAAAAAGTATGATGGTAAGAAAACTAAGTTTCCAGTTTGCGATAAATGTGGAAAAAGGCATGTGGGGGAATGTCTTCTGAATTCTGGAAAGTGCTACCGATGTGGTAAGATGGGACATAAGGCTCGTGATTGCACTGAAAAGGATCAAGGTGAAGGTAAGACCAAATTTGATTTACAGTTAGTGAAATGTTATAAGTGCAATGAGATGGGTCACTATGCAAACGAGTGTCCGACAAAGAGCTTGAGTGATGGGAAGTAGTTAGACTACAAGCAGAAAGGGGTGGTGAAATCTTTTGCAACTACTTCGGCAGACGTCGGGCCATCAAATGAAGTTGTATCAGGTACTTTGTTTGTTTTTTCAGATTATGCTAGTGTGTTGTTTGATTCGGGGTCTACACATTATTTCATCTCTGAAACCTTTTCTAGTAAAATGGGAATACCATCTCAAGAAGTGACTCCTGAACTTGTGGTAAAAACACCTGGGGGAAATGTTGAGGCAAAAATAATTTATAAGAATCTTCCTATCCTTATCCGTGGAAAGATTCTACTTGCAAACCTTATTGTTCTACCTCTAGTAGAGTTTGATGTTATCCTGGGTATGGATTGGCTCTCTATTTACCATGCTAAGATTGACTGTATAGCTAAAGAAGTTTCTTTTCAGAAATACTTTCAGTTTGTGTACAAGAATGAACCCTTACTGTTGATAACTTATCAAGAGGCCAAGAAACTTGTAAAAGATGGAAATGAATGTTACCTTGCACACATCGTTGAAAATAAAGGAACTGTTCAGATTAATGATGTGCCAGTGGTAAATGAGTATCCTGATGTTTTTCCTGATGAGTTGCCTAGAATAATACAAGATCGGGAAGTTGAATTTACTATTGAATTAGTTCCTGATGCTAAGCCAATTTCAAAACCCCCTTATCGAATGGCTCAAATTGAACTTTTAGAGTTGAAGGAGCAATTGCAAGATTTATTAGAGAAAGGTTTCATTCGACCTAGCACATCACCTTGGGGTGCTCCTGTTTTATTTGTTAAAAAGAAATATGGTTCTATGAGACTTTGCATTGATTATAGGGCCTTGAATAATATCACTGTTAAGAACAAATATCCTTTGCCTCATATCGATGATTTGTTTGATCAGTTCCAGGGAGCTCAGTTTTTTTCAAAGATTGACTTGAGATCGGGGTACCATCGGCTGAAGGTAAAGGAGGCAGATATTCCGAAGACCACGTTCCGTACAAGATATGGCCATTATGAATTTGTAGTAATGCCTTTTGGGCTAACCAATGCACCTGCTGTATTCATGGACTTAATGAATAGAATTTTCCATGAGTTCTTGGATAAGTTTGTGGTGGTTTTCATTGATGATATTTTGGTGTTTTCTAAAAGTAAAGAGGAGCATGAAAGACATTTAAGGGTTATCTTGCAAACCTTAAAAGAAAATAAACTGTATGGAAAATTCAGCAAGTGCGAGTTTTGGTTGCAACAAATTTCTTTCCTTGGTCACATTGTTTCTAAAGATGGAATAACGGTTGATCCTGCAAAAACAAAAGTTGTGGAAGACTGGCCAAGACCCACAAATGTAACTGAGATTCGTAGCTTCCTTGGTTTGGAAGGCTATTACCGAAGGTTTGTTAGAAATTTTTCACAATTATCTAGTCCAATGACTAAGCTAACTCGGAAGGGTTTTAAGTTTATCTGGACAAAAGAATGTGATGATTGTTTTCAGGAATTGAAAAGAAGATTGGTGAATGCTCCAGTTTTGGCACTACCTTCCAGGAATGGTGAGTTTGTTATATACAGTAATGCTTCATTGAAAGGACTTGGTTGTGTCCTAATGCAGAATGATCAGGTAATTGCTTATGCTTCACGACAGTTGAAAACTCATGAGGTAAATTACCCTACACATGATTTGGAATTAGCTGCTGTTGTTTTCGCTTTAAAAATTTGGAGGCATCATTTGTATGGAGTAAAGTGTGAAATATATACCGATCACAAAAGTTTAAAGTATATATTCACTCAGAAAGAATTGAACATGAGACAAAGGAGATGGCTAGAATTAATCAAGGATTATGATTGTACAATTCATTACTATCCGGGAAAAGAAAATAAAGTGGCTGATGCTTTGAGTCGAAAAAGTAATGCTTCATTAGCAATGTCGCATTTGGAACGTGATCCTTTGGTTAAGGATTTGATGAAATTTGGCATAGAAGTTGTTGGTGCAGGAAGTTCTTCTGTTTTGTTTCAGGTATCAGTGAGATCATCTATATCAGATAGAATCAAGCAAGCACAGAAGGAAGACAATGAGTTGCAGAAAAAGGTAGAGTTGGTTCAGAAAGGTAAGTTGCCTGAATTCAACATTGATAATGATTGTGTTTTGAGATTTGGGAATAGATTGTGTGTGCATTGTGATTCACAGTTGAAGAGAGAGTTGTTATGTGAAGCTCATAGTTCTCCGTTTTCAGTTCATCCAGGCAGTACTAAGATGTATAGAGATCTGCGGGAGTATTACTGGTGGGATGGAATGAAAAGAGATATTGCTGACTTTACTGTGAATGTTTGACTTGTCAACAGGTTAAAGCAGAGCATCAGTTACCGAAAGGGATGCTTCAGCCTCTACCAGTGCCAGAGTAGAAATGGGAGAATATATCTATGGACTTTGTTGTGGGATTACCGAAGACATCTCGAGGTAATAATGCAATCTGGGTTATTGTTGATCTCTTGACCAAGTCTGCTCATTTCCTTGCTATACGAGATACTTTTTCCCTGGATCAACTTTCCCGTTTGTATCTTAAAGAGGTAGTCAGGTTACATGGAGTTCCTCTCTCCATTGTATCTGATCGTGATCCCAGGTTCACTTCTAACTTTTGGAAAGGACTTCAGAAGCCGTTGGGTACTGAATTAAATTTTAGTACAACTTTTCATCCTCAATCAGATGGGCAGTCAGAACGAACAATTCATACCTTGGAGGATATGCTACGTTCTTTCTCTATGGATTATCAGGGAAGTTGGGACCAACATCTTTCTTTGGTTGAATTTTCATATAATAACAGTTTTCATTCCAGTATACAGATGACACCATTTGAGGCGCTATATGGGAACCGGTGTCGAACTCCAGCTTTCTGGGATGAAGTGGGTGAAAGGAATTTGATAGGACCAGAATTGGTAGAAGAGTTGGTAGAAAAAGTTCAGCTGATTCAGAAGCACATGAGAACAGCTCAGAGTAGGCAGAAGAGTTATGCAGACAAGAGGAGGAAGGATCTATCTTTTGAGGTAGGTGATCATGTTTTTCTCAAAGTATCACCATGGAAAAGTGTGATGCGATTTGGTAAGAAAGGAAATCTGATTCCAAGGTTCATTGGACCATATGAAATTCTGGAGAGAGAGTTGGATCAATTGCTTACCAGGTGGCTTTACCTCTGAGTTTATCTCAGGTACACAATGTTTTTCATGTTTCGATGTTGAGAAAGTATATGCTAGATCCATCTCATGTTTTGAGTCCAGAGGTAGTTCAGCTGGAAGAGAACCTATCTTATGAGGAACAACCGGTCCAGATTCTTGACCACAAGGAGCAAGTGCTACGGAATAAGGTGATTCACCAGGTAAAGGTTTTGTGGAAAAACCACATGATTGAAGAGGTAACATGGGAATCTGAAAATGCAATGAGGGATAAGTACCCCCATTTATTCGATAAATAAATAAATTGCGGGGACACACTTTTCTAAAGGGGGGAAGGATGTAATATCCCAAGTAAGTAATGAATAATAGATATTTTTATCTATGTCTATTAATGAACTAGATAGTATTTTAGAGGCTTAAAATGAAAATAAATCCAATCTTAAGCATGAAATACACTAATATTTTTAAAAGATTGTTTTACTGCCTTTTGATGGCAAACTATTTTTAAATCTATCTTTTGAAAATTTTATAAGCTATGTTTTTCAAAATAAACTTATTCTTTATGATTGGGACATCAAAATTTACCTTGTGTGAATTTTTGGTATTTTTCTGACAATGTTCATTTTTTTAATGAATAGTGAAAAACACTGCATTTTACATCAAAACTGTTTTTTAATCTAATTTATTTATATGATTAGATTATATTTTGAATTGGTTTTGCAGTGAAATTAGAATATATTTTTACCATTTAATCCAATGGTGGTCATTGGAATCAATTTCACTTTGAAATTGGACTTAAACCGATGTCAATCTTTTGATACTTATTGTTTCATAAAAACACGCTATTTGCTCTGACAGCGGGAATTAATTATTAAATTAATTAATGTGACTTATATGTTTTGAATTTTGTAAAATAGACTTCATTTTTGAATTCAGAATATCAAATATAGCTTAGGGTGAAGTTTTGGTATTTTTCTGAAAAACTTCAATTTTTGATGAATAGTGAAATCACTAAGTGGTAGTTAAAGAAACTGATTTTTTCATTTAAATGAAACTTTGTCACTTCTGTGATTTGATTTTCAAAAATCAGACATACATGGTTGTCATTAAGAAGTAAAATGTGGTTCAATGAGATTAAAATAATTTTTTGGTGAATAGTAACTTATTAAGTTTTTAATCGCGATTAGTGGTAATTAGTGTAGTTTAAGGTAAAAATAATGCTTTAATAATATGAAATGACCTAGAAAAATATCCTAACCTTATTGTATGTGTCATGGCCGACCAAGACAAGCCATGGGTCAACTTAGGGATCCCATGGAGCCACTTTGGTTGGGAAATGACATAAATAACTTTTTATTTAATGTTAAAGTAAAAATGACACAAACATGAGTTATTTTACTAAAACAATTTTTACATGGAGTTATACAAGTCAAATTTTTGACTATAAATATTCATTAGAAAGATAAAAAGATTTTATACATCATAGTATTTTTTTTATAATTTTTAGACTTTAAATAAATTAAATTATTTATGACATCATGATGATGCAGCGATGACCTCATTATTTAATGATTTAAATAAAATGGAATGATAATGTAAAATCTAAGACATACACATGTCAAAAACCTATTGGATGGGTGGATTTAGAACCCTTATCACCTTATACTTGAATTATATCAATGTGGGACCATTTAAATCCTAAACTCATTTTCAAATAAAGTAATATTTCTTTACTTTCCAAGAGTGCCCCTCCTCTCCTCTTATAAAAGGCCCCCACCTCTACCTCCTTACCCACACTCCCAAAGCCTTTTTCTCGGCCAAACCCTGCCCATTTTGTCTCTCCACTTCCCTCTCTTACTCCTTGAATCCTCACATTGGGCAGAAGTCTTCCCAAGGAAGCCTTTGAGCTCAAACCAAAGGGAGTTACCCGATTTTAAGGTAATGACTTGTTTTGAGTCCTTTTGTTTTATTTTGCTTCTCCAACCCCCTAAACTCTTTTTATTATTTTCTTTTGTAACAACTACAGTATACTCAATATACTATGATGTTGTTATAATATGTATTAGAGCTACACTTACACACACCTTCATCTAATGGTTAAAGAATATACTGTTTCCGTGGATGGTGAATTTATGCCTCCCGAAACGATGATTGTTCAACATTCTTTTAACACCTTAAAAGGTGGCCATTAAGATGTCACTATATTTATATATGATATATAATATTTTTATGTTTTCTTTAAGCTTCTGTATTTTTCATTTTGGGTATACCTTTATGGTTTCCATTATGGGTAAACGCGATATCTTCATTTAAGGAAGTGCAGACTACCACCCCCTCAAAGTGATTTGATTCGTTAAATAACATATGTGGGACATATAAAGGATGGAACTATGATATTATATATGATATTATACTGGAATTATAATATACCTTTATATCATTATGATTCCATTCTATAAAATACGAAATAGAAATGAAAGTAGCGTTCATGCGTACGTACGGCTTACCGTCTCCATGAACGGTGCATTTCATTTCTTACCTCTAAATGATTATGTAATATTATAAATTCATGTATATACTGAATATATATGATATATACATAATGATTATAATTCTGGATATAATGGATACATGAACAACATGTAATTATAAAGGGTTTATTTTTGACTCAAGTAACAATGATCGTTAAAAAGACCGTTATTAACTTAAATAATTTCATAGTGTTCATGACATGGAAATAAGTGATATAAAAGGAATAATGAACTTGAGAAAGGTTCTTAAACAAGTAGAAATTAACTCGAGTTTATTATTCAGGACATTAAAGAACGATCGAGTCAAGTCGGACCCGAGGTATGGGACTTCGTCTCAATCTCCTTTCATTGAGGCATATTTTGTTTTATACACAACCTTTTCTTTATATGGTGTATAAACCCCTTTGACTTTTACGTTTATTCAAAAGGAATCTTTTTTATACGAAGCGTTTACTAAATGAAAAAAGGGAATGTTTTTGTCGTACGTATGCGGCGACAACGACTTCTCCGCCGTCATGACCGTTATTTGAGTTTCGGCTTCCTCTATAAGCCATACCTTTTTTTAAAAGAAAAATAAATACCATGATTTACTTTTCTTTTATTTTGGTATTGAAAATGGTTTTCATAATGTCTTTATATCAATGTGTTGTATTGATATCTTGTGATTGAAAGGTGGAAATGTTATGTTTCCTTTATGCATGTTTTATGTGATACGATTATGTTGAGGTTCTTGGGAATTATTATGAAGATGGATGGTTCCGTGATAAACTAAGGGCGGGTGAGCCTGATATAGCTCTCCAATGCATTGGGTAACGCGAAGGAGTGAAACGTTAAGGTTTCTTCGAAGAGATTTAGGGAATATACTGTGATGGGTATTCCAAACATAACCAAGAGGGTTACTCCCTACGTAAGAAAGTTATGAATGCCTCAAGTTACCTTTATGTCTTATGATTTCTATGATTTATTCATGATTTTATGAGTTATGTTAAAGTGATTATGTTTTATGGGTAAAGTATGATCTCATTCTTATGTATATATGTACCAATGTTTCCTTTCCATATTTTTATATCCCTTACTGAGCTTTTTATGCTCATCCCAAGTTTTTTGAAATGTTTTTCACAGGTCAAGGGAAAGGTACATGATATGATGATAGTGTCAAGGAAGTGTCAAGAAAGAATCCATGTTTTATTTTAAATAAGTTTCCATTGATGGGAAAGAATAATACTATCTTTATGTAACCACTTTGTTTATATGTGGAATGTAATGCAAGTTTTATGATTTAATTCTCTGAAACTCTAAACCCGAAAAGATCCTCAATGTGTAATCTTGTAATAACTCAAGATTAAGTAAGCATTAAGGCCAGGGCCTTATAGAGTTACCCGGACTACCTCCGGATTATGAGGTAGATTTCCCAATAGAAATCATACCCAAAACTACTCCTATATCAAAGTGTCCCTATAGGATGACCCCTATCGAATTGAAGGAGTTAAATAAGTAGATTCAAGAGAATTTGGATAAAGTGTTCATACGACCTAGTGCATCACCATGGGGTGTACCAGTTCACTTTGTCAAGAAGAAGGATGAAACAATGCGGTTGTGTATTGATTATTGGGAACTCAATAAGATCACTACAAAGAAAAAGTATCCTCTTCTGAGAATGGAAAACTTGTTTGATCAGTTGAGAGGAGCTAAATAATTCTCAAAGGTGGATATCCATTCTGGGTATCATCAGCTAATGGTGAAGAAGGATGATATTCATAAAATTTCATTTCGTACAATGTATGGGCACTATGAGTATTTACTGATGTTCTTTAGAATTACTAATGTCCCTACAATCTTCATGGATTTGATGAATAAATCCTTTAGACATTAACTCGATTTTTTTGGTAGTGTTTATTTATGAAATTATCATCCACTACAAGATAAGGAAGTAACATAAAGAACATATAAGACTTGTGTTGGCGACATTGAGTAAGGAGAAGTTGTACGCCAAGTTCAGCAATTGTAACTTTTGGATGCAGCAAGTCACATTCTTGGGACATGTGATCACAAGTGAGGGCATTTCTGTGGACCCTTAGAAAACCAAGGCAATTGAATAATGTCCTAGACCCTTTAGTGTCACATAAATCTGTAGTTTTCTTGGCTTAGCAGGGTACTATCGATGTTTTTTGATAAATTTTTCATGATTTTCAAGCATGCTAACTAAGTTAACAAGGAAAGGGGTAAAGTATGTTTGGATGGAAAAATGTGAGGAAAGCTTCAAGGAGATAAAGAGAAGGCTAATCACTACACCCGTACTCACATTAATAAAAATTAGATAATGTTTTATGATATATAGTGATGCTTCAAAGAAAGGCTTGGGTTATGTACTCATGAAAAATGATAATGTGATAGCCTATGCCTCATGAAAATTGATGATCCATGAGAAAAACTACCCAACGCATGATCTGGAGCTACCAGATGTGATTTTTTCCTTGAAAATATGGCAGTACTACCTTTATGGTGAGAAGTGTGACATATATACTGATCACAAAAGCCTAACGTATATATTCATACAAAAGGAGCTGAACATGCATTAAAATATATGGTTAGATCTAATCAAGGACTACAATTGCTCTATTCACTATCATCCTAGAAAGGAAAACAAGGTTGATGATGCTCTAAGAAGAAAATAACCTACTACTCTATCCATGTTACGGATTGAGAAAGACCCTATATTCATGGATATGTAAAGGATGGATTTGGAAATCATAATGGTAGGGAATTAATCCTACCTTTCCCAAATAATTTCCCAACCATCTACCCAATAGAATATTAAGGAGTCACAAATGGATGATACAAAATTCTAAAATAGGGTGAATACATTAAATTATGGGAAGATTCAAGAGTACCATATCAATGATGATGGTGTAATTCGGTTTGGAATGAGGTTTTGTGTTCCTTCATCACCCAGGATAAAGAGGGAGATACTAGAAAATGCACATAGCTAAACTTTGTCAATCCATCCTAGTAGCACCAAGATGTACCGTGATCTCTGAGAACACTTTTGATGGGATAAAATAAAGAAGGAGATTGCATAATATATCTCAAGGTGCTTGATATGTCAGCAAGTTAAGTCAAAGCGAAAAAAGTCCAAAGAGATGATTCAACCATTGCCTATACCCATATGGAAATGGAAGAATGTCACCATGAACTTTGTCATAGGTCTCCCAAAGACATACAAATAAAATAATACGATATGAGTTGTGGTGGAATGACTCACCAAGAATGCTCACTTTATCTCTATTCGGGAAGATCTCTTGCTTGAACAACTTGATAAGATATATTTGAAGGAAGTAGAGAGACTACATGGGGTTCCAATCTCGATTGTCTCTGATCATGATACTAGGTTCAAATCTAAATTCTACAGGAGTCTCCAACAAGCCTTGAGTACTGAATTGGATTTCCTCACAACCTATCACCCCTAAACTAATGGCCAATCTAAAAGGACTATTCAGATGCTTGAAGATACACTAAGAGCATACTCATTAGAACTCAATGGTGGATGTGATCATCATCTCCCATTGGATGAGTTCTCATAGAAAAATAACATCCACTCGTGTATTCATATGGCTCCATATGAATCTCTGTATAGAAAGTAATGTAGAATTCCAACCTGTTGGGATGAAGTTGTAGAAAGAAAGCTACTTGGACCTGAACTTGTACAGGAGATGATAGAAAAGGTTCAA
This sequence comes from Viscum album, assembly GCA_963277665.1. Taxonomy (NCBI): domain Eukaryota; kingdom Viridiplantae; phylum Streptophyta; class Magnoliopsida; order Santalales; family Viscaceae; genus Viscum; species Viscum album. The sequence continues at coordinate 395,923,125 of OY728126.1, forward strand.
GCCATCCAACAACATATCAAAGCTGCTCGTAGTTAGTAAAAGAGCTATGTTGACAACTGTCAAATGGACTTGGTGTTTGATGTTGGGGATAAATTATTCCTTCGAATATCACCATGAAATAGAGTCATGTGGTTTAGAAATAAAGGGAAGCTATGCCAAAAGTACATTAGACTCTTTGATATCCTTGATCATGTAGAAGTCGCGGCCTATAGTTTTTCACTTCCACCGAATATGGATCAAGTTCATGATGTGTTCAACGTATCACTCCTAAAGAAGTACATACCATATCCCTGACATGTATTGATCTCAGAGGTGGTACAACTAGAAGATGATATCTCATTTGAGGAGCAGTTAGTAAAGATTCTAGACCAGAGAGATAAGGTTCTACACAACAAGACGATAGATCTTGTGAAAGTGTTGTGAAGGAACCATAAGTATGAAGAAGGAACTTGGGAACCATAGGAGGTGATGAAGTTGAAGTACCCTCACATGTTTTTATAAAATGAAATTTTGAGGGAGAAATTTTAAAGGGGGGGGGGGAGAATGTAACAACCCAAACTTTTATCAATGGAATTTGTCCCTTCTTATATTAATTTAATATAGTATAAAGTGCATAAAATCACATAGATACCATAATAAAATCTTTATAAATGAGGAATTAATGAAATAAGAAGTTTTTCTAGAAGTTAAGGAACCTATACTGATGAAATAGTAACTTGACCTTAGGAATAGTAATATGACCATTATGAATAGTAAACTAAAAAAATGAATATTAACCTCACCCATTAAAGTATAAATAAAATTTTTCCATCTTATAAATGAAAATATGATATAATTATATCATAGTATAAATAAGTAATTATTTTAAAAATTATTAATAAGTGTTGGTATTTTTGTAAGTCAAAATTATTTAATTAAAATTTTATGATTAATTTAACAATTTAAAAAAAATTATTTTCATAAAATGTGTTCATAAAATAATATTTTTGTCTTATTATTTTAATATAATTTTATGAGACCTTAAGTAATTTTTCTGAAGTGTTATAAAATCAGTTTTAATTTTAAAATCCCTATTTTTCAAAGTAAATGATGATTTTATTTATAAATTAAATTACTCATATTTAAAAAATTATTTTCAAAAAATGGAGTTAATTTTTGAATTCTACAGATCAAAAAATTTTGAGGGTTAATTTTTGAGATTTTTCTAAAATACTTGAATTTTTGGTGAATAGTGAAATACAATATTTTATGAAAAAAATTAAATAAATGATTTATTGAGTCATCACTCATGTATATGGATGATTTAAGCCCATAATCATGAACAATCATCCCCCTTTTACTGTATTTAGTTCTAGAATCATCACTATTTCTTGTCTTGAATGAAATTAATAAACTAATGAATTAAATATTGAGAAAACACCCCTCCCCTCCACTATAAATACCACCCCTCACAACCTCATTTATTCAAACCTCTCAAGCTTCAAGACTCATCCAAATTCTACCCAAAAATATTCCCTAGTCCGTCCCCCACATCCAAGAGATTTTTATCTCATCAAAATACCAAGCCTAGGTTCCTTAAGGTGGATCTCAAGAGGAGAATTCAAGAGGTAATTCCTCTATCTCTTTTCTTTCAATTTCCTTTCAAATTTCATTTATTTTATTCTATTGTCCTAAAATTTTATTATTAAAATATCATGATAAATATATTATGTTTTATATAATGGTACTATATCATTTTAATGGAATATTATTCATTAAAATCTCATGTCTTTCTCTCTTTTATGAAATCGTCACCCGTGATGAGTTAATTTACCATCATCATGGGCGATGCTCCTTCATTTTACTCCAATACCTTTAAGGCTGTCAATAAAACCATTAAATGGTTGAGAAAATATTTTGATAGGTATGTTTTAACCCTTTTTATATTTTGGAACTAACGTATATACATGATACTAAATGATAAAACAAAACAAGTTCTTTGTGATCGAAAAAACCCGCCCAAATTAACCAAAAGCGATCATCATTAAATTTTATCTAACAATTCATCCTCATGGTATATAAAAAAATTATTTATAATATCATTTAAAGTTATTTAATATAATTAATAATATATAATAACAATTCTTTATGTTTATCCATATTTTAAACAAACTTCCATTCATGTATACAAATGAATCGATCATGAAAACTAAGAAAATGAACACTCCCAAACGATTAAATTAAACTCTATAACTCATCCAAAGGCCCTTAAAAGAACATAATAACACCATAATAAATCATATTCATGTATAATAGGTTCGGTAATTTTTAATTAATTAATATAATGTTATTATATAGTATATTAATGTGAAGGAATCTTTCAGACAAAAGATAAGGGGAATTCTTGAACCCAACTCTCTTTCTTTGGGTTTTCCCTCTTTCACTCCATTATCAGTATGGTTATTCCTAAAATATATTTTATTCATAATTATATTACCTTTTGTGATATAGATGTCTTCTACTTATGTTTATGACAAACACATTGTTTTCCAAAAGAACTTATCTTTAAAAAAACACACCCTTTTCTTCTCAAGATTATTTCTATCACTCAAGGTGGATGATTCTTATATCAAGTATGTTATTACCTCTTTAATTTGGTAACCCAAAGTTTATGAATTTATGATTATTAAATTAGACCCATTCCTTTACATGGGTTATAATATGTTCAAGATTGATATATGTTCTATGTTCCACACATGATAATGTAAATGTTGTGATGTGACAGGTGCACCCAGAATTATATAGTACAATGTAAATGTTATGATGTGATGATTATGCCCAGAATTATATAGCGCAATTTAAATGTTATGATGTGACATGTGTGCCTAGAATTATATATCACTTCAATTCATTGGGTAATTTGAATAACCACATGAGTAAAATGAAATATGCCTGAACATGATGCTAGCTTTGTTCACAACTATGTGTGGTGGTTGACCACTAAGAAATGATGTTTCATTTTTATGCATTTCCATATTCCAAGTCTTATATTAATGCTTCCTATCATGATTATGATCCTATGCCTAAGTTATGATAATAATGATTAGGCTCACCCCATATTATATTTTTATCTATCCTCTTACTGGGATTTTAGCTCACCCCTTTTTGTTATATATCCTTAGGTGAATACTTGTTCAAAGGAGAGAATTTGGGACAATAAGAAGCTAGAGAAGAAGGAATTAAATAAATGTTTTTTGTTTTATGTTTTAAAAGTTATGCATCGTCCTAATTTTACCAAGACACTAAACCTTTGGATCCTCGATGTGTAAATTTTTTGTGTTGTTTATATTTAAAATGATGTAATAGTAATGTAAGAAAAAGCAGGGTCACTATAAATCTAAAATGACATGTTCATAATTTGGATGTCCACACCATCAGATAAACAGTCTCGATAATTCAAAACATCCAAACAGAGTAATAATAACCATAAAATGATCACATAATAAACATCACGTTACAAATTATCATCAAGGAATATATACAATATTCATAAGCCAATATAAAGAAATACTTAAAATGAGATCAAGGCCAGTGAGGTTGATACATAACATCCCAACCATCAAAAAACCCAAAATCCTCCACCTGAGTTGATCTCCATGAGACCATCACCTCCACCATCCCAAACCTATCATAGAAAACAGTAATCAAGTAGAGCCAATGAACATCATCGTGCTCTTAGCTTTACCAGTGTCTTGCAATACCATGTTTGCACATGTCCAAAGATCTATGCAGAGTGATCCAAAAGCCCTATAAGAAACCACCATGAATCTTCATAAATTCATTCTCCATGAAAACAAATAACTGTAGTTTGAAATCCATGTTTAAAAAAATATCACTTTGAAAACATTTCTTTAGAAATCCCTTACATTTTTCACAAATCAGCCATGTTTCAAAATGTGAATGCACAAGTCTCAATAAAAAACAAAAGGTGCATGGAAAAAACAAATCCAACTCCTCAAAACATGGAATAAGCATAAGCATAAACTTCATAATATACCCAAAAAGGGATTTTGGGCATAAATACAATGACATACAAGTCAAACAAGGTGCAAACAACAATCATCATGGGATCTTACCAAGGGGTCAAGCATTACATAGTTTAACACAAGGTTCACTATCCAAATAAGTAAGTACAACAAGTTTGGAAGTTCACCCAGTATTCCCTGAGCCCTACAATCCTCCTATGGGATCTCTTAGTCCCTTTGGCAATATTCCCAAACAAGCTCACAACCTATACTAGGAATTTCAGTTATCCAAGCCACCCACACACCCAAGGTCTCCCATGTTCCATTAATTTCCAAACACATAAACATTTTAAACACCAATTCCATGGACCACATATGCCCATAATAAATCAAATATCAATCACAAGGGAACAAATATTTTTAAAACCCACTTTTAAAAGTCATTTGAAACTACAAATATTATTAGGCGCATCTTCTCAAACATCTTGCATGCATTAAAACCAAATCATACGGAAAATCCACTTAAAACCATTAAATTTATATCACACATCAAGGATAAAATGAAACATGGATGAATTGCCACTATAAAGAAAATTTAAAATCAATTTAACGAATAACAACCAATAAAAATTAAAAACTAAAGGAGATCCATGGAAAAGCACCATTAGGATGACATTTACCTTGAAACAAGATTGAAACTCGTCATATTTGATGAAAACCATAAGAACCTAGTGGGAAAGTCTCTCATGAACTGAAATCACCAAGAAATACCATTATGCATCCACCATAAACCCTAGGTTCTCCCTCTATGGAATGATAGGGTTTCAAGAGTCCATGGAAATGGAATTTTAAGGAAGAAGAAGGGTGGAGGAAGGAGAAATCAAATGGAAATCATGATCAGCTAAAAAAATCACCAAACTTCAAGGGAAATATACCAAGAATCAAAGGTATAAGATCTATAAGATAAGGGGAAGGGTTGTCATGTGAATGGGGAGGAAGAGGGGTGAGTTAGGCTTAAAATCTAACAAGTGAAATTTTGAAAATCATCCTTGTTGAGTGCATGATCATAGTACATGGGTGAATCATCCTTGTTGATGAAGTAAATTATTTATGATCTCTGTGAAAATTTACAAAATAAGTATAATATACAAATGATAAGAAAATTAACTAAAAAATTAGATAAAATTGTGAGGAAATCAACTAAATAAGTAGTATAAAGTCATAACTTCAGGATATATGTGTATATTCTGACACCAGGTATGTTTTCCAGCTATTTCTAAACAAATTCCACTACTAAAAATCTACCATTTAACAATAAGGTCTTTATCAGCACTAAAGAAGCACTGATAACTCGAGAAATGTTAAAGGGATGGCTTTATCAGCACTCAAAAAATGCAATGATAAATGCCCCCTTTATCAGTGATTGTTTTTAAGCACTGATAAAGGGTGAAAAAAATTATTTTTGTTTATAGATGTCCACCAACCATTTTTCAGAACTCCCCCACCCCTTTATTAGTGATTTTTACCCACTCAATATCCACCCCTTTATCAGTGCCTTGAATAGACCTTTATTAGTGCTTTATGAAATTCTAGCCTATTGTTGACCTACCACGCGTGCTTGGATTAGATCCATTCACCTCTCCTTTGGACCAAGAACACCTTTACCATTGAACCAAGATGTTTTGTTGTATATTTTACACTATTTCTATTTATTTATATATATATTTACATATATATTTCTTATTAATATATTTATATAATTATTTTTAAATATATCTTTTAAAATATATGTTTATGGGTGATATATATATATATATACACTTATATTTATTTAAATAAATTATATATTAATATTAATTTACATATATGAGAATAATATATATATATATATATATATGTTTATTAATGCACACAAACATTTATATATAAACAGTATATATATATATATTTGTATAAGTATATATGCATTCAAATATTTTTAAGATGAAAAAAAATTGTTAGATATTGTTTAAAAATACATTTTTCATAAATATATTTAAATATGTATTTATACAATTGATTTATTGTAATTAATTACTAGAAAAATATAAATACACAAATCAATAATAAATATTTTAGATGAAATTGTAATTATCTTTGAAAATACCTTTTTGGGGATGCTATTTTGTTGATGGTATATGATATCTTTCATAAATTTGAAAAACAAATAACCACAATCTTAGACATTGGTTTGTTTCAAGCACTACAGAAATACATAAAAAAATGGTAATTGTTTTTGATATATGTTTTGATAGTGAAATATTATTATATATATTGTAATACTTATCCACTTGTAGAAGTCAATAGGCTCCATGTGCTCATGGACTGTCCTCATGCCATGATTTTGATGATATTCAAACACCACCCTATCATTATCGAATTATCATTAAAACATAATATAAAATATATAACTTGATTTTTAGTTATAAAACATAACATTTAGTGTATTAAAAATTGAAAAATGTCATCATGTGTGGTCGGTTTGTTGGGTACCAATTCAGTGAATCCAAAAAATAAATATTTGGAATATCTAAATTGACTATAATGAGTAACCAATGCTGCCTAAAAAAAGGGAATAAGTAATGAAATAAATAAAAATATATTTAATATGATTAAATTGTATAGTTTTACCTCTTCATCATTGGAAATAAGTAGAGTTTTTCATCTATAAGTTTTCTTTCAAACACTGCAACCAGTTTTTCCACTATTACATCAATTTGATCTAATTCCAATGAGATTTATTCAGTAGAAGTGATGTGAGGAATAATGATTCCATAATTATGTTCACATGGTTTTCCCTTCAAATAGTATTCATATATATTCCTAAAAAATGTGAATTATATTTAGTCATAATTAACATAGTAGATCAGTTATTGAAAAAAATAGAAAAACACATATCATGTATACATTTACAACTAAGACTCCAAGCCATTCCTACATGAGGATTTCATTTACATTATCAAGATAAATGTAGTCTGTAATTTCATCTTTGTATATTTTTTATTCAAAATCAACTATGAAATTACTACCACTTTGTACCCTTGTATATTCTTGAACCTTCAATGTTAGTAAATGAAGAAGTTGAACGGGTGGGGTAAAGGTGCTTTGTGAATATCTTTTTGATTGTTTTGATTCAACCTTTAGTTTCACTCCTTCCCTTTTTCCATGTGTAATAAAATTCGTTAGTTCAAAAAATTTTCATGAAAAATAAATTGGAAATGCATACCTCCTTGCCGACATGTTTTTTACAAGATCTAATAGTCCTGGTATGAATTTTTTAATAGATTGCTCAACTATATGAATATTTTTATCATCAAGTGGAATAGGTAGCTCGGTTCTCGACTCATGATCTATATTAATCCCCAATCTCACATGACCTATTGGAAGTTGTTTGTTGTGTAGAATATCTTCTTGGTTATTGAACACGATAACCCTCAAAACAAGAAAATGGGTGGGTGTTCATTGATATTAATTATAATCATTTTCACTATGTAGAATATTAGTATAGGAAAGGTATCAGTATATTCCTAATTTACATTTCATAGAAAAAATTTGAAGAATATTGATTACCCCATTTAAGATAGCTTTTTTTAGGGAAATGGATCGCCTCAAAGCTGGTGGGGTGGGGTGGGGGATCTTTACATAGTTGTTATTCTTGTGTTGTTTCTTCTAGTTGATTCTTTCCCATAAAATTTTCTAGGAACTAGGACTACCAGTTAAATTTTTTTTCAAGAGTAGCTAATTTTTCCTGTAACACTTCAATTTTTTTTATCTTTATCCTTATATTCATTTATTTTCTCAAAATATTTTCAAGGTGTCATCACAAAACTAACACCTATGACGCGGTCATATTGTTCTGGATGATTCAAGGCCACTGATAGTAGTTAGTCATCTTTTACAACTGATGATAATTTCTATGTCTAAGTCGGATAAAAAATATAGTAAAATAAGAAATCATTGTTATGTAATACCAATTTAAAGAAAAATAAATTTTTATTATGTCATACTTACACATGATTCCCACAATTCTTGTATGATTTTATCATTTTAATTTCTTAAATATACTCTTCATCATAATTCACACCTGTAATCACATCATTGATAAGGTCTTCTTCATTTTCCACACTTGTAATCATATTAGATGATCCATAAAACATGGTGTTATCCCAGTCGATAGCTACATTTTATTTTTCCCTATGTTTAGTTAAATATCTATAACTTCGATCTGTTCTATGAAAGATCAGGTGTTCTTCAAACTTCTCTAGAGTAATTAGTATTGAATAAAAACATTGTGAACATAGACAAAGGATTTGAGAAGGGTTATATGCATGATATTTTTTCAAACATGATGAACTCTTTTACCCCATCTTCACACTCTTTTGTCATGCGATTGACAACCATCATTTTTTATTCATATCCATCCTATTTGATTTGGTAATATTAATATTTAATAAAATAAATAAATATAAAAAATGGGACTTTAAAATAATAGGAACCTAACATTTGGATGTTTCAAATAATTTCAGAATTCTTTGAAGGAAATGGGTAATTGAATTTAAGAAAAGAATTACTCTGCTGGTGGTAGGTGTTATCCTATGAATTCATCCAAAATGATCCTTGGTACCTAGCATGAGATGACTACTGATCAGAATAGAAGAAAAATAGGTTCATGTCTTGAAGATATGGAGGATGAGTCTTAGACAACAATATTCAATAATAACAGTTTGGTAGATGAAGCTGATGAGGATGACAGTTGTATCCTTAAATCTAAATGTTCCCATGCTAGGTGTTTGATGAAGCATCAATCATAATTTATTAGTTCGATGTCTAAAGTTGAAAAAATCAGTAAAAAAAGTTTGATCCCTATAAGGGGATTCTTGATTTGTGTGGCTATGAGAAGGCTCAACTGGACGGTCTTATATGCACTCATGCTGAGACAGTCATTACAGTTTCAACATTCAAAGAAATCTTTCAATTACTCTATGAAAAGGAAAAAACTTTTGATATGAGGACTAAATTTTAGTAGCTTTTAGATTCATGTAAGGCCAAGGTTGTGGGAGTGGGGTTATGATGGATATCCTATGGGTTGGATGGAGTTAGTGAAATTCTCTTACCATGGTGTTATTATCAATCTATATTATGTAAGAGATGAGATTTTGTGTATCTTGGATGTCTTGTAAAGTTAATATGATTATTTAGATATAGACACCACCCTTTTTTCTTACACATGCATGCATTTATAAATATAGATACCACTTATCCCATTGTATTTATAAATAGAGATACCACTCACCTTTTTGACACATATTTTAAGGAGTGTTGAAAAAGGAAAAGGAAATTAGTAAGTGAGTGGATCAAGATTTTAATCAATAACTTAGGTTAATTTCTAAAAAGTAATTGAAAAATAAAATGTTCACCACTTATTTATCACCCCTTCTTAGTGATAATTACCACTTCCCTAGAATCTTTAATAAGGGATATTCCTCAGAAAGGTAATCCTATATTCTCTCCAATAATATTCTTCTTCAAAATTTTATTTTTTACAGTATCCTTATGAATTCTAATCTGGTATTTTTCCATTAAATCTTTTTTGATCCTTCAATATTCCTTAGGATTGGTTAGAGTGGCTGATTTTCTTGGACGATACTAACGTAATACATTGTTTCCCTTTTCTAGTTTCATACTTCATATAAAAAACAAACCAATCCCTAATTTTATGTTAGTTCTAGGTTGGTTCTTAGCTTAAAATGGTGGTTGAATTCTCTTCCTTTGAATCCAAAGTGCCTATATGAAATCCTTTTGGTAGGCATACACCTCTTCCCTCTCATATTCCCTTAGAGGTAGGCTAACATCCATATAGAGTTGAGTGGATTTAAGTAAAATTGAACATTTTTTTTGTTAGTAATTACTTATTAATTTAGCTCATATGGAGTTTAAGGGTTATTAAGAAGTTGTTTTGTCGTTATGATGATTTATAAGCACACCTTTGGTATTTTCATGTTCCTTTTCAATGATGGTAACATGGTAAATGTTCACGCCTTGGAATTCCTTATTAGTACATGCATTATGTAACTAAAATTTCGGGAGTTATTTATGTTTAACAATTTTTTTAATATATTTTTTTAAAAATTATAAAATGTATTTTATAGGGAGTTGTTGTTTTTTGTTAAATTAACATTTTTAATTAAAACTAAAATTTATTATAATTAAATGGTTGACTTAAAAAAATAGATTATATATGTTTATATATATATATATATAAAATAATTAGTAATCTTGAAATAATAAAGGATGTTTGAGAATTTAAAATAAAATACTTTATAATAAAGAAGTATTTATTACAATAAAACATAAATTTATTATATGTTTTAAATTAATAATTCCTTTATATATATTTAGAGTTTGATTTTAAAAATACATTCCAAATTTTGAATTAAGATATTGAAAATGATTTAGAGAGGAAACATCATTTATTGATAAAAAACTATTACATGTGAGAATAGTTAAATATGTCGATGAATAGTAAATTCTGTAAAATATGGTAAATGGTAAAAATGATGTATATGTTTTAAAAATAATATATATCACTATAAAAAATTGGGTACAATATATATCACTATAATTTATTAATTTAATACCCAGTTTTCATTCTTTCAAAATAAATATTAATTAAAAAATATTTATTCAAAATAATAATAAAATAAAAATAATTTTTAAATTCATTATATAAATTAGTAATTTAAGAGAATCAAAATTATGTATAATCAAAAGTTATCGCTGTTTAAGGTTTGAGTTTTGTTTTATAGTTATAATTATATATTTATAAATATTTCTTTATATTTATAAATATATTTATATAATTATATATATTTATATAATTATATATATTTATTAATAGTTATATATATATATTTAATTATAAATATAATAAATATATTTATTATAATTTTATAATTATATACATAATACAATAATAAAAATTCTTTTTTTAAAACATTATATATATATATTATTATTATTAAAAAGTATATATTCATATATCATATATATATATATATATATATTTTAAAGTTGGTACTGGAGTCTGTTTCTATTATGAAATCGAAGAACACTTTGTAACTGGGTAGAGGGAGACCCATTATATAGCCCGTAGGCCCAAGGCCTAGTGGCCCATGGACATTGCCTGAAAGTGTAGTGGAGTGTCATGCCTACATTATCTTGCCCGCATCATCAGACCTTAATCATGTATACGTCACCGCATGCATCGAAAATCCCGCAAGGGGCTTACGTAGATTCAAAATTTGGTCTTTCAGATGCAGGATTACGAGGTTTACCACTTAGGCACCACCACACACTACTGCATATATGGCCTTTAAAAGCACGTAAAAAGGGAATTTACAATGCTAAAAACCACTGATAATCGAAGTGCTATTAAAAGAGGGTCCCTATTATCAGTGCTAAAAAAGCGATGATAAAAGTCAAAAAAAATAAAATTTTAAAAAGATGTTTTTTCTACAAATTCAGAGGATGGACTAACTCCCCTTTTATCAACGCCCGACCCCCCCTAAAAACACTATGAAGCCTCCCCTGCATTAACAAAGCAATGCATCTACCTCACCCACTCTCAGATGCCCCTACATTTGGTGGTTTTTGAACCTGATACCTCCCCCTCATAAACTCGTGCCTTTCCCACTCACCTATATTGTTTTGTTGTTTATTTTAGATATATATTTGTATTTATATATATATTTCATTACATTATTTGTCCATATATATATTTAAATACATATATAAAATATGTTTTTTGTGTGTATGTGTGTTTATAAATACATAAATACATACATACATACATACATATATATATATCTGTGTGTTTGTGTGTGTGTGTGTGCATCTATAAATAAATAAATAAATATATATATATATAAACATTATATATAGATTAATTTTATGGGTATATAAATATTCATATATTTGTATTTTAAATAAAATGGATATTGGTTTTTATTTAGATAAGGTTTTTATATTGAGAAATATATTTTATATGTAAATATGTTTAATTATTGGTTTATAAAATTAAATTTTTATGTGTGAATATATAAAAAATATGTATATATTGTTATATATTTGATTATAAATAACAATACACTATGAAAAATGATAAAATTTCAAATCCATAATATCAATATTAATGTAATCCCTGAGAATAAATTCAGTCTCCACTCAAAAAGGGAAAAATACCCCCCTTAAACGAGGCAGAAAATCCATTGAATGTTAACAAATTTGGGTACCCCGACTAAAAACCTAGTTTTGGAGGCCTTATAGGCCTTTTTGGGGGTTGAAAAATAAGACAAAGCCCATAGAGCTTAGTTTAGGCCTCTATGGTGTATAGCTCATCGTAGACTTCGATTTGATATGTGGTAGAGCCCAAATGGGCTCTCAGATCAAAAGTTATGGTTGTTTAAAGTTTTAGATACGTTTTTAACTTATTTTAGATATTTTATTATTATTTTTTAATTTTCTTTATCTTGAAATTGTTATTAAAAGACTATCACTCATTAATAATTAAAAAATAATTAATTAAAAATATTTTTTAAATTATTCTATTTCATTTTAACTAAATATCTTATATATTATGTGAAAATGCCTATTTAGACTTTTTTAAAACATATTTAAAAAATATATATTATATTTGTATAATATAAATATATAAATATATTAATATATGATTTTTAATGAAATATATATATTTTTGAAATATACCCTTTATCGGTGCTTGTAAAAAAGCACTGATAAAGACTCTCATTTATCAGTGCTACTAAAAAAGAACTGATAAAGGGGGTCCCTTTAACATCACTAAAAAGACGCTGAAAAGGGGTTGATTTTAATTTCATTTTTTAGCACTGTTAAAAGCACATTTTATCAGCACATTTTTTAGTGTTGGTAAAGGTGCCCCATTTATCAGTGTGTTTTTTAGAGGTGATAAAGGGTGACACTGCGTAAAGATATTTCTATGGTAGTGCCAACTGCTTATATTAATTATATACATTCATTTTTTAATTAATGAATATAAATAAACATTATTTATTGGATTTAAATATGATAATTTTATACATATTTATAATATTTTAGAATAAATGTTTTTGTCAGTGCTAAAAAATGCTAATAAAGGGTAAACCTTTATCACCACTTTCTTAGCGTTGATAAAAGTTACATTTATTAGTGATTTTAGCTAGAACTGATAAAGTTAACCCTTTTATCAGTGATTTATGTTTAGCACTGATAAAAGTTGGTGCTAGGTAAGACACGATATGTGGCGGTGTCACCTTTCTCTGGGACCTCATAAAATTACACTAATCACCATAATGTAATGGATGATTATGAATATTTACAAATAAATTGCACAAATATTCCACAAAGGACAACATAATAATATACACACGAGCATGAAAGCCAGTTGTTGTCTCTGCAAGAACATTTTTCACAAATACAACATGCTTATTATTCTTTTTGTGCCCTTTATTACTATAAGTATAAATAACTGATGTAATTCTTATTTTTTCCTTCTTTTTATTATTTTCATATAGTCGGCACACATAAAACCAATCCTCACGGAATAACCAAGATAAAATGAATGGGCATTACCAAGATATTTAGAAGTTACATTCTTACTTCTGGTTCCCTCTTGTAGAAACACCAAACAATGTTTGTCGTATCATTACCACATTAACATAATGTAGGTACCTGAAATTAAATGTTAAACACCCAGTCACAATTGTGACACTATACATCCAATCAACACATTAAATAAGAAAATCAAATGGGTACCAAAATAAAAAACCTCACCTGATTCAGTATTTGATTTCTCAACATCATCATTGGACAAAATTATGGAAGAATATTATAAAATGGAGATTTATTTTGCACCTTGTCGACCTACGATCCCACCAACTCTAATCATCCACTGGATTGAGTGTCCACTATCTCCCACATACCTCCATCATCTCCCTCACCTTATTTCCTAGATTCCATGACTAGGTTGTGCCTGTTTTTCTAGCAGGATAGAAATTCCAACCAATCATCAAGAGGAAATATTTCTTCTATCATTACATTTTCCCCTCTCTCTAATTATTACTCTAAAATATTGAAAACTATTTTAAACAACCTTTTCATATGGAAAATGATACCATGAAAAAATTTCAAATGAAGGGATGGCTGGTTCAAGAGCACGCTGACGACCGTAGATGCTTTTACTCAAGGAACTATATCCCCTTCCTCCTTCCCCATCCCATATCAGACTAGGAACATTCATATAATTAACATAGATAGCTTCGATCAATTAGTGATTTTTCACTCTCACTTCCCATTTTCCTCGTGCCACGTAGAACTGTACACAAACTGCTATGTACAGTGTAATGAATAGTGAAAACTAAAAAGACTTTCCAAACCATGGTCTCTTCACCATGAAAGAGGCTTCTGAAAATAGAAAAGGATGACAAATCATTAATGCATGCCTTTGTTATATAAATGGATTCCAAGTCCTGTGATGCAATTTGGGAGATTCAAGCGATTCTCTACTGCGGGAGGCCGTCTACCAGCCCTTCAGTCAGAGCGGAGCAGGAATTTCATCAAATATATGTGTGATACTATAGATTGACCTAATTATCATCCCCTTGATTAATAAAATCCCAACTTGGGAGGGAGGTTTGAGGAAAGAATTAATATTTTTGGTGAGTTTCAAATTCAATTCTAATGAAATGATTGGAGGTGGTTATGAGAAACGAAATTAGACACAAATGTGGATCTCACTGATCATTAAACATAGCTTTATTTCAACCCTCTGATACCACTAATGTTTATTTTTGGTAGTGGAATCCTCAATACCCCTTTGATACCACAGATGGAGGATATTTATAGAAGATCATTGGTGGTGATCTCAACAACACAAACACAACGAGTAACAAAAACTGGTATTTATTTCTTGAACTGCGAATTCTTATAACTCATAACCACATACCCTATTTATAGGGATATAAACGTAAAAAAAATAAAATGATGTAAAATAGAAAGAAAATAAGACCACAGTTGGTTAGAGTAGGTTCCACCCAAGCCACCAGATCCTCACACATCAATTCATCTTCATGGAACTCTTCAAGCCTCCATCCTAGCAGTGGGTGGTAGGTGCCATCCATAGAAAGACCAAGTTTAACTTCCAACACCCCCCTTAAACTTTTTTTTCTCATGACCCAAACATTTTCATCATATCCAAAGGGGTAACCAATGGGTATAATCACTTAACTATAGTCATTAGCTGTAGTAAATTCAAGATCACATGCAACAACAAATAAGCAGATCACTGGATGTGATCACAAGAGAAAAATATCAACAGCAGGAAGAAAATCAGTTTTTATTTTTTTAATTTTTAATTCTTACATCTTGTACTCATCTTCTAGGATCACATTATCATTCACAGAATCCTCCATCTTGGGTTCAATTTCTTTGAAATGTCCCCCTTTGTTGTGGGACTTCATTAGGACTCGAACACACTAGAAGGAGACACCATTATTATTAAATAGGTGAACCGACATGGGGATTTGATGAATTAATAATCATGAATCAATAGATGGTTCTCTAGAAACAACATTGATGTCTGACTTGACTTTCAGGAATACATCTGCGTTTGATTTAAATTCTATTCTTCGGTGCCTTTTGGGAAGACGACTGTGATGAATAAAAACTCCATCTCTTCAGTAGCTTCTCGTGTAAACAATTGATTTGGCTTCGAGAGAAGAGAAAAATATAGTAAAAGTCTATCATCATTATCTATTTCTAGAAAGAAGTCAATGGGGTCATCGAGAAAAAAAACGGTCCCTGGGAAATTCATTTATTCAGATAGTATAGATTGCAATTTTTTTTCATAAGTACAAACTTTTTTTTCAAAATTTAAGACCAATATTTTGTTAGAATTACAAATAATTTTTTTTTGTAATTTCAAACTCCAATAATAATTTTTTTTGAATCATGGACCTCCAAATTTTTGTTTCAACAAACAGAGATTCTTTTTTTTGAAAATGGTGACTAGTATTATTTTTATGTAATACAAATTAATTCAGGGGGAAAAATAGAGTGGAATATGAAAAGAGAGAGTATGCTAACTTTTTTTTTGAAAAGACAATCCTCAAAACTTAAATATCATCCAAATCCAAAGTACATAATTATGGAGGAAAAGACGAAAGACAACACTAAGATCCCCGATGATTCCCCAAGCCAGCCATAAAATGAGCTGCATGATTTCCTTCTCTCCTAATGAAAGAAAACAATTGGAGGAGAATAAAGGCACTGATGATATGATGATGTTGATAATGGACCCTGGGCTCGATGCCTACATTTATCCTCATTTAGTGCATTGAAAATAACCCAACAATCAAATTCATACTCAACATCCTTTCAACTGAGAGAATAGATGAACTGCAAACCCTTCTAAATAGCTATAGCCTCTACCATAGGAGGATACCAACCAAGAATGACTAAGGAATGATGATCCACGATAATAGAGCCAACATTATTTCGGAGAACAACCCCTAATCCGATAGACCCATCCCCAGGAATCGCCACATCAGTATTGATTTTGAGAATGCCTAAAGGGGGGGATCCATTTGATAGGAGGGGGAAGAATATATGAAGGTGTGTAGCCCCTCTTAGAATCAAGCCACTAAGAGATCCATGTAAAGACCCGTAAAATTCAAGGGAAATTTTTTCTTAATTTTCTTTGGATTTTTACAAGAGCGCGGTTTCTGACGACACCTGATTCCGAGGCCCGGTGTGCCCGGAATCAATTTCTGAAGTTTGGCTCGGATACGTTCAGTGAAGGAACGAGCGGGAATTCCTAACTTTTGATCCGGTGCTCGGAATTGAAATCTGAGGACACCGATGAACTCGCAGCGCCAATATTCGCTTAAGGAGACCTTTTCCGAAGTTGCGTTTATTGCGGGATGAAAGTTAGTTTTTGGGAGAATTATAAAAAAGTTGAATAAAAATGTGGAACACTTTTTATTTTATAACTTGTTGGTTAACTTCTCCCAAAGGGAGTTAAAGGTGGGAACCACATCCACTTAACCTCCCTTGGGAGGATTAAGTGTGGTGGGACCCACACGAACCCCATCCCCTCATCTTCTCCCTTAAACTCCCCTTTTAATTTAAGTTGGAAAGTTGGGTTATTTAATGGGTTGAGTTGTCTTAATTCAAACCTTTGAAATTCAAATGGTTTGGTTGAGTAAATAAAATAAACCCTTAGCTTATTTTATTTGGTTAGATTTGTTTAGCCATCTTGAGAGGATTTGAGAGCTCCTCCTTCTTCTTCAAACTTTGACGAAGAACGCTCAAGCTTTGACGAAGAACGCTCAAGCTCCGACGAAGAACGCCACTCCTCTCTTCTTCGTAGCCGTTGTCTCCGAAGATCAATGACGTCTTCCGTGTCAACGAAAGGGAACTCCGCTTCCTCCTCGGACTTCCTTCATCGGCTTATGAAGATTCGCCAATGACATACCTCTTCGGACGTACCTCTTCGTCATCGGATTTGACGAACGTTTACCACGACGCCCGACCTCCGCGACGTTGTCTTCTGCGGGTCGTTGACGATCTTCGAACTTGAACCCAAGGTAGGGGTTGTTGTTGGTTATTATTTATTCTCGTTCTTGGTTCTAGAATGATAATATTGTGATTAAATATTTAAGAATTATCATCTAATGAGAGGGGAGTCGGACCGCACAAACACGGCCGAATTCCCCCTCTTTTGTTCGTGATGATTATTATTTTTCTTGTGGATGACGAGATGGCGTGGTGCTGTCGCACCACGCGGGAATTCGCTCGGTTGAATTGCGCAGCGCCGTCGCGCCGCGCCATGGAAGGATCATCATGAGCGCGACGCCGTCGCGCCGCGTCGAGGGGAATCGAAGGCGCCGCAGCCGGAGCGGGGCCGCGGCGGAGGGGCGCGGTGCCGTCGCACCGCGCCGGACGACGAACACCGCGGCCGGTTCCGGGCCGCGGCGAGACGGGAAGACCGGCGGCTCGCCGGGCCGCCGGTGTCGGAAGCCGGAAGGGGACCGGCTTTGCCGGTCCCGTTGGAGAAAAACCGGCCGGCCAGGTGGCCGGCCGGAAGGTCAAATACCGGGGGAATTTAATTCCCCCGGTCAACCCAAAATGCCCCCCCATTTATGAGGGGGGGCGGTTTCTTTGAGGGGGGCAGGCGGCCCCCCGGTTTCCCTCAAAGCAGCCCCCCACGAGGGGGGGCCGGTTCTCCAAAGGCGCGGCTAAAATCCGCGCCGCCTTCTTGAAAAGCGGGGGCCTTGCCCCCCGCGCGTGGCACCAGCGGCGCCAGGCCGCGCCGCCGCCGGCCGGGTCGCGCCGGACCGCGCCGCCGCGCCGGTCCGCGCCGCCGTGCCGGACCGCCGCCGGCCGGGCCGGGTCGGGTCGAACCGGTTCGGGTCGACCCGGTTCGGGCCGACCCGGGGGGGGGGGGGGTCGGGCCGGGTCGGCCCGGACCCGGACCCCCCGTTTTCGAATTGAATTCGGTCTTTTGCTCATAACTTGAGCTACGGACCTCTGATTGACGAACCGTCTGCGGAAACGCGATCCTTGAATCGAGACGGTCGTTTCGGTATATGACACTCAGGGTTTAGGAACACTTTGAGTTCGGCCGGGTTGGTTCGTACACGAAACCAACCGGGCCTTCGGAGCGGAAACGCTCATATCTTGAGCTACGGACGTCCGATTGAAGTGTTGTCAGCTTTGTTATGTTCCTCTTAGTGAGACGGATCTTTTGGCATACTCCGCCCGAGGTTTGGATGCAGGTGGAGTATGGTCGGGCTGGTTTTGCCTTAAAAACCAACCAGGCCCCTGGGACGAAAAAGCCAATATCTCTCAGACCGGGCGTCCGATCGACGCGCCGTCTGTTGCGTTGAGTTCCTGTTGACGATACGGAACTTTTGGATACATCAACTCTGGACTTTGTGACAGTTGATGTATCAGCCTCTCGGCTCGTGGAGCGGACCCTCCCGAACGAGCTTGTTGTGTGCGGGAACCCTAGTGCTGGCTGCGACTGTTACTGCTACTGCTACTGCTACCGTGACTGCGACGACGACAGTACAGAGATCCTGTGTGGATTCGACAATGACGACTACAGCACTCAGCGATCCTACGTGGATCAGTGCTACAGGTCCTGTGTGGGCCCGATCCTGTGTGGGTCTGATCCTGTGTGGGTCCTTGCGCTCAACGGTCCTGTGTGAACCAGCGCCTACAGGTCCTATGTGGGGCCCGATCCTGTGTGGGTCTTTTGCGGGGGTTAGTTACCTATCGATCCTTCATGGTTCCGACGACTTATATGGATCAGAGATCATCTTTATCGTCCTTTGAAGAAGTATACCTGTGTGAGCTGAATCATGTTGCTTTCCTATGTGGATTGTGTTGTACTATCCTGTGTGGATTTCGTTTTTCTTTCCTGTGTGGAATACGTTTACTTTCCTGTGTGGACTGAGTTGTACTTGGGCTCGGAGGTTGGAGGGTATTGGAATTGATGACTTAGGTATATGTATGGGCATATACCTAAGCAGTGTCGGTTGTTACTTCGTGATTGTACCTTTCTTTGTGGTTTATCCTTTGTGGATTTTGAGAGACCTTCAGGGGTCTCGGGGTCCCTACTGAGTAGATTATACTCACCCCTGCACGGGCTATGCCCGCACTACATTGTGTTGTTTGCAGACGACGGACAGCGTTGATCTTGGCTGAGGCTTGCAGAGCAGGACGGTACCTGGAGGTGGACCACTGGGCGAGACGTACTAGGAGCGGACGGTGGGACCCGTGGAGCAGTGGAGCTATCTGTACCCATCCTTCAGGTGGGATCTCCAGTGGACAGCTCGGTGTAGCGGCTTTTACTTACAGTTGTTGTTTTCCCTTTCGAGTTGTACTTTACTTTCAGTTTGGGTTTGTATACTGGCCCATTTACTTTTCCGCACTTTCAGTTGTACTCTGTTTTTACTTAGTGCTTACTTTCCACTTGCTTGCTCTGTGGTGTTTGTTTACTTTACAAAGGCAATGCCTTCCCTTTTTACCGGGAATTACGCCTTGGTGCTAGTCGCCAACCCCTGGCCTATGGAAGGCAGGCTTGGGGTAGTCACGGCACGGACCCCGAGGGCGGGTCGTGACAATCCAATTATGCATCCTGGAAATCCAAACCTTGTCATCTTTAACAATGTTCTCGAAAATGAAGGCATTACAGGGAAACCAAACAATCTAGGCTCAGATACATAGGACTGAAATAGTCTATCCCAATGATGATCTGAACCAATCCCCCAAAATGAGACTCACATCACCAAGATTTCTCTAGTAAATGAGATCCTTTGTCACACACGTAGACCAAAGATCAGTGACCCAAGGGTAGGAAAACATAGCATGAAAGTCTGTCTCTGCTGAACCCCTACAGAACGGGTATAGGACATTATCATAGAGGTGCCTATCAGCCATATGAGAATATATTTGAAGGAAACCCAATCACATTTTCTAATAGAAAATCTTGGCCTTTGGTGGAGTATTAGGATTCCAAATATGGTTCCGAAGGGGGGTATAAGTACGTTCACCTCCCAAAACACACACCCCAAAACCCAAACAAATAGTATAATATTATGATTAAACAAGAGACCATCACAACTTGTATGAGCTAGTGTTGTGGAACACTAGAACTACTAGGATAAACTTACATTTGGACTCAGAGAACTAAAGAGAGAACATATGAAGATCCCAACCAAAAAGGTCATCAACCATGAGCTCTCTAATAACCACATGCTCATGGATGGGCACAAGTGAAGAAGCAGGAATAAATCCCTCCAAAACAGGTAGCTAGGTATCGCACCTGATATTAATCTAATCACTACTAGAAATTCTCCAAAAACATACATGGTTCAAGAAAACCTTTTATCCCCAAACACTCCTCAAGAAAAAGCTCAGTCGAGGACCCACGCTGGAAGAAAAAAAATCATCATGGGGAAAGTACTTAGCTTTGACGACTCTAGCGCACAAGATATCAGGGTTATATAAAAGTCTCCATCCATGCTTGGTCAGGATGGAATTGTTAAAAACATTAAAATCATGAAATACCATGCCACCATAGGAATTATAAGTACATAAATTCTCCCAAGAGATCCAATGGAGATGATTCTTTCCATTTTCACGACCCCACCAGAAGTTAGAAAAGGCTGAATGAAGTTAATGGGTAAAGAAATATGGGAGCTTAAAAAGGGACATCATGTAAGAAGGAACAGCTTGGGACACAACTTTAATAAGAGCATACTTACCTGCCCTGGACAGATTTTTTACAGACCATCCCTAGATTTTCCTATGGACTTTATCAAGGATAAAAGAAAATCCCACTCTTTTGGAGAATCCTAAGCCCGTCGGGAGCCATATATATTTTTTATGATTATCTATGACCTCAATCCCACACAAACCTACAATAGTGTCTCTCATCCCATATTTCACACCTCAACTAAAAGACATCTCAGACTTTGTGAAATTGACTTATTGTACTGAAGCAATGGTGAAAGCATCAATGATTTTAAGAATCTCTTGGCACTCCTAAAGATTTTCTCTTGAGAAAAGGAGGCAATAATCGGCGAATAAAAGATGAGTAGTGGGGGGTACTATGCTGACTAACCTTGGCCTGTGGATACAACTATCTAGAGATACTCTAGATAAAGTATGTGAGAAAACATTAGTAACAAGGAGAAATAAGTAATGGGAAAGAGGGTCACTCTATCGTAGGCCTCTGGATAGTATGATATTATTTGTGAGGAACCCATTAAATTTTATGGTATAAGAAATAGTTTTAACACAAATCATAATGGATCTCACTCATTTTAAGCCAAATCCCAATTTTCTCATAACCTCTTCCAAAAATTCCCATTAAACCATATCATATGCCTTAGACATATCTTATTTCATAGCCAAAATCCCCATTTTTGAGGTTGAATGGTTCTTCATTGAGTGGAAGGTTTCGTGGGCCATGATAGCATTATCTGTGATGAGCCTCTTAGGAATGAAATCACTCTGATTCTCAGAAATAAAAGAAAAGAGAAATCTACCCATGCGACAAGAGAGGACTTTGGAGAATATCTTGTAAACCACATTGCATATGTTGATAGGCCTAAAATAAGAAATTTTAGCCGGGCCAAAGACTTTTGGGATCTACACAATAAGAGTTTCATTAATATTGTCCACACTAATAGAAATGGACCATAACCCCTGTAACAAAGAAATAATATCTAGTCCCACAATATGACAGAACAATTTGAAGAAAATGGCATGGAACGCATCAGGATCAGGCACCTTAGAAGAATAATTCTCTTCAGGTGCAACGTCCTTACCCGGGAGCCACGCATCGGTGCCCCAAGTTGGTCGGTCACATGACCTCAAGAACACCTCCCTGTACGCTAGAGGCTGCCAACTAGAAGTGAGGGTCTGATAAGTCATTTATGGAGAGACTATACCCTCATTTATCAAAGTAAGATGCTAGTGGAAATAAATAAACAATAGAGGAAGAATATATAACTAGAACAAAACTCATGTCATAAGATAACCAAATAGGAAATATAACACTCAAATGAAAGGGGAAACATGCTATGTCAATATAAGTATTAACTGTATATAATAAAACTAAAAATAAAGACACTACGACTCCCCAAACAGGTTATAAACCATGTATAGTCACCTCCTCCAAGATCCATCCCCATTCAACTACCTATCCTAGGGATTTTTCCCTTATCCATTCCTAAAACTATATAATCTATTCTGGTACTGATCAAGTAAACTAAATAGGGTGTGAGTACAACTTAGTAGGGAACAACCAACGGTGTCCAAAACATGTCCAGTCAGAATATAGTACATGAAATATTATAAGTAAATAAGTACAATGCAATAATAAGTAGTTTATCACATTTTCATTTATTCTTATCTTACTACATTAACTCCAGGGTTCCCAAGGATACCCGTACCTCAATACTAACTTCATCTCGTACCAGAGCCCGAATTGTTCCCTAGGTAATACCATATCTTAATACCTGATTCTAGCTGAAGCTCGAAGTATTCAAGGTGTTATTATATCTCAATACCTAATTTGACTCATGTCTAAGTTCGAATATTCTCGTGTGAAGACATAACTCAGAGTGTCATTACTTCCATTCTTTAATTTCACATTTATAAGACACATTTCCAAAATTTCCAATATCAAAAACATAATTAAGATGACCATGTTACCATGCTTACCCCTAAATAATAACCATGTTCCTATTATCTTTACTCATAATTATAATGACCATGTTACTATGTATACTTCACATTAGACTGACTATGTTCACATTATCTTACTCATAAGTATGATTACCATGTTACCATTTGTACTTATCAATTTAGAATGACCATGTTCCCATTCTTTGTCCCATAATTAATTTACCAATTAATTGTCCACATCAACTCCCTTATTAATTCAATAATTAGTTAATCACATCAAATCTACCAGTTAACCCAACAATCAAGTAAAACCCTCAATCCCATTATTTAATTCATTAATTAATTAACCAACATCACAACTCATATCCCATAACTAATTTTCTAGAATTAATTATCTCATTCTAAATCTTAAATCTTCATAATTAATCCCACAATTAATTATCTAGATCATAATCTCAAAGCACATAATTAATTCATAATTGATTATCTCAACTTATCCAATTCGATATATCATAATTAATTTCCCAATTAATTACCTAGATTACAACTCCTATATATTATAACCAATTTCCCTAAATTAATTATCTAATAGTGTAACCCCTTAGTCTCATGATTAATTCCCCAATTAATCACCTATTTTAATAAAACATCAATAACTCAATTGCTCAATCTAATTAACCCAATTCAAGGAAAACAACTATTAAAGGATTTTAGAAATTCTAAAATCTTGCATATATATATCATATCCATGACTATAGGAATTAGATTTAGAACACCCACCTCGATTAGTTGATTTATGTTTTCCCAATGGAAATCCCCAAAATCCAAGTAGCACAACGA
The DNA here is from genome assembly GCA_963277665.1 of Viscum album. NCBI lineage: Eukaryota > Viridiplantae > Streptophyta > Magnoliopsida > Santalales > Viscaceae > Viscum > Viscum album. Next base: position 395,947,283 of record OY728126.1, read on the forward strand.
TGTTGATAAAATTTCTGGATCTAAATCCCTAAACCAAAATCAAGATTAAAGACATAAAGATCTCATAAATCTAGATCTATTTCCACAATCCTAGATCTATATCTCACTAAATATGTTTAGATCCAATTAAATAGAAGATATATTCCATGAAAATATCAAGGAAAGATTGAAGAAAGAATGAGAGAAGCATTAGAATGAAATCCACTTACCAGGAGATGAGAGGATATTCAATTCGAGCTTTCTATCTCAAAGAAAAGTGTTATTAAAGCATTTAAATCCCTTCAGTTAAATGGTAGAACCTTAATTTACCTTTATGAAAGTAAAATCCAAAGTTAGGGACGCATAGGTGGTGAAAAAAGTCATTAAATGTTGAAAACGAGTGAGATCCACAACTTTAGGATCACACTGTCGGCCCTCGCATGGTTTAATCGCACTGTTAGACAAACTGTGCATGAACTATGAATTAGCCACTACTTAAAGGGGGTAATTTTCACAACCACCTTTCATGAACTCTCAAACCATGATTTAAACATTCTTAATCTACTACCTCAAAGACTAGAGATCGCATGATTTCTCTTAGGCAGCCACATTGTCTGTACAAACTGTGCACCAACTATGCACAACCTCTTTTTCTCCAAAACTTTATTAGAATTCACCCAAAAACACCCCAATCCATAACTCCCATAAAAGGTACTTATGTGAAAACAAAAATTACTTGAAATTTCACTCGATATAACTCCAGAAAAGGCCAGGAACTTATAATATTCCCTCCTTATAACAGCACATCCTCGAGTTGCATTTCCAACCCTTTCTAAGATTTCAAGCCAAAAAGATCAATCCATTGAGACATCATATCTACTTCTATTTACCACGTTTCCTCTTGTACACATCCATGTTTCCATAACACATAAACTATCATCAGGGTCTTTCCCCACGACACTTTCTCATAGTGATCCAACACACATATCAGATGCTCCTCAAAGGATGCATCTATCTCATGGTCAACCTCATCCACATCAATAACATGAGAAGGGTCGATATGATACCTTCGTAGTTGTGATACATGGAAAACATCATACATAGCACTTTATCTCTATATAAGAGCCAATATGTATGCCACTGGCCCGATTCTCTCTACTAACTCAAACGGTCTAAAAAACCTTGATGCTAACTTGCCCTGCCTCCATATCCTGTGGTAACCCAACCTAGGTGACACCCGAAGGAATACACGACCTCACTTTTTAAACTCTAGGGGTCATATCTATATACCATCATGCAACTTCTTCTTACTTTGAGACGTAGCCATATGTTTCTGAATCAACTGTACTCGCTCAGATGTCTCCTACACGAGACTCGGTCCCAACAACTCTGACTCACTAGCCTCCATCCAACATAGCGGTGATCTACCTAGCCTAGAATAAAGAGCCATGTATTGTTCCATATGTATAGTTTCCTGATAACTATTGTTATAGGTGAACTCCACTAAATCCAAGTACTTCTCCCAAGATCCAATGAAGTCAAGCACATATGCCCACAACACATCCTCAGGAACCTATATATTATCTTCCAAATTCTCATATGTATGTGGGTGGAATTCCATACTCAATAATACATGTGTTCCATGATCTTTTTGCAAACCCTTACAAAATCACGAATTACGACCTAAAACTATAGTACGTGGCACTCCATGCAGACAGACTATCTCTTGAATGTATAGTTCTTCCAACTGTTCTATTGTAAAGGTTTATCTTATAGGCAAGAAATGCGCTAATATTGTCAGTCGACCCATAATGAACTAGATAACGTCATTATTATTAATCATATTCGGAAGACCCACCACAAAGTCCATAGTCATGTCGTCTCACTTCCATTTTAGAATAGGCAATGGTTGTAGAAATCCTCTAGGTTGTTGATGCTTCGCCTTCACCTGCTGATAGGTGAAACCTATTTTCACAAACCCTGATATCTCCTTTTTCATGATTGGCCACCAAAACAGTCATCATAGGTCACTGTAGATTTTGGTTACACCTAGATGCACCACCCACTTTGAGGCATGAAATTCTCAAATGAGCTCCTCTCGCATGCTCTTAGGTACCACAACTCGATTCTTCACATAGATGATATCATCTACATCTATCAACCAGTCTAAAGATATATACCTACCTTTAAAACTTTCCCTCAAGGATTATCACTTTGGATACTCATACCATCTATCCTTGATCTGTCTCAAAAGCATAGACTCCATTACAACTAAAACCAGAGTCATCTTCTCCTGACTCTCTTGAACCACCACATGCATTTCAGCCAACAAGGTCATCATCTTCCACTCTTCACTAGTCTCTTGAACCATCCGAGCCTAAGTTTTCCTTCTCAAGGAATTAGCCACACTATTTCCCTACCCAAACATATATTCTATTTCAGAATCAATGGACTAAATATACTCTTCCCATCTCTATTGCTGAAGATTCAAATCAAGCCATGAAAATATATACTTCTGGATCTTATGATCTGTATAGATTGTAAAAGTTTCTCCCAAAAGATAGTGTCACCAATATGTAAGAGCATAAACTATTTCTTCCAAATTGAGGTCATGCATTGGTTAATTCTTTTCATGAGGCCTCAACTTCCAAGACCCATATTCTACAAATCGATCTCCCTACATCAATACAGCTCCAAGTCTGATCCAGAAGCATCACAATAAACTGTATACTCCCCACCTGACTCAGGTTGGATCAATATTGGTGTCGATGTAAAGAACTTCTTCAACTCCTGAAAATATCACTCACAAGACTCTAACCATTCAAACTTAACTCCATTTTAGTCCACTAGCACACCTTCCTCTGAGATGATGTTCCCCAAGAAGTGTACCTGGTCAATCCAAAATTGACACTTAGATATCTTGGCGTATAACTGATTCTCTCTCAGTGTACTCAGGACGATGTCAAGATGTTGGGCACGATCGTCATGAGTCTTGGAGTACACCAAGATGTCATCCACAAACACCACCACAAACTGACCTAGATGGAGATGACATATTTTTTTCATCAAGGTCATATACACTAATGGTGCATTTGTCAACCCAAATAGCATTACAAAAACTCATCGAGGACATACCTACTTATGAGAGGAGTCCTTGATATATCAAAAGTCTGTACTATTAAATGATGATACCCTGATCTCAAATGGATCTTTGAGAACATACACGATCCCTTAAATTGGTCAAATCATTGATACAAGGAAGATGATATTATTTTTTCACAGTCATTGTGTTCAACTTCCAGTAATCGACACATAAGCGTAAACTCCCGTCACTTTCTTTTCGAAAAAATAGGTGATTGAAATGTGCCTATCACGGGGTGTGAAAAAAAAACAATTATTACCTAAGTTAAAATGTAGTATAATGGTAAACCTAGGTTTTATCCAGATAGGATTTCACAACAATCACGTTGCTCACTTGAAATAAGAGAAAGAAGTATAGATTGTTTTTGAAATTGTTTGATTTTAAAAAGTAAATAAAGACTCTAAATAAATAAAATAAATTAAAAGAAAGAAAAAATTGATGAAACAAGAGATTGATTACTATTATATGTGATGGTGAACTGTTCAGGGTTGGTTTTCCAATTTTAATTCTATCATAGTTCAAATCATCCAATTATCTTCTACAATGTTGATAAAAGTGAGAATACACAATCGCTTCTTCCCACTCCCTTGGTCAAATAATAACGGTGAGAATAAACCTTAATCAAATATCATATTGGTCTACTCTCCTTCCTTTGTGTGATAGAGTTATATCAAATACCCTCAATTTACTTAGGCAATTCTCAATCGGGTCTTGTTTATCCCAAACTATTAAGAACGTTCACTACTCCTCACACACGTACCAACAATCACCGAGTACTTCACTAATAAGAACTGATCTATTCCATCGTATATAGACCAGATCATAGTGGAGGGAGAAATTTATAATTGACCAAAGAAATAAAAACAAAAGAATCTAAAATCAAATACAATCATACATGATAATAAAAATCTTTATAAGAAATTGAAACCGATTTCACAGAAGAGAGAAAAGGATATTAAAACATTGAGTGAAATAAATAAAGAATTACAAAAGAAAAAACATCTCCTTCCCCAACCATATATAATTTTACCCCACCATGGTAAGGGTAATTGTGAATAATGGATATGAAGAACTCATTACAAAACTAAGAAGAATAAAATAGAGAAAACAAAGAACAGAAAATTTTCTCCTCCAAAATCTATCTTCTAGAAGTTTGTTTCTATTCTTCCCACCAGACGACAAAAACTCACCAAGGTCTCTTCTTTAAAAAGTTTTGAAATAAAGTTTTATATCGACCCAAAAAATATCAAATATATTGGATAGGTTTAAAGGAATATATGGCTGAATCATTGAACATGACTTTTTATAGCCTCCAAATACTATTCCAAACACTCTTCTTTGAATCACTCAAATGATGCCTTAATGAGCTCTTTAATTTATGAAATTTAATGTGAATAGTCCATTTGAACTATTATGTCAAAACCAGTTGGAATAACATCATTTCAATATCTGTATATTGAGATATTCTTGATTTAATATGGTGGGGTCCATTTTGTCGGTCAGAATAATTTCTCCAATTGATTGATTTTTTTGGGCCATTTTGTGTAGAATTGAGTCTTAGTACAAAAGACAACAATGAATCCCATGAGTAAGAAAAACCTAAAAAATTTAATCACTTAAATTGAATCTTAATTTTAAAAATTATTCCTGAAAAAAAAATCTCTAGAAAACTATTAATTTTTTAGAATTAACCAATTCTCACAATTAAGCACATAATTCACAAAAAACACTAAAATGATGAAAATATACTCAATATTGACTAATCGAGAGGGATTAAATCATTTAAACACATATGTAAACTAATAAAAATATTAACTCTATCAATTCCCCCACACTTATCACTTGGACATCCTGGACAATTCTGCATCAAAATCCAAATCAAAGAAAAATCAAAACACATACCCATGAGATCCACCAATTTGACAACAAGAAACAAAATATATCATTAATTATCTAAAAATATTATTTAAAATTCTTAATTTCATAACATTCAATATATTTACTCTTTATTTCTCTTCCCATGCACTGAAAAAACTTACCTAACATTCATTTTCACTCATCACATAAATGTTTAACAATGTCTTTCTCATCCAAACTCATACAAGGGTCACCATAGGTTTGATAAATTCCTACATATTCACCCGATGGGAGTCATGGACGTGTGATTATCTTGATGACTTTTTTGGGTTTTTCTTTATCTTTAAGTTGGTAGGAATTAGATGTCTAAAATTATGAGGTTGAATGAGGAGGGATTGGATCTTTTTGAAGAAAAATTGCATGATTCTAATTTTCACTCAAGTATGGTATCCTCCTCACTCAACATAGTAGTTATTCAGTTCCATCATCATGAAAACTCAAGGAATGTTAAAAAATCTCATCATTTCATCAGAAAACATTTCAATCTTCTCAAAAATATTTTTTCTTGAAAGCCCCCAAAAAGGAACAACTTCCTTATTCCATTAGAAGCTTCAGAAAGGCATGACTTCTCTTATCATGAAAACTCCAGAAAAGGCACAACTTTCACCAGAATTATTTTTTTCAGCAATAAGAAAATATCTTCAACATTTTATTTTTACCCAAAGTATCTCCAAATGGGGTATCACAATAAAATACAACATCCCACATACTTAAGTTCAACTAGACCATGCAATTTTACTTCAAGAGCAGGATGGATAGGGAAAATTTACTTGTAATGTGGCTATCCTAACAGGATGTTCATGGATTCTAATGATTACAAAGATTAAATGTACAAGGTAGGCCAGAATGAAAAGGATTATTTTTAAAAGAGGACTTTAAAACCAAATAAATGCCTCAATAATTTAAAACACAAATACCTCAAACCCTCGTGTGTTTATAGGAATAAATCAAATTCTAGTTAAATCAAGCATGATTTGGTTCTCTCAAGAAGTGAGGTAAATGTAAATAATATGAAAAAATGGTTTAGAAGCCTCATTGGAAAATTATTTCAAAGATATAGATAGTGATGTGTGGAATGGGATTTAAAAATCATAGTACTTTCATGAAATTTATAATGATTTGAACTTGAAACAAAGTCATTTTTAGCATTCATTTAAGTATAGTTTCATGGAATAAATTGTTTCACTCATGGAAAAGGATTTAAAAAATGTAAACGATAATAATTTCTGCTCAAAATATTTGAAAACACAAAAAAATTGAAAAATAAACACACAAAATTTGAAAAACACACATTTTTTTTTGAAAATAGGAAGACAAAAAAAATCCTAAACTACAAAGGTTCCCTCCCCCGCACATAAATTATGTAGTTTCTGTAATGCATTAAAATTGATTTAACATGTAATAATATTTGAAAAATGAATCACATCAAGAAAGAAAGTTTAAAGGAGAGGTGTGACCTAGTGGATTTTGTTGATAAACAGGCTGGAGGAGTGTGATCCCCTCCACTGGATCTGATGGAATGGTCCCATGGAATTTATTTAGCCAATGTTTATTAACAGAGGATGGATACTTTGCTCCATCCTTCACAATATGCACATAACTAAATAGATATACATTAGTAACTATAAATGGACCTTCCCACCTATAACAAAGTTTACCTAGAATCAACTTGATTCTTGACTTCAATAACAACACCATGTCTCCAGGATGTAAGTCTTTCAGTTGGATCAGCTTGTCATGAGCCGCTATTGTTCTTTCTTTGTAAATCTTGGAATTTTCAAAAGCTTCCCTTATAATTTCTTCCATCTATTTCAGATGAAATTTTCTCTTATTTCCTGCACTTTCAATATCCAAATTCATATTTCTCACAACCCAATATGCCTTATGCTCCAATTCCACTGGAAGATGAAAACCTTTCCCATAAATCAACCTATATAGACTCATTCTAATTAGGGTTTTGAAGGCTGTCCTATAATCCCATAATGTATCTTCTAACCTTTGGCTCCAATTTTTCCTATTTGGATTAACAGTCTTTTCAAAAATTCCTTTGATTTACATATTGGACACTTCATCTTTCCAATTGGTGTGTGGATGATATGGAGTTGATGTTTTATGATGCACCCCATACTTCATCAGTAAATCTTCCATTATCCTATTATAAAAAGTTAGTACCTTGATCACTGATGATAGATCTGGGAACTCCAAACCTACAAAATATGTTAGTCCCGACAAAATCACAAACAACTTTAGCATCGTCAGTCTTAGTGGCTTTTGATTCCACCCATTTGGAAAAATAATCAACAGTAAGAGAGATATAAGAATTTCCAAATGAAATTGGGAAAGGGCCTAGAAAATCTATCCCCCAAACTTCAAAAAATTCACAAAAATTTAGTGGATTTTGATTCATTTATCATCTCCTTGAAATATTTATAGAAAACTAATATTTTCACACCTTTATCAATATTCATGAGTATATTTAAAAAGGGTGGGCCAATAAAGTCCAGATTCTAAAACCTACCTTACCGTTATCTGAGATCCAAAGTGGCCTCCTCAAGCTAAAGTGTGACAAAACATAAAGGCATAATCAATTTCAATTTCTAGAAAATATCTTCTTATCATTTGGTCATTGCAAATATTCCAAATAAATGGATCATATGTAATATCTAGATTCAAATTTCATCTTTTGAATTTGGTGGGAATATAAATGAGATGGGACCTGAGATGTTACTAGATAATTTACCAGATCATCATACCAAGGAACTTCTCCATCAATAAAGTACAATTGCTCTTCTGTAAGGTGGTTATTTAGTGGTTCTTTATCCAGAATTTCAGCTTTAGCAGTGTTGGAAGTCTACTTAATTGATCAACCACTTGGTTCTCAGATCCCTTATTGTCTTTGATTTCTATGTTGAACTCCTACAGTAGTAGAATCTATCTTACTAACCTCATTTTAGCTTCTCCATTCTTCATCATGTACCTAATAGCTGCATGATCAGAAAACATAGTGACTTTAGTTCCAAGTAGATATGATCTAAATATTTCAAAAGCAAAGACAACTACTAAAAACACTTTTTCTGTTGTTGTGTAGTTGAATGGGTTGCATATAAGGTTCTTGAGTCATAGGCAATGACTTGTGGCATGCCCCCAATTCTTTGAGAAAGGACTACTCCAACTGCTTGGTTTGAAGAATCACAAAGTAGTTTAAATGGTTCTTCTCAATTTAGTGGCTGCATTACTAGTGGTGTAATCAATCTCCTCATAAACTAATAAAAGGCTTCCCTACATGCACCATTGAAATCAAAATCAGCATCTTTCAAAAGTAATCTAGATAGTGGGAGATAAATATAACTGAAATCTTTGATAAACCTCCTATAGAATCCTACATTTCCTAAAATTTATCTAAAATGTTTCACACAAGTAGGGTAAGGCAAAGAATTTATAACTTCATTTTTTGATTTATCAACTTCTATGCCCTTTTTGGAAATGACATGCCCAAGGAAAATTCCTCTCTCTACCATGAAATGAAACTTTTAAAAATTCAAAAAAAGATTCTTTTCAATGAAAGTTTTCAAAAAAATTTATAGATTGTTCAAATAATAGTCATAATATTTTCCAAAAACTGTGAAATAATCCATTAGGGTGGGGTTCAACCTTCTCTGGGGGTGCCTAATAGGTTTGGAATCTACCTCAAGAAGAATTATCTGTGAGAATATTTTTGGGTTGATTCCTGGGATATCACCTAAGCTCTAACCTATTGCATGAACATTCTCTCTCAAAAGCTCAATCAAATATTTTTCTTGGGTTTCAGACAAATTATTAGCAATTATCACTGGTAATTTCTCTCCCTTCATAAGGTAAAAATATTTTAAATTAGAGGGGAGTGGTTTTAATTCAAAATTAGGGGGCTAGTAAAAGGATGAAATTAAGTTGAGGTTCCCCGCTTCCAAAGGGTGGACATCCTACACACAAGAAATCATGTCATCATCTTCATCATTTAACAAATCATCAAAGAAATTAGATTTTACCTATTCCTCCCACATGAAATCAGAATCTCTAAGAGTTTGGGAATCCTTATGTTCAATGACATTTTCAATGGATAAATTCACTCCTGAGGATATGAAATCCTTTAAAATACTTTATTTTTCAATGGGTTCAGTACGAACATCATGGGAGAGTGCAAAGAGGAAGTGATCATCTGATGGGTGCCTCATGGATTCAAAAATATTGAAATGGACAATTCTATCTCCAAAATCCATGGTGAGGGTCCCTTCATAGACATTGATGATGGTTTTGGCCATCTTAAAGAAAGGTATCCCAAAAATTATGGGTGAGTGTGATGGTATCCTATCATTTTCCATATTTTTCACATAGAAATTAGTTGGGAATAAGATATATTTGAATTTCACCAAGACATCCTCCAGAACTCCTACTGGGAAAAATGTGGATCTATTTGCAAGCTGGACCACTACTATTGTGGGATTCAAGTCTCCCATATGCAAAGAAGTGTATACCGAGTGAGGAAATACATTAATGGAAGAACCTAAATCACACAAAGAATTATATAAATTTAAAGAACTAATGGTTCTTATAATAGAAAATGTCCCTAGATCTTGATATTTGGCTGGAAAATGTGGTGTGATATAGACTAAGACACTCATTCCAAAGATGATCCTCTCATTCCCATGAAGTATAATATTCTTGGTGAAAATATCCTTTAAAAATTTAGCATACTTTGGAATTTGTTTGAGGGCTTCAAGCAGGGGGATATTGACTTCCACTTTCTAGAAGGTGTCCAAAATTTATTTTTAAAGCGCTTCTTCCTGCAACCTCTTTGATTCAATCATCCTTTATCAAAATGGTGGGGGTAAGTCTTTATTATCCCTTTTTTCCTTTTAAATGGTGTTTCTTGTCTCTTATTCCTTGGAATATCCTTTCCCCCCTTCATCTTTCTTCTCTTCTTCATGGTGATTGTTAACAAAATTTTCAGAATTGGAAACTTCCTTCTCCCTCAACTGAAGTGGTCTTATTTCGGGCTCAATGGTGGCTGCTGGTGGGATTTCATTTCCACTTCTGGTTTTTATTATGTTGAAATTATATTTTGGGTTTGGGTTTGTTTAGGATGAGAGTTTTCCTGTGTTTTTTGTTTGGAATTCCATGAGTCTATCAAAATTGTTGGAAAAATCCTTTACATTGTCTTTCAGCCCCTCAAACTCAGATTTCTGCGGTTGATTTTGAATTGGAGGTTATGAAATAGTTGATGGCTGCTCATATGGTATTTAGAAGGTGGGTGGTTTTTGGTAAGAAGGCTCGTCATAAAGTTTATTTTGTTGAAATGGTGGTGGGTTCTGGAATTGATTTTGGAATGAGGGTTTGTTTTGGAACTGATATTGGTATGGGGGTCTAGCTTGATTATATTGATTTTCAAATCAATATTGGACTTGGTTAGGATCTCTCCATACTTGTTTTTTCTGAAACTTCATTGGATGAAAGGCTGCTGCGCAACTTTCCATTCCCTATATTTCAGCACACTGGTTAGTGAAATGATCAGATGATGAGCATAAACCACACACCTTAGACAGTGCTTGTTGGTCACCCACTTGTTTCAAGGTCATCTGTCTCACCAAACTAGTTAGATCTTCAATCTTAATTTCTAATAATGGTGATAGATGAGAAGTTTTTACCTCATGAATACCTCCTGTTCCAGTACCTCTTATACCAAATTGTTGCAAGTTTTGAGAAATTTTCTCAATCAAACACTTGGATCCTTTTGGTTATTTTTCAATCAATAAGCCTATAGATGATGCATCTAGAAGGTTTCTATCATATTCCATTAATACTTGATAAAATTATACAAGAAAGTGATGCTACTCAATTTATTGATGTGGGAAACTAGTACATATCTTCTTAAATCTATCCCAGTACTCTTAAAGAGTTTCTCCAGATGACTGTCAGATGGTATAGATTTCCTTTCTGATGGTCGTGCTCCTGTAGGTGGGAAAGAATCTTTGTGTGAAGAATATTACCAATTCATTTCAATCATTCACATCTCCTGGTTTTTTTCCATACAACCATTCATTGGTATATACTTCCAATGAAAATGATAATACCTTCCACTTTACCTTTTCTTTAGCTACTCCTTGGGGTTTGAAAGTGGAGCAGACATGCGTGAACTCTTTAATATGTTTGTTTGGGTCTTCACCTACCATGACATGAAATTTTGGGATAAATGGAATCATATTAGGTTTTATCTCAAAATCATTTTGTAACATTGGCATTACAAGTTTATTGTTTTGATTAAGTAATTATGGCACACAAAGGTCTCTAACTATTTGGTCTTGATTTTCATCCCTGATAATAGTCTTAGAGTGAATAATTGAAGTTTCACTAGAGTATACTAGAGAAATTTTCTCAAATTAAGATTGAAAATTCAGGTTTCTAAGTCTATTCAACAAGGTTCTTTCAATTTCAAGATCTATGGGGAAAGGGTCAGGGTTTGTACTTCTAGTCATGCAATATAAGAAAATAAATGTTGGAACTACCTCCCCGGAAACGATGCAAAGTTTTGACATGTGCCTATTGTGGGGTGTGGAAAAACAATTATTACCTATGTTAAAATATAGTATAATGGTAAACCTAGGTTGTCTCCAGAGAGGAGTTCACAATAATCACGTTTTTCACTTGAAATAAGAGAAATAAGTATAGATTGTTTTTAAAATTGTTTGATTTTAAAAAGACAGTAAAGAAACTAACAAAGAAAAGAAATTAATATAAATAAAAAATTGATGAAACAAGTTATTGATTACTATTAAGGGTCAGTTTTCCAATTGTAATTCTATCATAATTAAAATCATTCAATTCTCTTCTGCAATTTCAATAAAAGTGAGAATACACAATCACTTGTTCTCACTCCCTTGGTCAAATAATAACGGTGAGAATAAAACTTAATAAAATATTAGATTGGTCTAATATCCTTAATTTTTGTGATATAGTTATAGAAAATACCCTTAATTGAATTAGGCAATTCCCAATCAGGTCTTGTTTATCCCAAACAATCAAGAACATTCATTACTCCTCACATGTGTACTGACGATCACTGAGTACTTCATCAATATGAACTGATCTATTCCATATTATATAGACCAGATCCTAGTTGAGGGAGAAATCGATCATCGAACAAATAAATAAAAACAATAGAATCTAAAATCGAATACAATCATACATGATAATAAAAATCTTTATAAGAAATTGAAACTAATTTCACAGAAGAAAGAAAAGGATATTAAAACATTAAGTGAAAGAACTCAAGAATTAAAAATAGAAAAAACCACTCCTTCCCAAACCACATAGAATTTTACCCCACCATGGTAAGGGTAATTCTGAATAAGGTAGAAGAATAACTCATTACAAAACTAATAAGAATAAAAGAGAGAAAAAAAAGAACAGAAAATTTTCTCCTCCAGAATCTGTCTTCCAGAATATTTCTTCTTATGTTCTTCCCACGAAACGATAGAAAATCACCAAGGTCTTTTCTTAAAAAATTTTGGTAATGAATTTTTATATCGACCCTAAAAATCTCAAAGTTATTTGAAAGGTGTAATGTAAGATATGGCCGAATCATTGAACATTACTTTTTCTGGTCTCCAAATACTATTCCAACAACTCTTCTTTGACTCCCTCAAATGATACGTTAATGAGATCCTTAATTTATGAAATTTAATTTGAACTATACCTTTGATGTTTTCTGTTGAACCTATCTATAATCACATAATTTTAAGTTTGGTATAATAAGATATGATTGATTTAATATGGCGGGGTCTATTCTGCCGGCCAGAATAATTTCTCCACTTGTTTGATTTTCTGGGCCATTGTGCATAGAATTGGCTCTTTGTCCAGAAAACAAAAATTTATCCCACGAGCAGGGAAAACCTAAAAAAATAGAATAACTTAAAATTGGATCCTAATTATAAAATTTATGCCTGAAAAATAAAATCTTTAGAAAACTGTGATTTTTTAGAATAAACCAATTTTCACAATTAAGCTCATAATTCACCAAAAACACAAAAATGATAAAAATATACTCAAATTGATTGATTTGGAGGGATTAAATCATTGAAACACATAAGGAAAATAATAAAAATATTAACTCTATCAGTGATACCCAAGGCGATGTACTTAGACGGATATATCCCTTATCCTCTAACTCTTCCAACTGAGTCTTGAGCTCTTGAAGCTTAGTAGATGCCATTATGTATAGTGGAATAGATACTATATATGCCCTAGAATTGAGATGAATAGCGAATTCCAAATATCTCTATGGTGGTATCCCTGATAAGTCTTCTGGAAAGACATCTTGAAACCATTCCACTACTAGTGGAAGGATATCTTGCCTAAAACCCTCATCATCCAACAAAAGACTAGAAACTTAGGCTATGAGCTCTCCCAGTTGCTGAGTAATTGGACCTACTTGGCCTTCTAGATATCACACTCTCTACAATGAATATATTGGTTACCCTTAAGAGATGTAAACATAACCCTCCTACGGTAATAGTCGATGTGGGCCCGGTATGAGACTTGCCAGTCCATACCAATAATTAGGTTGAAGCCCATCATATCAATAACATAGAGATCCCATAGGAAATGATATTACTCGACCTCTAGTGAACATCCCTTGCATAGACATATATCTCTAGATCATACTCCCAACAATGTATCTATAGTCATAACCCCGCTCACAGACTCCACCGCCATTCTCAAACCATTAACTAGTTTTGCAAATATAAAGGAATGAGAGGCACTAATATCAAACAAAGAACTAGCTAAAGTAGAATATACTAGAATATTATCACTGTCAATAGTCCAGCCTCTTTATCCATAAGTATAGGCTATAATGCATGTAACTATGTTTCCCCTCTTCTCTGTGATATTGTCTGACTCCCCTAAGTAGAACCACTCTGCTGATGTGGGCATTCCTAACTAGAAGCACTACACCCACTACCTATACCACCTTGGCTAGTAAAACTCCAACTGCTAGCTCGATATAGTGTAGAAGATCCTCTTCCCACACTCTGACTCTAGTCAGATTCTTCTTTAGTACAAGTCTATCACTGTGACTTGCAAAATTTATGTAGATTTATCATCTTTCCACAATATTGATACTCTACCAATGGTTGGGAAAATTTTTGATGATAGTTTACCGAATACCACACTAATGATAGATCAGACTAGTAAGGTCCTGTCCAACCAACCCCCTATATTTTTACTCTGCTTCCCACTGCCTTGGCTAAAGTATTCATAATGGTGCTTCCTACTCTTGGAATTATCACATCTTGATTGTCTAGTAACAACCAACTATCTAGAGCTATAATCCTCCCTCAAGTTACCTTTAATTATGAGATCTTAACCCACCACATACATAAACATATTCAGCCTGAAGATATTCACTTGGGACTTAATCTCACACTTAATTCCATCTTGAAAATGTTTTGTCATAGCTACCTCATCTCTTTCTAAAGTTGGAGTAAATCATTGTAGATTTGTGTAGCATTCAACATATCCCATCAGTGACATGATCACTTGTGTCAGATGCATCAACTCATAAGTTTTATCTTGTCTCAGTGTCTCTGGATAAAAATGTTCCAAGAACCTCTCCAAGAAGTCCTTCTATAACATACCATCAGTCCGCCCAGTTCCTTCCAAAATGTCCCACCAGAGCTTCACTGATCCCCATAACATATAACTGGCCAAATTTACCCTCCTCCCAACTAGAGTCTCCAAATGGTCAAGTATTGTCTCTATAGACTCAACCCAGAATTCATATTCTTCATGTCTTCCCTCTCTAGTAAAATTTGGAGCGTGATGGAACTAAAACTTCCTTGTCAACCCAGACATACTTCACATAACCCTCCCTAGGCCTCTTTCCATGAATTGCATAAAGTGAGAAAATTTATCTAGAAACTACTCCCCTTCATCTTCAGCTGGCACAATTGGTGCCTCATGTTCCCTAACTGGAAAAACATTCCTAGGAACACCCCTCTGTCATCCCCTCAATAACCTTCATGGAGGCATACTCTCTACAAGGACAAACATAAGTCTTAGGTCTCCTAACACAGCCTTATAACATTTACGTAAGAAGAAAATAATCACAACAAGACTTTGTCCTCCACCTTTCCACAAAGTAAAAACCAAGGCACTATCAATACCCTTAACCATCCTACTACTAGGGTTTGGTTAACAAGGGTGAACACACTAAAACAATCAAGTTTCTTATTTATACATCCAATTATTCTCATTTTTATCATTTCACAATCATTCTAAATTCATGTCAGGAACTATTTTTCATTATAATATCACAATAAGGAAAACAGTTCAAGTTCAACAACTTACCCATAACCTGTTTCCCCGTACGTGCTGAAAAAGATGCATGTCACAATAACACTAAGTGACTAGAATGATTCATATAGATTCTAATATCATTCCATTCTAGGACACGAATCAATACTCAAAAAATTATCAAAAACAATAATCACATAACACCACAAATGTGTCACCCAAGGTGAAATAACATTCAACTGTAACATCAAACAACAATATCAATAATCCCATTATGAGTACTTGGGGTTTCCCCCATACATGGGTCTGCAGCTCCCATGCACGATCTCATTACCAAGACACAACTCTTCTTAGTCTTCGTTCTACCTTTCCCATATAATAATACAAAAGAAGAATAAAGAAAACTTGACATATGATACCACTTTTTAATGTCCCGACCTGGGATCCATGTATCGGTGCCATGAGCCAGTTGGTCACATGAACTCAAGTGTGCCTCCCCATATATAGAGGCTTCTGACTAGTAGCGAGGGTCTGTTAAGTCATTCATGGGGAGACTATACCATCATTTATCAAATTAAGATGCCAGTAGAAATAAATAAACAATAGCAGAAGCATATATAACCAGAACAATACTCATGTCACAAGATAACCAAATAGAAAATACAATACTCAACTGAAAGGGAAAACATGTTATGTCAATATAAGTGCCAAGTGTCTATAATTTAACTGGAAATAAAGACACTATGACTCCCCGAATGGGTTCTGAACCATGTTCGGTCCTCTCTTCCAAGATGAATCCCCAATTAGCCACCTATCCCAGGGCCTTTGTCCTTATCCAGTCCAACAACAATATAATCTATTCAGGTACTGATTAGGAAGCCTGAATAGGGTGGGAGTACAACTCAGCAGGACACCAACAATGATGTCTAAAACAAGTCTAGTCAGAATATAATACATGCAGTTCTATAAGTAAATAAGTACAATGCAATAATAAAGAGTTTATCACATTTTCATTTATTCTTATCTAACTATATTAACTTCAGGCTTCCCAAGGATACTTGTACCTCAATACTAACTTCATCTCATACCAAATACCAAAGTGTTCCCTAGGTAATATCATATCTTAATACATGATTCTAGCCAAATCTCAAAGTATTCAAGGTGTTATGATATCTCATTACCTGATTTGACTCATGCCGGAGTTCGAATATTCTCGTGTGAGGCCATAACTCAGAGTTCCATTATTTTCATTCTTTAATTTCACATCTATAAGCCACATTTCCAAAATTACCAATATCACAAATGTAATTAAGATAACAATGTTACCATGCTTACCCATCAATATAATGGATAGGTTCCCATTCTCTTTACTCATAAGTATAATGACCATGTTACCATGTATACTTCACATTAGAATGACCATGTCCCATTCTCTTACACATAAGTATTATGACCATGTTACCATTTTTAATTCTCAATTTAGAATGACCATGTTACCATTCTTTATCCCATAATTAATTTACCAATTAATTATCCACATCAACTCCCTTACTAATTCAAAAATTAGTTAATTACATCAAATCCATTAGTTAACCCAACAATCAACTAAAATCCTCAATCCCATTAATTATCAATCAATTAATTAATTAACCAACATCACAACCCATATCCCATAATTAATTTTCCAAAATTAATTATCTCATTATAAATCTCAACTCTTCATAATTAATCCTATGATTAATTATCTAGATCATAATCTCAAATCACATAATTAAATCACAATTAATTTTCTCAACTTATCCAATTCGATATATCATAATTAATTTCCCAATTATTACCTAGATTAAAACCCCTACCTCTTATAACCAATTTCCCCAAATTAATTATATAATAGGGAATCCCCTTAGTCTCATGATTAATTCCCCAATTAATCACCCATTTCAACAAAACTTCAATAACTCAATTGGTCAATATAATTAACCCAATCCAAGGAAAACAATTACTAAAGGATGCTAGAAATTATACAATATTGCATATCCATATCAAATCCACAACTATGGGAATTAGATTTAGACCACCCACATTGATTAATTAATGTATGTTTTCCTAACAAAAATCCCCAAAATCCGAGCAGTATAATGACATTGATAAAAGTTCCAGATCTAAATCCCTAAACCAAAATCAAGAATAAAGACACCAAGATCTCATAAATCTAGATCTAGTTCCACAATCATAGATCTAGATATCACTACATAGGTTTATATACAAGGAAATAGAGGATATATTCCATGAAAATATCAAGAAAATATATATGAAATAATGGGAGAATCATCCGAATGAAATCCACTTACTAGGAGAAGAGAGGATCTTAAATTCAATCTTTCGATCTCAAAGAACGATGTTTGAAAAGCCATGGAATCTATCCAGGTCGATGGGAGAACCTTCCTTTACCCCTGGGAAAGTAAAATACCAAGTTACGGTTGCATAGGAGATGAAAAAAGTCATTAAAAGTTGAAAATGAGTGAGATCTACAATTTTAGGATCTCACTATCGGCCCCCGCACGATTAGACAAATTGTGCGCTAATCATGTGTTAGCCACTACTTTAAGGGGGAAATTCTCAAGGCCACCTCGCACAGCCTCTCAAACCATTATTTATCCATTCTTAAGATACTACCTTAAAGACCAGATATTTCATGATTTCTCCTAGGCAGCTGCACGTTTTGTACAAACTGTGTGCCAACCGTGCACAACCTCATTTTCTACAAAATTTTCTTAGACTTCATCCAAATACACCCCAAGACATAACTCCCATCAAAAGTACTTATGTAAAAACAAAAATTACCTGAAATCATAGTTGAGATAACTCTAGAAAAGGTTAGGATCTTATATTAGGGTCACCATAACTTCTTCTCCCGAGATATCAGCCTCAAGATTCACATTCATTTCCTCAATCACCTTAGGCTCAAAGGCCAAATGGATTTCCATTTTTTTTTTGAAAAAAGGGATGTGTGTGGCATGATGGTAGGGAGGATATAGGAAAATAAATCTTTTTAAATTATCACAAAAGTGGCATGGAAAGTTGGAAAAGGCAAACTTTGACAAATAAAAAAACATACCCAAGGTGGGAAATATCTCACGATTTGGAATTGGTAAGAAAACTATTAATCTTCTTCTCTAATTAGCCACTAATACTGATTAGAAGGGGATTGAATGGATCCCTCATAGTGTAGATAACCTGGCTTTGATACCACTGAAGGTGGTTATGGGCAGTGGAAGCAGACACAAATACAAATCTTACTGATCCCTCAACATAGATTTCTTTCAACCCTCTGATACCAATCAAGGTGTTTTTTGGAATTGGAATCTACAATCCCCCTTTGATACCACTGATGGAGGATATTTGAAATGAATCACTTGTGGTGATCTCAATAACTCAAAGGCAGTGAGTAGCACAAACTGGTATTTATTTATTGCACTTGGAATTATTACAACTCATAAAAACATACCTATTTATAGGGATATACATGTAGAACAAAATAAAAAGATGTAAAATGGAAAGAAAACAAGTTTTTAGTTGGTTTTATTAGGATTCACCAAATACACCAGATCCTCACACATCAAGCCATCTTCGTGGAACTCTTTAATCCTCCATCCTAGAAGTGGATGATAGGTTTCATCAATAGAAAAATCAAGTTTAACTTCCAAAAATGATAATTAAATTGTATACAAGTGCATGCATGATGCCTGGGGAAATCCATAAAGGTGTCACCAAAAATTTAGTGGGATATCCCTATAAAAAGGGGGATATGTATGGTGAAAAAATATCAGAGTTTGGTTTTCCATGTCCACGTCCTCACCAATGCTCAATAACAACAGTATATAATAAATGATCCCCCATCACATCTCCATTCTATCTCTTCAATTACCACACTTCATTTAACCAAAAAAGTAGCCCACTCATTCCTCCACTGCGCCTTCTTCTTCTGATTCTCAGGAATGATGCCCAACAGAGAAGCCCAAGTCAGTTCATTCCAGAATAGGAGCGCAATGGAGGGTGAGGATTTGGGGTTGATGGGTGGGAGGGAGGCACACAAAGTGTTGTAGGTGGTGTTTTAGAGAGTCTCTTATGACGTTTTCATGATGGTCGGTGGTAGGGAACGAGAGTTGAAGATGGTGGATGTGAGGTGTAAGTGATGTTGGGCGTGAGAGCTATGCATGGCAGAGTTTATGAAGGGGGTGCAGTGGGACTTCCTAGGGCAGTTGGTGTGTGACATCTACAGGGTGGTGATGAGGGAGGAGGCGGTGAGGAAGGAAGTGGTGATGGAGGATGTGTTGGTGGAGCACATGGTGGTGTGCATCAGCTTCAACTGACTCCATCACGTCTACCCCGTGCTTCACCAGTACCATCTCATGTGTCACATCTTCTGCAAGCGAGCCCATACCCTGCTGCCGCCGCCACCTATCAACGCTGGCGATATTGTTCGCAGATCCAACCGTATTTCAGAAATTTTTTGGGTTGACCCCCCCTTGATAGATGATGGGAAAATTTTTAAACAAGGTTTTTTATTTAAAAAAATGGGATAGGGTTGAGGGTATTTACAAAAATGGATTTGGAGATGCATGAACCCCATTCACACATCTCCACTCACCAAGAAGTGTGAATGAGGTTCACACATCTTTTTTAATGTTTTTGAAGTAATAGTGAACCTCGTTCACTTTTTCTTCATAATTTTTAATTATTTTACTATTTTTTATATTTAAAACTTTTAATTTTGTTATATATATATATATATATATATAATTTCAATAGAATTTATCTACTATTCAATATCCAGTAGTACTTCCATTACAACAATCTAGATTCTAATAGAAACACTCACCCAAAGCTTCATTTTATAAGATGGTTTTCCCTTGGAATCATTCTGCATTTCTGATGTGGGAATCTGATTCTCCCTTTCCTGGGCAGAACATTCTGTATTTCCGATGTGGGATTCAGTAATGTTTCAAGTACGTGGATTTGAAAGACTATAAAATTTAAAATATAAGACCAATATAAATGAAACTTAAAACATGTATTAAAAATATAATAAATATTTTAAAATAAAAATAATTTCATAAAAAAGTGTTGATGAAAAATAATTTATAAGCTTTCAAAACCATAGATTTGAAACTTAAAAATATTTCAAGTATGTGACTTTAGAAGCCTATAAAATATAAACTATAATACCTATATAAATGAAAATTAAAAAATGGATTAAATATAAAATAAATACTTTAAAATAAAAATAATTTCATAAAAAAAGTTGATGAAAAATAATTTATAAGTAGAATGAATCCTCAGGAGGCCAGGTGATGTCTACGACTAGAAAAAAATAGTTGTAGGTGCTGGGCACCTCGGATACATACTTTGTATTGGACTTCATGGACACAGGGAGTTTGGGCCATCAAAATGGGTTGGTTATCCCTTGGGGGGTCCATGACATGCTCTTTTTAGGATACTACTTAGCATCCAAATACCCAGAATCAAATTTGGTGTTGAGTCATTTTGGAGGTGAATCATTCTAGCGGTGAGTCATTCTGGTGGTGAGTCATTTATGGCAGTGATACATTTCTGGTGGTGAGTTATTTCAAGTGTTGATTCATTCTGGCGGTGAGTCATTTCTGGTGGTGAGTCATTATGGAAGTGAGTCATTATGGCAGTGAGTAATTTCTGGTGGTGACTCATTTTTTTGGTGATTCATTTATGGTGGTAATTCATTTCTGGTAGTGGGTCATGAATAGCGTTTCTAGTTTTTCGAATAAAATTACAGAATTTTCATTTTGATAACTTTTATGATGAAAAATGGGTTTAAATTCCTTAAATAATTGTTTTAAATCCATTCCAAAAGAGATTAAAAATATCCTTAATTTCTAAAAAGTTCCAAGAAATTTTAAATGCATAAGATACATAGATAGATGGGATCCGCCTTTAATGGTCAATTAAAACTATATCCAATTCCATCTAGTATCAGATCTATTTATTCTAAAGAGGATACCATTCATTACATCCTTCAAGTTTAATTTATATTAATATGAGAGGCCATAAATCCTTCTTCCCTAGTAATCATAGAACTAGTTTTTGTAGTTAGTTTGAGTTTCTCCTGAAGAAGATCCCTCTTGTATGTGCGCCCCCTGTTTTGGTGCAATGTGTTTGGGAAAAGATTCTTTCTTCTATGTAGGTTTTACCTTCATTTATATTTATGTCTATCATGTGGGATGGGTTTATTATTGTCATCTCTTATGAATATGGTCTCATCCGGATTAAGAGAGAGAATGAATCAGTTTAAACTAATTTTAAAGGGGCGGGTGAATGTTAAGTTTGATTTTATAGATTTTTGTTGATTTGATTTGATTTGTTTTGATATTATGATTGTATAAGAGTAATTCATTGATGAATACCATGCTTGTTTGTGTCTTTATTATGATGTAGCGACCTTCTTTGAAACACATTCTTTGTTATTGTTTGATATCATCATAAATATCTAGCCAACCATATATATTTGGTTAATGGAATGGATGACCCATGATATAATGGATTGTGTGATAACATCATTAATTAATGAAGTGTAATTTAATATAAGAAACTCTTCTAAATTTAAAAATCTATTGTGTTGTGGAATGTGATGTGATGTATGTGGATGTAGTGGATGAGGTATGGTTGTACAGTAGGGCTGTGATGGTTATTATGATGTGGTTGTGCAATGGGGCTGTGATGAAATGTGGAACTGGATGTGGTTGTTGTGTTTTTATTTTGTGATTATTGTGGTGTGCTATGCTCTGTTAGTTTCTTAATTATTAATGGGTGGTAAAAATAATAATTTTGGGCATGTTTAATGAATAAATCTTATGATTCTTGTTGTATTGTAAAAAAATAATAATGTTTTAATGAAATAGGTTGGTAACAGAGAATCTAGATTAACGATAATCAATGATTGAAATATGAACTATGGCTTGTGTTTTTCTTATGGGGGGGGGGGGGTGCATTGATATTTTTTCAGAAAAAGTGGAGTGTTCTATAAATTTTCTTCTAACCTGGTTGTGGAACCATTAGGATATGGTTTTTGTTTTATTTATATATATATATATATATATACCCAATATGTTGTTGTGACGTCTCTCTATTCACCCCAACCTCATCGAGAAGTATGTTCCAACACCCACATAGTCATGTGTGAGGTGTTTTTCCCAAAATCCCAATGGGAGGATGGATGGATGGCTACCTGAACTTCCCTGTTCCCTCTTCTAGGAGATGAGAAGGATATGCACAGGTTGTGATGGCCAGAAGTAAAAATTTCCACTATCAAGTTGTGATGTGATGGACTAGGAGTGTTTAGGTGATATGTTATTTGATGACCCAAGTGTGTACGGGTGTTATGTGATGTTAATTGGAAGATGTGGGAGTGCGAGTATGTACAAAATTGGGGCATGAGAGTATAAAATTAGTGAGAAAGTGGTGTGGGGTACCTAATCATCGATGTGCTTCATATGATAATATTTTACATGGATTGTGTTATTTGGTGAGAAAGCCTCATTGAGGTTGGGGTTTTAGTTAGTATACCTATTTAGGTGCTATTTGGTTTTTCTACTTTCACATGGGTGCGTTAGTTTTCTCTTTTCACATTTGCAAGAGAGACTTTGGTTTTTCTACTGAGTATACTTGTATGCTCACCCTGTGTATATAAAAATGTTTTCAGGATTCTAGGAGGACTTCACAGACTATACCAAACCTTACTAGTTGTACCCTTGGATAGTTTGCATTTCACCAATCTAGATTTTGTTTTTGGGTATTTACTTTGGAGACTTTTTATTTGTACCAGTTTTATTTACACATGTACTGTGGGATGATTTTTGGTTTTATAATATATATTTCATGAAGTTGATTATAGTTGATTCATCCTATCTCCTGATCATGTTTTCTTATAGAGGGAAATGTCTCCCATATTGTGAGATTTTTCTACCCTCAGTACTATTTGCTAACATAGGGCCTACTAGAGGCTGGACTCAGGGGGGTCATTATCTCTCTCAAATCGTTACAACATCTTTGGTGAGAGGGGGTTGTGACATAATATATAAAATATTTAGTGGAAAATGGTTTATAGAATAATTAAAAAATATTTTTAATTAAAAAATTTCTAATTATTATTGAGTAATAGTCATTTAATAAAAATTCCAATATAGAAAAAATCAATAAATTAATAAACGATCTAAAATAAGTTGAAAACATGACTCAAACTTCAAACAACCATAAATCTTGATCTAGGTGTCCGTTTGATCTCTTCCACATATCAAATTGAATATTTCAAAAGGTATATGTCATGAAAATGAGGGGAATCCCAAGTAATCATTTTTCTGGGTAAAAAGGGCCCATAAGGCCTCTAAAATGGAGTTTTTTGTCGAGGTACCCCCATTTTTTAACATTTGATGGAATCTCATCCTCATTTAATGGAGTATTCTTATCATTTTTTTAGTAGAGACTCAATTTATTCTCAAGGATTACACACATATAGATATTATTATGTTCAAATTTTATCATTTTAAAAAATTACTATTATTTATAATTAATATATACACATGTATAAATTTTGGTATATATTCATACATAACAATTTGATTTTATAAATAAATATTTTTATTTATTTACATATAAAATATATTTCTCAATATATAAACCATTTTTAAACCTAATAATATCCATTTTATTTTAAAAAATGTATGAATATTTATATATCTATACAATGTATAATATATATATATATATATATATATTTGTGTGTGTGTATTAACAAACAAATATATATTATCTATATATTCTAATATATGTATATAATTATTAATATATAACATATGTAAATAAATATAAATATTTATAATTATATTTATAGATACACACATAATATATATATATATATATATTTGTGTGTATGTATGTATGTATTTATAAACACACACACACAAAACATATTTTATATATGTATTATAAAATAATTATATAAATAAATTTATAAATATATGGATAAAAAATGTAATGAAATATGTATAAATATATAGATATATTATAAAGTATAGAACAAAACAATATACGAGAGTGGAAGAGGCATAGGTGTGAGATGAGGAGGTCTCATGTTCAAAACCCAACAAAGGTAGGGGCAAATGGGTGGTCTAGCACTGTTAAAGGGTGGTTTGAGCACTATTAAAGGGATGGAAATGTAAGATGATAACTATTAAGGGGTGGGGGTGGGGGTGGGGGTTGAGTGATGATAAAATGGGGTGGACCACCCTCTAATTTGTACAAAAAGGTTCTTTAAAATAAATTCTTTTTTAACTTTTTTTAGTGCTAAAAAACAAATATAAAGGACCTATTATCTACACTTTCTTAAAGCCCTCATAAAATACCCCTCTTATTAGTGATTTTTTAGTGTTTATAAAATAAAAATTTATCAATGATATTTTTAGTGTTGATAAAAGGGACCCCATTTTAATGGCTCTTAGATTATCAGAGCTTTTCCAGCACTGATAAAAGTGATTTATAAAGCTGTTAAAAATGAGATTTATGGTAGTGTTTATCAGCACTAGAAAATTGCTGATAATATAGTTCTTTTACCAGCAATAAAATAAGTTCCTATAAAGGCGGTACTTTATTAATGTTAGTTTAACACTGATAAAGGTCAACCTGTTGAAGTGTGCTGCACAACAGAAAGTACACCTATATATGGAAAATTTAAAATTTAGTTGAAATAAAAAATACATAACAAATAAAAGAAAAAACACTATATTATATACAATTCAAATATTGTTTTCTGCAATTACATTATCAATTACTAATATAACAATTTAAAATCATCAGTTGTTTCATTATCTTTAGCACCCACCCCCCTCAAAAAATCCAAATCGTGGTATCAGTTTCCGAATAAACCACCCCCAATTCTAGAAGAAGAGTCCACCTATATAAAAAAATAATTATTATGTTAGTAATAATATAAAGAGATAAAATAAACATAAATATAAAATAATACATTAATAAAATGTCAAATTTAAATAAAATGACAAACTTGGAGTCATACCGGTCACACCGTGCATCATATTGATGTACATATGATTCATACACATTGAAATGACTTATGAATCAGTGTCTTAATGTATCATGATAATCCGAATGTGGTTGATCAGTTTTTATCATTTTACATGTTTTTTAGTAAAATGTCGATTTAAATTCATAACACATACTTTGAGTCATATAGATCACATCCTATGTCAGTTTGGAATGAGACTCATTCTTACACCTCAAAAATGATTGATGAATCATGTTTATAAAGTATCAAGAAAATCTGAGCACATTTTCTTGATTTTTGGTGAGTGAAAGACATTTTGAACTAAATTGAAAATTTTAAACTGATAAAAAACACTTTGAGTCATACTAGGAAAACCATGTACCGAATTGAGGTGAAGATGATTTCTACATGCCACAAATGACTTATAGATCATTTTCCTAAAGTATCAAAACAATCTGAATGTGTTTTCTCAGTTTTTATTTTGTGATGCGTGTGTAGAACTAAAATGTCAATTTTAAATAAAAGGACACACTTGAAGTCATACCAATCACACTATTCATAGAATTAACACACTTTTGATTCTGACATGTTACAAATGAAATAAGAACCATTTTCCTAAAGTATAAAAATAATATGAATGTGTTTTCTTGGTTTTGAGACGTCAATTTTAAATAAAAGGACACACTTGAAGTCATACCAGTCACACCATTCTTCTAATTAACACACTATTGATTCTTACATGTTATAAATGAAATAAGGACCATTTTCCTAAAGTATCAAAATAATATGAATGTGTTTTCTTGGTTTTGAGTATTTAATGTGTCATTTTTACTAAAAATCCAATTTATATTGAAAACTTTCAATTTGAGTTATACTAGTCACATCATTTGTCAGTTTGATGTGAGACTAATTCCTACACATCAAAAATGACTTATGAATCATTTTACAAAAGTATTAAGATAATTAAAGTTTTTTTCGTGGTTTTTAGTGAGTAAAACATGTTTTGAACTATATTTCCAATTTTAAACTGATAACAATCAATTTGATTCATACCGTGCACAACAAGTATCAGATTGAGGTGCGGATGATTCCAGCACATAAAAAATAAATTATTGATGATTTTATTAAAGTATCAACACAATATTAATGCATTTTCTTAGTTTTGAGTATGTGATGTGTGTTTTGAACTAAAATTTCAATTATATACAAAATGATACATGTTGAGTCATACTAGTCACACTATGCATCAGATTGACATTCAGTTGATTGATACATGTCAAAAATGACTTAAGGATCATTTTTATAAAGTATCAAAACAATATGAATGTGTTTTCTTGGTTATGAGTATATCATGTATCATTTTTACTAAAATATAAATTTAGACTGAAAACCCACACTTTGAGTCACATTGATCGCATTATATATCAGTTTGATGTGATACAAATTTCTTCACATCAAAAATGACTTATTAATTGTTTTACGAAATGATTAAGATAATCTAAGCTTGTTTTATTAGTTTTCAATGAGTGACACAAGTTTTGAAGTAAATTTTCCATTTTTAACTGATAACAAACACTTTGAGTAATACCAGGTACAAAGTTTATCGGATTGAGGGGATGCTAATTCCTACTAATCTCAAATGACTTATGAATCATTTTAACAAATTATAAAAACAATCCAAATTCATTTTCTTATTTTTGAGTATGTGACATTTGTTTTTAAGAAAAATGTTAATTTTAAATATAAGGACACACTTGGAGTCATACCAGTCACACTACATGTAGCGACTCGGGTTTTTGTCCCTGTCCGACTTTGGAAAATTTCTACGAATAATTCCAGAGCTAGGCGCGAAGACGGCATGCGATTCCGAGGCCCGGAATTAATTTTATAAAAATATTAAGTATTTTTATACTATGCACGTGGCGGGGGGTGTGATATCTTCTAAACGGTAGCTCAGAACGGGAATCTGAGGGCACAATTGCGTCCAGAACGTGCCGTTTACCCTAGGCGGGGTGTAAACTTTGCGGGCGCGGGCCTGCGGTGAGAAACGCCACCAGGGGTGTTTCCGTAAATAAGTGGCAAGTTTGTGTGCGAGCGTCGGCTCGAATAACTTCTGAACGGAGTCTCGGATGGAAAATCTGAGTCCGCCGTTGCGTTCAGAACGACGCGTTTACCCAAGGGGTGACCTTATCCTGGTTCGCATCTGGTGCGGGGTCGGGGGCGTGTCGGGCCGGGGAGTTAAGCAGATATTTGTTGGAAACAAATATCTGCCCCACCCTTGTTGGACGTGTGTAACGCAGAGGAGGAGTTCCTCCTCCTTCTCCTCCCCTTCCGACGGCGAATCGGCGGCCGAATCGCGCGATCAAGGTGCCGTCGAGCTCGGATTTCGACGGCGGGCGTTCCAGGATCGTGCAACGGAAGCTTTGGAGCGCAGATCGTCGGCGTTTCGCCCGCGAGGTAGGCGGTTTGAGTTTTGAAATCCTGGACCCCGTTTATTCGTTGTTTTTCTTCAAATCGTTGTAAAGGTTGTATAGTTTGGGTCCCGAGGTTTCCGAAACATGTTTCGGATCTGAATTTGGAGCACCGGGGTGCTCCCGGTGGCTCCCGGAAGTTTTCCGGCGAAAAACCCGGTTTTCCGGCGAGACCCGCGGCGGCCATGGCGGAATCCGGCGAGACCCGCGGCGGCGCGGCGGCGGCACGGCGGTTTCCGGCGACGGCGGCGGCGGCGCGGCGGAATCCGGCGGCGGCGTGGTGGTTTCCGGCGAGGCTGGCGGTGGTCCGGCCAGGATTTTCCGGGGGTTCTTTAAACCCCCGTAACTCGCAAACCGTAACTCCGATTTGCGAGCTGTTTGCGGCGACGCGCTCACTTGCGTCGAGACGGACCTTTTGAACTCACTTTGAGGGTTTAAAGGTTCGGGATCGTGACCCGGGAGTTAGAAATGTCGTATAAAATAATATTATTTTATTATTTTACGACTTCAGGCCGTTGTAACTTCTACCCGGAGCGTCCGATTGACGTGCCGTCAGTGGCGTTGAGACCCTGATGGTACGATGGACTTTTTGAGATAGTTTCCGGGTGTTGGGTCTGAGAATGGGGTGCGGGCCCCACGAGGCCGGGTTTTGGCGTTTGCGGAGAAACGCAGCTTTTTCACCAGGAGTCCGATGTTGGCGGATGAATAGTCGATCCTGTGTGTTTTTCCGAGAGGATCGCAATGGTGCATTCCGTTCGATGAGTTTCGGAATCCAGGCGTGGGCCCCACCCGAGCTGGCCTTCGGTGAATAGTACCTTTTTCACCGGGTGTCCGTTTTGGATGAGCGAGTAGTCGATTCCGCTTGTTTTTCCGAGGGGATCGCCGTGGTGCGATCTGCTCGATGGGTTTCGGGATCGTAGTGTGGGCCCCGCTCGATCTAGCTACGGTGAATAGTGCCTTTTTCACCGGTGCTCCGTTTCGGGCGAGTAAACAGCCTATCCTGCGTGTTTTTCCGCGTGGAACGCGATGGTGGCCTCGGTTTTGGACTAGGAGGTGCGCAGTGTGGTGATGTGGTGGGTCGCTCGGGTTAGCGACGTTTGGACCAGCAGTGGTTGAGGGTTCTCCCTTGGTTCGTTCCCACGAGGGTTCGTGTGGCATCACAACCTTCGTATGGGTTTGTGATCCTCTCGATGGGATGTTTAAACTGTTAGAGTTGTGGTATCCCTCCGGTGGGCCCGGAGTGGATCCTCTAGCATCTTTACCCTAGATCGGGTTCTTGGTATCGCTGTGACCGTTTATTTACGGGCGGCGATCCCCTATCTAGCAGGTTAACCCCGTAGGGTTTGTGGCATCATCGAACATATGATCCCCTACGCGGTGGGTCGTGCACAGTAGGGTTGTGGCATCGTCGGGCTTACGATCCCCTACTCAGCATGACGTTTATGGTAGGGTTGCGGTATCGTTGGTTATACGATCCCCTACTCAGCGCGTGGTTTCGGTAGGGTTGCGGCATCGTCGGTTCGATCCCCTACATCGCGAGTTAAACCAGATAGGGTTCCGGTATCGTCGTGACCATCTTTATATGGACGATGATCCTCTATCTGAGTGTGGAGCTTCTGTCGATGCCAGATCGGGTTGTGGTATCCCCCAGCGGATCCTGGGTGTGATCCCCTATCTGTGAAATCTACGTATGCCAGATCGGGTCGTGGTATCCCCCAGCGGACCCTGGGAGTGATCCCCTATCTGTGAGCTCCGTATACCGGAATGGGTCTTGGTATTCCCTAGCGGTCCCTAGCGGACCCTAGCGGCGATCCCCTATCCGAGGAGTTTGGTGGTTATGGTGTTTCGGTGATGATTCCTCAGTGATGCTATCCGACGAGCGTGGTCTCTCGGGCGAGCGTCTGAGATGTTTGCGAGTATCCCGATGGAGTGTATCTCTCGGATGAGTGTCGTCTGGTATGACAGTGTTCGTGGTGTACTCTCCTGGTTGGGACAGTTGCTGGTGATGAGGTCGGTACCTCTTGTGGCTTTGTGGCGTGAGCTGTGTATATCTGGATTGTTCAAGGTGTATGTATGGGCATACACCTGAGCTGAGCTGAGCTGACTTGTTGTGTTTAGCCGAGGATGGTCACGAGATGGAGTTTCTCTCTCGTATGGGTTCCCTCTGGCTGGATTGAGCGGACTGTTGCCTTTCAGTTGCTCCCTTGGGTTTTGGGTTTTTGGGGTGCCTACTGAGTATGTTTATACTCACCCCTGCACGGGCTTTGCCCGCACATGTTTGTGTCTTGTGCAGACCACAGGCCTTTTGACGGAGTCCCTGGAGGACCCGGAGCAGGCGGAGCTTAGTGAGCGAGTTGACCGGGGTGTTTACCGGAGCTGTGCCGAGGGAGCTTTCCGGCGGGTGTTTGTGGCAGCGTTCCCCTTCTTCAGAGCAGGTTGGACGCGCTTGTAGTTTTCTTTTGGTGGGCCCTGTTTTGCCCTTGTACTTTTGCTGTTGCACTCTGGTTTGGGATAGATTGTATGCATGCATTTACTTTTCAGTTGTTTTATCTCTGCACTGTTGCATGGAGGTGTTTGTGGGTGCGTGTGTACAGGTACCTTAGGCTAATGCCTCCCATGTGTGTGATAGCCTACTCGGCGCTGGTCGCCAGCCCCTGGCCTATTGGAGGCGGGCTTGGGGAGTCGCGGCTCGAGCCCCGTTGGGTCGGGTCGTGACAGAGTGGTATCAGAGGAGGTTCCACCTTTTGGATCTCAGAGCGTAGCTGGTCTAGCTGTGAGGTTGGTTTGGGTTGCATAGCGATAGTGTTAGGATGTTTCGAGTTCGGCTTTCAGGCCAGGGACTCCAGTGTTGGTGCGGCGGCCGACGTATCCATACACTAGGACTCTGATAACCTGCCTTTCGACTCGGGACATTCGTACACTGGTCGCGGGGACATAATGGTACATGCATCATATAGGACTGGGTTTTTGGTTTTTCCTTGTCCTTCTTGAGTCATCTCTCCAGATATACTCTTTGACTGTGGTGTGTCTTGAATGTATTTTAGGATGCCTCCACGACGACAACCAGCAAGGGTTCCGCAGCAGGATTGTGCTGATGACCCGCCCCGTGTAGTGGCTGTGGAGCAGGGTGCAGGTTTTGAGGTTGCACCTCCAGGTGGTCTGCCAGTTGAGCCACCACCTGTCGAGCAGCTGGTTGTGCCGGCGGTGCAGGACGAGGTTGCACGCAGGCTGAGTGCGCTGCACGAGTTCCAGAGGTAGCGACCTCTGAGGTTTCGGTGTGATCCAGACCCCCAGGCAGCTGATGACTGGCTTGAGGCAGTCACCCGAGTTTTCCGCCTAGTGAGGACACCTCCAGATCAGATGGTGGTCCTAGCGGCGAGCCTTCTACATGGTTCTGCCGGGCGATGGTGGAGTTTGGTGACGCAGTCCCATGACGAGGAGACGCTCACGTGGGCAGAGTTTGAGAGGCTCTTCAGGGAGGAGGTTTATCCGGTGACGCTGAGGTCAGTGCGGATCCAAGAGCTTCTACAGCTTCGTCAGGAGAGCATGACTGTGTCGGAGTACTCAGCGAGGTTTACAGACCTATCACGCTACTCCCTGGATATGGTTCGAGACCCGTTCTTTAGGGCTCAGACCTTCGAGCAGGGCTTACGCAGGGATATCCGAGCAGGTGTGGTTTCCTTGTGCCTGCCCACCTATGCTGGAGTGCTGGAGCGAGCGCTGGTGGTAGAGAGCTTTCTGGCCGAGCAGATCTCTCCTGTTAGTACTGGGCACGCGAGAGCTGAGACTTCGTCGGTCGGATCAGCATCTGGTAGCCGACGACAGACTCAGGGGTCTGGACGTGGTCGACGTTTCAAGAGGCGACCCCAGGATGGAGGATCTGAGCCTCAGGGCTCACAGAGCTCACATGCCAGTTTTGGTCAGCCGCAGGAGAGGCGGTGTTACGCTTGCGATGGTCGGGGACATCTTGCTAGAGATTGTCCGACCCGACGTGCTGTCGAGAGGGAGCCGGTCGATGGACCGCCTTGGCAGAGGCAGCGTCTCGAGCAAGGAGGTTCGTATGGCGGCGGACGTGGCGTCGGAGCTGGTGCAGCGGGAGGCAGTGGTCGACAGTACCAGTTGCCACCACCCCCACCCCCAGGTGGTGCACGCCAAGCTCAGGGAGCTGGTGGTCGAGGGTGAGGACAGCTGCATGCCCTAGAGGCTGTCGACCCAGAGGCACCGCTGATGGATAGAGGTACGCCTTGTGTCCTTTCTACTTACTACAGTAGTTTGTCAGACACTGTTTAGCGGTACTCTTTCCTTTTGTTGCTTGCTCGAGTTTTGTTCAGGGCGTTGGTAAGACCCTGAGTGGTTGTTGTTGGTGAGCTCGCTGGTGTGTGAGACCCAGTTGAGAGTCCAGTCGCTTTCCTTGTGCTTAGGTCTTTTCGGGGACGAAAAGTTCTAAGGGGGGGAGGATGTAGCGACTCGGGTTTTTGTCCCTGTCCGACTTTGGAAAATTTCTACGAATAATTCCAGAGCTAGGCGCGAAGACGGCATGCGATTCCGAGGCCCGGAATTAATTTTATAAAAATATTAAGTATTTTTATACTATACACGTGGCGGGGGGTGTGATATCTCCTAAACGGTAGCTCAGAACGGGAATCTGAGGGCACGATTGCGTCCGGAACGTGCCGTTTACCCTAGGTGGGGTGTAAACTTTGCGGGCGCGGGCCTGCGGTGAGAAACGCCACCGGGGGTGTTTCCGTAAAAAAGTGGCAAGTTTGTGTGCGAGCGTCGGCTCGAATAACTTCTGAACGGAGTCTCGGATGGAAAATCTGAGTCCGCCGTTGCGTTCAGAACGGCGCGTTTACCCTAGGGGTGACCTTATCCTGGTTCGCATCTGGTGCGGGGTCGGGGGCGTGTCGGGCCGGGGAGTTAAGCAGATATTTGTTGGAAACAAATATCTGCCCCCCCCTTGTTGGACGTGTGTAACGCAGAGGAGGAGTTCCTCCTCCTTCTCCTCCCCTTCCGACGGCGAATCGGCGGCCGAATCGCGCGATCAAGGTGCCGTCGAGCTCGGATTTCGACGGCGGGCGTTTCAGGATCGTGCAACGGAAGCTTTGGAGCGCAGATCGTCGGCGTTTCGCCCGCGAGGTAGGCGGTTTGAGTTTTGAAATCCTGGACCCCGTTTATTCGTTGTTTTTCTTCAAATTGTTATAAAGGTTGTATAGTTTGGGTCCCGAGGTTTCCGAAACATGTTTCGGATCTGAATTTGGAGCACCGGGGTGCTCCCGGTGGCTCTCGGAAGTTTTCCGGCGAAAAACCCGATTTTCCGGGGAGACCCGCGGCGGCCATGGCGGAATCCGGCGAGACCCGCGGCGGCGCGGCGGCAGCGCGGCGGTTTCCGGCGACGGCGGCGGCGGCGCGGCGGAATCCGGCTGCGGCGCGGTGGTTTCCGGCGAGGCTGGCGGTGGTCCGGCCAGGATTTTCCGGGGGTTCTTTAAACCCCCGTAACTCGCAAACCGTAACTCCGATTTGCGAGCCGTTTGCGGCGACGCACTCCTTGCGTCGAGACGGACCTTTTGAACTCACTTTGAGGGTTTAAAGGTTCGGGATCGTGACCCGGGAGTTAGAAATGTCGTATAAAATAATATTATTTTATTAGTTTACGACTTCAGGCCGTTTTAACTTCTACCCGAAGCGTCCGATTGACGTGCCGTCAGTGGCGTTGAGACCCTGATGGTACGACGGACTTTTTGAGATAGTTTCCGGGTGTTGGGTCTGAGAATGGGGTGCGGGCCCCACGAGGCCGGGTTTTGGCGTTTGCGGAGAAACGCAGCTTTTTCACCAGGAGTCCGATGTTGGCGGATGAATAGTCGATCCTGTGTGTTTTTCCGAGAGGATCGCAATGGTGGATTCCGTTCGATGAGTTTCGGAATCCAGGCGTGGGCCCCACCCGAGCTGGCCTTCGGTGAATAGTACCTTTTTCACCGGGTGTCCGTTTTGGATGAGCGAGTAGTCGATTCCGCTTGTTTTTCCAAGGGGATCGCCGTGGTGCGATCTACTCGATGGGTTTCGGGATCGTAGTGTGGGCCCCGCTCGATCTAGCTACGGTGAATAGTGCCTTTTTCACCGGTGCTCCGTTTCGGGCGAGTAAACAGCCTATCCTGCGTGTTTTTCCGCGTGGAACGCGATGGTGGCCTCGGTTTTGGACTAGGAGGTGCGCAGTGTGGCGATGTGGTGGGTCGCTCGGGTTAGCGACGTTTGGACCAGCAGTGGTTGAGGGTTCTCCCTTGGTTCGTTCCCACGAGGGTTCGTGTGGCATCACAACCTTCGTATGGGTTTGTGATCCTCTCGATGGGATGTTTAAACTGTTAGAGTTGTGGTATCCCTCCGGTGGGCCCGGAGTGGATCCTCTAGCATCTTTACCCTAGTTCGGGTTCTTGGTATCGCTGTGACCGTTTATTTACGGGCGGCGATCCCTTATCTAGCAGGTTAACCCCGTAGGGTTTGTGGCATCATCGAACATATGATCCCCTACGCGGTGGGTCGTGCACAGTAGGGTTGTGGCATCGTCGGGCTTACGATCCCCTACTCAGCATGACGTTTATGGTAGGGTTGCGGTATCGTTGGTTATACGATCCCCTACTCAGCGCGTGGTTTCGGTAGGGTTGCGGCATCGTCGGTTCGATCCCCTACATCGCGAGTTAAACCAGATAGGGTTCCGGTATCGTCGTGACCATATTTATATGGACGATGATCCTCTATCTGAGTGTGGAGCTTCTGTCGATGCCAGATCGGGTTGTGGTATCCCCCAGCGGATCCTGGGTGTGATCCCCTATCTGTGAAATCTACGTATGCCAGATCGGGTCGTGGTATCCCCCAGCGGACCCTGGGAGTGATCCCCTATCTGTGAGCTACGTATACCGGAGTGGGTCTTGGTATTCCCTAGCGGTCCCTAGCGGACCCTAGCGGCGATCCCCTATCCGAGGAGTTTGGTGGTTATGGTGTTTCGGTGATGATTCCTCAGTGATGCTATCCGACGAGCGTGGTCTCTCGGGCGAGCGTCTGAGATGTTTGCGAGTATCCCGATGGAGTGTATCTCTCGGATGAGTGTCGTCTGGTATGACAGTGTTCGTGGTGTACTCTCCTGGTTGGGACAGTTGCTGGTGATGAGGTCGGTACCTCTTGTGGCTTTGTGGCGTGAGCTGTGTATATCTGGATTGTTCAAGGTGTATGTATGGGCATACACCTGAGCTGAGCTGAGCTGACTTGTTGTGTTTAGCCGAGGATGGTCACGAGATGGAGTTTCTCTCTCGTATGGGTTCCCTCTGGCTGGATTGAGCGGACTGTTGCCTTTCAGTTGCTCCCTTGGGTTTTGGGTTTTTGGGGTGCCTACTGAGTATGTTTATACTCACCCCTGCACGGGCTTTGCCCGCACATGTTTGTGTCTTGTGCAGACCACAAGCCTTTTGACGGAGTCCCTGGAGGACCCGGAGCAGGCGGAGCTTAGTGAGCGAGTTGACCGGGGTGTTTACCGGAGCTGTGCCGAGGGAGCTTTCCGGCGGGTGTTTGTGGCAGCGTTCCCCTTCTTCAGAGCAGGTTGGACGCGCTTGTAGTTTTCTTTTGGTGGGCCCTGTTTTGCCCTTGTACTTTTGCTGTTGCACTCTGGTTTGGGATAGATTGTATGCATGAATTTACTTTTCAGTTGTTTTATCTCTGCACTGTTGCATGGAGGTGTTTGTGGGTGCGTGTGTACAGGTACCTTAGGCTAATGTCTCCCATGTGTGTGATAGCCTACTCGGCGCTGGTCGCCAGCCCCTGGCCTATTGGAGGCGGGCTTGGGGAGTCGCGGCTCGAGCCCCGTTGGGTCGGGTCGTGACACTACGAATCAGATTGACAAGTGGTTGATTCCAAAATTCAAAAAACGACTTAAGGATAATTTTCCTAAATTATAAAAAAATGAACTTTTTTTTCTTATTTTTGAGTATGTAAGGAAATTTTTACTAAAATGTAAATTTAGACTAAAAACACATACTTTGTGTCATATTGGTCATATCATGTGTCAGCTTAACGTGAGACTGATTCCCACGCATAAAAATGACTTATGAATCATTTTGGAAAGTATGAAGACAATATGAGTATTTTTTCTCAGTTTTTAGTAATTGAAACACATATTGAACTAAATTATCAGTTTTAAACTGATAATGGATACTTTGAGTCATACCACACACACTGTTTAATGGATTGAGGTTTGGTTGATTCTTACACATCCCAAATGACTTATGGATCATTTTGATATAGTATCAAATTGATCAGGTTTCATTTCATTAGTTTTGTGTAAGTGACATGTTTTTTGAACTAAAATGTAAATTTTAAATAAAAAACACACTTGGAGTCATATCGGTCCTACCATGCACTATAATGATGTGTGGATGATTTTTACACATAAAAAATGAATTAAAGATAATTTTAATAAAGTATGAAGACAATACAAATTCATTTTATTGGTTTTGAGTATGTCATAAGTATTTTTTATAAAAATTTCTATTTAAACTAAAAACACACACTTTGAGTCATACCGGTCACATTGTGTGTTAGTTTGATGTGAGACTAATACCTACACATCAAAAATTAATTATGAATAATTATTCTAAAATATCAAGATAATATGAGTGATTTTTCTTAGTTTTTAGTTAGTGACACACATTTTGAACTAAATTGTCAATTTTAAACTGATGGCAGACACTTTGAGTCATATCAGGCACACCGTGTATCAGATTTATGTGTGGAATATTCCTACACATAAAAAATGATATATGGATCATTTTTATAATATATAAAAATAATCAAAATGTTTTTTCTCGGTTCTGAGTATGTGATGTGTGTTTTTAACTATAATGTCAATTTAAAAAAACAAACTTGGAGTAATATCAGTTACACCCTACACCGGATTAACATGTGGCTAATTCCTATACATCCAAAATGAATTAAGGATCATTTTTCTAAAGTATCAAGACAATATGAATGATTTTTCTTGGTGTTTAGTATGAAACATGTCTTTTTAATAAAATTTCAATTTAAATAGAATACATGCACTTTGAAATATACTAGTCACATCGTGTGTCAGTTTGACGTGAGACTAATTTGTACATGTCACAAATGACTTATGAATAAATTTTATAAAGTATCATGACAATCCATGTTTATTTTCTTAGTTTTTAGTGAGTGACACACATTTTTAAATAAATTTTCAATTTTAAATTGATAATGAACACTTTTTGAGTCATATCCATCACACCATGTATCAGATTGAATTATGACTTATTCATACATGTCACAAATGGATTATGGATATTTTTTCTAAAGTATCAAAATAATCTGAACATTGTTACCAGTTTTAAGCATGTGATGTGTGTTTTGAGCTAAAATTTCAGTATTAAATATAAATAAAAACTTGGAGTCATAATTTTTACACCATGCATCAGATTAACGTGTGGTTGAATAACCCGATATGTTGAATTCATTGAAGAATAAAAATATAAGTGCATAATCCTCATTGGGTGCATAATAATTATGCATGAATGTATCATCTATGTATCATACTTCTTCATGATCTCTATTAAAATTAAAAAAATAATTATAAGATAGAAATGATAAGGAAATTAACTAAAAAATTATATATAATGATGATTAAAATCATTAATTAAGTAGTATAAAGTTACCAATCCATGATATCTTTATAGAACATGACACTATGTTGTTTTTCCATTCATTTCTAAACAAATATATTTTCTATTGTGAATACAAGGACTGATGATAGTCCTGGAAGTACTAGAAAAATATAAATAAACAATGGATTAATAAATAATTTAAATGAAATTGCAATTATCATCGAAAATAACTCTTTGAGGATGCTCTTATGTTGATTTAATATGATATATTTCATAAATTTGAAAATATAATAACCATAATATTTTCTATTAGTTTGTTCTGGGAACTAAAAAATCATTGATAAAAACAATTAATTTAATTTAATATATATTTTGATAGTGGAATGTTATTATATATAATATAACAATTTTCTATTTAAATAATTCAATAGGATTTTTGTTCTCATGGACTGTCCTAATGCCATGATTTTAATGATATTTAAACACTACGCTATCATAATAGAAATTTCATTACAAAATAAAAAAAATATTTAAATTGAAGTTTATTTTAAAAATGTTTCATGAAGTGTATTAAAAATTGATAAATTTCATCAAACATGGTCAGTTTATTTGGGTATTGATGAATTGAATCTAGAACTTAAATCTTTGTATTATCCTAACTGATTACAATGAGTAACCAATGATACCTAAAAATGGAATAAGTAATGAAATGAATAAAAATATATTTTATATGATTAAATTCTAGAATTTTATCCCTAAATCATGAGTATTAATAAGATTCTTTCATTTTTATCCACATTATCCTTTAATGTTAAGAAATGAAGAATTTCAATGAGTGGGGTAAATGTACTTTGTGTATATATTTTAGATTTGATGGATGTTTCTTTAGAACATTTTGATTCGAAATTCTCTTTAACCATATTATATTTTTTCCATCTATAATAACATTCATCTGTTCATGTCTTTTTTAATTAATTGTTAAAGGTTTTGCATGGAAAATAATTTGGAAATTAATACCTCCATATCGAAATGTATTTTTACAAGATCTAACGACCATGCTAAGAATGTTCTAATATCATTCTCAGCCATATGAATATCTGCCTCATCAAGTGGAATAGGTAGGTCAGTGCTCGGCTCATGACCTTTTTGAATCCCCACTCTCACATGACCTATTGTAATTTTTATGTTTTGTAGAATATATCCTTGGATTTTGTACATGGTACCCCTCACAACAAGGTGATGGGTGGGTGTTGATAAATGTAAACCACAATAATTTTCACCTAGTATATTATCATTATAGGGAATCTATAAGTGTATGTCTAATTTAAATTTCATAGAAACAATCATGACAATATTTATTACCTCTTATAAGATAGCTCTTTTAGGGGAACATATCACCTCAAAGGTGGTGGGGGTGGGGTGGGGGGGTGTCTTCACATAGTGGTTATTCTTGTGTTGTTTCTTATCTTTGATTCATTCCCATAAGATTTTATAAAAACTCTAACCGTCAATTAAGTTTTTCTTATAGATTAGCTAATCATGCATGTAAATATTTAATTTTATTATCTTTATCTACCTATTCATTTCATTTCTCAAAATATGTTCAAGGTGACACCCCAAATCCCACACTTCTGATGTGGCCATATTGTTCTAGACTTTTCAAGGCCACAAATTATAGTTATTCATCTGGTACAACTGATGATTATTATTATGTTGATGTAAAATAAAAAATATAAGAAAATAATTAATCATTATTGTGTAATATTAATTTAAAGAAAAGCACATTTTTATTATTTCATACTTACTTGTGTTTACCACACTTTTTGTGTGTTTTAATCTATTAGTATCCTATCTTAATTTAAACATTCCTTCTTCCATAACACATGACATGGGATGGAAGTGGAATTGAGTTTCGATTAATCAATCTGTATATAAACAAGGGAATATATTTATATTTTCTTTTTCATCTCACATAAAAGTATTGTGGTAGATTTAAAATACATCTCATTTTTTTCAAGTGAAGTTCACCTTATCCTTGCTTTACAATAGGGGCACATTGGTTTTGTTGTACATTGTTTGTTTTCATCACTCAGTTACTATTTCATAAATTAAAAAAATCTTAATTAAAGTGATTAATACACATATTGTCAAACAAATTTATTACGAATCATAATGTACCTAAAAATATGTCTCCTCATGACAATTAATAAATGAATCCCATAATTATTGTTTTATCAGGTGTTCATACATTTGTGGTGGGTGTGAGTTTATTTTCCCTTTAGTATATTACAGATGCTACTTTGTTATAATTGTATGAAAGAATATATGATCTTTTCTAGTGAACATTAATAAAAATTTAATTTGGGATTCATCTAATATAACTGCACTCTATAAGGCATAATGAAGAGTAAATCAATATTTAAATATTTTGTTTTTTAGTAAAATTAAGAAATTATATCATAATGTTACCTTACTATATTCCAAAATTAGTGTCTTACACGTGGTAATTTCTTTATATGAATATATATCAATCAGCACACGCATTGAAGTGGTGGACCCAATGTAACTACTAAACATGGCCTTTTTTGGGTTAACATGTTATCTGTGTGAATTCTATACAACCTCTAATTTAATTCCTTTTGTCTCACCTTAATTTTTTTGCTAACTCTATCATGATATGGTGCTCATGTTTTTTCTGGTACAAAATTTCTTCAATGTCTACCATTTTTTTGGATTCAATATCGTTAGTATGTTGTTCCTATAAATTATTATAATAGACATGTGTAGAAGATTGTTGTTCCTCTTCAATGGGAGTAACAACATGAAGGGAAATTTATTATTCCTCATGATTGAGAGAATTGGCATGTGTAAAAGTCATTATATATATATTTGGTTAAACATTTAATTTATTCTATGTAAATGCACCAGTGAATAGATAATAATATGAGGTAACACACTTTATATTACAAAAAATATATAACCTGATTGTTAATCTCTGTTTTTAAAATTTTTTAAGGGATTTAACCCCACTATAGAGTATCAAAATACCTTAATTATTCTCTCCTATGACATACCAAACCCTTTATACATTGGTACCATTTTGAAATGATTGTGATGTTCCAATGAAAGGATTATCCTCAATTGAAATGACATCTAACCCTTATGTGGTTTTAGTCAATAAAAAAATTAAACACTTTCAGTTTGTAGGATTTGGAACATAAAATACTTATACTACCTATGATTAAATTATAAATAGTACTTTTTATACTATTCCATAGTTAAATCCACTTTCATGAATTCCAATTCATCTATTTTAATGACCCTCCTATTATCATGTCACTTGAATTGAAAAATTTTCACTTGGAATGTTGTATAATATAATTTCCATATTTGTTTAATGATGCCAAAGTATGATATATTCTAATAAATTGTATTTCTATCATTGGTACCAAATACATGCATCACTTCTTCCATAAGTGTAACTACACTATTTTGTAGGGTACTACGTTCATCATGTTCATTTTTATAGAACAGATAACCATTAATTACAAAAAATATTATAAGAAAATACATGCACACTTGGTCATATGGCTAGCCATTGAATTCATTCTGAATTTGAATTAATATTTTTAGTTGAATACATAGAAATATAGTATCAAAACCATCTTATAAACTATAATTTATTTATATTTGATATCCATATTTGATCCCTTTATGGATTCAAATTCCTAATAATTACTTTGTAAGTTTTAACATATGGTGCAACCTCTAAGATATTATGAAAAGAAGGTGGGATTACTCCCACTCTATAATAGTAATTGTCACAAAATCTATTATGTAAATTCCTTCACCCAAAATTCACCCAATGTGATGAGATTTCAGTATACTAATGCTTTCCACATTGGAAAGGTAGTCTATATAGGATTCAATAGCTTCCCCAAAACATATCACTTCACAATACAACCTTCTAAATGAATTTGATTTTTGACATACCCTTTCAAAATATTCATAAACTATTCAATGAGGTACATCCATCTATAATTTATAAGGACACATAGTAAAATCTCTCTTACCAAGTGAACCATCATATCAAAAAATATCAGTGGTAAGAATATCTCCAGTTCACATAATATGAAATCAATTTCCTTTTCTATAGTTTGAAATTTTTTTAGGTCTATAACATTTTTTATATAGATTTGAAAAAAATATAGATCTTGGTTAATGTATGATGAACATTCTTGGGAAAAAATATAATGAAAACCTACATGCACTAGATCTTGAATGAAAACATGACAATCATGTGATTTTGGACCATTTAAATTTAAATAATTTATTAAAATGATATTATTTACATTTTATGAATACCCAT
The DNA here is from genome assembly GCA_963277665.1 of Viscum album. Taxonomy (NCBI): domain Eukaryota; kingdom Viridiplantae; phylum Streptophyta; class Magnoliopsida; order Santalales; family Viscaceae; genus Viscum; species Viscum album. The sequence continues at coordinate 395,989,236 of OY728126.1, forward strand.
TTGGAACCTGTACATCATTTAATAAGTTGAAAAACTAATATCTATCTCAAATGGAATGAGTGTATGAAGTTGGAGGAAGAAAATTCCATTTTTTACTCTTCACTGGCACCAAATCTTCCCGTATTCCCATGTCAATAATGTTTAGCCTAGCCTTAATTCCATACTTTGTTTTTACAAGAGAATATAGTAATGTTACAATTACACTATCACATATATTTTTTTCAACATTCATACCATCAAGAAAATTCCTTGTGTACAAACAATTCCATTATGGTAATTAAAAAAACTAATCCCTTTTCCCAACCGATTATTGTAATGTTTTCCAAAAAACGGTTTACCAAATGTAGTGTCCATATGTTTTACTTTCTCAAATATTTTATCACATGTTAGTGGAGATGGTTTTTTATGTTCTTTTTAACTCCCATCGAATTATGTCATCCAAGATCTATACTTATGTCGTCTAGGTGGAAATATGTGATGTTATAGAAACATAGTCTTCAATGAATGTTTCAAACTAACTGACCATGAAACATTTTCACATATAATACAACCTTGAGTTACTATAATTATATATCCTAATAAATTTCCATAAGTAGGAATCTCATTTATCATCACATACAATATGGGTCTGAAGGTGAAATATTTATTTCTGTAGGCATCATACAACGCAACAACTGAATCCCACAAGAATTTCAAATCATAGATCAGTAGAGATACATAAACATTAACATTACATGATTTTGTTTGGTCCTGATATAAGAAGAGATAACACATTTTATTTTTATTTCATGCATAACCACGGTAGAAAGTTATAATTTACCAGCATAACCCTCTATGTATTATGAGCGATACTTTGAAAACCAAAAGGATCCACTCCACCTGTAGATAGTGCAAGATGAAGGTTTTTTGGATCATTTCAAAATTAATGGTACTTATGATCAATTATATTCCCATAATGAGTGAATTTGGGGTGATGAAGTTTCCCATTTTTATTTCATGTATTTTCATGGAATGTCAATTGTCTTATAGTCTCCTCACTTTTATATTGGTTCCTAAACCATGAAATGATTTGAAAGTACCATAAAAATTTTATAGGACCCGATTCAACTTTATTGTATTTAGAAGCACCACACTTTGGGTATTTTTTAAGTGATTTTTGGTCCTTGATAAATAGTATACAATTATTTAGATAGACATGTATTATTTTATAGAACATACCCATTGAACATAACATTATTTTAGTGTCATATTTTCAATAAGTAAGCTCATTATATTCTGGGAGCATATCATTTAAGAGAGAAAGTAGTTTAGTAAAACTATCATCTCTCTATCCATTACTATCTTTTTAATTATATATATTTATTATGGTTGAAAATATTGTATATTTATTATAACCAGTATACAATGGAATCTTTGAACAAATTTTTATCTTCTCAATTTTTTTGGATAATCCCAAAGTTCATCTTCAACATTCAATGTCATTTTCTCAATATGATATCCATCATCATTCAAACATATAATCACATCCTCGATATGGTCTTCATCATTTTACATAATTGTAATCATATCAGATGATCCATAAAATAAAGTCTTATCCTACTCACTAGCTACATTAAATTTTTCACTGTGTTTATTCCAACATTTATAACTTTGATCTATTATATGATAGATCAATTGTTCTTCAAACACCTATGGAATAATTAGTCTTGAATAAAAATTGTGCAAACATAGAAAAATGATTTTAGAAGGGTCATATGCATGATATTTTTCAAACTTGATAAACTCTTTCACCCCATTCTCATAAACTTTTTCATATGATTGGTATCCATTTTAGATTCATATCCATTATATTTTATTCAGTAATATTAATATTTAACAAAATAAATAAATACAAATTTTTTTTGAGCTTATAACCCATAAAATATCATTCTTAAAGAATCATTTAAACTGTAATAAGTCATTGTTATATGATAATAAAAGTTAAATGATGGGTATTCATAATATTTTATAGTTGTGGAAGTCATTGAAGGAATGAAATTTTTGATATATATAAAGTTAAAAATAATTGAATAATATTTTTATGTATTGAAAAACACAAATATCTCATTTAGGATTAATTCAACAATATCTCATATGATTAAATAGAGAGTCAAGATCTAGAAAAAGAAGTGAGAAATTGGAATCAACAAGAGGGAAGAGTTGATGTTTATTCATTTAATCACTTGGTATGTGGAGGTCTATGTGGTTTTTCATTAATAGGATTCTTGGGATCCAAAGTTGATCTTTTTTCAGATGATGAAAATTTTGATAGGTCCCAATTACATGGTTTTGAGAACCCAAAATTTGAAAAAACCATTGAATTTAAATCAAATAAACCAGAAGTCTTGAGATGGGGTTATAATGTTCTATTTTCAATTCATAAAGTTCTCATTTTATGAAAGGGGACTTTTAACAATCCATGACAAGCAATTCAATTCATTAAACACCACATTCCACTTTAAAACATTACATTTATTAAATCAAAATAAAAAAAACTAAACCCAAGAGGCATAAAAACCATCACTATCATACTAAAATGTATTTAAACAATTATATCACCTTTTATAAAATTTGGAATGAATATAAAACAATCCAACTAGGTAATTTTAATTTTACAAGACTACCAAATTTTGAAAATTCTATTTAGATAATCCCATTTTTAGAAAAAAAAAATTAAAACCCAATTTTAAAATATAGAATTTGAGTTCCAAAACTACCCTTTATCCTTACACATATATGAGTTTATAAATTTTGATACCACTCATCCCATTTAACATATTCACACATAAATATATAAATATATGTAATAACATGTCTATATTTATATCTATGTAGTCTTCATTTAATTCCTTCATTAATAAGCAATGAAATAAACTTTTCTTCTTTATCTTTATAAAGCATTATATAATTCCACTATCATTTTCATGAACTAAGAAATCCATTGAGCCTTCATCAAGAACCTTTAAAATAATTCAAGTACCATTAATTTTTAGAGAATGATGAATAATATCAATAATATAAAATAGTGTTAAATACTCAACATGTAGTGTAGTGGGTTGGAGTTCAAAAATAGTGGAGGAGTCAAGCATTGCAATGCTTGTTGTATTGTATTGATTTTTTAAGCTACATTGTAATTGGATCAATGTCATATCTTGTGTCGATATAGTAGTACTCTATTGGTGGTAATAAAATATATATTGGGTTGTGATGTAATATAAACTTCAAATGACATGAAAGTAATTGACACCATCCAAGTTTTGGTTATATAATAATAATAAGTTCTTTTATACGTGATAGTTAATTTTTCAACCACAATTCAGGTGTATAACCCATGTGTTCATTCCATGTCACATGTGTAATATATATGTAAAATAGATATACATAATATATATATATATGTTAAGAAATATTAAACAATATTTAAAAATAATAATTATCAATGCTATAATAAGATAAAATTATTAATAAAAATCATAAAAAAACCATATAAATAAAGGTAATGTGTATAAGTATCAAAAGTATCACTAAATTGTTTTTATCAAGTAATATAAATATAAAAAAATTGGAAGAAATCATACAAACTAAATTAAAATCATTTAATAATTCCTATAAAATTTACAAACAAATATGGAGATATCAAAATGATTTAGGTTCTTGTACATGGTAATAGAAAGAAATTGGGAAGAATTTTTTGATTTTAATCTGTGAGAGAATGAGGGATACATTAAAATTGGAGCTGATTACCATCTATGCACCACAAAAACACTGTCTACTAATCATTTGTAGTCACCACCTCACATGAAATGTGGTTAGGGTTTTTGCAATGCACAACTAGGAGCTCCATGCAATTAGAGTGAGAAACAATGATGAATGAGTGAAATGAACATGAAGGTGAGGGAGAGGGTGAACCAATAATGGAATGGGGAAAGGGAGATTGGGTGGAGTATCAACGAGGTAAATCGATCATAATAGGATTGCTACACGGGTTGTTCTATCACATGGACCAGATTAAGAGTAGGGACAAAACATTTATGGCCCAAACAAAAAAACCAAATAAGGTAGCCCACTAAGAATATTCTAGCATTTACATCAAATAAAAAAAATTCATAAAATAAAGATCATTTAAAAAAAACTAAATAAAATTCACAATCCTAAAACTAATTGATCATAAGAGTATCCCTTGCATGTAAATAAGTGGAAATGTGTGTGGTGAAGGATGTGATCATGGAATTCTAAGTGAGTCATGTACTCAGTGACTTTATGTGTGAAATTGCACTTGTGGGATTTCTTAGACATACATAAGTAGCTCAGTCTCACATAAATGGTACAAGGGGGTTTGATGGAGTGTTGGTTTAAATGTGATGAAAAAATGAACTATGCGGAAGCTATGAACATCCCATACATGGAACGTGTCATGGATATGAGTAGGAAATGCAATAGTATTTGAGAAATTTAAGAGGTGCGCTGTATTGAGCATGGTGATTGAGATGTGCGGGCACACTATGGTCATTTTCATGGTGGAAATCATGGTTTGTAGGCGCGATAGACATTTGAGGAAACTAAAAACAAAAAAATATGTTCGAGGGGGGTCAATAAATCAAAAGTGATCACATACCTTTTCTTTGAAAGGTATCGATTCGTCCAAAATGATTAAGGTAGACCGATGAGAGAAATTCAGTTTTGTAAGAGCTTGAATGGCATGAGCGAGGAGCACTCAGTGAGGGTTCTATTTAAAAGGTTAGGAAGGGTTCTAATAGTGCTTTCAAAAAGCATTGATAAAGAGAATTTTAAATAATTCTAAAATAATAAGTGCTGATAAAACTGATATTTATCAGCACTGAACAAGCGTTGGTAAAAAATATATTTATTAGTTCTAAAATTATAGTTTGGATAAAGATACGTTTTATCAATTTTTTTACCACCGATAAAAATTATTATTTAGTAGTAGTAACAAAGCACTAATAAAGACCTAATTTTAATAATATAATTAATATAATAAAAAATTTAAATGTATATAAATATAAATAAATACAAATCTATATAATTACAAATAAATATTTTAAGAATTGTAAATATGTATTTATAAATATAATTATAAATAAATATAAATAAATATAAATAAATATAATTATAAATAAATAATTATTTATATAATTATATATATTTATAAATATATGTATATAATTATAAAAATATATAAAAATATATATTATTTATATTATTTATATATTTATATATATATATATTTATTAATATATAAATATGTATAATTTTAAATATAATAAATATATTTATTATTTAAATATATTTGTTGTAATTTTATAATTATATATATATATATTTATAATTATAAATATATTTAAAAAAAATTTAAAATATTTTTATATAATTATAAATATTTTAGGTAGGTGCTTGGGGGTACAATGGCATCACACACACACACACATAGGCAGGCGGTGACGCAGACAAAACGTAGTCCTAGTGACACTGATAGTATGACGCAAGCATGATGCTGCTTTGGGCCTTCGGGCTAGTAAGTGGGCTTTTGGGCTATGTTTTTTGCTTCATGCCCACTGGGCCTTTGACCCATGTACTGAATAAATAAGGTTTGATGGGTGGGTTATCCCTTGGGGGGCTATGACCTGCCTTTGTAGCCTATGTGTGTGTTGTGTGTGTTTAATGTAATTATACCATCAAGCACCTAATATATATACATATATAATTATATATATTTATTAATATAAATATAAATATATATAAATATATATATAATAAATATATTTATTATTTAATTATATTAATTTTTATTTTATAATTAATTAAATATATAATTATTTATTTATAATTTTATAAATACTTTTTTAAAACATTATATATATATATATATGTTTATAATTTTTTAATTAACTATTAGAATTAAAAAATTATTAAAAAAATTCATTCAAATAGGTTAATTATATAAATTTGAAATATATTTTAAATGTTAAAACTTAATAAAAAAAATAAATATTATTCATGTAAATTACAAACATATTGAAAATACTACATGTATAGTAAATAAATATATATACAAATATATATTAAAAAATGATTAAATTCAAAAAAATATTAAAATCTATAAATATTAAAAATTAAAAAATAATATTAAATGAAAAGAATAAATAGAATCTAATAGAAAAAACTATTTTAAAAAATGAATTCATTCAAGTTTAACTACATGAATTGTAAACATGTAAAAAAATTAAGGAAATATAAAAAAAATTCATCTATATAACATAATTATATATATTTAAAACATTTTAAAAATATTATAACTTAATAAATAAAATTGAATAAATACTAATCATGTAAATTAAAAACCTATTAAAACTAATACTTAGTAAACTATAACTATGTATAAAAAAATAAATTCCAAAAATATTATATCAAAAATGAAAATAATATACATAAAATGTGAAATAATTACATGCCATACATACACAACTACACATGTTATATAGACACACACACACACATCCCATTTACATGTGCACATATATACATACACATACATACATTTGTACATGTACAACATCTATATATACACATACACAAATCACATACACACAACATAATGCATACTCATATATAGACATAAACATTGATATAAATATATATGTTCAAATATCACATATTAAAAATAAATCATTTATTTATATATATATTTGTTTGAATTATTAAACAATATTTATTAATATATCATATTTATATTAATTATATACGTACATTTTGTAATAAATTAATATTAATAAACATTAATTTTTGAATAAAAATAATATATATATATATATATATTATAATTTTTTATTAAAATATTTTATTAGTGCTAATAAAATCACTGATAAATGGTACACTTCTATCATCATTTCTTTTAGCATTGATAAAAGTTTCATTTATCAACACTTTTAGCGAGTACTGATAAAGGTTACCCTTTAATTAGAGATTTCTATTTATCACTAATAAAAGCCATTGTTGGCTAAAGTGTGATCTATGGAAGTGTCTCCCATTTTCCACACTTTGCTAAACACGCAACCATTTTAAATCCCAATTCCATCAACCACATATGCCCATGATAAATAAAATATAAATCACAAGGAAAAAATATTTTCAAATCCCCCTTTTTAAATACATTTGAATCTAAAAATCCTCTTAGACACATTTTCTCAAACATCTTGCATGCATCAAAACCAAATCCTATGGAAAATCCACTTAAAGGAATTAAATTTCCATCATACATCAAGAATGAAATCAAACCTAGATTAATCATCACCCTAAAAAATTTAAAGTCAATTTAATGAATAAAAACCAATGGAAATTGAAAACTAATTGCGAGCTATGGAAAAGTACCCTCTGGTAGACACTTACCTAAAACTAGGTTGAAACTTATCTTCTTCGATGAAAACCATAAGAGACGAGAGGGAAAGTATATCACAAACCTAAATCATCAAGAAATCCACTATAAACCCCAATTTTAGCCCTTATGGTATGCTAGGGTTCCAATATTCCATGGAAATAGAACAGTAAGGGAGGATAAGGGTGGAGGAAGGAGAAATAAAATGGAAATCATGCTCACCATAAGAAAAATCACCAAGCTTCAAAGTAAATCTACCAAGAATCAAATGGAGAATATCTCCAAGATAAGGAGAAGGGATAACATGTGAATGGGAAAGAAGAGGGGTGAGTTAGGCTTAAAATACATCAAGGGAAATTTGGTAAATTTAAATTATTTAATGATTTAAAAATTTTGCATGATTTGTTCACATAGTTAGTCAAACTACGTTCCAATCATATAGAAGCCACTAACTTCATGAAATAATGATGCATGATTCCTAGGGACTACTGCACAGTTAGACAACTCATATGGAGGGTTTAAAAAACCACACTATCCTCTAATATCCCCTCTTACACAGTTAGCTACATAGTCAGTACTAACCATGAACTAACTGTTCTCACATTCTTTTTTCTAAAAAAATATTTTCGGCCTCCAAATCCTAGGAAATCCAAGGAAAAAATTAATAATGAAAAATCAATAAAAGTTGTACCATTGACCTGATAGATATCATAATTCTCCCAACCATTCTGCTTTCTACCCCCAGAATGTCTTAAAGGATCCACATTCAAACAAATTGAGGCCACTGCTCCCTCTCCATAACTTCATACTTTCAAATCTCTTGACCATCACCACCACACTAACTAAACACAAAGACCAATGAGATCAATTTACCAAGGATAACCTTTTTATGAAAATACATGATACAAACATGTTGATCAAGAATGATGGTTTCAAGATCCACCTCCAAATCATCCCACTCTATCAAGTGAGATGGGTATGGAAGGTACTTCTTCAACTGGGACCCATGACATACATCACAAAATATGGTCACATACAGAAGCAATTCCAACTGATATGATACCTTCCCAAGACTCCCCACAAATTCAAATTACCAAACATAACATGACACCAATTTACCTTACTTTCCCAATTAAGTATAGACGAGTCAAGTAGATGCATGGAGAAATACCTAATCACTAATCTCAAACTCTAAGGGGTGATGATGATTATCAAAATATGATTTCTAGAAACTTTGATATATCTCTAACCATTTTTGAATCAAATGGACTTTCTATGTCATCTTTTGTGTGATACATGATCCCAGTAAGACACTCTCACCCAACTCATCTCAGCACAACATAGACTAACATGAATGCCCATAAAACAGTTCAAAAGGATCCATCTTGATTGATTATTGTTAACTATTATTGAATGAAAACTCAACCAATGACATATTCCTCTCCCCAAAACCCCAAAATTCAACCACGCATGATTGAAGCATATCCTCAAGAATATGGATGGTTTTCTCTGTCTAACCATGTTTCTACTTGTGATATGTTGTGATCAACTTCAGTTTGGTTCCCATGGATTCCTAGAGACCTTTCTAAAAATAATAAGTAAAATGATCATCTCAGTTTGAAACTATGGATGATGGAACTCCATAAATCTTAACAATATTTCAGACATACAAGTTCATGAGCTCTTCAATATTCATTGACACTTTAATAAGAAGAAAATGGATGTATTCACTCAAACAATCCATAATAACAAAAATCAAATCTTTCAAACTATGATTTCAAGGTAGTTTTATCAGAAAATCCTTGGAGAACCCATAACACATCCAGACCAGAATGGGAAAAGGCTATAGTAACCCAGTCAGTCTCTAATGCTTGACTTTTATCCTTTAGTAGGTAAAATATCAAGATAAAAAATTTGTAATTGACTTTATCATCATGGGCCACCAATTCTAGGTTACCATATTATAAAATATCTTGGTATCTTTGGGGTGAATTGACCAATCAGAATAACCCCCCTCATGCATCACCTCCTTCATCAAGGTCAAATGAACTACCAACCACTTCCTGAAGAAGAGTGTACCATTAGATAACCAATACCAATCAATAAATGTATTCCCACTATTTAAAAATATTCTAATCTTATGAAATTATGGGTAAGATTTATTCTGACAATGATCCTTAACATCAAGAGAATATAATACATAAACACCAGTCAAGAACACCCACTCTCCATCCTCCTTCACTTCTAAACCGATATCAGAAAACATGCTCATCAGACTCCATTTAGACACATATGTTTTCACATTCTGAATTATTAATTTCTTTATCAAGGTATTGGATGGAATTTTCCGTTTCCTGGTGGTATAGGCTATATTGAAATAAAAAATTTTAAGATATTAAACCAATCATCTCAACCTTAGGTTTAATAATATTTTGGTGAAGATTTACTCTTTGATCTTATGATCTAAATAAACTATAAACTTCTCCATAAAGAGGTAATAGAGGCATGTCTTAAATTCATGCATCACATACACCAACTCTAGGTTTTGGGTTGGGTAATTATTTTCAAATAGGTGTAACTGGTAGGATCCACATGACACCACATGATCATCCACACCCCAACCTCATATCTGAAGCATCATAATACAATGTATAACATTTCATAGGATTAAGAATAATAAAAAATAGATTTTATGTCAATTATACATTACACTCCTCAAAATATATCTGTAACTTCTCAACCCACTCTAGCTTCACCCCTTTCCACGTCAAATCCATAAAGGGAGAATATATCCTAGATAATTCAAGAATAAAATTCATATAATATCTATCCAAACCTAGAAAATCCTGACCACAAAAATATTCATGGGATGCTCCCAAAATATCATCCCTAGGATATTTTATGATCCATTGATGTAATTTTATTGGAAATTTTATGACAAAAAATATTACTTCATGGATCCAGAAATGATATTTAGATAGCTTAGCATACAAGTAATGCTCCTTCAAGGTCCCCAAAACAAACTCCTTGGGGTTTCCATTGTCCTCCTTCTTCTTAGAGCACACCAAGATATTATCAATGAATATAAAAACAATGGAGCCCATAATGTGATGAAATATCGGATTCATCAAAGACATAAAGACCATATAAGATTTGGTAAGGAAAAACAACATAACCAAATGCTTCAAATGTCCACACCAACTCTTAAAAACTACTTTAAAAACATACTATTTGTAGACCCTGAACTGGTGATACCCCAAACTTAGGTTAATTTTTAAAAACCATAGGGATCCTATAAAATTTTCAAAAATATCATTGATTCATTGAAATGGGTATTTATTCTTAATGGTCACCTGATTAATCTAACAATTATCTATAAAAATCCACAGACTCTCATAAAAAATATTTGAAAAAAGAATGGGTTCTGCACATGGTGAAATGCTCGGATATATAAATCCATTACTTTTGAGTTACACCAACTAAAAATTAAACTCTTTTAGCTCAGAATGAACCATTTGTTTTAAATATAAAGAAATAGGTTTTGTACTGGGGAGCTGGTCAATAGTAAACTCAACCTCTCATTAGGGCAGAAACCTAGAGAAATCATCCGGAAATACCATGGGGTACTAGTCCACCACCACTAGAAGATGACCATGCATGCTCTGCTCTAAATTAGATAAGATAAACTTAGATAATTGGCACAAAATCAATCCCACATATGGAACAATAGTCATTTTCTTCCTAATATTGGGCCTCAAGCACCCTAGAAGATGTGAGTTCTCCTAGAAATTAGACCATTAAGAGATACCAATCAACTTGATATTTAAAACCAATCATCCAATCCATGTTGATAATGAGATTGAAAACATTCAGGTCTAACACAGGGAAGCCCCACACAAATTCTATATCAACAATTAAAACATGTCACTTTGGGAACTTAAAACCTTGCTCCTTATTCTTTACCAACATGGTAGATAGATCTATATTATATCGCATCAACTATTATTTCATAACCAAAGCATCAAGTAAATTTAACTATATTAAAAAAATGGGAAGAACCCATATTAAACAAAGGAAATTCCATGGAATAAGTACTAAACATTGTACCTCTCAAAATGGCTGGCATGAAATTAGATTCCTTAGAGAAAATATCTATTATATAAATAGACCTAGACTCAAGATCACCCAGATAATTATTGATTGTATGAGAATCCCCTTTTGACTAAGTATGATATCTTTCACCCTTAAAATCATCATATTGCACCTACAAACACTTATAAAATGATAAACTAACCCCACAACCCTATGGGGGAGTCGTGAAGAAGTGTTGAATATGAAATCAAATCCCACACCAGTGGAACATTCTAAGAGACTTCAAGTAGTCAGGTTTTTTTTCCATAATCCCTACACTAAAAACAGGCCATTGGATTATGCCCTAAAGAAACCACTGGTGTTAAACCTACTGACCATTGATCCCCTCTACCACCACTCCGATGAGGTTCATCTAGATTCCTCTTATGTCTAGAGGAAGAGCTCTCTCTACCCCTACTACTGAGGAAACCCCACTAAGATCCATATTCCTAGTTGAGTATACCTAAAAAATAACCCCTTTATCACCCACTTCATCATATATTAATAGGAACAAGAGAATAAGAATCAACCTAATCATAGGCTTGAAACCCATTTCAAGATGTTGAGCCTTGAGATAGTAATTCTTTGTGGGATCAGGAGAAAAATAAACTAACTTGAAAACCCGAATAACATATTCCATCACCAATAAATCTTATTTCTCCATGGTCATGAATTAATGGGACATCACCAAGATATAATAGCTAATTCAATTACTTGTTAAAAGTAGTCAAGGTCATACAACTTTGCTTTCATTATGGGCACACACCACTTCCTACCTTGTCTTTCAAACATGTAAGTTTTGAATCCAAATTTATAGGTCTTAGTGGTCTTTATAAAATTTAAAATAAAGTCGATCCTTTAAATTGATTCCTCGGGATTCTATATTCCTTTATCAAAATGAAGAACCAATGGATTCTTCGGGGATAACTTTTAATAAGGGTCCAATATCCATGCATTGTATCTTCCACCCTATTGGTCCAAGGATGGAATATTTAGGATCACTGATTCCACCACGTAGGGTCAATTAGAGGGTTATATCATGTATAATTCTCCATAACCCTCTCTCTATTTGATTATAGGAGGCCCTTCTCAAAAGCATTATCTATAAATCACAAGACCTAAAACCAATTAATTACACAAGTCAATATCAATTAACAAAAATTAAATCATAATAATCCCTTAAAATAATTACTAAATAGAAACCATTACCATTAATAGTAATTTAAAATAATGGGTGAAAGTGTAACATACCCATCCTAGATGCCACTAAACTGGTGCCCTGAGCTGGGTTTCCACATGATCTTAGGAATTCCTCCCAATATGACAGAGGTTTCTGACTAGTAGCGAGGGTCTATTATATCACATGGAGAGACTATAATCCCTTTATCAGAGTAATCCATAGCAAATAACATACAGAATAAAAGAAACAACAGACAATAAACAATAAAAATACATTACCAACCATTTTCCAAAATTGGGCACAATACCACAACCAAATAGTAATTATGCTATATCATTTCATATAGTGACAAGTTTAAGGAAAAACCAAAATGAATTCAAATAGAAGAATCCCCAAAATGGATCCTGACTCTATGTTTGAATCCCACATTCATGCACAGACCATGCCCAAATCAAACATATAGCATTGGACCTGCATCGACCCTACTTTTTCTTACATGATTATTACATAACTTTAATAATAAACAAAATGAAATCATTACACAACCGGGTTCCAATGGTTGCGTCTTGGGAAAATTATGACCATACAAACATTTACAAAATAAAAAATAAAAATTTATTTAATTTCTTTTTCTCTAGCTTATTTGTGGTCCATGTGTTCTCCTTAGTAAAAGTAATCACATGAGGATATACATCAAAGAAATGGGTGATCTAAAATACCACTAAGATTATAGATAAGAACATGGATCAACATAACATGGGGTGAAAATAATCATTATCATTATAAAATATGCATGGGATTGTTATCATAATCTTGAGAGAAAGAATTAAATAGAGTCATGGAATGTGGAAATTCATAAAAATAAAACATCATGTCTTAGTGGTGAACTACCATAAATATTTGTAAACAAATCTAGAATCAGGTTCACAAATATTTTACTATTTCTCATAAGATACATCACAATACCCAATTCATTGGAGCACTATATAATTCTGGGTGAACCCATCACATCATAAAATTTACATGCTGTAGCACCCCCATTTTTATGTATATATTCCTTGTTTATGTATTTTTATGTGTTTAATTTTTTTGGGATGAGTTGGGTGGAGTTTGGGAAGGTTTTGGAAGCCTTTTTAAGGCTGCATGGTTTGAGCATGGTTATGGGAAACTGTGTGAGATGAAACCGTGCGGGCAGTGGGGTTACACACAGCTTGTGCATGGTTCTTCTAACCATGCGAGGAGGCCATGAAAAATACCGCTTTGGGGCAGCAGTAAGCACATGGTTTGTCTAACCATGCGAGCTAACTCTGCTGCCCGTAAAAATGGGTTTTTAAAAATCTGGGATTAGTTGGGATTTCCCTAAAGACACCCAAACTTTCTCCCATTCGAGCCTCACTCAGGATTTCTTCTTCTCAAGGGTTAGGGTTCTATCCCATTAATTTTGGAAGGGATTTGAATGGTTTTAAAGGTGGTTTGAATGTGATTCATCTAGGTAAGTCTTCTCTCTTGGTTGTTTTGTGGTTTTTTCTATAAATACTCTTCCCTCATTATTGGTATTCTAGATCTACATCTTTTAAATGTATATCTAGGGGTTTTTTTGGCTTAAGTGATGATATTAAGTCTTTTTTATGGTAGAGAAGGAGATCTAGAGTGGTTTTTGTGTATAATTTGTTCGGATTTGTGGTACGGTTGCTTGTGGGATGATTTCGCCGGAACCCTAAAGGTAGGTGGCTTCTCTCTCAACTCCACATGGTTAGAATTATGGAACTTGGTTGAAATTAATTTTCCTTACTTGAAATTAATTCTGATAATGATGTGTTAATATTGTTGGGAACCCATTTTGTGATGATTTTGGGGATTTTGGGGAAAATGGGTTATTGTTGCAAAAAGGGGCTTTGTTGTGTGACTTTAAAATATTTATTTTTAAATCCTTTTTGGTTGATTATGAAAAATTATTTGAGAAAGATGGATTTCAATAAAGATGTTTTTTGTTGAAATGTGATCAGGAATGGAAAGTTTCTTAAAGGGTGTTTTCAATAAATGGGTGATTTATTGAAGTGAATTGACATTTGTTGGAAATGATGGTGTGATTATTGTGTTGCCTTGGTGCTTTGTGATTGTTGGTTGATTAGTGTTATGGCTTGTGTGGATTGTGTGGAAGTGGGAATGAAGTATCACTATAAAAGGTGATGGATAGTGGATGGAAGAGACACCATTATAGATATTGGTTGGGAAGCACCACTAGTTGGAAATGTAGTGAACGGGTTGGACGGAAGCTCCATCATTTTGGTTGCCTTGTTGTGTGTTTCTTTGCAAGATGGAATTTGTTGTGATAATTTGAAGTGGTTAAGTGGTTTATGGAATGGTTTTTTGGATTCCCCTTGGGTTTCTTGGTTTGGGTAAGGAGTCTTGGTAAGGATGGGTTTGGTTGTTGAATTTTTTTAACTATTTAATGTTTTATACAAACTATTAATATAAATGTGCTAATGGTTTCATCCTAGTGGAATCACTACCACAAAAACAGTTTTTCGCAGTGCCCCCCTTTATCAGCGCTAACGAAAAAGCGCTGATAAAGACACCCCTTTATCAGCGCTTGTTTTAGCGATGATAAAGGGTCGGCTTCAAAAAAAAATAAATTAAAAATAAATTAATATATTAATATATAAATATAGTTATATAGTTATATAAATATAATATATAATTTTTAAATATATTTTAGATAAGTATAAATGTACATTTACACTTATTATACTTAATATATAAGATATTTAGTGAAAATGACTTCTTAAAAAATTAAAAAAATATTTTTAATTAATATTTTGATAATCATTATGGATTAATAGTCATTTAATAACAATTTGAGGACTAAAAAATTAAAAAAAATTAAAAAAAGATCCAAAATATGTTGAAAACGCAACTCAAACTTCAAACGGCCATAACTTTTGATCCGGGTGTCCGTTTAAGCTCTACCACATATCAAATCGAAGACAGCGATGAGCTCTACGTCGCTATGACCTCGGGGAAACCCCGGTCAAGCATTTTTCGAGGCCAAAAGAGGCCCAGAAGGCCTCCAAAACTGAGTTTTTTGTCGGGGTACCTAGATTTTTTAACATTTTGTGGATTTTCAAACTCGTTTAAGGGGGTATTATTGGCTTTTCTTATCGGGGACTGAATTTATTCCAAGGTATTACATTCATATTGATATTATGTCATTGAAATTTCATCCTTTCTTATAATGAACTGCTATTTATAATCAAATATATAACTATATGTACATATTTTTTATATATTCGCACCTAAAAATTAAATTTTTTAAATAAATAATTAAACATATTTACATATAAAATATATTAGCTTTATCTAAATAATAACTAATATCCAGTTTATTTAAAATACTAATATATGAATATTTATATACCTATATATTAATCTAACTATATATATATATTAATCTAACTATATATATATATATATTAATCTAAGTATATATATATTAATCTAATAACTATATATATATATTAGTATTACTATAAATATATATATTAATATCACCATAAATATATATATTAATATCACTATATATATATTAATCTAATAACTATATATATATTAATATAACTATATATATATATATATATATTAGTATTACTATAAATATATATATTAATATCTCCATAAATATATATATTAATATCACTATATATATATTAATATAACTATATAACTATATATATGTTAATATAACTATATATATGTTAATATAACTATATATATATTAATATAAATATATATTACTATACGAATAAATATAACTAAATATATATATATATATATAGATATAGATATATATTAATACCACTATATATATATTAATATTACTATATATATTATAATATAATTATATATATATATATATTATAATATAATTATATATATATATTATAATATAACTATATATATATTAATATAAATATATATTGCTATATGAATAAATACAACTAAATATATAAATATATATATATATATATATATATAGATATCATGAATTGGAAAGCAAATCAAAATAGAGTAGTGGTAAGGGCTTAGGCGCGCAGGGGGGAGGTCTCGAGTTCAAATCCTGGTGGAGGCACGGGTGCGCGCGCATGGGGAATATTGGAGCAAGCGCTGTTAAAGGGTGGATGAGGGTGCGTGGGGTGCGTGGGGTGTTGTATAGGGGCCGAAAAGCGCTGTAAAAGGGGGGGGGTTCAAGCGCTATAAAATCCCCCCCCCGATTGGTAGTATTTTTTAATTTTTTTAAAACTTTTTTAAAATTTTTTAATTTTTTTAATTTTTTTTAACTTTTATCAGTGCTTTTTTAAAAGCGCTGATAAAAGGGTCCTTTATCAGCGCTAAAACAAAAGCGCTGATAAAGGAAGGGCTGATATAGGACCCCTTTATCAGTGCTTTTTTTAGCGATGATAAAGGGGTCCTATATCAGTGCTTTTCGGAGCGCTGATAAAGGGGACCCCCCCCCCTTTATCTAAGCTGGCTTTATCAGTGCTTTTCTAGCGCTGATAAAGGCCATTTTTAGCGCTGATAAAGGCCATGTTTGTAGTATTGATTAATGTGCAGATAAGTCATCTAGGGAAAACCTACTGAGTATTGCAATCACCCCCTACATTTGAAATTTTTCTCTTTTGAATATGTTGTATTCCATGACACAATTAAGAGTAAAGCATCTCATTTTTCTATCAATTCGGCATGATGATTTGGTGATGTTGTGGTTATTCGAGCATGGAGTTGGTGTGGAGCTATGGATGGTGTCCTAGTTCACTGGGGTCTTGCTGTGTTGTCTTTAACTTGGTTCTATAATTTTGGATTTATTGTATTGGTCTTTGGGATTTGTTATGAAACAAATTGGTTGTCTTTTGGAAATGTATAGTTTGTGTTTCTATGTTAACATGTATCATGTAGTTTTGTTAGTGATGGTTTGTTGGGTTGGTTGATTTTATTTCAAGGGAAAATTGTTTCCCAATTTGTTCTTGAATCCCTCAACATTTATTACTAGACTTTGGCACCTTGGGAAAATAGCTTAAGTCCAACTATAATTACTCTTCCCTCTAAATCCAATGGGATGGGGTGGGATTTTACACATGCACTACATAATTCTGGACACACCCATTACATCATAATATTTACATTATCATTCATGATGTATAGAATGTATATCAATATTGGACATAAAATAACCCATGGATGGAAATGGATTTCATTTCATAAAGAATACATTGATGAATAAAATTTGGGGTTCCCAAAAGAAATATGGCATATCATACTTGGTATAAGAATCATCAATCTTGAGTGAAGAAGAAATAATCTCATGATAAGTAAAAGATGTATTTTTAGAAAGAAAAGTTCTTTTAGAAAAATATTTCCATTTTTCATAAAATCATATTGAAAAAATTTATATACAAAAATAAAAGGTAAGGATAAAGAAATTATATTTATGGAACTTAAATGGAACATTCATACTAAAAATGGAGTGAAAGAGGGAAACCTCAAAAGAAGATAGTCAGATTTGAAAATAACCTTACTATATGTTTGAGTGCTTTCTTAACTTTAATATCATGGATAATCAAATTAAATCCATTAATTAAAAAAAATAGAACCTATTTGACATGTATTTGATTTATTTTAGTTTTATTATGTTCATTTATATCATTTTAGTTGAGTTATAGAGTTCAATTCCATCGTTCGGGAGTGTTCATTTTTGTTGGTTTTTATGATCAATTCACTTGAATATGAGTATGAAAGTTTATACAGAATAGTTATAATTATATAGAATTAAAATTATATCTTATTAATTAAAATAAATAGGTTTAAATGGTTATATATATCGTTTGGTTAAATGTTATGAGTATGAGTCATTAGATATATGGTTAGTGATAATCATATAGATTTTTTGGCATTTTTTTGAAGATCACAAACCAGTTTTGTTCCATTATTTATTATTGTGAATATAAGCTAGTTCCAAAATAGAAAAATGAATATCAAATACATTTTACTGTATGTACTGACCATTATATAGATTTTATGAATAAAAATTAAGGCATTAAATAAAATTAAAAATTCATCATCCATGATGTCAGTAAATTGACACATTACAGGCGTTGATTTCATTTTTAGAATAAAAGAGAGAGTGAATAGATTTTTATGAAGGATATTCCATTAAAATAATATAATTATAGTTTATAAAAGACACTAGAGTTATCATGCACATTTGGATAGAGTAGGTGAGGAGAGAATAAGAAAAGAAAAAGAAATTAAATGATATTAAAAGGAAAATAAAGAGGATTTTACCTCTTGAAATTCTCTTCCTTGAGAACATCATTAGGGGAGAAGTTTTGTTCTTTTGATGAGACCAAGGGATCCTAGACATGGAGGATGGGATTGGGAAGTGTTTTGGGTATAATTTGGAGAAGGATCAAATCTTGGAAGGTGTGAGGAGAAGAGGTGGTATTTATAGGAGAGGAGAGGGGTGTTTTCTCATTATTTTATTCATTAGTTTATTATTTTGGCACAATACTAGGAATAGTTAGATCCTTATCACAAAATATTTTAAAATAATGAATTATAATAAGATATTATGGGTTTATATTATCCATACATCATATATTACTCAATAATTCATGTATTTAACTTATATCATAAATTATCAAATTTCACTATTTACAAAAAATTCAAGTGTTTTATAAAAATCAAAAAATACACTGTAACCATTTTTAGGCATTTAGATTTCAAAAGTTAACTCTTTTTTATGATTTTTTTTCTAAATATAATAAATTTAATTTTTAATTAAAATCATATTTTATTTGAAAAATGCCATTTTTAAAATTATAACTGATTTTATGAAACTTTAAAAAATTAACTAAGGTCTCATAAAATTATCTTATAATCATAAGAAAAAAAAATTAATTTATGAGTGTATTTTATGAATATTAATTTCTTTTAAATAATTATATTAATTTTAAAATTGTAAATAAATATTTATGACTTATAAAAATACCAATATTTAATTTGTCATTTTTAAAATATTCATTTACTTATTTCATGTTATAAATATATTATATTTTCATTCACAAGATACCAAAAATTTATTTATACTTTCAAAGGTGAAGTTACTATTCTATTGGATGAATTACTATTCCTAAGGGTCATGTTACTATTCCAAAGGTCAAGTTATTATTCCATCAGTATAGGTTCCTTAATTTCTGAAAAATCCTATTATTTCATTCATTATTCATTTACAAAGTTTTTAATATGGTATATATGTGATTTTATTTGAATTATAATGTATTAAATAATTATAAGAAAGTAATAATTACATTGATAATAGTTTGGGTTGTTACATTCTTCCCCTTTTTGAAATTCCACCGTCAAAATTTTGTTTTACATAAACAGGTGAGGGTACTTCTCCTTCATCGCCTCCTTTGGTTCCCAAGTCACTTATTCATACTTATGGTTCCTCCACAACACTTTTACATTGTCTTATTTTGTAGAAAATTATCTATTTGGTTCAAAATATTTATTTTCTAATCCTTGATCGCGTTGTTAAGTGTGTCAAATTAGTTGTTTAATTTTTACTAGAATTTCTGCAGTATAGCAGCAACCATAGGTCGTCTCTTGACGGAGCCTTAGATCATTAATTACAAAATTTGGTTCTGATTATGAAAGTAAAAAAAGTAAATGGGGTTTTATAATACTTGGGTTTTATGATTAAATATGACAATAGATAATGAAAGTGATAAAACAAAGTAGAAATAAACAAGATTAATTAAATGCGATCAATCCAGGAGAGTCTCATGATGCTAATCCTTCATAACTTCAAAAGAAAGGGTATATATATTTTAATACCTGGGTTTTAACACCTATTACTATATTTTTACTAAGTTTATACTAGGATACCTCCTAAGTTTCAGTCAAAAACACACAATGATTCACCGGACACCGCCGATGATTGGGTGATTTGTGTTCGGCTTCATAACCGAAACTCACCAAGGCAACACATGATGAACTCAATGTGATGTCTAGGTTTGCATGTTATTTATCTGTGATACCAAAAAATAAATTTACATGTCCTTGAAAGTGTTTATGTGAGTTAAATTGACCAATATGAACCACACAAACACCGTAATTGAATGAGGGAGGAAAAAGGGATGAACGGTGTGTGAAACATCACATGAAAAGGTACCCCTAAACATGATCATTCGAGTTTTAGTATAACATACCAGTATATAACTTAATTAAATAAAATAATTGGATGAAGAAAAAAAACATACAACCTTGAATTAAAAAGATCATTCAAAATAATACAAATATGAAGCTTGGGATTACATCGTGTTCCTCCCTGAATGATCACAAGGGGTTTAGAAATCCATGGGGGGGGAGGAAGAAGAAGATGTTGAAGTAGAACTTACCATACCCTCCACAACTTATAAGGTTGATTTGGAGACACCTTTGGGACTCCAAAATTGCATCACTTTGCCTCTTGGTTGAACTCTAAAATAGGGTGCCGAAGGTGTTCTTTTATAGGCAAATTGGAAGGTGGTTTTGAGCACACAAATTGTGTAAAACCACTTGGCTCGTAGGTTTTGGCCACTATAAAGTCAAATATCCCTTTGTAAAAAACTAGAAAATTGTATCCCCACATCAGGACTATCTCCACTGAATGTTTTTCCCCATTTGTACAATCACAACTGGAGATATTGATAAAATACAGAACACCGCTTTTGACTTGTGCAGATTTGATTCCCCAGAGAGATAAGTTTGTATAGGAATTCTATAGGCCTAATGGGGATTGGGTTCCTTCATATGAAATGTATCCCATTAAATTTTGGACCTTACCACAAAATTTCAGCCCATTTGAATACCCAGTTTATTATCATCATGCATTTTAGTCCACTGGTGTGCTTGGATCATGTGCAGATTGGCCCATTTTTCTTGGACTTCATCATGGGTCCTCCAAATCACCTCCACATACAATATAATTATCAAAAAAAGTAAAATTTACCTTTTTAACTATGGAAAACAAAAAATAATTGAATCAAACATGAAGTTAAATTTTTTATTATACCTGTAATTTTCAATACAAAAACAGTTTAATACATTGGTATAAGGGTGAAATAAAACAGTGAATCATGGTACGATCACACCCCCATACCTAAACATTTTCACTCCTGGGAAAAATATAATTTCCTAATAATTTATTATTCCTAAATAAAAGGTGTGAAAATATCCAATATTATTTTTAAATGAAATTCATCATGTCTTGTTTATGGAATCAATTTTCTTATCATTTTTCTTTTCTCACATTCAAATTGGTTCAACTTAATTTGTTCTCCCATGAAACACGTCGCAACCTACCTCACTTGGAAAAATTTTCTCTTCACTTAAGAAACATATGAAAGTGGAGTTATTCTCTATTTCCAAAGCTCATGTGATCTTACCATATAATTTCCAAGATTCTAAGTTCTCTACCGGAAGAAACTAGTGTTCTACTCAAGAGGACTTCCAACAGGTTGTTCTGAGGTTCAAGGGTTGGTAGGATTTGATGTTTAAAAATTGGAGGTAAAAGAGGAGTTGTAACACCCGAGACTTTTATGTTATATAAATCATCAAAGGAATCTTTTTCTACACAACACTTTCTTGGCTTGCTTTACACGAAATCGCGACCCTCCTCGATAGCGTGCGTCGTACGCAATACCGAGTTTCACTAAACAACGATATGCTATTAAAATATTATTAAAACTAGCCGTTATGAATAGTAATAACCACTTTTTGAAATTTTATTAATTTTATTTTTCAAAATGGACTTCATTTTTGGATTCGGAATATCGAAATTATCCAAGGGTGAAATTTTGGTATTTTTCTGAAAACTTTCAATTTTTGATGAATAGTGAAACCAATAAGTGGTAGTTAAAAAACAGAATTTTTCATAAAACTTAATTTTACCGCTTCTGTGAGTGGAATTTCGAAAATCCGAGAGACACGGTTAATATCAAGGACTAAAATGTGGTTCAATGAGATAAAAATAATTTTTTGGTGAATAGTAACTTTTTACTTTTTTTACCGCGGTTAATAGTAAATAGGGCAACTAAGGGTAAATATGATATTACTATTACCCTAACACATGTCCTAATTCTATTGGATAAGTGTAATTAGACCAAAAACAACCTTATGAATATAATATGACCATTTAGGTCCACTTGGATTAGATTATGACATTTAATATTATTTTATTTAATGAATAGTTAAAATAGTTAAAATCAAAGTTTAATAACTAAAACATTTTTAATATGGGGTTATACATAAGATAAATTAGATTATAAATATTCATTAGAAAGCTAAAAATATTTCCTACATAATGATATTTTATTTATAATTTTTAGACTTTAAATAAATTAATTTATTTATGACACAACGATGATGCAGTAATTACCCTTTTAAGGAAATGTTAACATAATTGATGTTATAAATGCCCAAATAAATGTAATTTGAGACTTTTTATGAATTCCACTAATTTTCTAGGTTACTATGATATATTTGTGTTGATTTAATCAACTTGTTTAGAACATATAATTCTATTATGACTTTCACAAAAATCATATATCAAATAGTGTCAAAATTGACACAAAATAGTTTTTAAATAAAATATTATATTATTAATTGTTATTTTATTTCTAAAAATCTAAGGTTCGGCCAAATGACTTAGATATGGATATATATATTACTAATAAACAACTTGGGGTTCGTTTGGCATGTTATAGTAAGTGTATTAACCATATAGTGTAAGAAAACAAAAAGACACAGTAAAAGTTAAATTATTTAACTTAGAGTTAAATCTAATTGATATGGTTAAAATAATAACCTAAACTTGTCTAAATCCTATTGGTTGATAGGATTTCGACCCATCCCCACTTTAGCTCCAAAATAAGACCCTTTGGAACCATTATAAACCGATTTTGACTTTAATATACAATAATATTTTGAGATATTCCTAAGGTGCCCCTCTCCTCCCTTATAAAAGGGCACCTCCTCCCCCTCCTCCTCACACCAATTTGAGTACTCAAGCTCGGCCAAAACCTTCCAAAATCCCTTATCCACTTCCCTAGAATAATCCTATAGGTCTTGGTCTTCTTCGAAGACCAATCTTAGTTCCCTAAGTGGAGGATTCAAAGAGGCGTTTCAAAGAAGAGGTAATATCCATTACCGATCTTTTCAATTTATTTCTTCTTCAAATTCTTCTTCTTTAGTTGTTTCATGATAAAGTAATAACATAATTATTACTTAAATACTGATATGTTATTATAAATATGAAAAAACCCTAATTCATCTTCTATCCATCCTACCGAAAAATGAAATCACCGCGCGTGCATACGTACGGAATACCGTCTCCACGCCGTGGTGTAATCTATTTTCCACCATCACCTTACATGGATGGGTATAATGGTGTAATGAGTAACTATATATGATTATTATAAAGTGATATTGATACTGAAATAGTATAAATACACTTAAAAACAATTCCACGATCATGAGAACAATATCATCGCTCGTGCATACGTACGGAATACCGTCTCCACGATGTGATGTGACTCGTTCTACATGATCATCATTACATAGTAATTATATAAGTGAATTGAATGAATAAATATGATATATGTTACACTAATACCATTCTGGATATAAGGTATCTATAACCTTAAAAGAAGAATACGAATTTATTCGGCAAAACACGCATAAGAACAAAAGGCAATAAAGACCCGAGTAACAAGTAACAATGAAATATTACTAATAAGAAGCTAAGAATATGACCATATATGATATCATATCAATATGTATGATTCTGGAATAATTCAATCACATTATTTAAACCATTATACAGGAGCTTCAAACACGCACAAAGCAAATCGGACCTAAGGTAAGGGAAATATCACAATCTCATTTTTATCCGAGATTGTTTATACTTTGAAATTTACTAGGGTGTATTTTATCATCCACATCCATGTTTCCTCAATATGTAATATTATTTCCATCCACCTACAATTTTTTAAATCCAATTTTACCCTTCTGTGAGTTTTTAGTATAAGATATGAAAGGAATCTTTTGTCGTTTTTCGTACGAGGTACTTTTTGACTTTTCCGACAAAAGTACGAGAAGGATGTTTTTTAACTTATACGGCATGAATGGATTTTTAAAACATTATTTCCAAGAAGCTTCATTTACAAGTTTTCAAGTTTATTTTTAATCAACTTCTTTTAGTTTAAAGTTGTATGACATGTTAAGAAAGGAAAAATGTTTTTGAAGTAGAAAGGATATTTTCCTCAAGAATGGAGTTCAAGTGTTTTATCAAAATTATTTTCCATCTAAGATAATAAAGGGTTCTGTTTTATCCCTATTATTACATTGATTTGATTATGTTGTGATGGAATTATTTTAATGAATTCCTTTATCTTATATGAATTGTTTTATGATGTCATGATGTTTAAGAATCCCATTTTTATTACATGGGTTATGCAATGATGTATGATTTATGATTTTGTGGCACACATAAGAATGGTATCATTATGATATGGGTGGAACCTATATCTCCCTCCAATGCATTGAGTAAAGATTTTATATCTCATGAGATAGACATGGCTGGAACGGTAGGTTATACCGATTCAGTGAAACAGGACTGAAACGAGGGTGACTCTGTTCAGAAAGGGACTTTGTCCACTAAGATAGTCTTGGCAATGAGTATTGACTAACAAGAAATGATTCTCTATGATTATGTGTGTATGACACAAAGTTTCATGTTTTGAGTTATGATTATTGTGATTACATTTCACTGCCATGATTTATCCCATGTTATGAAATTATGATCTCTTTTGCAGGTTAAGATTTCCAAAAGTTATGTGCTTATGTATATGATGTGATTGATATTTCTTTTGTTTACCCTTACTGAGCATTTGAGCTCACCCTTTTGTATGTTTTCTTTCCCCAGGTCAGGAAGAAGGTTATTAAGTAAGATATGCCAAAAGGGACTATAGATATGATGAAATAAATGGGAGATAGTGTAGACGCTTTATGAACCAGTTGTTTATGTTTCCCAGTTTCTAAAGACACTATACCTATACGGTTCTTTCGTGGTTTTGTTATATGTTGTAATAAGTATGCTTCAATTTTGAAGTATTAACAATGTATGTAAAGTATGGGTCGTTTTAGTTGGTATCAGAGGAAAGGTATAGTCAACCTTTGGAAACTAGGATGTGAAAGCCTTAGTAAGAACCCTAAGGATAAGTCTAAGCATAGAACACAGTCTTAGTGTTTTAGAAATGGCCATGAATAACCTAGGATAAGACCCTAAGTGTGAAATTTTATTCTTGATTATGTGGTTTTCCTATTATAATTAGTGTTGCTCACACTATTCTTCTTGGTTTTAGTCAATGGATGGAACCCGAAGGAACTGTGTTAATGCGGAATGCGACGGGAAATGCAATGATTGTACCACTGAGCAACCAAACGTTATGGGAGCTGGAATGAAAAATTTTGTAGCCATGCTCACACAACTTTCTCAAGCTATGAATCATGCAGGACTTCCAAATGAGCAAAGGAAGGAGCAACATTCTGTTGAATCCTTCATGAGGCAGCGTCCACCTTCTTTCAGCGGGTCTATTGATCCATTAGTTGATGAACGATGGATTAGTACTACTGAAAAGATATTTTCAGTTCTTCAATGTTCAGAACATGATAAAGTCATCCTAGCAGTGTATCGTTTAGAAGGAGATGTTGATCAATGGTGGAATCTTATTAAGAATACGAGGCAAAGGGATGAAATTGATTCCATGGAATGGGACGAGTTCAAGAACTTATTTTTCAATAACTAATTCCCTCGTATTCTCTGAACAAAGATGGAGAAAGAGTTTCTTGAACTAAAGCAAAAGGATGATGAATCTGTTGGTACCTATGAATCAAATTTTACAAGACTTGCAAGGTACGCTTCTGGTATTATTATCCAACTCGAGAGTAAGATTGATCGATTCTTTAGTGGCTTAAAACCAAGTCTTCGAAGGGCGTTAGCCATAAGGGACTTCAATAGCTATGAGGAAATCATTCGATGTGCTCTCAAAGTCAAGATGGAGATTGGAGTAACCCATCAGTCATATGGGTTTGATAAGAAGAGGAAAATGGAATTCAAAGGAAAATCTAAAGAGCACACTGAAAAGAAGATGAGCTTTCCCTTATGCTCAAAGTGTGGAAAGAAACATGGAGGGAGTTGTCTTAAAGGGACAAGTAAATGTT
The DNA here is from genome assembly GCA_963277665.1 of Viscum album. Taxonomy (NCBI): domain Eukaryota; kingdom Viridiplantae; phylum Streptophyta; class Magnoliopsida; order Santalales; family Viscaceae; genus Viscum; species Viscum album. Next base: position 396,016,298 of record OY728126.1, read on the forward strand.
TCAAATGTGGAAAGAAAGGTCATCGGGCATTTGAATGCCGCGATGATGGGAAGAAGATGTCTAATGATGCAAACAAAGGAAGGGATACACAGAATGAATCTAATACACTTCAATGTTTCAAGTGCAAGGAGATGGGGCATTATGCCAATAAATGCCCTAATCCAAGGGTTGATGATGATGGTCGACGTCAACAAACTCTCAAGGCTAAAGACAAAGGAAAGTCACATGCAATTTCTATCAGCGATGTGGAGTATGATAACGATGTGGTGAAAGGTACACTTACCATCCACTCTAAAGTAGCAAATGTTTTATTTGATTCTGGATCCACCCACTCTTTTATTTCTGAATAATTTTCTAAGGGTATCACCGTATTACCTCAATAATTAGATGTTGAGTTAGCTGTGACAACACCTAATGGCACAACAGTCGCATCAAAAGTTTATAATTCTTCTCCGATCGAGGTTTGTGGGAAAGTGCTTCCTGCAAATCTTGTGATCCTTCCTATAGTGGAATTTGATGTGATTCTTGGCATGGATTGGCTTTCTTTATATGGAGCTCATATCAATTTCCAAAGAAGGGAAGTCATATTTCATATTCCAGATCAATCTATGATCGTCTATTAATGCAAGGATGAACATAACCTTCCAGTGGAAATTTCTTCCATTTTATGGGTATTGATTCCACTAAATGAAGCTTATTTATCTCAAATGGTTGGTGAGAAACTCATGATTAAGAATATGCCCATCGTACGGGAGTTTGATGATGTATTTCCGGAGGAATTACCGGGTCTTCCACCAAATCGTGAAGTTGAGTTTTCAATAGAACTCGTACCGGGTGCTTTGCCTATTTCAAAGACACCTTATAGAATGGCCCCAATTGAGTTGCAGGAATTGAAGAAGCAACTCCAAGAGAATCTTGATAAAGGATTCATACGCCCTAGTGCGTCACCTTGGGGAGCACCTGTTCTATTTGTTAAGAAGAAGTATGGATCAATGAGACTCTGCATTGATTATCGAGAACTTAACAAGATCACTATCAAGAACAAATATCCTCTCCCGCGCATTGATGACCTATTTGACCAACTACGCGGAGCTCAATACTTTTCCAAGATTGATCTTCATTCAGGGTATCATCAATTAAGGGTCAAAAGGGAGGATATACCAAAGACGGCTTTCCGTACAAGGTATGAACATTATGAATTTATAGTGATGCCATTTGGTCTTACTAATGCCCCTGCTATCTTCATGGATCTAATGAGTAGAGTCTTTAGAGACTATCTTGATCAATTTGTGGTAGTCTTTATAGACAATATTCTTTTCTATTCAAAGAGCAAGGAAGAACATGAAGATCACTTGAGAATTATATTGAAGACCCTGAGAAAGGAAAATCTTTATGCCAAATTTACCAAGTGTGAATTTTGGCTTCAAAAAGTTGCATTTTTGGGTCACATAATCTCAAAAGAGGGGATATCTGTGGATCCAGCAAAAACAGAGGTTATCGAAAGATGGTCGAGACCAACAACAGTAACTGAGATCCGAAGTTTTCTTGGTCTGGCTGGATATTATCGACGTTTTGTGAAAGATTTTTCACGATTATCTAATCCACTCACCAAGTTGACTCGGAAAGGAGTTAAGTTTGTCTGGACGGAAGAATGTGAAGAGAATTTCAAGGAGTTGAAAAGAAGGTTATCCAGTGCACCTGTGCTCACACTGCCTTGTAGTGGAGAAAGGTTTGTGATATATAGTGATGCATCCAAGAAGGGATTAGGGTGTGTTCTTATGCAAAATGATATGGTGATAGCTTATGCCTCACGACAGTTGAAAATCCATGAGCAAAATTACCCAACACATGATTTGGAGTTAGCTGCGGTAATCTTTGCATTAAAGATTTGGAGGCATTACCTTTATGGTGAAATGTGTGATATTTATACTGATCATAAAAGTTTAAAGTATATTTTTACACAAAAGGAGCTGAATATGCGTCAAAGAAGATGGTTAGAGCTGATTAAGGATTACGACTGCTCAATCCATTACCACCCTGGGAAAGTAAACAAGGTGGCAGATGCATTAAGTCGACAAGACCATGCTAGTTTATCCATGATGAGGATCACAAAATATCCAATATTTATGGATTTACAAAGGATGGATCTTGGAATTATAATGGAAGGGGAAAATCTTATCTTTCTCAAATGAATGTTCAACCATCTATACATGTGAAGATTAAAGAGGCACAGAAAGAAGATGTCGAGTTACAAAAGAAGGTGAGAAATGTTCCTGAGTTCAACCTTGATTGTGATGCGATAATAAAGTTCAGGAATTGGGTTTGTGTTCCTCCCATCCCTGAATTAAAGAAGGAGCTGCTGGATGAGGCTCATAGTTCTTCATTCTCTATTCATCCTGGAAACACGAAGATGTATAGGGACCTGAAAGAGTACTTCTGGTGGGATGACATGAAAAGAGATGTTGCTGAATATGTCTCTCGATGCTTGGTTTGTCAGCAAGTTAAAGCTGAGAGATAAAAGTCTAAGGGGATGTTACAACCATTACCCATACCTGAATGGAAATGGGAAAACATTACTATGGATTTTGTCACAGGACTTCCTAAAACATCCAAAGGCAATAATGCTATCTGGGTCATAGTTGATCGTCTTACAAAGTCTGCACACTTCATTGCTATTAGATAGGATTTCTCTCTGGATCAGCTTTCCAGGATATATGTAAATGAAGTGGTAAGATTGCATGGAGTACCACTTTCTATTATATCTGATTGGGATCCGAGATTTACCTCGAAGTTCTGGCGAAGTCTTCAGCATACTCTGGATACAGAGTTGAGTTTCAGCACTGCTTATCATCCTCAGACAGACGGTCAGTCTGAAAGAACAATTCAAACCCTAGAAGATATGTTGAGAGCTTGCTCTATGGATTTCAAAGGAGGTTGGGATCAACACCTACCTTTGGTGGAATTTTCTTATAATAATAGCTTTCACTCCAGTATTCAGATGGCTCCTTATGAAGCTCTCTATGGAAAGAAATGCAGGACTCCAACTTGCTGGGATGAAGTTGGGGAAAGAAAGCTATTAGGACCTGATCTCGTTGATGAAATGACAGAAAAGGTCAGATCTATTCAACAGCACATAAGAGCAGCTCAGAGTCGATAGAAAAGTTTTGCCGACAGCCGAAGAAAAGACCTAGAGTTTGAAGTGGGCGATAAAGTGTTCTTACAGATATCTCCCTGGAAGAGAGTCATGAGATTTGGAAAGAAGGGGAAGTTGAGCCCTAGATATATCGGTCCTTTCGAAATACTGGATCGTGTAGCTAAGGTAGCTTACCGATTGGCGCTTCCACCGAATCCCTCTCAAGTTCACGATGTGTTCCATGTATCTCTCCTGATAAAGTACATACCTGATCCTTCACATGTACTCAGCTCAGAAGTTGTACCGATGGAGCAAGATCTTTCTTATGAAGAACGGCCGATAGAGATTCTGGATCATAGCGAAAAAGTCTTACGAAACAAGACCACTCACTTGGTGAAAGTTTTATGGAGGAACTAAAAATTATAAGAAGCTACATGGGAACTTGAGGATATGATGAGGGAGAGGTATCCTCATCTGTTTGTTACAAAGTGACGAATTTCGAGGGCGAAATTCATTTTAAGGGGGGAAGAATGTAACCCCCGAGACTTTTATGTTATATAAATCATCAAAGTAATATTTTTCTACACAACACTTGCTTGGCTTGCTTTACACGAAATCACGACCTTCCTCGATAGCGTGCATCGTACGCAATACCGAGTTTCACTAAACAACGATATGCTATTAAAATATTATTAAAACTAGCCGTTATGAATAGTAATAACCACTTTTTGAAATTTTATAAATTTTATTTTTCAAAATGGACTTCATTTTTGGATTCAGAATATTGAAATTAGCCTAGGGTAAAATTTTGGTATTTTTCTGAAAACTTTCAATTTTTGATGAATAGTGAAACCACTAAGTGGTAGTTAAAAAACTGAATTTTTCATAAAACATAATTTTACCACTTCTGTGAGTGGAATTTCGAAAATCCGAGAGACACGGTTAATATCAAAGACTAAAATGTGGTTCAATGAGATAAAAATAATTTTTTGGTGAATAGTAACTTTTTACTTTTTTACTGCAGTTAATAGTAAATAGGGTAACTAAGGGTAAATATGATATTACTATTACCCTAACACATGTCCTAATTCTATTGGATAAGTGTAATTCGACCAAAAACAACCTTATGAATATAATATGACCATTTAGGTCCACTTGGATTAGATTATGACATTTAATATTATTTTATTTAATGAATAGTTAAAATAGTTAAAATCAAAGTTTAATAACTAAAACATTTTTAATATGGGGTTATACATAAGATAAATTCGATTATAAGTATTCATTAGAAAGATAAAAATATTTCCTACATAATTATATTTTATTTATAATTTTTAGACTTTAAATAAATTAATTTATTTATGACACAACGATGATGCAGTAATTACCCTTTTAAGGAAATGTTAACATAATTGATGTTATAAATGCCCAAATAAATGTAATTTGAGACTTTTTATGAATTCCACTAATTTTATAGGTTACTATTATATATTAGTGTTGATTTAATCAACTTGGTTTGAACATATAATTCTATTATGACTTTCAAAAAAATCATATATCAAATAGTGTCAAAATTGACACAAAATATGTTTTTAAATCAAATATTATACGATTAATTGTTATTTTATTACTAAAAATCTAAGGTTCAGCCAAATGACTTAGATAAGGATATATATATTAATAATAAACAAATTGGGGTTCTTTTGGCATGTTATAGTTAGTGTATTAACCATATAGTGTAAGAAAACAAAAAGACACGGTAAAAGTTAAATTATTTAACTTAGAGTTAAATCTAATTGATAAGGTTAAAATAATAACCTAAACTTGTCTAAATCCAATTGGTTGATAGGATTTAGACCCATACCCACTTTATCTCCGAAATAAGACCCTTTGGGACCATTATAAACCGATTTTGACTTTAATATAAAATAATATTTTGAGATATTCCTAAGGTGCCCCTCTCCTCCCTTATAAAAGGGCACCTCCTCCCCCTCCTCCTCACACCAATTTGAGCACTCAAGCTCGGCCAACCCCCGAAAAAATCCCTTCTCCACTTCCATAGAATAATCCTAGAGGTCCTGGTCTTCTTCAAAGACCAATCTTAGTTCCCTAAGTGGAAGATTCAAAGAGGCGTTTCAAAGAAGAGGTAATATCCATTACCGATCTTTTCAATTTCTTTCTTCTTCAACTTCTTCTTCTTTAGTTGTTTCATGATAAAGTAATAACATCAGTATTACTTACATACTGATATGTTATTATGAATATGAAACAACCCTAATTCATCTTCTATCCATCCTACGGATAAATGAAATCCCCGCGCGTGAGTACGTACGGAATACCGTCTCCACGCCGTGGTGTAATCTATTTTCCACCATCACCTTACAAGGATGGGTATAATGGTGTAATGAGTAACTATATATGATTATTATAAAGTTATATTGATACTGAAATAGTATAAATACACTTAAAAACAATTCCATGATCATGGGAACAATATCATCGCTCGTGCGTACGTACGGAATACCGTCTCCACGATGTGATGCGACTCGTTCTACATGATCATCATTACATAGTAATTATATAAATGAATTGAATTAATAAATATGATATATGTTACACTAATACCATTCTGGATATAAGGTATCTATAACCTTAAAAGAAGAATAAGAATTTATTCGGCAAAACACGCATAAGAACAAAAGGCAATAAAGACCCGAGTAACAAGTAACAATGAAATATTACTAATAAGAAGCTAATAATATGACCATATATGATATCATATAAAAATTTATGATTCTGGAATAAGTCAATAACATTATTTAAACCATTATACAAGAGCTTCGAACATGCACAAAGCAAATCGGACCTAAGGTAAGGGAAATATCACAATCTCATTTTTATCCGAGATTGTTTATACTTTGAAATTTACTGGGGTGTATTTTATCATCCACATCCATGTTTCCTCAATATGTAATATTATTTCCATCCACCTACAATTTTTTAAATCCAATTTTCCCCTTCGGTGAGTTTTTAGTAAAAGATATGAAAGGAATATTTTGTTGTTTTTCATACGAGGTACTTTTTGACTTTTCTGACAAAAGTACGAGAAGAATGTTTTTTTAACTTATACGGCATGAATGGATTTTTAAAACATTACTTCCAAGAATCTTCCTTTACAAGTTTTCAAGTTTATTTTTAATCAACTTATTTTAGTTTAAAGTTGTATGACATGTTAAGAAAGGAAAAATGTTTTTGAAGTAGAAAGGATATTTTCCTCAAGAATGGAGTTCAAGTGTTTTATCAAAATTATTTTCCATCTAAGATAATAAAGGGTTTTGTTTTATCCCTATTATTACATTGATTTGATTATGTTGTGATGGAATTATTTTTATGAATTCCTTTATCTTATATGAATTGTTTTATGATGTTATGATGTTTAAGAATCCCATTTTTATTACATGGGTTATGCAATGATGTATGATTTATGATTTTGTGGCACACATAAGAATGGTATCATTATGAGATGGGTGGGACCTATATCTCCCTCCAATGCATTGGGTAAAGATTTTATATCTCATGAGATAGACATGGCTGGAACGGTAGGTTATACCGGTTCAGTGAAACAGGACTGAAACGAGGGTTACTCGGTTCAGAAAGGGACTTTGTCCACTAAGATAGTCTTGGCAATGAGTCTTGACTAACAAGAAATGATTCTCTATGATTATGTGTGTATGACACAAAGTTTCATGTTATAATTTATGATTATTGTGATTACATTTCACTGCCATGATTTATCCCATGTTATGAAATTATGATCTCTTTTGCAGGTTAAGATTTCCAAAAGTTATGTGCTTATGTATATGATGTGATTGATATTTCTTTTGTTTACCCTTACTGAGCATTTGAGCTCACCCTTTTGTATGTTTTCTTTCCCCAGGTCAGGAAGAAGGTTATTAAGTAAGATATGCCAAAAGGGACTATAGATATGATGAAATAAATGAAAGACAGTGTAGACGCTTTATGAACCAGTTGTTTATGTTTCCCAGTTTCTAAAGACACTATACCTATACGGTCCTTTCGTGGTTTTGTTATATGTTGTAATAAGTATGCTTCAATTTTGAAGTATTAACAATGTATGTAAAGTATGGGTCGTTTTAGGAGTGTTTAGTATCTTATGTACAAAACATGTAAAAATTCAGCAAGTGTTCATGATGAATGTACACATTCAACCCCTCACAAATTTTATCACCTCCAACTCACTCTCCCCATGGTCCATTTCTGTGGGTCACAACCAAGTAGTGAATAATAATGAGTAACCATCCTATTTTCTCCATTTTTTTCTTTCATTATGTTTTTTTTCAATGTACAAAACTGTATATTTTTTGTATTGTTTTTTTGGAGATAAAGAGAGAAATATGTCTAAAAAAATGATGTAATATGGATTGTAAACCTATTTCCCAAGGAAAATGTAGGCACCCTTTATATCAACCCATAAAAATTATTCTATTCCCAGAATTCCCATGGAAACACCCTTTCTCCCACACTTGTTGAAAATAAAACAAGAATATACACAAGCGATGGGTAGGTAGGGATAAATAAGCTTGAAATGTGGCTACCTAATAGGAATTTCATGGTATCTAAGGATTAAGAAGGATAAAATGTCAAGGTGGACAAAACTAGAGGTTAATTGTACAAAGGGATTTTCAATGAACGGTTGCCTCTATCATGAATGTAGCATACTTGAATCTTATGGATTCAAACAAAATCAAGGAAAGTTCTAGTTTCTCTAATTTACTCGAGACTCTAAAGAAAGTGATTAAAATAAATAATATGCAATAAAGGTCTTAGAATATCTCTTAGGTAATAGATTAAAATATTGGTCAGTGCTAATGATCCATGGGTTTCATAAATCAATTAAATACCTAAAACTGATTTGAAAATAAAAATTCTAGAAAAAGAATCCATATCAACATTCATTTTAAATTTTTTTTTCCAAAAATAATGAAATTTTCCTCACAATAATCTTAAGCATGAAAAATGATTTTGGATATTATTTTTTATGATAAATTTTTATCTAAAAACACAAAATAAGGTAAAAAGAAATCAAAAATGATTACACATTTTTGTTTTTTGTTTTTGTTTTTGTTTTCTATTTTTTTATTTTGTTTAATCCTAAATATGACATGTCATATGTGGCATCTATCAGTTGGATTTATTCTATGAGATGATTTGGAAAATCCTCATAGAAGTGTTTGATCCTCTTCCTATTGATAGTAATCTGTTTTCCACTCTTCTCATGCAAAACCTATATATCAGCAAAAGGGTAAACATTAGTAACTATATAAGGACCAAGCCATCAGGAATGAAGCTTACCTGGGTGGAGTTTTAGCCTGTAATTGTACATGAGGACCTTCTCACCAATATGAAACTTTTGTTGATGAATCATGCTATCATGGATATCCTTTGTCTTCTCTTTATAGATACGTGAGTTCTCATATGCATCACGTCGAATTTCTTCCAACTCTTGAATCTGCAGCTTGGTTTGCTCACCTACATCTAAAAGATTCATTTTACATTTTTTAACATCCCTATATGCACAGTGTTCTACCTCCACTAAAAGGTGAAAAGCCTTTCCAAACACAATCCTGTATGGTGACATTCTGATTGGGGTTTTAAAAGCTGTACGGTACGCCCAAAGTGCATCATCCAAGTGCAAACTCTAATCTTTCCTATTGGGTTGTACCATTTTTCCAAGATTCTCTTAACTTCCTGATTTGAGATTTTTTCTTGTCCATTAGTTTGGGGGTGATATGTAGTAGAGACTTTATGATCAACCCCATACTTACGAAGAAAATTTTTCATGTTGCGATTTCAAAAATGTGAACCCTAATCACTAATGATGAATCTCGGTAAACCAAACCTACTGAAAATTTGGGACCTCACAAAATCAAAAACCACTCGAGAGTCATCGGTCCTGGTGGCCTTTAATTCCACCCATTTAGACACATATTCAATAACCAATAAAATATACAAAAATCCAAATGAATTTGGAAAATTCCCCATGAAGTCAATGCCCCATGCATCAAAAATTTCATAGAATAACATGGGATGTTGGGGCATTTCATTCCTCTTAGAGATATTACCTATGAATTGACAACAACTACATGAATTGAAAAATATATGGGCATCTCTATACAATGTTGTCCAATAAAGACCTAAGTCAAGGACCTTTCGAGCTGTACGTTTAGAGCCAAAGTGGCCCCCACAGGCCAAGGTGTGGCAGAAGGTCAAAATAGAGGTGAAATCATGGTCAAGGACACACCGATGAACTACTTGGTCACCAAAAATTCTCCAAAAATATGGGTCATCCGGAATGTTCCACCGAGAATCATGCTTATGTCTCTGGGATTGTAAAGTGCTGAAATCAGTGGGGACCCTAGATGTTACTAGAAAATTCACAATGTTCGCATACCAGGGGGTAAGGTCCACAACATCACAAAGGTTCTCATGAAGGAAGAATTATCCAATGGGGAGGGGTGAGTCAACATGATGGTCGAATGGTGGGGAAATCCTACTAATGTGGTCAACTACCACATTTTCCACTCCTCTCTTATCTATAATCTCAAGGTCAAACTACTGGAGGAGGATCATCCACTAAATGAGGTGGGGCTTAGCTTCAGGTTTCTTTAGGAGGAGACAATGGGCAACATGATCAGAAAAGACAATGATTTTTGACCTGATAAGATATGAATGGATTTTCCAAGGAAAACAAAATAGAAATAAGTTCTTTTTCAATGGTTGTGTAGTTTTCTTGGGCAGGTTCAAGGGTACGTGAGTCATACACAATTACATAAGGAGCCTTTTTAACCCTTTGTGATAAAACTGCCCCAAGTGCAAAAGTTAGAGGAATCATACATAAGCTCAAAGGGGAGATAACACCCTGGTGGTTGAATGATGGGAGGTGATTTCATATTCCTTTTAAGTGAATTGAAATAATCCTCACAATTTTTATCAAACACAAACTCAGACTCTTTTTTGTAATAATCGGGACAAGGGAAGTGCGATCATACTGAAGTCCTTAATGAATTAGTGGTAAAAACCATCATGACCCAAGAAAGACATCACCTCACGAACACATTTTTGATATGTAAGGGTTGAAATTAATTCAATTTTTCATTTATCCACTTGAATTACCTCTTTTGAAATAACATGCCCAAGAACTATCCCCCATTCAACCATAAAATAACATTTCTTGTAATTTAATACAAGATCTTTTTCTATGTAACGATAGACGATAAAACCTAGGTGAGCAAAACAATCATCAAAGGAAGTTCCATAAACTGTGAAATCACCCATAAAAACATCCATGCAATTCTCTAGGTAATATAAAAATATACTCAACATACAACACTAAAAAGTACCAGGAGCATTAAAAAGACCAAAAGGAAACCTTATGTATGAAAATGTTCCAAATGGATAGGTAAATGTTGTCTTTTTTTGATCCAAAAAGGCTATATAAATTTTAAAATAACTCAAATATCCATCAAGGAAACAATAATGGGACTTACCAGCAAATTGTTCTAGAATTTGGTCAATGAAAGGTAGAGGAAAGTGGTCCTTCTGTGTGGCTTGATTTAGTCGATGGTAGTCAATACAGACTCGCCAACTATTTTGCACATATTTTGGAACCAATTCATTCATTTCATTTGACACAACTGTTATTCCTATTTTTTAGTCACAATTTTCACTGGGCTAACCGATTTACTATTAAATATAGGATAAATGATCCCTACAACAAGTAACTTACTTACTTCCAATTTTACCACTTCAAGGAGAGTGGGATTCAACCGACGTTCAGATTGTCTAACGAGTTTAGACTTATCATCCAAAAGTATATAGTTCATACAAATAGATGGGCTAATCCTGGTAATGTCAGCCAATGTCTATCCTATTTCCTTTTTACACTCTCTCAAAAGGTTGAGCAGTTTTGATTCTTACTGTGGAGAGAGGTTATTGGAAATAATTATGGGCAGTTGGTCAATACCCTCAAGATAATAATATTTTAAATTATAAGGAAGGGGTTTTAATTCCAGCACCGGGGTTTTTTTTATTGAAGGAGGGGATTTGGGGGGATTAAGATCCATGAAACTGTTTATCTGATCCTGTTTATTCTATAAGGATAGAGAATCTATTGAAATGAGATTTGTCGAATCATCGACGATCATGGGTACCTTAAAATGAACACACTCATAAATTAAATCAAAAAATTTACACTTTTCATAACCCACACAACACTCAAAAAATAAATCAAAACTCCAATAATCGAAGGGTAAAATAGAGGAAAATGAGTCTGCGTATTGGTTGAGGAGAGAATTTTGTGTGTGTACATCGTTTGAGAGAACTTCCATCAAATAGATAGGAAGAGTGGAGTTCTCTTCAATGGGGTGTTTCATAGCCTCAAGGATGTTAAAACTTACCTTTTATCTTCCAAATTCTATAGACAACGTACCCTTGTGAACATTAATGATCATCTTTGCTGTTTTGAGGAATGGCCTCCCATGTATGAGAGGGGCATGTCCTTGGGTTCAGGCATCCTCCATATCAAGAATATAGAATTTAGCATGGAATATGAGATTCTTTACTCTTATAAGGACATCCTCAATCACTCCTATTGGATTCGTAGTACTCTGGTTTGCAAGTTTCGCGAAAATTCCTATTGGTTGAAGCTCTCCAACCTGTAGAGAAGTATACATGGAGTGAGGAATTACATTAATGGAAACACTTAAATCTAACAGAGCATCTGAAAGGAATGTCACTACTAGAAAAATAACCTATAGTCACGGTTTAGTTGGTCTGTGGCTATAGGTTAAGATATAGCCATGATTATTAGAAAACCGTAGTTTTAGAATAGATAAATCCACGGTAAAAAAGATCCCGTGGAAACAGTGATTCCTCCCTCATCACGACTCATCTCCCTCATCGCAACTCATCTCCCACCCGCAATCCCCTCCCTCTTTGTGACTCATCTCATCTTCCACCCGTAATCCCCTCCCTTGTCGCGACTCATCTCCCACCCTCAAAACCATCCTCCCTCGTCATCGACTGATCGATTCTCCCTCAGCCGATCCTCGTTGGATTCTCCATTTGGTTCCTCCATCCCTCGCGCAATCCCTCCCATCCCCTTCATCGCATGTCCTTCTCCTCCACTACCTTCATATGGAGTTCCTCCTCTAATCAGTGCGTCGGCCGAACCGACACCTTCCACGAGTGGGATCCATGTGAGTTGACCCCTACACTTTATGTGAAGATTACTGCAGTTACTCCTTCATGAAATATTCTTTCCAAAGCAATTCATACTATCTCCAGTGATCGTTTGGCCATACCTCTACAGTTGATGGTGATTTTCAAGGTTCTTCCCCCTACTATGAACATTTCAATTGCTAAAAATACATTTATTTCATATTAATAACTGTGTTCATGTTTTTCTTTATAGGTATTTATTTTCCAGTATTACTCACACTGCTATTCAATTCCTAGGGTTTGAATGAGTAAGTACGCTGAATTAAACCTTATTGTATTTTTTTTATGCATAAGTCAATAATTCTCTTACTGTGTTGTGTATACATATTAAGGAGAAAAACATTATTGAATTTTTTGTTTAGATTTTTTATTGATCATATTACTATATTTATACATTGAGTGTAGTTTTCGCCAACAACAACCACTTATGTTGGTGAATTCCCCTGTTTTCTAGTATTACTGATCACAGATATCAATACCTTTTTGTTGCAGTAGCTCATCATAACAAATATTTCTATGATATATTCTAATTTTAGACCCATGAAAGTGATTCATTATTCATTAATTAATCAATGTGAAACATACTCACTAATTCTGATTATCATGGGTCCAAAATTTTCTCTCATGAAAATGATCTAAAGTTCCATTTATTTTATTATTGTGAATGGTATTTATGGAAACATTAATTTAAGTCCCGATGAACATATAATTCCATGCCCATTGTCTTCTAAATTTCATGGTTTCTTGATGATAAATGATGCAAGGAGTTGGCCTTCAATTACGCCATTACCATCATATGAAAGAGGGAGAGAGCGTCCCAAAGATAGTTTAACGAGCTTTATCCATGCAAGAAAAGTTGAGGATGTGATAATTACTGGTGAGTACAGATAGAATCCCTGAACATAAAATTGCCTTACGATCAAATAATGTTAGGAAAGCATTTTATTCTCATCTTTGATCAGTATTTGAACAAGATATCTTCACTACACCGTAAAGGAATAAATCCAACCCAATGTATGATTCTTTGGGGTGGGGTTTAGGGTAAATAAATATATTCATGTATCACTTAACCCTACCCTTGAATTTTAGTCAACTATTTGGTGGGTATCATCATCATCCCTTCTATATGGTGTGTTATTCACAAAGAAGGGTACATCTTGTACACTTAGTTAAGGCTGAGTGATAGAGTGAAAAAAATAAGCGGTTTTTGTTCAATTTCTCAAACTGTTAATCACAAGAAATAAGTGTTGTAAACAGTTTCAGATTTTTTCTCAAACATAGCCATAAATAAGCGACGCAAAAATATTTTTCAGTATGTAATCTATAAATACTTATACAGAAGCATGTATCATAGGTGATAAGTGTTGGAAGTGCTTTTCAATAAGTTTTACCAAACTCAATTTAAATGGGATGTCATATATTTGATTTTAACACATGATGATGCATGAAAAATGTGTTCTTATCATATCTTTCACCTCCCTCCTCTCCTCCCAAGTTTAGGTTAATTACCTTTTTGAGTTTTAGGTGAGAATGGGACAATTGATGGACAAGTAGATGATGATTGGTGGAACATATGGAGGCGAAGAACATCGCAATTCACTAGACCTCATCTTATTGAATTCATGCATTCTCAGGACATCATCATTTCATATGTGACATTTCGGAAAGAAATGATGAAAATAATATTAGGGATTCATATAGATTAAGAAAAATGAGGTAATATGAAGATCAAATAAATAAATTTGATCATCCATAGGAATAATGTTTTTCCATATCGTCCATATTAAAATAAATTTTGATGACAAGCTGAAGTTCTTTATAAACTTGTTAAGATAGCTAGGTTAAAGGAATATTTCCAGCTATAACTCCAAAGAATTTATCAATTTGAATCCTCCTGGAAACATGCATGTCCTTGCTACAATAAAGCTTATATTTCCTCCAACTAATGGCTTGTCTTGAGAAAGATTCATAATGCTTGAAAATCCCCTTGATGAAAGAAAGTGATCGGTCATCATTTTGACAAAAAATGAGAATTTCATCAACATAAAACAAGTGGGTGGGTGCTCTTATCTTTCTAGTGGCCTTAACTGGTGATAAATCCCCATAATATGTATCTTTTAGGAGGCATTTTATATGTTAATCCCTGATAATTCCAAATAAAAAAGTTGAGGGAGGATCCCCATATCTCACCCATTGGGTATGACCGAAGTATCTTTTGTGAGACCCACTAATAATGAAAGAGTCTTTATTTGTAGATAAGGTCTTGAATAAGATTAATAAATATGGTTGATAAACCAAAACTGTCAAGTACTTAAAAAGTGAAATCCTAGCTAAGAGTGTCAAAATCTTTAGAGATGTCAATATTTAAATCAATATTTCTAGGCTTGGATCTCCTCAAAAAAAATATTCACACATTCATAGTTAGTATATAAATAATCCTTCACTTCCATGTATAAGCACCAACTAATTTAGAGAAACAATTGAACTTAGAATAACCCCTAAACTTATAATAGTCACCTTACTGATGAGCTTATGAAGATTATTTTTCACAATTATAGGCTTATAGTCTCCAACATCAAGGTAATTTTCAACCTTTGGAATGATGGTTATTAATTGAGAGTTGTTACCTAAAGGAATAAATTCTTGTATAAAAAATTATTGAACAACCTGTACAAGTTCCAAATGAGTCACATCGCAAAAATGAATTAAGAAGTGATTAGAGAATCTATCCAGTTTAGCTGCACTATCCTTATTATGAGATAAAAGTACCTATTTAATTTCATCCTTAGTAGGTAAGGCAGTGAGAAAGGAATTCTTACTCAAGACTTGCAATATTAAATAGAGGTTCAAAGTGACTGAACAAGGCATTGGATATACTCCCCTAATTATTAAAAGTCTCTCTTTTCACCTTAATGATGGTGAAATTTTTCATATTCCTTATTTTCTTATTCATAATGTGAAAAAATCAAGTGTTTCTATCACCTTATTTGAACCATATTAAATGAATATACTTTATAAGAATCCTCTTATGTGTAAGAATGAGCTTGTTAATCTCAAATTTCAGTAGAAATTCCTTAGATGAGAGGGTATCAAGGTTAGAAGAACTATTTTTACATTTCAAAATATCATCCACAAACTACTTGATTTACTCATTCAATTTAGTGAATTTATCCCTGGTCTATCCTTTGATAGAATATTTAGTATATTTAAGCTTTAACATGAGCCTTTGGAAAGCATTTTCTTCAAATATCCTCATCCATTTCTATTGTACAATTTCACTGCATTTCTTAAAATGGAGCCAAGCATTACTGAATTTAAAAGGGATAGCATGTATCATTTCATTAGTGGATAAACATAATAGAAGTGTGTGGTGATCTGAGTAAACATTGTGAAGATCTATACATTATAATATAGAATCCATATCAAGGCCATTAATGTAAATAAAGGCCTTATCAATCCTACTAGACTACCTTCGATTAACAGTGTATCTGGTCCAGGTGAACTGAGCTCCTTAAGAATAAATTTCATAAAAGAGTCCCTGATCAATTAATCTCTAAAAGTCTATGGTTATGACATGAAAAAAAATTATATATCTTTATTTCATCAAGACTAAGAATTGAATTAAATTCCCCTAACAGTAACCAATTACAAGATGGAGGCACTACTGTAGAGACTACTTTTGGGAAGGCTGTCATTGCTACTTTTTTATCAGATAGATTGTTCATTTTTGTCACCCCCTTTTTTAAAATTATTTATTATGCCTATGGATTCCATGCATTATTTATTTTTTCACCATTTGTGTTGAAAATTGTTTTATGTTGATTTGGTTCTATGCATACAACATTAGTGACAATCCATGCTATCATTTTTGGAAATTGTTACTCAATATGGTCGAATTGATTGGAGTCCACAATATAGAACTTTATTATTTTTTGGTTGATCTAAATTTCGAAATATCTATCCTATATTATCCCCTTCTCCTTTTCTCTAGGTAAGTTTCTTTGATCATTAGTACATTCTGAGAAAGTTCTATAGCACTTCTTGTTTTGTTTTTCAAATTTTTCTCATGTGGGTCCCTCTTTGGTTTTTCCAATTTTGGCATCTGGCTTCCATATGTATCTTGAGTTGGTTAGTAATACTTCTTCCATATTCAATTATCGAAGAGTTAAATGATTTTTTCATGTTATTTTAAAACCATGCGTTGGAAATTGTATCCATTTAGCTTCTCACATATTACAACCACTCACTAGTTGAAAACTCATGTAACATCAGTGGACATTTCTAAGAGATCATATTTCTTCTCTTCCTTGTCTAATTCTTATGAAAAGTTAGATGATTCTGTTGTTTCTGATACATACATTGATCTCTTGAAAATTTCATTATCCAATTCCTTGCTTGGTATGGATGCCAATGATCCTCCTAAAACATTGGCAACCATGAAATTTATTGGTTCCATATTTTCCAATGTAAGAACTAGCTTTCATAAAAAAACATGATATATGTGCTTTTACATGGAGAAGAAAACTTCTATTTCATTTGAGAATTGTTACAGATAGCTGCCCTGGAAGATGACAATGATGGTTTGTCATTCATGCCAATGATCTAATTTTCTGAATGGGTGGATGAGTTCTCGTATCATCTATTCTCTTTACTTCTACACTTGGAACCAAACAGTGTTATGTAAGTGTTTATGCCTCTTTTTTCTGTCCCTTTCTTCAATAATTCATGTACTATTCTAATATTTAGTTATGAATTGTCTAGTTATTAAGTAGTTTATGGTATTTTAGAAGTTAAGGGCTACACTCTTCATCGGTTTTAGGAACGTTCCTGATTGAGGATGGTCCCTATTATTTTTTCATGCTGAAAATCTTACTTAGGAAGCTCTCTCAAAGTCTCTATAGTCAGGTATGTCCTGTAATTGAAGGTTGTTCAATATAGTAGCTTCAAGAATCCATTTTTCTTCATTTTTTAAGATGATTTAATCTTTGGAAAATCTGTATAATTACCTAAAGTGTGTAAAATGTGTCCTTTTTTTTCTGTCTACAGTTGACACACTGATCACATATATATAAGAAGTTGTTATATCTCATTTCTTTTCCCACTATTTTCTTATAAGTGGTTTCTTATGATAAGACCGGTTATATCCACCACCATCGAAGACAATGAGTTCAAGATTTGGGTAAGGTTTATTCCGTTTTTATTCTTTGGCCCAATTTTAATTAGGGCTTTTTTGATTTTTGGGTTCCTTATATTTTTGTTGTGTGTTTTGGATTTCATTGAGGTGGATTTGAGTCACCGTTGATGAAGGCTTACATGTGTATGAATAGGTAGGCATATGCATATATAAGTTCCCCCTTTATATATATTCACTCATGGTAGTATGAATATATATATTGGGGCTAGGTGTGCTTATATATAGATATGAAAAATGAATACACGTGTAAGTGTAAAGGGGTATATGCAAGTATAAACATATATATAAGGACCCCCTTGTGAATATTTGGCCATGGAAATACGTACATAGGGGCTAGGTTTCCTTATATATATGTTAAGTTGCATATGCGTGCACATGGAAAAAATGAAGATTCGAGTTGTCGTCGTCAAAAGCAAACACGCCTTGAGGTTGAGGTAGGGTCCCTCTCGTAGCCTATTTAATTCAAGAATTTTTTAAATTGCATTTAGTTGCCTTCTTAATTTTGCATGTTTATATTAAATTTAAATTCTTGAATAAGTGTTATTTAAGATAATTGTTTTGTTTGATAAATAAGTCATGGTTTTGTAATAAAACCCCTCCAACGGAGGTGCGCTGTCTGCGAAAACTCACAGTGGTATACCTTGCTTAACATTGTTGAATTGATGTTTTCCTTATACTTGATGTCGTTGTTAGTCATAAATCTCACATCGTACTGGACCCTTTTTATATCCCTATATGGATTTTCCCTCTTTTTATTAAAACAGTTGTTTGAACCAAGACACTCTTTAAGTGCCGTTAGACTTTTAGGATGGGTCCCATGTTGTGTGACCATGTCACATGGCATGTGATATTTAAATCCAACCAAAAGCCCAGTTCCACAGCCCAGGGGTTCCACAGTACCAGTAATGTCAGATTACATGTTATGTAACTAGTGATTTTCTTGATCCCATGGGGTATTACTCTAGGTATTCCTACACATTTCTAGATATCCAAACCTCACCAAATTAGGTATATCAGGGGTCATCCAATCCTCTAGTCATCACAGATTAGCATTAATTTCTTTAAATCTTTTGAGAAAACATCCTCTCATGCCATCCATATCATCCTATTTAAAACTAAGTGGAAAATATTGCCCCGCAGATGTCGCTGGACCGGGAAAACACGCTGCGATCATGCCGCGGTCACGCTGCGGTCACGCCGCGGTCACGCCGCGGTCACGACGCGGTAATGCCGCGATTTGGCCCTGCTCCTGCCACATCCAGCCCACACCAGCCCCCTTCCACCTTCATTTCAGCCCGCTGCCAACAGCATTCCAGCCTGCAACAGCCCCCGTTCCACCTTCGAATCAGCCCGCACCATCCCCCCAGCACCTACAACCAGCCCCCTTCCACCTGCATTCGAGCCCTCACCGAATTAGGTATATCAGGGGTCATCCAATCCTCTAGTCATCACAGATTAGAATTCATTTCATTAAATATTCTGAGAAAACATCCTCTCATACCATCCATATTATTCTATTTGAAACTAAGTGGAAGATGCTGCCCCGCAGATGTCGCTGGACCAGGCCAACATGCTGCGGTCATGCCGTGGTCACGCCGCGGTCACGCCGCGGTAATGCCATGATTTGGCCCGGATCCAGCCACATCCAGCCCACACCAGCCCCCTTCCACCTTCATTTCAGCCCACTTCCACTAGCATTCTAGCCCGCAATAGCCCCCCGCCACCTTCGAATCAGCCTGCACCATCCCCCCCAGCACCTGCAACCAGCCCCCTTCCACCAGCATTCCAGCCCCCTTCCACCTGCATTCGAGCCCGCACCATCCCCCAGCCACCTGCAATCCAGCTCACACCATTTAGGTCATGCCCTTTGGATTAAATAATGATGACACTACATACCAACACTACACACATTATATCATTAATACCTTCTTAGAAAGAATAGATGAATGATTTTGTTAATGACATGGTTATCAAATCTCAATAGAGATGTGATTATTTCAAAGATCTTGAAACAATATTTAACAAGTTGCAGTAGCACAACCTAAACATGAATCTAGTAAAATGCGTTTTCAGGGTAACTCTAGGGAAATTCGATAGATTTGTGGTGTGATACAATGAAATTGAGTTTGAATCTAAAAAAACAAGTTCAGTTTTATCAATTTCACTCCCTCAGATTCTTAAAGAATTTAGGGGGCTCTAGGGGAACCTTTCTTACATTTATAACTTCATAGCTAACCTGGCTGACATGTCTCTACGCTTCAACATGTTAATGAAGAAGGGATTCACCTTCCATTTCAATGAGGAATTCCATGAAGCCTTTGAGATTCTAAATAAATACTTACTGCACTGACCAGTATTAATTCCATTGGTGGAAGGAATTCCACTCATCTTATTTGTGGCCTTCATAAATTGATTTCTCAGTGTTCTCATTGCACATGATATGTATTTTTTTTCTACCTCCCAGAGTCCTATCAAAAAAATTATGGAGAACCCAAATATTATCTGTTTATGTCCAAGGATTGTATTACTTTCTCTAAACAATGTAATTTTTCTATACTCTTTCTCACTATCTGATGGATGGACAAATAATTAGATAGAATATGAAGCCCTAATTTCTATCTTGGAACTGGCACTATAGTTGAAAATATACTACCTAAATATCATAGGAGATTCAAATCTAGTGATAAAATATATGATGATGAATATGAAATAAAAAAGGATGAACCGACCCCTCTCACTGGCTATGTTTGAAGATTGATGGAAGATTTCCATTTTGAACCCACATTATATCTTGTACCCTATCAAAAAATGATTTTACTGATGTAATGTCTAATGAAATTGTAGTTTTAGCTGACCCTGATCAGTATGAGGTTTTCTACCACATTACACATCAAAGGATGGTCTCATATATCATCATCCGTGACATGGAAGAAATCAATCAGATCAAAACTTCCCTAGTTCCTGATGAACTGATATCCACCCCTAGATGGCAGGTTCCCATAATTGATTATCTTCAAAATGGGACCCTCCTGATATAGTGAGTTGGAAGGGAATAAATTTGGCATCAGGTATAGATCTTTACGCTTCAGGATGGCCCAAAAGAAAAGAAATCCTTCTACAATATTGAAAATGAGACCAACTTCTTCTATAGATAGTTAAAGAAAGTGTACCAAGAGTATACCATTGAGTCTAACTGATAGAAGCCAACAGATGAAGAAAAGTAGGTATCTATGAGATGTTGTTTGGAAGGGGGAATAATAAAAGGAGGATATTGTTTTTTTAGAAAACGAATCTGCTGTGCAGATACAGGGGAAGCAGCCATCGACCTCACGGTGCAACCACGGGGAGTCCTTTCTTCAACTTTTCTTCTTTTTTCCTACTGTAAATTCTTCTCGTTATTATAGTATAAATCAACAGAAACTCTTGTTTTTATTCTCTCTCTGACTTGAACACCTATCATTAACCACTCATACCACTATCATGTAGCAACAAATGGACAGATTCAGGCCTCCAATAAGTCTCTATCGAATAAGTAGTAAAATATGGTTGAAAAATAGAATAAGTCCTAGACGGACAAGCTCCTACATGATTTATGGGACTACCATACCACCATGTGAACTACTACCCAAGAGACACTGTACACAAAACTGAGCTAGTTTTTCCCATTGAAGTCCAGTTTCCATCTCTAAAAATAGCTATATGTGGAAAACTCTACATTTGGGCCAGACCTATATAGGGAACAACCCATTCATGAACTATATGTGGGTTTAATTCTCCCCTGACATGATACATAGTGACACCCATATCTATTATCTTGGGTCCAGCCACAATATTTCATTTTCATGCTATGGAATCTAATCCTTTATGCATGACATTAAACTACATGGTTTTTGAAGAACTATGTGTGGTTTGATTCTAGTCATCACACGATATGTATTGATGCATGAAGCTCCCATCCTTGGTCCAGCTGCAAAAATCAATAGGAACAATATCCCCCTCTACATATGGGTCAGACCTACATAGATAGTTTCCCATTCAAGAACTATATGTGGATTTATTTATGTTATCATAGGATATAGAGTGACACCCAAATCTCCAATCTCGTGTCCAACTACAATAATTAATGGGAACAATGCCCCTCTCTATGTATGGGGAAGACTTGTATAGATAGTTTCCCATTCAAGAAATTCATGTGGCTATATTTCTTTCATTATAGGATATTTGGGTCTGATTGGATCTCCAATCTTGGGTCCATTTACAACAATCAACATGAAAATGGTCCCTCCCTGCATATGAGTTAGACCTGCATAGGTATATTTTATACAAGAACAACATAAAACATTATTACTTCTATCATAGGATAAATATGGAAAAATAAATCTTTAATAATGGGTTCAATCACTACATTTAAGATGATAAAAATGCATCTCCAAACATCATACGGAATGGACCTATGTAGTAAGCCATCTGAGACCCACTTTCACACAACTTAACAAACTTCCTAATTTTCCCCTATTTCTCCCACTGATCATTTATCATGTGAGATCAGGGAACCTGGATTGCTAATGGTTCTTTTATCAAACCCCATTTGATACCATATAGAATGATAAGAGAGGTGAACCAGTACCCAAGATACCTCTTAAGAGAGGCCTTGGAACTTATTTGTAGGGAAATATAAAGATGACAAAACACTCATGTCTGATGTGGAACACCGACTCCAATAATGAAAATAAATTGTTTAAATTTTAATGATATATATTTTTAAAAATATATTATTTTAATAATAACCGGTATAACCATGGTTTGATAATTTAATCTTTAACGAGTGCTTTAGATATTTTGATGTTCAGTCTACTTGTGAAAACATTGGACAAATGAGCGAACTAAACTATCCTCAGCTACATTTCACAACACTTAATGAAAAGTACATTCTGATTCTAAAAAAATAGTTACACATATCTTTATAAAGAATATTACTTAAATGAGTGATAAAAATACACCTTTTGAATAGTGTTAGGACTCTTCCCTAACAATGGTACTGATTAGGTAGGAATAAGAGAACAAAAATATGGCAGAAGTTGTTATATCCAGTAGAAGTAATTGGAGCAGAGTTAATAGAAAACTAAGAAGAAAAAAATGAAAAAGAAAATGAAGAGGGAAGAGAAGAACTTCTCCTAGAAAGACCACTTCTCAAAGGGCCTCCCAGACCTTCCAAGGATCGGCTCCTAGCCACGCCGTTATTTAATACCCCAACCCAACAACCATCCACCCCTACCTATTATTACCAACCCCTAGTAACTAATAAAAGTAAAAGACAATGTTTCCCTTAAGACATCCCACCAGCCACACCCACATAAGGACATCCCTGCCAAGCACAATTGACAGCCACACATCCACACTCCTAGCATTTCCACCCTTACAAAAAACCACCTTGTCCTCAAGGTGAATATCCAGAAACCGCTAACAGAAATCGTTTCCTGGTTGATTGCACGTGCTTTAAAGAGTATCAACTCATGGGAAAACTTCATCTTAATCAAGTAAACCATTGTTTCTACCATCACCAGCATCGTCGTCACCACCACCATTGAATTAATTTCTTGACTAAGAGAGCATGGCCGACATGTTTCTTTGCTATTACAATCAACGTATTTGAAGTACTAGTGGCACTATAAACAAATTTTTATTTTTTATTTTCCTCTAAAAGTAATAAATGGACAAGGTTAGGCTTCCCATCGTCATTGATACCAAGAGTAGTGATAAATCCAACACCTAATACCATGGGAAACATTGGTTTGCACTCTTCATTCCAAATATCATATTGTCTCATTTCATCTTTAAGACAGTTGTTGGATATAACTGCAATATCCTTCTCTCCCTCCATAATAGCATTATCTGGAACATGTAGGAGCTCCTTCCGGTGCAGTGCTTCTTGATCCTTTATGTCCTTTCATCCACCAACATCCCGTGTAAAACCAAATAGTTTCAGCATAGATAGCCCGACTGTAATGGCATCCCAACTATAGCCTTTATTCACCATTCCAAAAACCAAGTGCTGCTCATCCATAGTCTATTTGGACAACCTAAGAAAACCTTCCAGTACTCTGACAGGATTTTGATGTGTTGCTAATTTGAAAAACTTCAACATATGTACAGCAGGGGGTGTCCAGGTAGGGGGACTAGCAGGGGGCAGGGGGACTAGTAGGGGGCAGGGGGGACTAGCAGGGGGGTGGTAGGGGGCAGGGGGACTGGAAGAGGGAATAGCAGGGGGCAGGGGGACTAGCAGGGGACTGGCAGGGGGCCTAGTAGGGTGCAGGGGGGACTGGCTGGGGGGGACTAGCAGGGGGCATGGGGACTAGTAGGGGGACTGGCAGGGGGTGGCAGGGGGGACTAGTAGGGGCAGGGGGGACTAGCAGGGGGTGGCAGGGGCAGGGGGACTGGCAGGGGGTGGCAGGGGGGACTAGCAGGGGGCAGGGGGACTAGTAGGGGCAGGGGGGACTGGCAGGGGGGGTGGCAGGGGGCAGGGGGGACTGGCAGGGGGACTAGCAGGGGGCAGGGGGATTTCTAGACATGTTATGTTTTTTATTGAACTTTGACCTGTAGCCACGGTTTCTAAATGTGGCTATAAGGCTTGTTTGTGTTTTACCTTCTTCCACGGTCTGAAACCATGGCTATAATGCTTTATCCATGGTTTAAAACCATGGATATAGGGATATAGCCAAGGTTTGACTCATGGCTATAGGCTTTATCCACGGTTTTAAACCGTGGCTATAGGAGTTGGCCTATAGCCATGCTAATACTAGCCACAATTCATTGAACTGTGGCTATAACCTATAGCCACAATTTTTGGGCTTATAGCCATAGCTTGAAACTGTGGCTATAGCCTAAATTTCCAGTAGTGTGTCTCCCCTATGGTACATGGTATTGTGAATGTGCTCAGATCCTTGCATTTTTTTGGCATTCCTGGTTGAATCAAGTCAGATACATTCCTTCCCAAGTTGACTCTCTCATTCCCCTTCAGCCTCTTTCTATGGGTGCAAATCTCTTTATGAAATTTGGCATAATAGGAAATTTTATTGACATCATCAGGTAAAGGAATATTAACTTGATTTTTTTAAATGTATCCATTATTTTAGTATAAATCTCATTATCATAAATTTTCTTATATTTAGAGAGTCTTTAAGGGAAAGGAATATGAATGGATTATTCATTTGAATAATCAATGATAATTTTATTACTATTTTTATTTTGTTTTTATTCATTGGAATATTTTATGGGTGGAGAAAGAGTGTTTTCAAGAGGGGTACATACCTGTTGCATAGAATCAATAGAAGAAGAAACTTCTTTACCACTATGACATGTAACTACACATATGTTACCTTTGTCCTTTATATTGGCAATGAGTTGGGATAATAGTTTTTCAGAACCTTTAATCTTAAGCTCACCGATGGTGTTCACCAATTGTACCACTTGAGTTCGTAGGTCTTGAATTGCCGATTGTGTGGTCTGTTGGAACCAGAGGTTTTTGGTTTCCATTTGTTTCACCATGTACTTGAGGCTTGGTTCAGATTTAGGAGGAGGTGGATGATTGTTTTGAGAAGTTGAAGGATAAGAAGGTTGCATACCTTGGCCTTATTGATACCAATTCTTCTTGGGGTTGTTTGAGTTTCCTTCTTGTCAGTACTGGGGTTGTGCTTGCCACCTGAGGTTTGGATTTGGCCTGAATTTTTCCTACTTGAAGGGAGGTGCTTATTAGAATGGATGCCCTGGGAAAATGGCTGCACAAGACTCAGGTGAATCTTAACGTTGTGGGCACTGGTCATAAAAATGAGTATTGTCAGAACAAATTCCACAATGTAATGGAAAAGGAGGAGATTGTGACTTACCTTGTGTTTGAGATAATTGACTTAGAATGGTATGAATATCATCAATATTTTTATATACCTTTTGTTCTAGGGATGAATGACTTACCTCATGAACTCCTCGGTTTGGTGCAATAGCTTGTGTACTAAATTGTTGTGCATTTTTATCCATATTGGCTATTAATTCATGAGTGGCGGAAGGAGTTTTATCAACCAAGGAACCACCAGCTACTACATCAATAATTCCATGATCCATGGGGATAATTACCTCATATAATTATTGGATTAATAGTTGTTCACTAATCTGGTAGTGGGTGCGGCTGGAGCAAATTATTTTGAATCTATCCAAGTATTCATGAAGGGTCTCTCATTGTGATTGCCTAATGCCATAAATTTCTTTCCTAATTGATGCAGTTCATGAGGTAGGGAATAACTTCTCTAATAAGAGTCTTTTCAGGTTATTCCATACCCTAATTGTGGTAGGAAATAGTATAGGCAATCTTTGGCTACACCATCAAGGGAGAAAGGGAAGGCCTTAAACTTAATTAGGTCCTTAGACACATTTTGGGGTTTCATGGTGGAGCACACTATGTGAAACTCCTTAAGGTGTTTATGAGGGTACTCATAGGGAAGACCATGGAATTTAGGAAGAATTTGGATGAGGCCCGATATCAACTCAAAGTTGGCTACTTCTTGAGGATATTGGATGTATGTGGGTTAGTACTCTACATCCAGGGTGGTCAGTTCTTTTAAAGTTTGGTTATTTGGAGCCATGATTACCGAGGTTTGATTAGGTTCAATTTTTGAGTGGTTTAGGACCACTTTAGTTTCCAAAAGAGGTTCCTGAATGTTACTTGCTTTACCTACTCTAGATTCCCTGAGTTGTGAGTGAAGTTTCTTTTCAATTTCAGGGTCAAATTCAAGCAGTTTTTCTTTTTCTGATCGGGTCATGCAAATAAGTTGTGAAGTTTTTTTATGATTTAATATTGATAAAATAACTTAATTAGGATGAAATTAGAATATAATGTTATACTACATAATTTTATAGAGATAGATAGAGAAGAATAAGAATAAATATAGAGAGAGAGATAAAAACACACAAAACAACCAAAAATAGAAATGACAAACAAAAAAACAATCAAATGGGGGTTGTGTATTGGAAGGAGTACTAATTAAGAAGTAAAATAAATAATTAAAAAGGAAATAAAGAAGGAAAAAATGATCTTGGATCCCTGGAAATAGTGCCAAAATTTGATCACGTTGTCGCGCACGTCAAATTAGTTGTTTAATTTTGACTAGAATTTCTACAGTATAACAACAACCATAAGTCATCTCTCGATGGAGCCTTAGATAATTAATTAAAAAATTTGGTTCTAATTATGAAAGTAAAAAAAGGAAACAGGGCTTTATAATACTTGGGTTTGGTGATTAAATACGACAATAGAGAATGAAAGCGATAAAACAAAGTATAAAAAAACAAGATTAATTAAACATGATCAACCCAAGGGAGTCTCATGATGCTCATCCTTCGTCACTTAAAAAGAAAGGGTATAGATATTTTAATACCTATTTTATAACACTTATTACCATAATTTTACTAAGTTTATACTAGGATACCTCCTTGGGTTTAGTCGAAAACACACAATGATTCACCAGACACTGCCGATGATTGGGTGATTTGTGTTTGACTTCATAACTGAAACTCACCAAGGAAACAGACAAAGAACTTGATGTGCTATCCAAGATTGTATGTTATTTTCTTTATGATACCAAGACATAAATGTGCATGGACTTTATAGTGATTATGTGAGTTAAATTGACCAATATGAACCACACAAACACTGTAATTGAATGAGGGAGGAAAAACGGATAAACGGTGTGTGAAACATCACATGAAAGGGTACCCCCAAACATGATCATTTGAGTTTGAGTACAACATAACAGTATATAACTCAATTAAATAAAAGGAGAGGATGAAGAAAAACAACATAAAACCTATAATTAAAAAGATCATTCAAAATAATATAAATATGAAGCTTGAGATTACATTAGGTTCCTCCTTGGGTGTTCACAAGGGGTTTAGAAATCCATGGGAGGGGAGGAAGAAGAATATATTGAAGTAGAACTTACCATAGAATCCATAAATTCTAGGGATGATGGAGAGACACATTTGGGACTCCAAAATGGTAGCACCTTGCCTCTTGGTCGAACTCCAAAATAGGGTTCCCAAGGTGTTCTTTTATAGGAAAATTGGAAGGTGGTTTTGAGCACACAGATTGTGTAAAACCAATTGGCTCATAGGTTTCAACTAGTAGACACTCTAATATTCTTATGGACAAACCTTTAATGTTGTATCCCCACATCAGGAATATCTCCACCCAAATTTTGGCTTCATTTGGAAATCACAGTAGGAGATATTGATAAAATACAGAACACCGCTTTTGACTTGTGCAGATTTGATTCCCTGGACAGATCAGTTCGGATGGGCATTTTAGAGGACGAATGGGGATTTGATTCCTTCATATGAAATGTAGCCCATTAAAATTTGGACGCGACCACAAAATTTGATCCCATTTTAATACACTGTTTATTAGAAGCATGCATTTTAGTCCACTAGTGTGCTTGGATCATGTGCATATTGGACAATTTTTCTTGGACTTCATCATGGGTCCTCCAAATCACCTCCACCTATAATATAATTATCAAAACAAGTAATATTTCCATTTTTAATAGTGTTAAACACAAAATAATTGAATCAAACATGAAGTTTAATTTTTTATTATACTTGTAATTTTCTATACAAAACCATTTTAATACATTTGTACAAGGGTGAAATAAAATAGTGAATCGTGGTATGATCAATCCCCATAAGAGAGATAATATTCTAGCAGTACCACCTCTGAGTTTAGTACATTTTAGGGATCTGGTATGTACTTTCTCAGGAGAGATACATGGAACAATTTATAAATTTTAGTCATACTTAGTGGAAGTGAAACACAATCGACCAATGCTTCTATGTGATCAAGGATCTCAAAGGGGCCAATGTACTTTGGGCTTATCTTCCCTTTATTTTCAAACTGCATGACTCTATTCCATGATGATATTAGAAGGAATACATTATATTTAACATCAAACTACAAGTCCCTTCAACAATTGTCAGCATATGTCTTTTTTCAACTCTGAGCAGCTTTTATATATTGTTGGATGGCTTGAAACTTCTCTATCATCTCTTGGATAAGATCAGGTACAAGTAGCTTTAGTTTTCCAAGATCATCCCAACATGTTAGAGTTTTACATCTCCTTCCATATATAGATTCATATGGAGCCATCTAAATACTTGAGTGGAAGCTGTTGTTGTATGAGAACTCAACCAATGGGATATGCTGATCCCATCCACATTTAAATTCTATTGAGTAGTATTTTTGAATTTTCTCAAGTGTATGAGTAGTCCTTTCAGATTTTCAATCAGTTTGGGGTGATAAGCCATGATGAATTTTAATTCAGTACTCGAAGCGTGTTGAAGACTCCTCCAGAATTTACATGTGAACCTTGTATCATGATCAGAGATAATCGAGAGTAGAACCACAAGTAGTCTCACACTTCATTCACATATATCTTAACAATTTGTTCAAGCGATAGGTCTTCCTAAATAGTATTAAAGTGGGAAGTCTTAGTGAGTTGGTCCATCGTAACCCATATCACACTATTTACTTTGGATGTCTTTGGAAGACCAGTGACAAAGTTCAGAGTGACATTATCCCATTTCCACATGAGTATAGGTAATGGTTTCATCATACCTTTGGAATTATGTCACTCTACTTTAACTTGTTGACATATCAATCACCTTGATATATAATCTGAAATCTCCTTCTTCATATTATCCCACAAGAAGTGTTCCCAAATATCAAATTACATCTTGGTACTCCCAGTATGGATAGAGAAATTTGAGCTATGTGTATTATCCAATAACTCCTTCTTTATCCTAGGTTATTAAGGAAAATAAATCCTCATTCCAAATCGAATCAAACCATCATCGTCGATATGGAACTCATTCATCTTCCCTTCCTTTATTGCATTCACCTTATTTTGTAACTCCAGATCATCCCTTTATGACTCATTCACTAGTGCAGTAAACGTTATTTACGTTGGTTATTTTTCATTTTTTACATCAGGTTTTAGCCGAAGTTAATACGGAAGACGTTATAAATAAAGTTTTTTATGTCGGTTATTTAAAAACCGACGTAATATACATAACATCGCGGTGTTTATCACGTCGGTTAATTAATAACCGACGTGAAAAAACCCGGGGGGGGGGGGGTTATAACGTCGGTTATTATATAACCGCCGTGATAAACCGGGGGGGGGGGGCTTTATCATGTCGGTTATACAATAACCGACGTCATAAACACGTGCGGGGGAGTTTATCACGTCGGTTATTTAATAACCCACGTGATAAACTCCGGGGCTATGGTTTATCACATCGGTTATTAAATAACCGACGTGCTAAACCAGTCCCAGGAGGGGTTTATCACATCAGTTAATCAATAAACGACGTGATGAAAGGCCTGGGAAATGGTTTATCACGCCGATTATTAAATAACCGACGTGATAAACCATTTCCCAGGCCGTTTATCACATCAGTTATTGATTAACTGACGTGATAAAGCATTTCCCAGGTCCTTTATCACGTCGGTTATTACATAACCGACGTGATAAACCATGCCACAAGTTTTTATCACGTCGGTTATGAAAAAAACCGACGTGATAAACGCTTCTCGATTTCTTTATCACGTCAGTTATAAAATAACCGACGTGAAAGACAATTTTTTTAAAAAAAATCCACTACAGTCCTCTACTCTCCCCCAAAATCAACCAGAAACCAAATCAATAATTTGTACCACAAAAAAAAAGATCAAAACATGAACTAAAGCAAATTTAAGCATTTACATTGATAACAGATAAAACTTACCCACTTGATAGCCCCCACCCTCATGTATACCCCCTGTACAGCCCTCCCCCACCCCATTGGAGCTCCCACCACACCCCTAGACTGCCCCCGACCCCCCGACCCCCTAGACAGCCCCAAACACCCCTCGACAACCCCCCATCCTCTTGAACAGCACCCCCTCACCCCCTCACCCCACTTGACAGCCCCCATCACACCTCTAGACTGCCCCCGACCCCCTGGACAGCCCTAAACACCCCCCCCGACAACCCCCACCCTCCTGAACAGCACCCCCTCACCCCACTTGACAGCCCCCACCACACCCCTGGACTGCCCCCCGACCCCCTGGCCAGCTCCAAACACCCTGGGACAACCCCCCCACTCTCATGTATACCCCCCATACCCTGGACAGCCCTCCCCCACCCAATTGGAGCCCCCACCCACCCCTAGACTTCCCCCCACCCTCCTGAATAACACCCCCTCACCCCACTTGACAGCCCCACCCCATTGGAGCCCCCACCACACCCCTGGACTGCCCCCCGACCCCCTAGACAGCCCCAAACACCCCTCTACAACCCCCACCCTCCTGAACAACACCCCCTCACCCCACTTGACAGCCCCCACCACACCCCTGGACTACCCCCCCGACCCCCTGGACAGCTCCAAACACCCCGGGACAACCCCCCCACCCTCATGTATACCCCCCACACCCTGGACAACCCTCCCCCACCCCATTAGAGCCCCCACCACACCCCTGGACTGCCCCCAACCCCCTGGACAGCCTCAAACACCCCTCGACAACCCCCCCACCCTCATGTATACCCCCCCACCCCACTGGACAGCCCTCCCAGACCCCTGGACACCCCAACCCCACTGAACACCCCCCACACCCTTGAAACCCCTCCCCCCCAGACCAGAATCCATACCAGAAAAACCATCATAAGTAGACCAAAAAAAGAAGTAGAAAAAAATTAAACATTCACATATATAACATTCAAAACTTACACTGTCAACTTAAAAAAAACTAAATCCAACCTAAACGACTACCAAATACACAATTACAACAACAATATTCAAAATTACATTTTACATTACAAACAACTAAAATTTAATCAAACCTATAAAATAATTTGACCACTCCACTTGTAAGTGTTTGATGTCTTCATCATTATAGGGTTGAGGGTCATAAAAAAGCTACAAATGAAAAGGATAGTAGTTAACATGTATAATGAGTAAATCAAATTGAAATATTATGGCAAAGTTTAAGAGGAAATCTTACAAGGTCAACATTCACAACTGTCCCAGTTGTTATTATTTCATACATAAATCTTAACATATAATATCTGCATTCGATGACGCCTTGTTGTTCATGAAAATTCTGTTTCAATGAGTGTATATTCAGTATATTATTTTAATGTAATAAATCAAAAAGTACAAATTATAAATGGATATTTACCTTCGTATTTACATATTTGATCTTTGCATTCCTTTTCTTTGCGTTTTTTCGAAAGTAGACCCAGGCCCTGTTGGAAAATAATACTAATGGGGTAAATTTAAAATTCATTATAATATATAAAACTATTGAGAAATTGAAACTTACTTTTCCAATATATTCTTAAAACTTTCCCGCACATCATCATGGACAGAGCATATCCAATAAAGTGCTTTCTCCCTTGGGCAAAAAACCACTAACATACAATGATCACTGAGAAAAGGAAATTTAACATTAGTGGTTTTTTATGTTAAAAGATAATTAACTCTTTGAGAGAGATGTTTTTCATACCTCTCACAAAAAGGCATCGTCCAACATTGTGTGACTATATTCTTTTCAAGTCTTTCAGCAATATAAATCATTCTTTGTTCCTCATCCAATGCACATGCTTCAGGGGAAATCAATTGCAGGTCCATGAATCCATATACATCTGTCAGCTCATTCCTCTCACAAATTTTATAAATATACCTAATACAAAACATACATAAGTATATATTTTTAATAAATATAACATAGGGAAAAGGTGTTAAGACTTACATGGAAAAAATTTGCACCACGTTGATGCCCAACTTATCTCTAGTAACAAGATCCATGATATCAGTTTTCACAATCCCCACATTTATTTCATGTCCACAAACATGATCTTCCATTGGAAACTTATAATGATCCGCCAAAAAATTTGAATATCTTGACAATATGTCAAGACTACTAGATTTTGTATTTTATTTCATAGTTATTTGTCTTTGTTGTTG
Organism: Viscum album; assembly: GCA_963277665.1. Taxonomy (NCBI): domain Eukaryota; kingdom Viridiplantae; phylum Streptophyta; class Magnoliopsida; order Santalales; family Viscaceae; genus Viscum; species Viscum album. The sequence goes on from OY728126.1 coordinate 396,048,973, forward strand.
TCTATACAATATTTCTTTACCTTTGAAGTATTCCTGTAAAAATAAATTGAAAAATATATCAGTTTTCAAATGATAGAACAACTTTAATAAAAAATAAAATAAAAGATATAACATTCATACCTCTATGGTAATGAGTCAAAGAAGTCTGGATGGCCAAATTAAAAAATGGCTGATACTATGTCCAACTATCACCACCTCATCTGTAGGTAATGGTACCTGAGCTGATCTATCTATAATATCATGTACAGTGACCCTCTGATTCTCTACCTCTAATTGTTGATGATGAACTGTATCTCCTATACAATATACCAACCCATATGCTACTATATGATGTTGAGAATCATCAACATACAACTCGCAATAAGTAGGAAGCTACGGCGGAGGAGTAGGATAAAAAATGGGGTCAGCAGGCTGAGGTGGGGGAGTGGGAGCTACTGGCGGAGGTGGAGGATAAATAATGGGGTCTGCAGGGGGAGGTGGAGGAGTGGGAGATGCAGTCTGAAATTATCTTTGCATGTCTACAAACATAGACTGCACCGACGCTATAATCTTTTCCTCCATTGTCGTATTAATATTATGAATTTCAGCCTCCAAGGAATCAATTTTTTTTCTACAAACCCCCTCAACGTTTGAAGTTGAAGAACGTGGCAACAATTTTCTTACCGATACACCTAACGGATATCCTCTTACACGACCAGGATGTTCGGGCCTTCCTAATGCTACAGATAAAATATCTTCCCTCCCAGTAGCTGTAAATTTCCCCTGTGAACTCTGCTCCTCAAGAGAGTCCTGTATTAATTAATTGAACATTTCTGTAATGATTGAAATTATATGAAGAAAATGGTTAACTTAAATAAATAAAATATATATCTTACAATCTTCTCAGCTACGATTCTCAATTCATCCGAAAGATATTGCCCTTTTTTGCCCTTCCGAGCTCTCTTCCATTTTTCATGTCTAGATAGAGGGGATGGAGGGGCCACCTCTCCAGAGCTTGAAGACTCAGCTCTTAGTTGTTGAAATTTTTCTGCCATCATTTGTTCTTCCAATAATGCATACCCTCCCCGAGATAAACTATGAGGGTATACATTTTTAGATTGGATCTCTTGATGAGCTTTCCTTGTTTGCTGTAAATTAAGAATAAGAAATCATTAACAAAACGTTAATAAGATCATTTATATAAGAAATCTTATAAAAGTTTACACTTCCCTTACAAAAAATGACTCTTTTCTTCTACTTTCAAAAAACTGTCTCCATGTGTCTTCATCTATAAAAGTATATATACGACATGGATTGTCATGACTCCTATGACCATAAATGAAATCAGATGAGAGGGTTGATTTGAAATCCCTCCATCTCTTGGAAGCCAACGATAAGCATTTCTTCCTGACTCCTCCAGTGTCAGGAATATCAAATTTCATCTGATAAAGAAGAGCTTAAACATATTATATATACTAGAAACATTTAAATAATATTCAAATAAAAGCAAAATATCTTACCAAAATCGTCTCCCATAACTGAGAGATTATCGCTTTATCCACACTTCTCCAGTCATCATACAGAATGATTACTTTGCTCTTAGCCTGAGTTGCTAAAAAACTCTTAAAATCTTTTGCATTTGGACCTCTAGGAATATCATCATCATCAAACTCAATGACTATCCTCTGATCCTGCGTACGGGCAACTGATAATATTGGTAAACGTGTGCACCCACGTTTACCAACCATTGAACTCTTTGTTCTAATAGGAGCATGTGAATGTTCCTCCCCAGAGGTATGACCAATATGCTCATCTCAAGAATCATGTGGTTGATCAACTAAATGATCTGTCATTATCCTTCAAATCAAAAAAACAAACGTTAGTTCAAAAATATACAAATTCAAATATTTTAATACTGCTGTAATCAGAAAATAAAAAAGTGTACTAAGTTACATAATAGTAAACATTGGTAATATGGTAAGCATGTTAAACAATGGTAAAGATGGTAAAGATGGTCAAGATGGTAAACATGGTAAACATGGTAAAGTAATTGTCACTGAACAAAAAAAATAGATATATAATTCATGTAATGGTAAACATGATAAAGTAAACTAAACAAACTTAAAACAAACAAAAACTTATACTTATTTTGTTTTAAAACATGTTTTAATAAATAAAACACTTACAACATCTAACATTTATTAAAAAAATAAATGTAAACAAGAAATAAACATATGTTACCTGTAATTTTAGGAATGTACAAATGGATTGTTTTCTCAAATTCCTTTGTCGTGATCGTTCCTTATGGCACAAACCATGTCTTCAACATGCTCATAATTATGTTTTGTTAATCTTTCCATGGAAGTAGGGATCTCACATAAATCAGCATCTTCATCAACTTCATCCTCACCAACATATTGTTTTTCCCTTGTAAAACAATATTCCACTGCATATCCGATTGATCTACTACATAGAAAATTTGATTTGTATGTGTTCCCATTATAAAAGAATCAGCTGTGTCTTCCAATATATTCAGATTAACAAGTGTCATTCCAAATTCATCCTGTCTAACACTGTTGTTACCGATAAACCATTTACAGTTAAAAACATGAACTTTAATTTTAAAGTAATCAACCTCCCATATGTCTTCAATCACTCCATAATATGCACTTGATGCAGAAATTGAGTTTTTGTCCTTAGCACTTGAAAAATTCATTACTTCTGCAAACACCAATACACCACTATTCTGAACTGCACTTCTATTGTCCTGAGATTTTGTATGAAATGTATAGCCATTAATGTTATAACCAGACCATGTTATCACATTTAAACATGGACCACCCACTATCCATTTTAATGTCTCTGATACATCTGATCTACCAAGCAAAGTCATTTTAATCCATGACAAAAAAGTTTTGTTGTGCTCATTTAAAATCCACATTTCTTTCTTCTTTGGATGACATTGTTTCAACTCATTAATATGCAATGTGATATACGATTGAGCATCAGCTATGTTATTCAAGATGTATGATTCTAACTTCTTCATCTATTCAGCTGACAATGATTTGACTTTCAAGCCACGAATCCCCTTTCCCTCATTATTAACTCGTTCATGGAAAGATGGAGGCAAACCTATGTGTTGCACCGCAGCCAAGTAGCTCATACAAAACTCTGCTACCTCCTTAGAAATATACTTTTAAATAATGGAGGCTTCAGGTCAATATAGATTTTTAACATACCCCTTTAATATTTTCATATACCTTTCAAAAGGATACATCCAACGAAGATATACAGGTCCACAAAGCTTTATTTCTTGAACCAGATGAATCATTAAATGCACCATTATATCAAAAAAAGTTGGAGGAAAATACATTTCCAATTGACAAGCAATAAAAATTGCATCCTTTTCCAAAATGTTCAAAGCATTCACATCAATCTCCTTGTTACAAATTCAATTGAAAAAATAACACAACTTCATCATAGTCTTTCTGACACGAATGGGAAATATGCAACGCAATGAAACTGGTAGAATTTATTGCATCATGATGTGACAATCATGTGATTTCATACCTATCAACTTCAAGTCCTTCAATGAGACAAAATTTTTTACATTTGAAGAATAACCTTGAGGCACTTTGATATCATGAAGACATTCACAAAAGCTAATTTTCTCCCTCTTCGATAAGGTATGACAAGTCGGGGGAAGAAATGTTCGTCTTCCTTTAGGAGTGGGAGCTAACTCCAAACATATTCCCATTGATAGTAAGTCTAATATTGCATTCAACCCATATTTAGTCTTTACTTTAATATCTAACAATTTTCCAATAAAACAATCACATATATTCTTCTCCACATGCATGACATCAATATTATGTTTAACTTCATGATACCTCCAATATGGTAGCTCAAAAAATAATGACCTTTTCTTCCAAATATATCTATCATTACCAGATTTCTATGTCTTTCCCAATGTCACATCAAGGTTTTTCACCCTCTCAAAATATAGATCCGGGGATAAAGGTTTTGGAGCAGTATCAAATTCTTGTGAGCCATTGAATGCCTTTTTAGTCTTCTATAAGGGTGATCCATAGGCAAAAACTTTCGATGACCCATGCACACTGTTTTCCTCCCATGATGCAATTGACAATATGACGTCTATTGTTCGCAAATTGGACATGCTTCATGCCCTTTAATACTGTATCCAGACAAATTTCCATATGCTGGGAAGTCATTTATAGTGAACAGAAGCACTGCATGCAGTTCAAAATATTCCATTTTATAAGAATCATACACCCTAATACCATCATCCCATAAAAATTTCAATTCATCAATCAACGGTGACAAGTAAACATCAATATCATTTCCGGGTTGCTTTGGACCAGAGATCATTATACTCAACATGACATATTTGCGCTTCATACAAACTTTATGAGAGAGGTCGTAAATTACCAATAAAACAGGCCATGAACTATGTGTTCTACTGAGGGTTCGATATGGATTCATTCCATCTATGCACAACCCTAATCTGAGATTTCTTATTTCATTTCCAAATGTAGAATATTGCGCATCAATTTTCTTCCATTGTGGACAATCAACTGGATGAAATATTTTTCCATCACATACCCACTCATCAGCATGCCATCTTAACCTTTTTGCATCATGTGAATTAGAAAATAAACGTTTGAAATGATGAATTATAGGAAGATACCAAAATACCTTTGAAGGGAGCTTTGTAATCTCTACATCAGCCTGTGATTTCTCTTTCACCTTATACCGTGATATCCCACATTTAGGACACTCTGACAGAAATTCATATTCCTTCCTATATATAATGCAGTCATTCAGACAGGCATGTATTTTCTTGTATCCCAATCCCATCAGGCATAATATTTTCTTCGCCTTGTAATGTGAATCTGGAAGATCATTATCTTTTGGAAGAATGCCTTTCATCAATTGTAGCATCTTTGTAAAAATTCTGTCACTCCATCCATGTTTTGCCTTCAGGTTAATCAATCTTAACACCGCCAACAAAACCGTAAAATCTGTACAACCATGATATAATGGTTGTTCAACATCACCATATAGACGCGCAACTGTCGGTTCTATCTCAATTTATTCTGCTACAATATCGCGAATCATTTCTTCAATTCCATCGGAGTTACCATCTTGTGAATCATCATCATCAGTGACATTTCGTCTAGTTTCACCATGCCAAATCCAAGGGCTGTAACTCGGATTAAAACCATGACATATCAGATGATCTTTTATCTCTCTACTTTTCAACTTCTTCATATTCAAACATTTCAGACATGGACAGAAAAAAATGCCACTACTTGGAACATTTCGTTTAGAAAATTCAAAAAAGGCATCAACACCTTCCTCATATTCATTGCTCATTTGATGTGTCATAATCCAACTTCGACTCATTATTACCTATAACAAATATCAAAAATATATATATTTTTAAGATAAGAAAAATATAAGTTTATATGAAAAAAATCATAATTTGAATGTAAAACAATTTTGAAATATAAAACAAATCTATGCGTATTTAAAAAAATATGCTTGAATATTATTATTAAAAGAAAATATAGTTAGATATAATAGTTTTAAATTCCACTGAATAAAAGAAAACCATGGCGCCTACATGGTTGATAGAAAATTGGAGAGAATGGAGTAAACCTAACAATCAAATCATATTTAAAATAAAAATTCAGATGGAGAAAATCATCCCTCCTAGACACCACCCCCCACCCCCTACCCCCTGGACACCCCCCAACCCTCTGGACAGCCCCCCACCCCCGGACAACCCCCCAAACCTTCTGGATAGCCCCCCACCCCCTTGGAAAACACCCCCCCCCCCCCACCCCCACCCCCTTGGACACCCCCAACCCTTTGGACAACCCCCACCCCCTGACCAACCCCCAAAACCCTCTGGACAGGCCCCCACCCCCTTGGACAACCCCCACACCCACCCACCCCCTTGGACATGCCCCTGAACACCCCCAACCCTCTAGACAGCCCCCCAACCCCCTGGGCAGCCCCCACCCCTTTAGACAACACCCCCACCCCTCCTGGACACCACCCCCACCCCCACCCCCTTGGACACCCCGCTGGACACCCCCCAACCCTTTAGACAGCCCCCCCCCCTGGACAGCACCCCACCCCTCTAGACAGCACCCCCCACCCCTCCTGGACACCACCCCACCCCTGAACCCCTTGGACACCCCCCTGGACACCCCCAACCTCTGGACAGCCCCCACCCCCCGGACAACCCCCAAAACCCTCTGGACAGGCCTCCACCCCCTTGGACAGCCCCCCACACCCAGCCACCCCCTTGGACACCCCCTAGACACCCCCCAACCCTCTGGACAACCCCAACCCCCCCCCCCCCCCGGACAACCCCCCAAAGAATGGTTTACATATAAAAACTAGGCATGGTGAACAACTAAAAACACATGAATTTAATATATACTTCAGCATGAAATAGATGGAATTAAATATTATTAAATATGGCTACTTAAATGATCATATGATAATTAAAAATAACCATTGATATTCAACTAGTCAAATGATCACAAGTTTTCTCGATAACTAATATCAGAATGAGGTAATGGATAATTCTAGAAATCTTAAACATATTGTCGAGGCCTTGGCCAAGGCCTCAAAAAATACTAGGGTAAGCCCTCACCAAAACCCATTTTTATTTGGAATCATGAGACATAGCGATGCATCGAAGGGCCATAGAGGTCAACAGCCATTACATTATATGTCCAATAGATTCTCATATAAAATAGGATAAACATAAGTAGCAACAACACATGAAATATCATTTCCAAATTCGTGCATTTAATCAATAACCATTCTATGCAGTAATATAGGTGAATGAGATCATTAGTTGTCAATGACAACAAAAATTACCTTCAATGTCGGGCATTCGCGAAACAAAAACAAACTAAATAAAAGTAGTTGAGGCTTACATGAATATTGCAAGTCGATCTAATAGATCTAGGGATGATAAATAAGATGATGTTGGAAAAAATAGGTAAGAGTGTTCGAAATCAAAGAATCTTACCTAGTTTAAACAAAAAAATCCCAAAACATAAATATAGACTATCTGGGAAAAAATGAACGAAATAAATTCGTGGAAGGCTTACTCGAGTGATGCGAGTTGAGATAATAGATCCAAGGAGAGTTAATATGATAAATGATGAAGGAAAAATGAGTTTAACACAGCAAGATCGATGAGTTGATTAGGGTTTACCACGCGAGAGAGATGAGCCGCCGGACTGTTGATCGAAAAAACATAAATGACAATCCACGGGGCTTGTTAATTTTTTAATTATTTTATAAGGTCGGTTATTTAATAACCGACGTTATAAACTGTTTTTTTACATTTATAATGCCGGTTATTATAATAACCGACGCTATAAATGCATCATATACAGCTTTTTTTACGTCAGTTATAAAATAAGCGACGTAAAAAAATCTGCGTGTTGGTTTTTTACGTCGGTTATTCTATAACCGACGTAAAAAAGACATCAAAAATCACAGTTTTTTACATCGGGTATTGTATAACCGATGTAAAAAACTTTCTGTGGGTTGTTTTGTTACGTCGGTTATAAAATAACCGACGTCAAAAGGCCTCAAAAGCCGTGTTTTTTATGTCGCTTATTTTTTAACCGACCTAAAAAACTCAAAGATAACTCATTTTTTACATCGGTTATAAAATAAATGATGTAAAAAACCCACGCACTTTGGTTTGTTACGTCGGTTATTTTATAACTGACGTAAAAAACCCCCGTACTTTTTTTACGTCGGTTAATTTATAGCCGACGTAAAAACCGAACACATGCGATTTGTAACGTCGGTTATTAAAATAACTGACGTTAAAAAGCTACTCACCGCATTTGTTACGTCGGTTATAAAATAACCGACGTAAAAAACCACGTTTCACATATTCTCACGTCGGTTATATATAACCGACGTCAAAAATGGTGACGTAAATAACGTTTTCTACACTAGTGATTAATCTTATATTGGATTGATGGTTTGGAAATTATATTGGTAAGGTAGGATGTATTACCTAACTTCATGATTTCCAAATCCATCCTTTTCATATCCATGAAGTTAGGGTCATTCTCAATCAGCAACATGGATAGAGTAGCATGTTCTTTTTTGCTAAGAGCACCAAATACCTTGTTTGTCTTTACAGAATGACAGTGTATAGAGAAATCGTTATCCTTGATTAACTATAACCATATTATTTGATGCATGTTGAGATCATTTTGTGTGAATATATAATTTTGTCTCTAGTGATTGGTATATATGTCACACTTCGCACTATAGAGGTAGTGATTCTAGATTTTCAAGGAAAAAATCACACCTACTAATCTAGATCATGTGTCAAGTATTTTTTATCATGGATCCTCAACTTCTGTGAGGAATAGATTATCACATTATCATTTTTCATGAATACACTATCGAATAATTTCATCGAAGCACCACTTTATGTCACAAAACATTATCCACTTTTTAGTAATGTGAGTACAAGTGTAGTGACCATCCTCCTATTTATCTCCTTGAATCTTACCTCACATTCTTTCATCTAGACATACTTTACCCCTTTCCTTGTTAACTTAGTTAGTAGGATATATAATGGTGAGAAATTTATCACAAAATGTAGATAGTACTTACTAATCCAAGAAAAATTCAGATTTCTATAACACTAGTGGGCCTGGTCCATTCCTCAATTGCCTTTGTTTTTTAAGGGTCCATAGAAATTCCCTCACTTTTGATCATGTGTCCCAAGAATGTGACTTGCTAAATCCATAAATCACACTTTCTGAACTTAGCATACCATTTTTTTATCCTTAATATCACAAGTGAAATCTTTATATATTCTTCATGTTCCTACTTTCTCTTGGAGTAAATGAAAATATCTTCGATAAACACAACCAAAAAATTTAAATGTAGTTTCTAAAGACTCTATTTATAAAATCCATGAATATCATAGGGGAATTAGTAATCCTTAAGGTCATTACTAGAAACTCATAGTGCACATACCTTGTATGATAGGTAGTCTTCTGAATATCTTATTTCTTCATGTTTACTTGATAATATCTAGAAAGAACATCCACCTTTGAGAAGTACTGATCTCTTCATATTTTATCGAAAAATTAATAAATAATTATTATAGGATAATTGTTATTTATGGTGATATTTTTGAGTTCTTAATAATTGATACACAATTATATTTATCCATCCTTCTTCATGAAAAAGAGCACTGGTGCACCCCAATGTGATGCACTAGGGCGTCTAAACCCTTTTTCCAAATTCTCTTACAACTACTTCTTTAACTCCTATAATTTGATCAGGGCTATCCTGTAGGGGAATTTTGAGATAGGAGTGGCTATGGGTATGCATTATATTGAGAAATCTACCCCACAATCTGGGGGAATTTTAGGTAACTATTTCGGAAATACATCACTATTTTCCCTCAAAATGGGAATTTCCACTAGGTTGACACCTTCTTTGGCTCAACCATTTGATAGAGGTATGATTCTTCACTGTGAATCAACATCCAAACCATTGAAGGATTTTCCAAATGAGATTATTGATCTTCCTTTAATTTGTATAGAATCATGATATGGTTCAGAATATGAAAATATATTTAATTTTCCCAATATTTGTTGTGTTATTTATATAATTATATCTAATCCATCTTGAGTATATCATCAAATTCCACCAAGGTAAGTATCAAAAGATTTTATGGGAAAATAATCCTACATAAAAAATAAGAGAATATTCCATCACTTGGGTTGAAATTATCACACCACTAGGTGTTTATACAGATATATATACTTAAAGGCTTCAGGGATTTTATTCAATGGTTTTAGAAAAATTTCAAAATATAAAGGAATGCACAAAACTAGAATCAAATAAGACTATTTCCATTTTTGAGTGAATAAGAAGTGTACCTGGTACGACTTTATTTTCTTACTCTACTTCAGCAGTAGTGATGGAATAAGTTTTCCTTTTATCCTTTGGATTTGGCAAATGATGATACAAATTACACTTGAGGATTCAAGGTTTAGTGCACTGGCTTACTTAGTGCCCTTTCTCCCTAAAATTTTATCATTGGACCATGGGTGGTGTTCTCTATTCCTACATTGTATCGGTCAGCTTTTTTATGTCTCTTCGATATTCATGAGCTTTGTGGCCTTATCTCTCACACTTATAGTATTTTACCATCCCTTTGAGGTAGTTCCCATGATGCTTCTTCCCACATTTTTTGCATGTGAGTGGTTGGTATTCCTTCCCATGTTTCTTATTAGATCCCCCAACTTGAAACTTCATCTTTTGTTACTTATCACCATAGTCATGGTACCATTCTATAAACTCCATATTAACTTTGAGAGCATGTCGAACAACTTCTTCATAACTCCAAAAGTCTCTAATTTCTAGATCCTTTCGATGGTGTGGTTTTAAACCACTATATAATGTGTCAATTTTTCTATCATTATTGATAACAAAACCGATAACGTACCTTGAAAGCCTTTTGAAATTTATTACATAGGCCGTGATAGATTCACCATCCTTTTGCTTTATCTCTATGAATTCTCTATCCATCATTTTCTGAATATTTCAAGGAAAATACTTGTTAAGAAATATTATCTTAAAGTCTTCTCATGCCATCTCTTTAATTTTTCCCTTTGGTTTTCTGTTCTTAATCAACTCCCGCCATTGGTTGGCCACTCTATCTAGAAAATAAATATCCAGAGTCACCTTCTCTATCTTAGAATAGTGAAGCATAGAAAAGATATTCTCCATTGACTTGACCGACTGTTCATTGACTAGTGGATAAGAATATCCACTAAATGTTGGTGGTCGTTGCCATATAAAGGACTCAATAGCTAGTTCCTCCCTATCAAGTGAAGGGGGGTGTTCCACATTGTTTAGGTTATTATTAATAGCATGAGACAACTGGGTATTCATCACTCTAAAATTTTTAACTGCACCTACGATGGAATTGGGGATGTGGTTCGGGCAATTACTGTATTTTCCCTCACATGAGTTGTTATCCTAGTTTCTCATAGTTACCAACATTTTCTAAAATAGAAAGGTTTAGAAAAAAACATATGTTAACAAGTCATGGATAATTTATTCCTTTGTGCAATTAACTCTAAAGGTATATCTTGTGGGATCCCTTTGTTTATCAAAGTTTATTTTGTGCTTACATATACTTAGTCTCATACTAAGGGTTTTCACTCAGGTTCTCTAATCCGAATTCCCAAATTAACTAAATCGTGCTCTGATACCAACTGTAGTGACCCTACTTTTTCTTAAATGATTATTACATCATTTTAAAGATCAATAACAAGAGACTATTACACAACTAGGATCTAAAGGATTAGTGTCTTGGTCAATTTAGGACCATAAATAACATTTACAAAATAAAACATAAACATTTATTTAATTGTTTATTCTCTAGATTATTTGTGGTCCTCGTTTTCTCCTTAGTAAAAGTAATTACCTGAGGAGATACATCAAAGAAATGGGTGATCTAAAATCCTAGTAAGAGGATAGATAAGAGAATGGATCCACATAACATGGGGTGAGAATAATAATAATCATCATAACATAATAATGGGATAATCATCATAATCATGAGAGAAATAATTAGATAGAGGCATGGAATATGGAAATGTATAAAAATGAAACGTCATGTCTTAGTAGTGAACTACCACACATAGTTGTAAAAAAATTTAGCATCATGTTCACACATATTTTATTTTTTATCAAGACATATATCACATTACCCAATGCATTAGATCACTATATAATTCCAAGAGACCTCTTCACATCATAACATTTACATGCACTATATAATTCCAGGTGCACCCATCACATCATAACATTTATATTATCTTTCATGCCACATAGAACCTATATCAATATTGGGCATAAAATAACCCTTGAAAGGAAGTGGGTTCCATTTCATAAAGCATACATTTGTGAATAAACTTTTTGGTTCACAAAATAAATAGATAATATCATACTTGGTATAAGAATCATCAATCTTGAGTGAAGAAGAAAATATCTCATTAGAAGTAAAAGATATATTTTTGGAAAGAATATTTCTTTTTGAAAAATCAATACATTTTTCATAAAATCATATTTTAAACATGTCTATCCAAAAAATAAAGGGTAATGATAAATAAATTATATTTATGTAAAATCAATGGAACATTCATATTGAAAATGGAGTGAAAGAGAAAAAACCCAAAGGAAGAGAGTTGGGTTTGAAACCCCCCTTACCTTATGTCTAAGTGATTTCTTCACTTTAATATCCTAAATAAAAAAATTAAATTTATTAATTAACAAATATAGAACCTATTATAAATTTATTTGATTTATTTTAGTTTTATTATTTTAGTTTATAACCTTTTATATGAGTTATAGTGTTCAACTCCATCGTTTTTAAGTGTTCATTTTCTTGGTTTTTATGATCAGTTCACATGAATATAAGTATGGAAGTTTATATAGAATGGGTATAATTCTCCAAAATTGAAATTACTACTTATTAATGAACATAAATATATTTAAATGGTTATATATATCATTTTTTAAATGGTATGAGGATGAGTCATTAGATAAAAGGCCAGTGACAATCATTTAGATTTTTTGGAGGTTTTTCAAACATCACAAACCAGTTTTGTTCCATTATTTAATATTGTGTATATAAGTTAGTTAAAAAACATGAAAAGGGTTATTAAATAAATTTTATGTTATTTAAAAACCATTATAGTGGTTTTATGATCATACTTGAAGGCCATAATGGAAAATGGAAATACATCATCTAGGATGTCGGTAAATTGACACATCATGGGCAATGATTTCATTTTTAGAATAAGAGAGAGAGAGAGAGGAGTTTGATGATAGATATTACATTAAAATGATATAATTATAGTATATAAAATATAATAGAGTTATCATACACATTTTTATATATGAGGTTATGATACAATAAGAAAATAAAAAGAAATTAAAAGGAAAAGAAATAGGTTTTTACTTTTTGAATTTCTCCTCCTTGAGAACATCCTTTGAGAAAAGTATTTTGTATTTTGATGGGACTAAGAACTTATATATGTGGGATAGGTACTTGGGAAAATTTTTGGTCTAAATTTTTACAAGGATAAAATCTTAGAAGGTGTGAGGATAAGAGGTGGTGAGGGGTGGTATTTATAGGGGATGAGAGGGGTGTTGTCTCGTTATTTTATTCATTAGTTTATTATTTCGACTCAAGTCTATGAATAGATTGAAAATAATCACTAAATATATTAAAATAATGAATTATAATTCTATTTTATGGGCTTAAATCACCCATACATCATCTACGACTCAATAATTCATGTATTTAGCTTATATCATAAATTATCAAATTTCACTGTTCACCAAAAAAATCATGTATTTTAAATAAATCACAAAAAGACACCATAACGATTTTTAGACTAGTAGAATTCAAAAATGAACTCCATTTTATGATTTTTTTTCTAAATATGATAAATTTAATTTTTAATTAAAATCATCATTTATTAGAAAAATATTTTTTTTAAAATTATAACTGATTTTATTAAACTTTTAAAAGCTAACTAAGGTCTCATAAAATTATATTATAATAATAAGAAAACAAAATATTAATTTATGAGTGTATTTTATGAAAATAAATATTTATGACTTATAAAAATACCAATACTTAATTTATTATTTTTAAAATATTTATTTACTTATTTCATGATATAAATATATTATACTTTCATTCATAATATAACCAAATTTTATTTATACTTTAAAAGGTGAAGTTATTATTCCATTGGGTATATTACTATTCCTAAGGTTCACGTAACTATTCCAAAGGTCAAGTTACTATTCAATCAGTATAGGTTCCTTAATTTTTAAAAAGCCCCTTATTTCATTCATTATTAATTTATAAAGTTTTTATTGTGATATCTATGTGATATCTATGAGATTTATACTATATGACATAATTATATGAATGGATAAATTCCATTGATAAATTTTTGGGTCGTTAAAGGGCCCTTGCCCTTATCCTAACCTAAAAACATGAAATCTGCTCAGGTACCCAATGGCAGCCCAAGCGGGGTGTTAGTATAACTCAGTAGGCCATTAATAATTATGTCTAAAAAATATAAATTCTAAACAGATAGTGTATTAAATTACTAAATAAAAACAAGATAAAAAAAGGCAAACCAAGTTCCATTGGTTAACAAACTTCACTTAATCCATTTTCATCATTTACCCTTTGGGTTAAGAATTTTCATCACTTTCACTTTGGACTATATTGATTAACTATGTTGAATAAAGGGATAAGTTAAGTTCCCTACCTTATTATGGGAAAAACATTTCACACACAATTACATCACACATACCTTGGATCCTCGATCCAGGTAGTCTCATCAAAAGCAACCGTTAGGGGGGATATATCCTTAGTCCAACCTCTCTAACCCTTGCCTTAAAGGTGGTGTGGTTTAGAGCCTCAATATAACCTGACCCATGGTCATAGATCCTCAAGTCCAATACCCCACACAAACCACCAAGCCATGTGCACATGATTCTTTAATCATAACAAATTTATAAAACATAACCATAACCATTTAACACATTTTTCAATTACAAAAAAAGTACATTCAACACATAACCATCATTTTTCCTTATATAATTTACACATTATAATTTACATGAATTATCCTAATTTACTCATTTATCATTCACATGAATTATCAAATATACAAAATTAACCTTTCTAATCCATTACACATTTAACCCATTAACATTATACCAAACAACCCCTTATTCCAAGTTAACAACTAAACACAATTTCAATTAGTTTAATTTCATAAAACAAGACAACATGTCAACAAATTTATATGGGATCTATGAATTAATACTTCAATTATACACTTAAAATTTAAATTTCCATGTTCAAGAAGCGGTACACCCCCATGGGTGGTTCTTAACTCAGTCAAATCAACCTCAATGCATCCCACGAGGATCATGAGAGGTTAAATTAAACATTTATCCAAAAAATTTATCATTTCTACTAAGGAAAACGAAATGGGAAACACAAAAACACCAAATAACAACCAAATGAACTTAAATAACAAAAAATAATATGGGATATAATTTTTTCCCACCTACCTTGATTCTGAAGACAATTGCACGCTCAAACTCAGCCCTTGACTCGAATTCAAAATCCCTTCGAGGCTCCAACCTAAAATCCACTAGAAAAAGAGGGGGTTAGGGATTTGGAAGAATAAGAATGGATACACAAGAACTAATTTTAATAAATAAGTAATATGAGTGTTAGAATCACCTGGAGATTCGATTTATAACCAAAATCACTCTAAATGGTTTAGAAATGGGGGAGATCAATCCTTGGGAAGTTTTGGGTCATTTGGTCCCTCACTGGGGCTAATGGAGAAGAAATGAGGAAGAAAATATAGTAAGGGTTCATAAATCATGAGCAAAAAAATATTAAAATCCCACTTTTAAGGGGTTAATGGTTTGGATTCATGGTTTTACAAACTGTGAACTAACCATGTACCACTATTTTTCCTGGAGGGGGAAAGGATACACAATTAACTAGGGATCCCATATGGTTTTACTAATTGTGTGATGACCATGAAGGATGCCTCTGTCTAAGATTGCATGGTTTTTATTTCCCCCTTCCATGGTTTCTTTAAACTATACACCCCACCTCCAGAAAATCATAGGTAGGGTGCACGGTTACTAATAACCATGTACCAACCATTTAACATTCACGAGATGGACCTGTTCTCCCCTCTTTCATTTCCCAAACCCCCAGAACACCCATGATCCTCCTTATAGAGTCAAAAAAAATTCAATTAGCCCTATTCAAGGTATTTAAACCATAATTTTAAACAAGAACATACCTCAAAGAATTCAAAGTTATTACAACCTCCCCACCTCATAACAACTTTTCCTCAAGATGATTTTTTTACACATCACTGAGCTTGAAAAGTAAAGATACTAGGCCACTGGGCCTTCATATCAATTTCCCTCTCACAAGTTTCTTCCAAAAAAATTTTATACTACCATAAGACTGAAACCAAAGGTATAGTCTTTCCCCACAATACCATATCTCTATGATCCAAAATACGAGCCAGATGCTCCTCAAAGGATGCATATGCATCATGCTCAACATCATTAACATCAATCATGTTATATGGGATAGGGTGATACTATCAAAGCTATGAAACATGAAAAAAAATCATGCATACCACTATAATGTTGTGGAAGAGCCAATCGGTATGCCATTGGTCCGATCCTATCCATAATCTCAAACAACAACATGTACTTGGGTTCCAACTTACCCTATTTCTGAATCCAATGGTGTCCAAACCTGGGAGACACATAAAGAAACACATGATCACCCGGTATAAACTCAAGAGGCCAATGACACCGATACGCATATGACTTTTTTCTACCCTGACCCATAGCAATTCATTTATGAATCAATAAAACATGTTACAGAATCTCTTACATGAGACTCGACCCCAACAGCTCTGATTCTCCAACCTCCATCCAACATAACAGAGATCTACATGGCCTACCATAGAGCACCTTATATAGTGTCATCTTAATCAAAGCATGGTAACTATTTTTATAAGCAAACTCAACAAGTGATAAGTGATTCTCCCAATATACACAAAAATCAAGAACATATGCCCTCAACATGTCCTCTAGAACCTGAATAGTGTACTTCAATAGACTATCTATCTGTGGGTGGAAGGATGTACTCCAAAACACCTGGGTTCCAAAAACCTTATATAATCCCTATCAGAGGTGTGAATTAAAAAATCAGATCACAATATAAAACAATAGTTTGCTCCACCTTGTGAAACTGTACTATATCCTAAACATACAAATCACCTAACTTGTCAATGGTATAGGTCTATTGAATCACCAAGAAATTTTCCACTTTGGTCAATAGAACCACAACTACCCAAATCACATCATTCTTATGAGGAGTCCTTAGAAGACCCACCAAAAATTATATCGTCATGTTATCCCATTTCCATTCTAGAATGGGAAATTTATGTAAAAAACCACTTGGTCACTGATACTCAGCCTTCACCTATGACTTGTATCGCACCACATCCAAAAACATGCAACATTTATTTTCATCCTTGGCCACCAATATTGTCTATGAAGATCATGATAAATTTTGGTCAAAACTGGTGCAACACTGACTTCAATGAATGAAAATCACACGTTAAATATTCCCACATACATTTATTCACAACAACACAACCATAAACATAAACAATCTCATCACCACTGACAGTCCAACCGGAAGGTGACTTCCCACCTTCAAGACTTTCCCTCAAATCCAAACACTCCGGATTGTCATACCGATTTTCCTTGATCTGACTCAAAAGTGTCGAATCAACTAGCAAGTATTAAAAGGTCATCTTATCTTGTACATCATGAACCTTTAGGTTCATGTCACAAAATACTCCATAATCCTCCACTCAGAACTCGATTTTTGAACAACCTAATTTTAAGTCTTCTGAATCCAAGAATATAAAACATCGTTCCCCTTTCCTGGAGTGTATAATAGCTCAAAGTTGAAGGATTTCATGTAATCAACTCATATTATCTACTAAAGATTTAAATCACACTGGGATAAAATGTAACATCCCAAGTAAGTAATGAATAATAGATATTTTTATCTATGTCTATTAATGATTAAGATAGTGTTATAGAGGCTTAAAATAAAAATAAATACAATCTTATGCATGGAATACACTAATATTCTTAAAAGATTGTTTTACTTCCTTTTGATGGCAAACCATTTTTGAATCTATATTTTGACAATTTTATAAACTATGTTTGTCAAAATAAACTTATCCTTTATGATTGGGACATAAAAATTTACCTTGTGTGGATTTTTGGTATTTTTCTGACAATGTTCATTTTTTAATGAATAGTGAAAAATACTGCATTTTACATCAAAACTGCTTTTTAATCTAATTTATTTATATGATTAGATTATGTTTTGAATTGGTTTTGAAGTGAAATTAGAATATATTTTTACCATTTTATCCAATGGTGGTCATTGGAATCAATTTCACTTTGAAATTAGACTTAAACCGGTGTCAATCTTTTGATACTTATTGTTTTGTAAAAAACACGCTATTTGCTCTGGCAGCGGGAATTAATTATTGAATTAATTAATGTGACTTATATGATTTGAATTTTGTAAAATGGACTTCATTTTTGAATTCGGAATATCAAATATAGCTTAGGGTGAATTTTTGGTAATTTTCTGAAAAACTTCAATTTTTGATGAATAGTGAAACCACTAAGTGGTAATCAAGCAAACTGATTTTTCAGTTAAATGAAAGTTTACCACTAATGTGTACTGAATTTTGAAAATCCAACATACATGGTTGTCATTAAGAAGTAAAATGTGGTTCAATGAGATTATAATAATTTTTTGGTGAATAGTAACTTATTAAGTTCTTAATCGCGTTTAGTGGTAATTAGGGTAGTTTAAGGTATAAATAATGCTTTAATAATAGGAAATGACCTAGACACATGTCCCAACCTCATTGGTTGTGTCATGGCCGACCATGAAATGCCATGGGTCAACTTGGGGACCCCATGGATCCACTTTTGTTGGGAAATGACATAAATTACTTTTTATTGAATGTTAAAGTAAAAATGACACAAACATAATATGTTTTACGAAAACAATTTTTAAGTGGGGTTATACAAGTTAAAATTTTGATTATAAATAGTCATTGGAAAGATAAAAAGATTTCCTACATCATAGTATTTTTTTATGATTTTTAAACATTAAATAAATTAAATTATTTATGACATAATTATGATGCAGCGATGACATCATTATTTGACGATTTAAATAAAATGGAAAGATAATATAAAATCTATGAACTAAACATGTCCAAAACCAATTGGATGAGTGGATTTCGAACCCTTAGCACCTTATCCACGAATTATATCAATGTGGGACCTTTTAAAACCGAAACACATTTTCAAATAATGTAATATTTCTTTACTTTCCAAAAGTGCCCCTCCTCTCCTCTTATAAAAGGCCCCCACCTCTACCTCATTTCACACACTCTTCAAGCCTTTGGCTCGGCCAACCCCTGCCCATTTGCTCTCTCCACATCCCTCTCCTCATCCTAGAGGATTCCCTTTGGGCAGAATTCATTCAAAGGAAGCCTTTAGGCTCAAATCAAAAGGAGATACACTTTTAAAGGTAATTAATTCTCTCATGTTCATTTGTTTTATTTTGCTTCTCCAACCCCCTAAACTCTTTTTATTTACTTCCTTTGTAACAACACAAGTATCTTCAATATACTAGGATGTTGTTATAAGATTTATTTGAGCTAAACTCTCACACAACTACATCAAATGGTTAAAGAACATACGGTTTCTGTGGATGGCCAAATTCTGCCTCCTGAAACGATGATTGTTCAACACTCATTTAACACCTTCAAAGGTGGCCATTATGATGTCACTATTTTTATATATGATATATAATATGTTTATGTTTTCCTTAAGCTTCTGTTTTTTTCATTTTTGGCATACCTTTATGGTTTCCATTATGGGTAAAACACGATATCTTCATTTTAGGAAGTGCGGACTACAGCCCCCTAAAAGTGATTTGATTCGTTAATACCATATGTGGGATGTGTAAAGGATAAAGTTAATGATATTATATATGTTATTATACTGGAATTATAATATACTCTTATATCATT
This sequence comes from Viscum album, assembly GCA_963277665.1. Taxonomy (NCBI): domain Eukaryota; kingdom Viridiplantae; phylum Streptophyta; class Magnoliopsida; order Santalales; family Viscaceae; genus Viscum; species Viscum album. The sequence goes on from OY728126.1 coordinate 396,068,793, forward strand.
ATGATTCCATTCCAGAAAATATGAAATAGAAATGGAAGTAGCGTTCATGCGTACGTACGGCTTACCGTCTCCATGAACGGTGCATTTCATTTCTTACCTCTAAATGATTATGTAATATTATAAATGCATGTAAGTACTGGATATATATGACATATATGATATCTAAATCATGAATACCATTATGGATATAATGAAACTTTGACCAAATTAACAACATGTAAGTGTAAGAAGTCTATTTTTGACTTAAGAACCAAATACCGACAAAATGAACATTATTAACTTAACCGATTACATGATGTTCATAACATGGTATAAAAGGAATAATGAACTTGAAAAAGATTCATAAGCAAGTAGAGATTAACTCAAGTTTATTATTCAGGAGATTAAAGAACGGTCGGGTCAAGTCGGATACGAGGTATGGGACTTCGTCTCAATCTCCTTTCGTTGAGGCATATTTTATTTTATACACAATTTTCTTTTATACGGTGTATAAACCCCTTTGACTTTTACGTTTATTCAAAAGGAATCTTTTTTATACGAAGCGTTTACTAAACGACAAAAGGGAATGTTTTTGTCGTACGTATGCGGCGACAACGACTTCTCCGCCGTCGTAACCGTTATTTGAGTATCGGCTTCCTCTACAAGCCATACCTTCTTTTTTTTAAAAGAAAAATAAATACCATGTTTTACTTTAGTATTGAAAATGGTTTTCATAATGTTTTTATTATATCAATGTGTTGTATTGATATCTCGTGATTGAAATGTGGAAATGTTATGTTTCCTTTATGCATTTTTTATGTGATATGATTATGTTATGGTTCTTGGGCATTATTATGAAGACGGGTGGTTCCGTGATAAACTAAGGGCGGGTGAGCCCGTTATAGCTCTCCAATGCATTGGGTAACGCGAAGGACTGAAACGTTAAGGTTTCTCCGAAGAGATTTTTAGGGAATATACTGTGATGGGTATTCCAAACGTAACCAAGAGGGTTACTCCCTACGTAAGAATGTTATGAATGCCTCAAGATACCTTTATGTATTATGATTTCTATGATTGATTCATGATTTTATGAGGTATGTTAAAGTGCCTATGTTTTATGGGTAAAGTATGATTTCATTCTTATGTATATATGAACTCATGTTTCCTTTCCATGTTTTTTTTATAACCCATACTGAGTTTTTATGCTCATCCCAAGTTTTTGAAATGTTTTTCACAGGTCAAGGGAAAGGTACATGATAAGATGATAGAGTCAAGGATGTGTCAAGAAATAATCCATGTTTTATTTTAAATGTGTTTCCATTGATGGGAATGAAGAATACTATCTTTATGTAACCACTTTGTTTATATGTGGAATGTAATGCAAGTTTTATGATCTAATTCTCTAAAAATCTAAACCCGAAAAGATCCTCAATGTGTAGTCTTGTAATAACTCAAGATTAAGTAAGGTTTAAGGCTGGGGCCTTATATAAAATGTACTTAAGGCGTTTATGATTGGTATACATAGTAAACCTCTATCCCAAAAAATAATTCCACCAACATTGTAAGATCCCAACCTTTTATAAATGTACATCCTTGTTTAAATTTTGGTTAAACATTATTTTTTTCAATAATGAGGTGTTTATCAGGTGTATGAGGAGTTTTGAGGGTGTATTGGAAGCTTTATGACAAAAAAGAGGGAGAAATATTCCAAATTATGTAAAGCACATAGTTTGCACACAATTAGTACAAACCAGACACTTAGAATCAGAAACTGTTCAACTTGGGGACCCTTTCGGATATAGGATGGTGCATGGTTGCTACACGGGTTTCTAAACTGTGCGAGTGATTCTCAAAAACCATGTGACTTGGCCCATCATGGATAGAGGGAGTCGCACAGTTGGCGCACAGTTTTCCTAACCATGCGGAAAAATCGTGCGACCCTTAAAAAGTAGGAAATTATAATTTTTTCTTCTCATTATTTAAGGGGTTTAACCCAATTTTATTCCTTATTCTCATATAACTTCTTGAGTGATGATCCAAAACTTCCAATACATCCAATAGATGATTATCCTTAAATTTTTAGTCATTTGGATTGTGTTTGGGTGCAAATAGAATATCCAGGTGAGTCTAATACTCATCTTTTCTCCTTTTTCTAGATTAGGGATTGTAGAATATCTCATCTTCTTCTAAATCTCTAAACCCTAAATTTTCTAGAAGATTATATTTTGGGGATTTAATTGGTGTTTGATTTCAAATAAAGGGTGGAGTATAATCAAGCTTTCATAAAAAAACATGAGGTAGGTGTTAATAAATATTTCCCCATAAACTTGATATGTTATATGTATATTTAGTTGTGCTATTTTGCTTACATGTTTCATTTCAATGTCTTGGGATAAGTAAGTTGATTATAGCCTTATATTGAGGTGTGAAACCCTTCATGGACCCCGTTGGGTCCATTTGTCAAGTGAGACTGAACCTAGGGCTATGCTTTTGGGTACACCAACCCCTTGTAAATGGTAAATAAATTGGTGAACATCAAGATAAAGGAATTATTAGAGTGACTGGGTTGTAAAATTGTAATTGGGTGTGTGGAAATGGTTAATGGGTTAAATAAAAAGAATATAAGTGTGATTTTGTGAAGTTAATTGCAGGTTTTGAAGTGGTTTAAATTGTGTATTTTGGGGATTTAACCCAGTTATAAATTTATTGGAAGAAAATGATGTTTGAATGTGAGTAATTATTTGAAAAGAGGTGTTGAACTCAAAGTGATTTTAAAAATGGGTTTTCAAAAGGTATTTCAAACTATTATTGAGATTATGGAGTTGATATCTTTTTTTAAATGGTTTAACAGTTATTTGAATGTGGGAAATTGAAATGTAAACCTTGGGTAATGTTTTAGTTTTTCAGAGAGAAAGGAACATGTTTGAAAAGGGTGACTTAAAGATGACTTCAAATGAGTGTTTTAACTGTATTTGTTTCCATGAGTAGGTTTTAAAGGTTTTTGGGACCATTTTAATTGAAATTATATATGGTTCAGTGAGATAGAAACCATGACAATAGTGTTGGAATGTTAACATGATTAGGAAATTCACTAAATGATTAATATACTTAGTTAATGTTATAGAATAAGGGGTGTTTGGCTTAATCGTATGGGTGTTAATGGGTAATTCCTTATAAGTGAGATATTCGTAATGAGTTATGTTTGTAAAGGTAAAAATGTTAATGGTTGTTGTTTGTGTTTGGTAAATATGATAAAGGGTTAAAGAATGAGAAAAGGGAAACATGATAAATGGGATAACCAATGTACTTGGTAAATGTGCTAAAGGGTTAAGGATTGATGTTAATTCATATGTCATAAATTAGATTATGCAACTATTATGTTTCTTGATTTGTGTATGTTTGTGATATGGTATATAAGGTAAATGGATAAAGAAGCATGTTAACATGGATCAATAGTTATGGGGTATTATACTTGAGGATCTACGCCCATGGGTCGGGTTAGACTAAGGCTTTAAACCCCACCCCATAATTCATAGGTTAGGGAAGGGGACTGAGGCTCTATTTCCCTAACTGTTTCATTCGATGAGACTACCTGGACTAAGGATCCATGATAAGTTTATTGTATTTGTTTGTGAAATGTTATCCCTAGCAAGATAGGGAAATAAAATTACTCCCTTATACATAGTAATTGACCGACTTAGGCTGTTGTGTAATTGAAGAAAATTCCTAATCCATGGGATGAATGATGAAAATGATTTGAGTAAACCTAGTTATTTAGTATCTCTAGGGTAAGTTGATAATTTTTTAGTGAATTTCCATTGTTATTTAAAAGTGTGTGTTACCCCTTAGGATATGTATTATGTTATCGATGCAGTCAGAATTAGTTAGTCTATTGGTTAACACTAAAGTACTTGATGAATCAAATGGTAAATTATCAATTGATAATTGTGATAACTAACTCCTTGGTAAAAGTTGGTTAAATTACTAATGGTTAAAATTATAAACATATTCCTTTGTTTCTTTTTTGCACTTGTTTTCCCTGAATAGACTATTGTAATGACTGGATATTGATTTATATACTTTTGGTGGTGTACTACAGAGTTGTACTCCCACCCTTCTCAGGACTCCATGACACTTGGGTACACAAGAATATGCTACTTGTTTTCTAATACAAGGTCGGGAAAGGGACCTGGTGTTTAGGCGTGCATGGGATGACAGGTTGAAGCATGGGAGATCAGGACTGCATAGGGAATCAAGTCCATGTTCAGGGTCTTTTAGTGGTTTTGGTTTTGGTTTATTATTTTATGGCTGCCTGACATGTATTGTGTTCATCATGTTGTTATAGTATATGCTACTTGGTTACTTTTTGGAATTATCGCATTATTTCCTTTTATTCATTTCTGCTGGTTACTATATATTTTTATATCATTTATGGTATGTAATAGCTCTATTAAGTTGTTATATTATCCCAAACATCTCTCCATAGACATGCTGCTAGTTGGAAGCCTCTTGTGTATGGGGAGGTATGCCTGAGGTCAGGTAAAGACCCAACTTGGGGCACCAGATAGTGGCCACCAGGTTAGGCACATTACAATGTGGTATTAGATGCTGTATTTTGTCTTACAACTTGGGTAATGGTAGATAAGATACTATTATCTTGTTAGTTCCTAGTAATGATCTTGTACTTGGGTACTCGAAGCCCCACTTATGAGAGAAAAACTCAGTTTCTAGGGGTGGGAATTGATGTTTGGTTTTGTGGTTTTATGGTTGATTATTATTTTCACCTCGAGTGGAACACTTGGATGTAATGTTATTGATTTATGAGGTTTAAGTCCTTCATCATTATAGAAAGAGAGTGTGTATGTTTTAATGCTCCATGCTAGACACATAGGATTGGTATATCATCCATATGTTTCCTGCGATTGATAGTACCTTGGGATTCAAATGTTGGTAGCACTACCACAAAAAATGCTTTTATCGGCACTAAAAAGGCATTTATCAGTGCTAAAAAAGAACTATCAATCTCAAATAAGACTGGGGGTCCATTTTATCAGTGCTCAGAAAATCACTGATAAAGGCCCCTTTTTTCAACGCTAAAAAAATCACTGATAAAAGGGGTCTTTTATCAGTGCTAAAAAAATTGCTGATAAATGGCTCCTTTATCGGTGCTTTTGTTAGCACTGATAAAAGATAAAAAACATTAAAAAAATATTTAAATCAGGTAGGGGCTTCAACAACACATGAACCCCTCCTTCAATAGCTCCCCCACCCCACCCCACACACCCCATCCACCCCCCCTTTAATAGCGCTAGCCCACCCTTTAACAATGCTAGCCCTAATTCCACCCATGCGTGTGACCTACCACCCTCTAGATTCAAACTCGATACCTATTTCATGCGCACCTAATACTTTACCACTACACCATATTTATTTTCTCTTCATTTATTAATATATCTATTTATATATATATATAGTTATATTTACTCATATATTAATATATATTTATAATAACATATATATATTGATATTAATATATATATATAGTTATATTAATATATATATATATATATTCATATATTAATATATATAGTTATATTTATATATTAATAAATTTATTCGTATATTAATATATATTTATAAGATCGGTTTTAAATACATTTATAAAATATGCTTTTTGTGTGTGTGTTTATAAATGAATAAATTCATATATACAACATACACACACACACACACAAACATACATATATTATATGTGTATCTGTAAGTATAATTATACAAACTTATATATATTTACAAATATTATATATTAATATGTATATACATATGTTTAGAATATATAGATAATATATCAGTTTGTCAATACAGACACACACACACACACACACACATAAAAGTACACATTATATAGGCATATAAATATTCATATATTTTTATTTTAAATGAAATGGAAATTATTTTTTTATTTAGATAAGGATTATATATTGAGAAATATATTTTATATGTAAATATGTTTAATCATTTATTTATAAAATTAAATTTTTATGTGCGAATAAAAAAAAAATATGTATATGTTTTTATATATTTTATTATAAATAATATTACATTATGAAAAAAAATAACAAGCCCTGAAAACCTAAAAAATAGGTAAAAAATGGAGAAACCCTCAAAACCCGTAAATATTGTCAAAAAGTCAAATAAACCATAAAATCAGGGTAACAAAAAAAAATTATGATTAGAGAGTTAGTTCTAGCTCTAAGACTATTCAAATTTAAGATCATCAAATGATATTTGATATGATAGGTGGCGTAAGCCGAATGGATAGGCAGATCAAAAGTTACAATTGTTTGAAAAAACGGTACACAAGACAAAAGTGCTAGAAATGGGGGCTTGAAAAACCTAACAAACCACAGAGTCACTGAAACATGCATAACTTTTTTATACAGGTATCTGTTTCAACTCCATGAATATTCAAACCAAAGATCATGGAATGAAATATGATATAACAATTGTAGGATTCCAAACAGACCCACAGATCAGGAGTTATTACCGTTTTAAGAAAAATTTTGTAGGGCACTGGACACAGAAACAGTGTTTTGGAGGACTTATGATTATTTTTGGGGTTTTAGGGTCTGGGATATAACTCCAAATTTTTTATTCATCCTTCTTCATAGATATCTTCACTGCATTATATTTGATATGTGGTAGATCCCAAACGGACACTCGGAGTGAAAGTTATGGCCATTTGAAGTTGGAGTTTTTTAGAGTGTTATAACTGATATATCTTCTATTTCTTTTATCTTCTCATGATTTTTATTGCACTTGGTCCTCACTCATATCACGATATTTTATTTTACTGGTCACGACACTCGAACGGACACCTTGAGCAGAAGTTATGGTAGTTTTAGTGAGTTATGGGTTTCTTAGGTTTTTAGGCGCTAGAAGGTTTTCTCAATTTCAAACTATCATAACATCTTCTCTGGGTGTCTTTTATCACTCTACCTCATATAAAACATAAGTTTTAAAATATATATACACTCTGGTGACCACCGGAACCCCTTCTCATGTTCTTCAAGGACAAAAAGGCCCATAATTCCTCCCAGGAGTCATAAGTTCTGCTCTGGGTGTTTTTTTTCCATAACTTCTGCTCCAGCTGTCTATTTTTCCTCTACCACATATCAAATATAATCTTGAGAATAAAATAACACTACGGTGGCCACTATACCACCTTCTCATATTTTTCAAGGCTTATAAAGGTCCTTAATCCCTCCAAACGACCATAACTTCTGTTTCGGGTGACTGTTTTGTGTCTACAACATTTCAAATCATTATAAAACAAATTTAAAAAATATATATTATATTTATATCTATTTAAATATACATATATATCAATATATTATTTTTTATGAAATTTTTTCTGAAATATACACTTTATTAGCGCTAGAAAAAAAGCGCTGATAAAGCCCGTCCTTTATTAGTGGTACTAAAAAAAGTGCTGATAAAGGGGTCCCCTTTAACAGTGCTAAAAAAAGCACTGATAAAGGGGGTTCCTTTATCAGAGCATTTTTTAGTGCTTTAAAAGTACCCTTTTTCAACTCTTTTTTTAGCGTTGTCAAAGGGTGGCACTAAGAAAACCCAGTTTTGTGGTAGTGTAGTGTACTTTTCCTCTGGAATTTTTTTTTGTTTGTTTCTACCTTGAAATGTTTGATAAATGAAATTTTATGAAATGTTAATTTAAATAAAGATTAAATTTTTGAAATGTTGGCTTAATAAAAAGGATTTTGAAAGCATAAATCCTTGGGGTTTAGAAAATAGAATGTTTTTAAATGTGAAACCTTTTGGTTTTAATTGGTAATGTTTAATTAAGAAGGGATATGAAACATTATAGAACTGGTAGGGATATTGGAAATGGGTATCCCTAGTTTAGTGATTGTACCGTCTGTATGGGTGGTTTGGGTAGTGAGATTACTCTAGTTTGAGACCTTAGTTTAGGGGCGTGAGGCTTTATTGGGTTTCATTGTATAGTAAAAGAGATGTTATTTTTGTTCTCTCGATAAGGCTATGACCATGGGTTATGATTTTTTGTTCAGTAATTTAGATGCGGTAACTCTTAAGGGTTTTGATCATGAAATTTTAGTTTTGAAAACTAGGGTGGGTGTTTAACTCATGGTTCCAACATATGTGTGTGGGTATTTTGGTGTGAGGCATAGAGTAAATGACTGTTGGGGTGCGTTAGACCCAGTATGTTTTGGAGTGGCGATAGAGTGTTGCCATGGGTAGCAATTTGGTTGAGGTTTGATTTGTATGGCTTAGAGAAAGATAGCCAATGACCTTTTTCTTGATGTAACTCTAGTTTAGGGATTTGGAACTGTTTTATCTTTGATGATGACCTATGAGAGAGGATAGCTAGGTTATTAGTGATTTTTGGGTGCGTATGACAGAGGAAGATGTTTTGGACTTTGGAAGTGGAACACAAAGAGTGTTTCCTAGATTGGGTTTATCCTAGGTAGATAATAGGGAAAGTTAATGGATTTGGAAATGTGACTCGAGTGGTGGTTATGAGTTGATAGTTTTTGGAAATCGAGGGTAGCCTCAAGGAATGTTGGGCCAGTGTTGTAGGTACCTTAAGATCAGAATCATAGGTGGTTTCCTTAAAGGCAGAATTGATGTATAGTTAGTGTCGTATAGTGTGGTAATAGTGTATGGTTATTCCTCGTTTTCTTTGTTAGAAGGTAGTTGATTTATTGTGGTTGGTGGTAAGGACAATTTTAGGAAGATACAAGGTTTCTAGGAGCCTTGACATGTGGCCTTGATGGTGTTTGGTACAGGGACCTATGTTGATCTTGGTTGAGTGGTATATGAGTGACTAAAGAAGGGATTGGAACTTCTGGTGTGGAAGTGACACCTAAGGGTAGTGGTGGTCACATAGTTGGGATGGAATATATCAATAGATGGTTTTTTGTATGAGAAGTTGAGAATTTGTCGAGTCTAATGAGGCTGATAGACTAGGAGGCAAGGTTAGATGAGTGACCAGGTGCCAGGTCTATCTCTAATGATGTATGATTCGTGTGACATAGAGTCAGGATTAGTGTTTAGTTTCAAGAAAATGAGGGACCTTGAATTCTTTGAGGAGGTCCATTTGTGGGATTTCTTTGGAAATTCGTGATGCCTTTTGGGATTGATGAAAAGATATATTAGGATAAACTCATGTCACAATTTTGCGGGATCATAGTGGGAAGCATGGGTTATGCGTGAGGCAATTGGGTTGTGGTTTAGTATGGTGGTCGATGTGTTATATGAAAATATCCAATTTAATTCTAGAATAACTTGAGTGGGGTAATGATAGTGGTTCCAATGGGAATGTTGGGTTTCAAATTCTTAGAAGAGGGTCATGATGTGGTAGTGAGTTTTGGTTGGATATCCCATTTGAGTTTTGGTATTTGAGTGAGGATGAAACATTGGCAGGCAGGGAATCCCAAGACTTTTGGAAGGTTAAGGTGTCCCCATAGTGGAGGGTGACATTGGTGATGGATAGTTTTTTATGGTTTTTTTCAATGGATTCTTAAATTACTTTTCACTAGTGATGATCATGTCAAATATATTGACATCATTCAGAGTATGATAATAAGGGTCTGAATTTATGCCTAGAGACTTGAAAGTGTTTTGGTTAGATATGGGACACATTATAGGTTATGCTTTTGGGGCGACACATGTAGAGTCATGTGGTGGGAGAACACCACTGACTGATTATGAGAGAAGTCTTCAGAGTGGGTCAAATGTTGAAGAATACCATGGGTTACATTCTCAGAAGATGATAATGGGTAGCAGTTGATGTTGGTTTTGGGGGTTTGGGAAAAATCTATACAGCTACGTTCAAGTGCAAGGTTCATCTTGTGATCGAACTGTGAATTGCGGTAGTTGAAATTGATTGAGGAAAGAGGTATGAACAAAAGTCCCAAGGTAGGGAGTTGTCTTTTAGTCATGGATGATGGGATAAGGTCATGGAGTGGATGTGATGGCATCACAATGCTAATGAGAAGTCTGTAAGGGCATGTTTTTATTCCTTGGGGAAGTCCTAGTGGGACACAAATATAGTGGAAGATCAAGTTGAGCAATGACTTCGAACTCGGGATGGTTTTAGAGGTGATCTAAGTGTTTTCAAAAGGACACATTAGTGGGTGTTATAGATCCAAAAATGTTTTGTAGAGTAGAAGATTATATAGTGGTGAAGTTTCATTAGAGGTTGAGAATAAACTGTGGTAGGTGTACACAGATGATGGGATATACACTTGGTATGAAGTCATCACGTCCAAGTAGATGATGAAATGCCAATAGTGGAAGTTGGGTGCCAATATAGGGAGTTAGTTGGGGTGGCCTAACTTAGTTGAGTAAAAGGGAACAAATGTGATGTTCTATAAGCCACTTTTGGTTAATGTTGAGATATTAAGTGCACTCCGGTATGAGAATGGTTTTTGAGGAAGAACCAAGTTGTCTTTAGTTGAGATATGGATAGAATAGGTGTGATTAGTCTAGGTGGCCTTGATGGAAATGATGAGTTATATAGTTTGGTGGAGTTTCCATGGATATATGGGTGCAGTAAGTTAGAAAACATGTAAGATATATTGTGAAAGTCAAGTTGAGCTTCTGATGCTCTCTTTGTTGATGGTGGAGGTGACCAAAAATATGTGATGGTCATGTAGAGATAAACTATATGGTGTGGAGAAACATAACAGGAAAGTGGTTAGTTAATGATGTGAGAGGTAGTATGAGTTGGATAGATATGGGTATGATCCATATTGGTGAAGTGGCGTTGGTGACGGGCATTGGCTCGGGTTTTGATTGGTTGAGTGCCTTGATATGAAGGTTATGCTTCGGTGTACATCAAATGTTCAAAAATGGGGTGAGGCCATTGGGACTTGATTTGAAAACTAACACAAGTTGGGGAGTGTGGCTGGAATCTACGTATCCCTCCAGTGACGTTGAGCTTGTGAATTGCCTTGGAGGTTTTGAAGTGGTTCAAAAGGCGTGTTTTTGGGATTTGACCTAGTTATAAATTTATTGGAAGAAAATGATGTTTGAATGTGAGTAATGCTTTGAAAGGAGGTATTAAACTCAAAGTGATTTTAAAAAGGGGTTTTAAAAATATATTTCAAATTATGGCTGAGATGAGGGTGTGGATCCCTTTTTGTGAAAATGGGTTAATGGTTATTTGAATGTGAAAATTGAAATGTATGATATGGGGCATGTTTTAGTTTTTCAAATAGAAATTCCTGTGTTTGAAAAGGGTGTCTCAAAGTTGATTTCAAATGAGTATTTTAATTGTGTTTATTTCTATGAGTTGGTTTTAAAGTTCCATTGGGACAATTGTAAGTGAAATGATATATGGTTTAGTGAGATATAATCTATGAAAATATTGTTGACATGTTAACACGATTAGTAAATGAACTAAATGATGAATGTTCTTAATTGATGTTATACCAGAAGAGGGTGTTTAGATTAATGGTATGGGTGTTAATGAGTTATGATTTATAATTGAGATATTCCTAACGAGTTATTTTTTTAAAGATAAATGTTTTAATGGTTATGGTTTGTGTTTGGTAAATATGGTAAAGGGTTAAGGCATGAGAAAAGGGTAATGGGTAAAATGGGCTAGGAAATGTATTTGGTAAATATTCTAAAGTGTTAAGACTTGATGTTAATTAATATGTCATATAATTATGAGATTTTAATTATATGTGTATTTTTGGTATGGTTTGTGATATGGTATATATTGTAAATGGATAAAAAATCATTTTCACATGGCTTGGTAGTTGTGGGGTATTGGACTTGAGGATCTACACTGACTGGTCAGGTTAGACTGAAACTCTAAACCCCACCCCATAACATATAGGTTACAGAAGTAGATTGAGGCTCTATTCCCCTAATGATTTCATTCGATGGTACTACCTAGAATGAGGCTCTAAGGTAATTGTATTGTATTCATTTATTAATGTTATCCATATTGAGATAGGGAATTCAACTTAATCCCGTATATATAGAAATTGACCAGCTATTACCATTGTGTAATTGAATAAAATTCCTAACCTATGGGATAAAAGATGAAAATTATTTGAGTAAACCTATTTAGCCAGTGGATCCGGTGTAAGTTGATAAATTATGTTCAATGAATGCACATTGTGATTTAAAATTGTCTGTTTCCCCTTAGGCTATGTATTAGGCTCCCAATGTGTCAAGAACTAGTTATTTGGTTTGTTGACCTTAAATTAGCTTATGAATCAAATGGTAAATTATTAATTCTTAATTGTGATACATAATTCTTTGGTAAATGATGGTTAAATGAAAAATGGTTAAAATGAGAAACATGTTCCTTTCATTCATTTTTTCTTGCACGTGTTTTCCTTGTATACACTTTTATACAGACTGGATATTGATTTAGATATCGTTGGTGGTTGCCTTCTGAGTTGTACTCACACACTTCTTGGGCCAACATAACACTTGGGTATCAGATCATATGCTACTTGTTGTATGATATAGGTTTAGTATAGGGACTTGGTGTTTGGGTTTTCATGGGATGATGGGTTGGAGCATGGGAGATCAGGAATGGGTTGTGACTTGGGTTTGGGTTCGAGGTCTTTTATTGGTTTTAGTTTTGGTTTATTATTGTATGATTTCTTGAAATGTAGTGTATTCATCATGTTGTTATAGCATATGCTACTTGGTTACCTGTTGGAATTTTAACATGTTGTCCTTTTATTCATTTATGTTTGTTACTATATCTATTGATATCATTTATTTTGTGTAATTACTATGATAAGTGGGTATATTCTCCCCAATGTCTCTCCATAGACCCGCACTATAACACCCTAGAATGATAAAGGGTTAAATGGATAAATGATATGACTCATGTCAACAAGGTGAACCTTTCTTTTTGGGAGCCTATCTGATTAGAACTTCATAGTTAAGCGTGCTTGGCCTGGAGTAGTGATCAGGATGGGTGACCTTCTGAGAAGTTTCTCAGGGTGTGTGTGAGTGAGGGAAAAACTCACTAGAAAGGACATGTGTTGGACTGTGGGGACAATCATTAGTCATATGACCTGTTCAGGCACATGGGTGGGCCCCAGGGTGGGGACCACGTGTCTGTGGGGCAACTGGTGGGCGGGGCCCAGTTGTTACATTGGGTATCAGAGGTGGTACCCAACCATAACTACGGTGCACTGCCTGGGTTGAGATGTAGGGCCCACAACGAGGATGATTGAGGACAAAACATACTAGAAAAGACATGTGTTGGCATGTGGGGACAATCATTAGTCATATGACCAGTTCGATCACGTGGGTGGGCCCTAGGGTGGGGACCACGTGTCTGCGGGTCAACTGGTGGGTGGGGTCCAGTTGTTACATTTGGTATCAGAGGTGGTACCCAGCCTTAAGTGTAGTGCACTGCCTGGGTTGAGATGTAGGGCCCACAATGAGGACGTTGTGCTCTAAGGGGGGGGGGGTGATTGTAACACCCCAGAATGATAAAGGGTCAAATGACTAAATGATATGACTCATGTCAGTAAGGTGCACCTTTCTTTTTGGGAGCCTGTCTGATTAGAACTCCATAGTTAAATGTGCTTGGCCTGAAGTAGTGATAAGGATGGGTGACCTTCTGAGAAGTTTCTCTAGGTGTGTGTGAGAGAGGAAAAAACACACTAGAAAGGACATGTGTTGGCCTGTGGGGACAATCATTAGTCATATGACCCGTTCAGGCATGTGGGTGGGCCCCAGGGTGGGGACTACATGTCTGCAGGGCAACTGGTGGGCGGGGCCCAGTTGTTACACGCACTGCTAGTTGGTAGCCTCTCGTGTAAAAGGATGTGCACCTGAGGTAATATAATGACTGGCATCAGGGTAACAGATAGTGGCCACAAGGTCGGGGATGTTACAAACACTTTAAATCATAAACAACCACAACCAATTCAAGATCACACATAGTTTAATCTTTTTCATGAGGAATCATCTGTCGTGACCCATACACCACAACCAAATAATTCTTCATAAACAATTTGTTAGTACCAATAGGGGCCTATATACCCTGAGAGGGGGGGTGAATCAGGGTATAGATATTCTTTTTCAAAATTCTTCCTGCCCCAATAGATCATGACCTCTTTATTACAAGGGTCACTTTGTTTGCACTTGTGTGTTTATTAAAACCAATTATTTTCTTCTTTATCTGATGATGATGCTTTAAATGCAATGCAGGGAATCAAGCAGGTAGACACAAATATTTTTACTTGGTTCACCCTCACTAGGCTACGCCCAAGGAGCATACAACGATGATGTGCCATTGTACCAAATCCACTAAAGTTCACTGCCAATAATGTTCGAGATAGATCACTTCTATGCCCAGGCTCACAGCCTTTACAATGTTTAGGGTCAGCTCACTACTTTCCCAAGGGTCACTCCTTGTTTCTCTCTCACTGGCTCACTACCGGTAGAAAGGATTTCCTTCTTCCTCTTCCTTGGTTCACCGCACTTAGAAGGGATCCACTCAAATTTTATAGACCTGTAGGTCTCTTCATTTTCATGAAATAATGTATCCTCAACTGTTGATAGATGCTCTATTGAAGTTCAAAGTTCATCCATTGATGAATATCGCTTTACCACAGATGTTCTGGGAAATTTCTAACTTTCACACAACCCTAGGGTGACTTGTGTGCCCCTTTAACTAGAGCACAACCTCTGCCTTCATTGCGGAAAAACCAACTTGCGCTCTACACTTGCATGCCACACTAACGCACCAAACTTACGCTCCACACTGATTACATGACACACTTGCGTGGTACACTTGTGCGGTACACTTGCGTGGTACACTTGCATGGTACACTTGTGGATACACTTGTGTGGTACACTTACGCGTCACACTTAACTCGCACACTTGCGTGCCCTACTTGCGTACATGCTAAACTTGCACGTTACTTACACTTGCGCGATTAGATCTTGGATTTTCTCTAAGTATTGAGCTCATTGAGAAATGAGGAGAGTAGCCGTCTATTTATAGGCATTTTGAGGACTTGTGCACCATACATTTGCGCGCCACACTTGCGCGCCACACTTGTGCGTCACTTTAGGACTTGTCCGCCTCTTTCTTTCCTTTGTCATATTTTGATTTGATGATCTTGAAATATGACTTGCATGCCACACTTGTGTTCCATACTTGTGTGACATACTTGCATGCCACTTTAGGACTTGCACGCCACTTTTGGACTTGCGTGCCACTTTTCCTTTACCAAATTTTTGTTTTTCTAAATTTGAAAAATTTCTGGAGTAAAACATTAGAAACCTCCTTAACATAAGAGAACAACTCCCTTTTCCAAAAAAAAATTCCCCATTCTCTAGGAAAACCCCCTTTGTCAACATTTTGAGTCATTGAGACTCGATTTTTCAACAAACACAACATGGAGTCCTGCATTGTCAGCAAACACAATCTTCTCAATAATGCTTCAATGATACCTTGAGTGATTTTTTCCCAACAATCTCCCCCTTTTCTTTTGTTGACAACTCTTCTCAAAACAATTCTCTATTATTAGATACATCATTAAGGCTTCATTCATCTTCAGCCACCATTCGCCTCTTGTGATTCAGATAGCGATCAAAGATTTACTCAACACATAATCTAAGACCACATGAGAAATGCTCAGCATGAGAAACAAGAGTATCAGGAAAAGTTCATCTATGAGTCACTTCGTTTCTGCTACCACTATTGATACCAACCTGATACCAATTGAAATTTTCATACCAACCTGATACCAACCACACTTCTGCTTTTATCACGATCCTCAGCTGTCGTAATATCTATCATGATATCTATTCTTTGATAGATCACGTCTAGCATCGTCTGATTTTAAACGTTCCCCCCATCTCATTACTCTCCCTCTATCTCGCTACTCCACCTGTCAACTTCTCCCCATGTCTTTTACTAAGAAATTTTCTCCCTTCCTTAGCCACAGTTTCTCCCCCTTTAGGAGTCTATATCTCCCCCTTTGTCAACGAACCCAAAGGTCAACCCTTTGCAGTCTGCAACATTGGAAAGAACACATATTAGCGCATTATAGAAAAACACGCAATAACTGTGTGCAGGCTTGAGTGGTGGTAATATATTCAGCTTCTACGGTGCTCAGTGAAATGCAATATTGATTCTTTCTTAGCCAAGAAACAAACAAGCCACCAAGATATAATGCAGCTCCTAATGTTGATTTTCTTTCATCTACTGATCCAACCTAATCTGCATCTATATATCCCAATAACTTTGGTTGAGATTTGTCATTATACATCAGACCGAAATCCACGGTGCATTTGATATACGAAAGTATTCTTTTTACTGCGAGCATGTGGATTTACTTTGGATTTCTTTGGTAACATGTTGCTTGGCTTGTGGCAAAAACAATATCAGGTATTGTTGCTGTTAGGTACAGTAAACTGCTGATAATCTGCCTATATTCAGTGATATTAACTGCCCTGCCACTATCATCTTTTGATAATTTCATCTGGGTAGAAACCTGAGTCTTCATCTCCTTGGAATTATCCATTACAAACCTTCTTAGAACCTCCTTGGCATATTTGGATTGAGAAATGAAAGTTCCATTACTTCCTTGTGTCACTTGTAAACCAAGGAAAAATGTTAGCTCACCAATCATTGACATTTTGAACTCACTTTTCATGAATTCGGAAAACTGTTTGCACTGAGCTTCATCTGATCCACAAAATATTATGTCATCGACATAAACTAGCACCATAATCCTTTTATTACTATTGTTGTTGAAGTAGAGATTGTAATCAACTCCACCACATTGAAATCCAAGCTTCTTCAAATACAGATACAGCCTTGAGTACCATGCTCTTGGTTCTTGTTTCAACCTATATAGTGCTTTCTTCAACTGACAAATTTTATTCTCATCTTCATGAATGAGAAAACCATCTGGCTGCTCAATGTACAACTCTTCTTCTAGAAACCCATTCAGAAATGCAGATTTGACATCCATATAGAACACTTTGAACTTTCTTTTCACTGCTATGACTAAAAATAATCTGATTGTCTCCAGCCTTGCAACCGGTGAAAATGTCTCATCAACATCAATACTCTCTATTTGGGAGTATCCTTTTCACACTAGTAGTTATTTGTTTCAAATCACTATGCCATCTTCGTTTATCTTGTTGTGAAAGACCCATTTAGTCCTGATGACGTTCTTATCTCCTATCCTCGAAACAATATCCCACTTCTGATTCTTTTTTGAATCAATATCAGTCACTTATGTTCCCCATATTTTTCTTTCATCCTCAACCCCTTCATCGGGAAATTTCTTATTATTTCATTATTCAGTAGTATCAATTCTTTCAACTAATTTTCTGAGCTTCTTGTTGAAACATTTTTGATACTCTCTTGAAGCTTCTTGGTATCCTGAAAACTGTCAGCTAATACCACTTGTTAGAACAAAATAGATAAGCATGAGATGTATGATTATTGCTGCTTCTCCCTGTGTTTCTTTCTTCTCTCGATAGGCAACACCTGAGCTGAGTCATCCAATTATTGATTTGATGGCTATTGAATCTGATTTTGTTATTGAATGATCACCCTATGTTATGAAACACTTCCTGGGGTTAGGCTCACTGTTTATACCCATAAACATTCTTCTCCTCCTGCATCATTTATTCTATTCTTCCACTCAACATTAAGCCATTAACAAAATATCTAAGCCTTCTGAGTTGGAAACTCCATGTAGGAAATAAGAGATAAAGTTAATAACATAATCTCTTCCTATTGTGCTATGTTCCTCCCTTTCTTCTTCAACTTTGTTACCTAATTTGAGTCAATTGAAACTCTGAAGCATATCACTTCTCAACTTTGCATCTTTAGATGAAACTTCCCCTTGGATCGTATCTCCCTAAAACCTAAAACATTTGAATCATTAGTTAACATCATTTATATAAATAGGGAGAGGAGAAATTTCTGGAATCCTCAAGGTGAGGATTGTGGTTGAAGCTGATGGGTCAAACCATTGATTCTTTTTTTTAGAGCATCACACTCCTTCCTTGCTTCTTCTAGCTACCTAGACAACTTCAACTGCTCTGGCCATATGACTAAGCATTCATTACCCACATGCTTAGTCTTTCTCTGACTTGTAGATTTTTCAGGCCTGACCTTTCTCAACATTTGGGGTTTAAACCCACTAGTACACATTTCCTTCTCTAAGGTTCCACCAAAATTCCACTTTCCTTGATTCCTTCCCTGAGAAGGAAACTTTCCACTGGTCATCCGCTCTTTCTTCTTCATCTATTGGAAGGATCTTACTCTTTACTCCACTTCTTGTTGTGGCACATGACATGCACATTTTTTTAATGAATTCATTGTTTATTTTTTTATCATATTTCTAAGTCACCACACTATTTTGCGTTGGTGGTAGGTCCTCCACTGAACGAACATTCTTCTTACTCACATCTATAACGTCTCCTCTCTTTTTCTTCCATATTTTTTCATGTTCTTTCTTAGAGGGCGGCTATGAGTGTGATATGGGGGGTGATAGATACACCTTTCATTCATCTCCATGTGATTCCCCTAAGGATATAAGCCTATTCTTCAACTTAACACTTTCTCATCCAATGCAAGATTCCCTATTATACATCACTGGAGTGAAGAATCTACTTTTGTACTCCTTTTCCTTTCTCACTTTCTTCTTGCTGCAATTTCTTTCCAAATTCCCATGATCAGAACATATAAAACATCTTCTATTAAAGGAATACCTCATTTCATCATTTCTCAACCGAGATGTTGATGCATCTTGAGCTCCTCTTATGATATTGATCTCCTGAGCTTCCTGACACATACTCATTATGTGTCCCTTTATTCCACATTAATAGCATCTGATGAATTTTTTCTTTTGGGAGACTCTTCTCTTTGATTTCTCATGATGCTTCTTCTTATTCTCTGATTTAGTACAGTTTCTATTTTCACAACCTGAGATGTATTCTAGAGCCTCTGAATAGAAGCCTGATGTGTGGAAATGAATCCCATAGAAATAGAACATGTTGTCAATACTTCTTTTAACTATCCTCTTAGGCATATCTTCCACACCGACAAGATTTTATACACTTCTGGAACTATTCACGGCTCAAATTCTATCATTCACGGGAGAGGATTCATCAAATCCAATCCCATTTTTTCCAAAAATATGTGGTCTTTGAGCTAAGAAATTATTTTTTTTTCTCTTCATAAATAACATATTTGTTCTTCATTTTTTTCATCACTTTTTGAAGGACAATCGAATAGTAAGTACAGTGCATCCTTCAACTTAATTTTTCCTTTGTCTCTAGATATCTCCATTTCTTTGTTGGATGATTCTATCTCTTCCTCCAATTTTTGAATCTTCTTATCTCTTGATTCAAGTTGAGCATTGCGTTCTTTTCTATGATTCTTCCCACTACTCATCTCATATTCTAGTTCTATTGTGATCCTTTCTACCATGTCAATTTTCTCCTTCACTTTCAATTTTTCTTCTTCAAGAGAATCAGAACTACATGCATTCTCTTGTTATATCCTTTGATTCTTCTGAACTAGTTTAGATAGCTGTGTAGCAAGATCAACATTTATGAATTTCAAATTTTGAATCTCATTTGAGTTCAGATTCATTACCTTGACATTAGCTTTTTATTTTTCTACCTTTGTAGATCTCTTTCACAGTTCTTGGATCCTAATATCTTTAGATTTAATTTCATCAGTGAATTTCTGATCCAGTTCTTTCTCTTTTTGGACAACTGTCACTTTTCAACTTCTTGGTGTTTCTTTATCATCAGTAGTTACAACATCACTTGGAATGTCAGGTTCTTCACTCATTCCTTATGCATCATTGAATGAGTGGGTATTTTTACTATATGATTTATCCAAATCATTATTCTCTTCACTACTTGATTCCTTAAACTGAATCACACTCTTTCTGTTGACACTTCCACACTGGTGAATTTCACTAGACTTCTGCTCATTCTTTGAAGTTCTTCCTTTTTCCATGAAACACCAAGATAAGGGCATACTGGATAATTAACTTAAGCAATCAACTCAACCAAGTTAGAGAAAACAAATCTGATAAAAGAAACCTTCCCCCTGATACCAATTGTTAGGACCAATATGGGCATATATAACCTGAGAGGGAGGGTGAATCAGGGTATGGATATTATTTTTCAAAATTATTCCTGCCCAACAGGATCTTGACCTCTTTATTAAAAGGGTCAATTTTTTTGCACTTGTGTGTTTATTATGACCACTTCTTTTCTTTTTTATCTGATGATGATGCTTTAAATGCAATGCATGGAAGCAATCAGGTAGACACAAAGATTTTTAATTAGTTCACCCTCACTGGGCTACGTCCAAGGAGCATACAATGATGATGTGTTGCTGTACCAAATCCACTAAATCCCACTACCAATAATGTTCAGGATAGATCACTTCTATGCCCGGGCTCACAGTATTTAAAATTTTTAGGGTCAGCTCACTACTTTCCCAAGGGTCACTCCCTGTTTCTCTCTCACTGGCTCACTGCCGGTAGGAAGGATTATCTTCTTCCTCTTCCTTGGCTCACCGCACTTGGAAGGAATCCACTCACAGTTTATAGACCTGTAGGTCTCTTCATTTGAATGAAATAATTCATCCTCAACTGTTGATAGATGCTATATTGATGTTCAAAGTTCATCCACTAATGAATACTACTTCACCACAGATGTTCTGAGAAATTTCTAACTTTCACGCAACCCTAGGGTGACTTGTGTGCCCCTTTAACTAGTGCACAACCTCTGCCTTCATTGCGGAAAAACAAACTTGTGTGCTACACTTGAGCGCCGCACTAGCACGCCAAACATGCGCTCCACACTTCTTGTGCGACACACTTTCACAGTACACTTGTGCGGTACACTTGCGTGGTACACTTGCGTGGTACACTTGCATAATACACTTTCGCGGTACACTTGCACGTCACACTTGCCTCGCACACTTGCGTGCCCCACTTGCGAGCACGATAAACTTTTACGTCACTTCCACTTGCGCGATCAGAGCTTGGATTTTCTCTAAGTGTTGATCTCATTGAGAAATGAGGAGAGTAGCCGTCTATTTATAGACATTTTGAGGACTTACACGCCATACATTTGCACGCCACATTTGTGCGCCACAAATGCGTGCCACTTTAGGACTTGTCCACCTCTTTATTTCCTTTGTCATATTTGGATATGATGATCTTGAAATATGACTTGCATGCCACACTTGTGCACCATACTTGTGTGGCATACTTGCGCGCCACTTTAGGACTTGCACGCCACTTTTGGACTTGCGTGCCACTTTTCCTTTGCCAAATTTCTGTTGTTCTAAATTCAAAAAATTCCTGGTGTACTACATTAGAAACTACCTTAACACAAGATAACAACTCGCTTTCCCAAAAAAACTTTTCCCCATTCTCTAGGAAACCCCCCTTTTTCAACAGTTTGAGTCATTGAGACTCACTTTGTCAACAAACACAACATGGAGTCCTACATTAACAACAAACACAATCATCTCAAAAAAAATTCAATGATGCCTTGAGTGATTTTTTCCCAACAAAATTCCTTAATCCCAACACTGGACGCATCATAAAACAAGATATAATCCTTACCCAACTCGAGTAGAATCCAAATTGGTGTTGTAGTCAACCACATCATTAACTCTCTGAAAGCATTGTTTCAAGCTCTAGACCATTCAAAATTGATGCCCTTATTGGTCAAGATTGAAACAAGTGCTACCAAATAGGTAAAGTATTTGATTAACCATCAATAATAGCCCTTCAAACCTAAAAATAATCGGATATCAAAAAAATTATTCAGATTCTCCCAATATACAACTGCTTGCACTTTCTCTGGGTCCACTAACACACCTTCCTCAAAGATGATGTGAACAAAGAAATGTATCATTTGAATACAGAAATGAAATTTGGATAGCTTGGCATATATCTTATGCACTATTTTGTACTCATGATGATGTCAAGATGTTTGGAATGATCTTCATGGGTCTTGGAGTACACCAAGATGCCATCCACAAAACAACTACTAACTACTCGAGGTGTAGGTGAAAGATTTAGTTTATTAGGGACATAAACAATGATGTCACACTTGTAAACCCAAATGAAGTAAAAAAAACTCATACAATACATACCATCTTCTAAAAGTATTCTGCGGTATATCAGAAGGTCTCACCCATGGTTGATGATACCCTGATCTAAATTAAATTTTGGAGAACACTGAAGCACCTTTAAGCTGGTAGAAAAAGATCATCAATTCATGGAAGAGCATATCGGTTCTTAACCATCATCTGGTTCAACCTCTAGTAATAGACACACTATAAGTCCCCAGCCTTAAACCATACTTAATCTTGAGTTATTACAAGATTACACATTGAGGATCTTTTTAGGTTTAGAGTTTTAGAGAATTAAATCACGAAACTTGCATTACATTCCACATTTAAACAAAGTGGTTACATAAAATACAATATTCATTCTTCCCATCAACAGAAACATATTTAAAATAAAAAACAGATTCTTTCTTGACACATCCTTGACACTATCATCACATCATGTACCTTTCCCTTGACCTGTGAAAAACAGTTCAAAAACTTGGGATGAGCATAAAAAGCTCAGTAAGGGTTATAAAAATATGGAAAGGAAACATGAGTTCATATATACATAAGAATGAAATCATACTTTACCCATAAAACATAGGCACTTTAACATACCTCATCAAACCATGAATAAATAATAGAAATCATAAGACATAAAAGGTAACTTGAGGCATTCATAACTTTCTTACGTAGGGAGTAACCCTCTTGGTTACGTTTAGAATACCCATCACAGTATATTCCCTAAATCTCTTCAGAGAAACCTTAACATTTCACTCCTTCGCGTTACCCAATGCATTGGAGAGCTATATCGGGCTCACCTGCCCTTAGTTTATCATGGAACCACTCGTCTTCATAACAATGCCCAAGAACCACAACATAATCGTATCACATAAAACATGCATAAATAAAACATTGCCACCTTTCAATCACAAGATATCAATACAACACATTGATATAAAAACATTATGAAAACCATTTTCAATACCAAAATAAAAGAAAAGTAAAACATGGTATTTATTTTTCTTTTAAAAAGAAGGTATGGATTGTAGAGGAAGCCGAAACTCAAATAATGGTCACGGCGGCAGAGAAGTCGTTGTCGCCGCATACATACGACAAAACATTCCCTTTTTTCGTTTAGTAAAACGCTTCGTATAAAAAGACTCTTTTTGGATAAACGTAAAATTCAAAGGGGTTTATACACCGTATAAAAGAAGGTTGTGTATAAAACAAAATATGCCTCAATGAAAGGATATTGAGACGAAGCCCCATACAAAGATGGTATCCTTGGATTAAGGATAAATAAATTACATAATTATGTGTGACAAAATAATACACCAAATATAAGTGGATATTAAGTGTAAAACAATCAGAGGTTATTCACACATATTCATAGAATGACATATTCAAGGAGTACAAGCTTATCCCAAAGAATCGAAATTGGGTTAAGAAGTTCCCTTGTAATAATTAGACAGCCTAACGGCGTCACTTCAAAATTCAGAAAAAAAAGAGTTGATGAGAGATAAAAAGGGTATCTCATCAATTGGACATAAAATTTACATCAATAAGGATATAGAAGAACATATCCCAAAATAATATTATGTGAATTAAAAGACATAACAAAATAAGTCTTTTTAAAAAGAGGAGGGTGAAAGGTTCCCTTACTGACATGGGTATCTTTCGAAACATACGCCCCATGAAAGAAGGACAATAAATAATTGATGTAAATACTCATAAATGAAAGAATATTACACAATGAGTAAAATAATGGTCAGTACATACACCACTCAAAGGAAATTGTGGAAAATGTAGTATAAATCTCATGGGAATAAAAGTGAGATGAAAATCCCTTACGAAAACTCGGTAGCCTAACGACGCCACTTAAAACATCCAAAAATGGATTGATGAGATCAAATAGGGTATCTCATCACATTAAAATAAAATGTACAGAAAGAGGAATATGAAAGAACATCCCCAATCATAACAAATAGGATCTTAAAAGAAGTGACATAAAGGGGAGTACTTAAAGAGAAAGAGAGAGGTTAGATCTCTTACGAAAATTCGGCAGCCTAACGGCGCCACTCGAAACTTCCAAAATGGTTTGATGAGAGAGAATAGGGTCTCTCATCATATGAACATAAAAATTAAAGTAATCGTAATATAAAAGAACATCCCAATAACAATAAAGATGAGCTTAGAAGGAATGACATAAAAGAGTGTACTTAAAAATAAAGAGAGGAGTAGGATCCCTTACCTCAAGTCCAACTTGTCTTGTTTGTTTCTTTATATTCCTGAATAATAAACTTTGGTCAATTAATAATTGCCTAAGTACCTCCTTTATAAGTTATTATTCAGTTCATATCACATATTATAATGTTATAATAATTATTTAATAATGTTAGTTCATATCAGACGTTTTTGCCGATGTTTGGTACATGAGTCAAAAACGAACTTGTTTGAAAAAAGATTGCCCATGTAGTTATAAGTCAATAATTTACAGAATAGTATTAATGATTAAAATATAATATATATCCAGTAAATATTCATTTCATACAATTACATATCATTTGGAGATAAAAAACGAAAAGCACCGTTCATGGAGACGGTAGGCCGTACGTACGCATGAACGCTACTTTCATTTTTTGTCATATTAATGGAATTAAAACAAAATGAGAGATATATATATATGTTATAATTCTAGAATTATATCCATAATTTTGATGTAATATATTACATATATATCCATTATATATATGTACTTATAATATTACATAACATTTTGAGATAAGAAATGAAATGTACCGTTCATGGAGACGGTAAGTCGTACGTACGCATGAACGCTACTTTCATTTTTTGTCATATTAATGGAATTAAAACAAAATGAGAGAGATATATATATGTTATAATTCCAGAATTATATCCATAATTTTGATGTAATATATTACATATATATCCATTATATATATGTACTTATAATATTACATAACATTTTGAGATAAGAAATGAAATGTACTGTTCATGGAGATGGTAAGTCGTACGTACGCATGAACGCTACTTCCATTTCTATTTCATATTTAATGGAATTAAAACATAATGATACATAATAGTATTTTAATTCCAGTATGGTATCATATATAATATTATTAAATATATCCTTTATACGTACCACATATGGTATTAACGAATCAAATCACTTTGAGGGGGCGGTAGTCCGCACTTCCTTAAATGAAGATATCGCATTTACCCATAATGGAAACCATAAAGGTATGCCCAAAATAAAAAATACATAAGCTTAAGGAAAACATAAACATATTATATATCACATATAAATATAGTTTCATCTTAATGGCCACCTTTGAAGGTGTTAAAAGAATTTTGAACAATCATCGTTTCGGGAGGCCGAAATTCGCCATCCACGGAAACAGTATGTTCTTTAACCATTAGATGTAGGTGTGTGAAAGTGTAGCTCAAATCCTTCTTATAACAACATCCTAGTATATTTATGATACTGTATTTGTTACAAAATAAATGAATAAAAGAGTTTAGGGGGTTGGAGAAGCAAAATAAAACAAAAGGACTCAAGTGAAGACATTACCTTAAAATCGGGTAACTCCCTTTGGTTTGAGCTCAAAGGCTTCCTTGGGAAGACTTATGCCCAAATTGAGGCTTCAAGGAGTAAGAGAGGGAAGTGGAGAGACAAAATGGGCAGATTTTGGCCGAGCAAAAGGCTTTGGGAGTGTGGGTAAGGAGGTAGAGATGGGGGCCTTTTATAAGAGGAGAGGAGGGGCACTCTTGTAAAGTTACAAAATGTTACTTTATTTTCAAAAGAGTTTCGGATTTTAAAGGTCCCACATTAATGTATTTCGAGGATAATGTGATAAGGGTTCGAAATACACTCATCCAATAGGTTTTTTACATGTGTAGGTCTTAGATATTACATTATCTTTCCATTTTATTTAAATCGTTAAATAATGAGGTCATCGCTGTATCATCATGATGTCATAAATAATTTAATTTATTTAATGTCTAAAAATTATACAAAAAATAATATGATGTAGGGAAGCTTTTCATCTTTCCAATGAATATTTATAGTTAAAAATCTGATTTGTATAACCCCATGTAAAAATTGTTTTAGTAAAACATTTCATGTTTGTCTCATTTTTACTTTAACTTTAAATAAAAAGATATTAATGTCATTTTCCAACCAAAGTGGCTTCATGGGGTCCCCAAGTTGACCCATGGGTTGTCTTGGTCGGCCATGACACATCCAATGAGGTTAGGACTTGTGTCAAGTTCATTTCATATTATTAAAACATTATTTTTACCTTAAACTACACTAATTACCTCTAATCGCGATTAAAAACTTAATAAGTTACTATTCACCAAAAAATTATTTTTATCCCATTGAACCAAATTTTACTTCTTAATGACAACCATGTATGTCGGATTTTTGAAATTCAAAACACAAATATGGGAAAATTTTATTGAAACGGAAAAATCAGTTTTTATAAGTACCACTTAGTGGTTTCACTATTCATCAAAAATTGAAGTTTTTCAGAAAAATCCCAAAAATTCACCCTAAGCTATATTTGATATTCCAAATTCAAAAATGAAGTCTATTTTACAAAATTCAAAACATATAAGTCACATTAATTAATTTAATAATTAATTCCCGATGTCAGATCAAATAGCGTGTTTTTATGAAACAATAAGTATCAAAAGATTGACACTAGTTTAAGTCTGATTTCAAAGTGAAATTAATTCCAAAGACCACTATTGGATTTAATGGTAAAAATATATTCTAATTTCACTTTAAAACCAATTCAAAAGATAATCTAATCATATAAATAAATTAGATTAAAAAGAGGTTTTGAATTAAAATACAACATTTTACACTATTCATTAAAAAATGAACTTTATCGGAAAGATACCAAAAATTTACACAAAGTAAATTTTGATGTCCCGATTCTTAAGAAGAGTTTTATTTGGTCCAATAGAATGTATAAGAGTGAACAAAACTATATTTAATGACGGTTCGCCATCAAAAGGCGATAAGTGAACCTTTAGTGAAAACCAAGGCATATACGCCTAAAATTGAATTCTTTCCGTATTTTAAGCCTTTATCTTTTATTGGATAAATGTAAAAACATTTAAAAACATAGATAATCATATTTTAGTTATTTCTATCCATTCCCGCCAATATAATAGCTACAAGTTAACCACCATTTAAAATAATATTATTTTATTATTAGAGTGCAATGTAAGATTCCCAAGAAACTCGTTGTTGCGTGTTGGGTACGCCATCGAGCATAGCGTCCCCTTTAAAGTCATATTAATACTTTATTCAAAAATATGGATAAATATGAAAATGTCATATTCTTTATTTACCTGGGGTGTTACATCCTTCCCCCCTTTTAGGAATTGTGTCCTCGCAATTTTTAAAATTGAGCTTGGAAACATCCTTGAATGTCCCACATCGGAAAAAGAGTCGGTAAAACAATCACTTTAAAATAAAGAAAGATAAGTACAAAGGTCACCCGAGTTAACCCATACTAGGATTCCATGTAGAAAAATATGGACATGGAGGAGAAAACATAGGGTCATGTTCTGATGGAGAGTGATAGAAAACATGTTTAGGAGAAAGTTAACAATAAGAAAATCAAAAACTTATGATGGGTTAAACGGTGTTGGGTTCCCCAGTAGGAAAAGTTAATAGAAATTTTTTTTGCTTTAAGTTACTTTTTATTGAGGAATTTATTTTTGAGCTTAAATAAGACATAAGGAAACATACTTACTTGTCATGTTGACTTCCAACTTTTACTATATTCCTTAATCAAACTCATATTTTTTCCAAAAGATGAGTATTTAGGGAGACTTGTTCGCATTAAGAGTACTATAATCAACTTCTAGAGAATCACCTAATCCACAAAATAGAACTATATACTTCCCATTTCTTTAGGCTTTAACCAAAACTAAAACCAAAAGGTTAGTACAAGGTCAGATAATCCAGAAAAGGATAACCCTTTAAAAAGAAAATCTATGCTTAATCTCCAAAATTTGTCCAACAAAACCCAAAGTTCAACGAGGACCATCCGATAAACAATTTGTCCATAAAATTCTTCAAAGTAAACCAATCTAAGATTGAAACCCAAATATTTGAATGATTTGGTCACATAGTCTTCCAAGTTAAATCGTAACATTTATCTCCAAACAACATCAGTTGCTCCTAAAGTCTCGTATTGAAAAGTAATTAACCTAATCACATATCCTCCATGATAGGTTAATCATTTTCATAAATAACCCAAAATAAACTTACTCTTAATTCATAAAATCATCTAACTAAAAAGAATCGGTCAAACTAACCAGGGACTTCACGTAGTCCAGTGGTAGGCGATAAATACCAGTCGCACTTTGGTTGTGGGTTCGATTCCCGCAGCTTTGTCCGATGCGATGGTTTGTCACACGGTCTGCGTGTTATCCTTTTTCCAAAACTATATAATTCTTAAATCATTCCCCAAAAAGAGATAAAATCATAAAAAATGATCATAACATATTTTAACCTCAAGTTTATCTCATGCCTTTCATTTTCTAGAACATCATATAATAACCCATAATTACCTCAAAAGTAAGGATCATATAAACTCTAATTGTTACCTTTATAATTATTACCTGAACTTCCACATCGATTGGTCATCTCGTACATGATGCATTACAGAACATACCAAGGTTCAAGTGGTTGATCATGACTCCTTGATAGTTGGTTTAGAACAACCACGAGTTCCTCATTGAATCCCCCATTTTATCTGGGCTTGGGTCGTGATGGGCCCGTAAGGGGCATCGCGACGCTAGGGTTTTCCCCGCGCCGCCTTCCTCTCCCCCATCATGGAGTGGCTTCAGTTCCATCTTGGTGCTTCAGATCGGCGTGTTCGTGGTGTCAATCCTCCAGGCGGCGTCATGCAGGATCGTCTCCCTCGGTGATTCATTTGACATCACCGGTGTCGTGCAGGATCGTCTCCTTAATTTCGACTTCCAGATGTCCCGGCCTAGGGGTTGATGTCGCGATTCGTGTGAGATGTGGGTGTGCTAAGAGGATTTGGTATCTGCATGAGGGTTCGAAGGCGGCGATGGGATTTGCGGCTATGGTATTCAATGAAGTTTTCTTCCAGAGGGATTCGGGAGTCCCTCCATTCGATGTTGGTTCGTTTTCCATCTTAACATGATTTTGATTCTGGTTGTGTGATGAGTCGATGTCGTCGTTGTTTCTGTGCCGATTCTGGTTTGAGTTTCTGGACAACAGTATGGATTGTTGCTACCTTGATTTTTTGTCTGAGGTGATGAAGGTGGAGGAGCATATCTGTGCTAGTGAGCAGACCTGAGTGAGCTTGTTGTGTGTTGGACTTCTGAACTTGTTTGGATTTCGTCTGCTTGCTGGTTGTTTTGGTTGTTTAAAATTTGGATGATGGTCTGTTTGAGTGGTGACGCCGCTGGTTTTCCGATGAAGTCTTGCCGGCGATATTCTTCGGTGGAGGCGCATGATGGCAGGATGAGATTCGTTTTTGAATTTTGAAATTTGAATTGTAATCTGGTATGCGGGTTCCACGACCGCCGATCTTGACTTTTGATTTAGTTTCTGTTTGGTTACCGGTTACCCATAAACCGGATTTTTAGAAAATGAAAAAAATGGATTGCAGGAATCCCCCATTTTATCCAGTATCTTAATCATAGAACCACCATAGTTTCCTTCAAACCTGTTGTCTCTTTGGTGCCTGCTAGATCCATCCATTCACTAAAAACAGAAATGTCAGTGTGAGTATATCAACAAAACCATCATGTACTAATGAGGAAGGTAAACACTAAGATATACTTACTCATTCACTTTATCTAAAATTAGGACTCTTTCTGAAATCATAACCATTATGGTAATGTCACTTATGCTTAAAAAATACCCTAACCTCTAAAGTTATCTAAATCGACCTTTGATACCAACTATAAGGCCCCAGCCTTAAACCATACTTAATCATGAGTTATTACAAGATTACACATTGAGGATCTTTTTAGGTTTAGAGTTTTAGATAATTAGATCATGAAACTTGCATTACATTCCACATTTAAACAAAGTGGTTACATAAAAGACAATATTCATTCTTCCCATCAATGGAAACATATTTAAAATAAAACACGGATTCTTTCTTGACACATCCTTGACACTATCATCACATCATGTACCTTTCCCTTGACCTATAAAAAACAGTTCAAAAACATGGGATGAGCATAAAAACCTCAGTAAGGGTTATAAAAATATGGAAAGGAAACATGAGTTCATATATACATAAGAATGAAATCATACTTTACCCATAAAACATAGGCACTTTAACATACCTCATCAAACCATGAATAAATCATAAAAATCATAATACATAAAAGGTAACTTGAGGCATTCATAACTTTCTTACGTAGGGAGTAACCCTCTTGGTTACGTTTGAAATACCCATCAGAGTATATTCCCTAAATCTCTTCGGAGAAACCTTAACATTTCACTCCTTCGCGTTACCCAATGCATTGGAGAGCTATATCGGGCTCACCCGCCCTTAGTTTATCACGGAACCACCCATATTCATAACAATGCCCAAGAACCACAACATAATCGTATCACATAAAACATGCATAAACAAAACATTTCCACCTTTCAATCACAAGATATCAATACAACACATTGATATAAAAACATTATGAAAACCATTTTCAATACCAAAAGAAAAGAAAAGTAAAACATGGTATTTATTTTTCTTTTAAAACGAAGGTATGGCTTGTAGAGGAAGCCGAAACTCAAATAATGGTCACGGTGGCGGAGAAGTCATTGTCGCCGCATACATACGACAAAACATTCCCTTTTGTCGTTTAGTAAAACGCTTCGTATAAAAAGATTACTTTTGGATAAACGTAAAAGTAAAAGGGGTTTATACACCGTATAAAATAAGGTTGTGTATAAAACAAAATATGCCTCAATGAAAGAAGATTGAGACGAAGCCCCATACAAAGATGGTATCCTTGGATTGAGGATAAATCAATTACATAATTATGTGTGACAAACTAATACAAAAAATATAAGTGGATATTAAGTGTAAAACAATCAGAGGTTATTCACACATATTCATAGAATGACATATTCAAGGAGTACAAGCTTATCCCAAAGAATCAAAATTGGGTTAAGAAGTTCCCTTGCAATAATTAGACAGCCTAACGACGTCACTTCAAAATTCAGAAAAAAAAGAGTTGATGAGAGATAATAAGGGTATCTCATCACTTGGACATAAAATTTACATCAATAAGGATATACAAGAACATATCCCAAAATAATATTACGTGAATTAAAAGACATAACAAAATAAGTCTTTTTAAAAAGAGGAGGGTGAAAGGTTCCCTTACCGACATGGGTATCTTTCGAAACATACGCCCCGTGAAAGAAGGACAATACATAATTGATGTAAATACTCATAAATGAAAGAATATTACACAATGAGTAAAATAATGGTCAGTACATACACCACTCAAAGGAAATTGTGGCAAATGTAGCATAAATCTCACGGGAATAAAAGTGAGATGAAAAATCCCTTACGAAAACTCGGCAGCCTAACGACGCCACTTAAAACATCCAAAAATGGATTGATGAGATCAAATAGGGTATCTCATCACATTACAATAAAATGTACAGCAAGAGGAATATGAAAGAACATCCCCCATCATAACAAATAGGAGATTAAAAGAAGTGACATAAAGGGGAGTACTTAAAGAGAAAGAGAGAGGTTAGATCTCTTACGAAAATTTGGCAGCCTAACGACGCCACTCGAAACTTCCAAAATGGATTGATGAGAGAGAATAGGGTCTCTCATCATATGAACATAAAAATTACAGTAATAGTAATATAAAATAACATCCCAATAACAAGAAATATGAGCTTATAAGGAATGACATAAAAGAGTGTACTTAAAAAGAAAGAGAGGAGTAGGATCCCTTACCTCAAGTCCAACTTGTCTTGTTCGTTTCTTTATATTCATGAATAATAAACTTTGTTCAATTAATAATTTCCTAAGTACCTCCTTTAGAGATTATTATTCAGTTCATATCACATATTATAATGTTATAATAATTATTTAATAATGTTAGTTCATATCAGACGTTTTTGCCGATGTTTGGTACATGAGTCAAAAACGAACTTGTTTGAAAAAAGATTGCCCATGTAGTTATAAGTAAATAATTTCCAGAATAGTATTAATGATTAAAATATCATATATATCCAGTAAATATTCATTTCATACTATTCCATATCATTTGGAGATAAAAATCGAAAAGCACCGTTCATGGAGACGGTAGGCCGTACGTACGCATGAACGCTACTTTCATTTTTTGTCATATTAATGGAATTAAAACAAAATGAGAGAGATATATATGTTATAATTCCAGAATTATATCCATAATTTTGATGTAATATATTACATATATATCCATTATATATATGTACTTATAATATTACATAACATTTTGAGATAAGAAATGAAATGTACCGTTCATGGAGACGGTAAGCCGTACGTACGCATGAACGCTACTGTAATTTTTTGTCATATTAATGGAATTAAAACAAAATGAGAGAGATATATATATGTTATAATTCCAGAATTATATCCATAATTTTGATGTAATATATTACATATATATCCATTATATATATGTACTTATAATATTACATAACATTTTGAGATAAGAAATGAAATGTACCGTTCATGGAAACGGTAAGCCGTACGTACGCATGAACGCTACTTCCATTTCTATTTCATATTTAATGGAATTAAAACATAATGATACATAATATTATTTTAATTCCAGTATGGTATCATATATAATATTATTAAATATATCCTTTATACGTACCACATATGGTATTAACGAATCAAATCACTTTGAGGGGGCGGTAGTCCGCACTTCCATAAATGAAGATATCGCGTTTAACCATATTGGAAACCATAAAGGTATTCCCAAAATGAAAAATACAGAAGCTTAAGGAAAACATAAACATATTATATCACATATAAATATAGTTTCATCTTAATGGCCACCTTTGAAGGTGTTAAAAGAATGTTGAACAATCATTGTTTCGGGAGGCCGAAATTCTCCATCCACGGAAACAGTATGTTCTTTAACCATTAGATGTAGGTGTGTAAAAGTGTAGCTCGAATAATTCTTATAACAACATCCTAGTATATTGATGATACTGTATTTGTTACAAAAGAAATGAATAAAAAGAGTTTAGGGTGTTGGAGAAGAAAAATAAAACAAAAGGACTCAAGTGAAGACATTACATTAAAATCGGGTAACTCCCTTTGGTTTGAGCTCAAAGGCTTCCTTGGGAAGAATTATGCCCAAATTGAGGCTTAAAGGAGTAATAGGGGGAAGTGGAGAGACAAAATGGGTAGATTTTGGACGAGCAAAAGGCTTTGAGAGTGTGGGTAAGGAGGTAGAGGTGGGGGCCTTTTATAAGAGGAGAGGAGGGGCACTCTTGTAAAGTTACAAAATGTTACTTTATTTTCAAAAGAGTTTCGGATTTTAAAGGTCCAACATTGATGTATTTCTATAATAAGGTGATAAGGGTTCGAAATCCACTCATCCAATAGGTTTTTGACATTTGTAGGTCTTAGATATTACATTATCTTTCCATTTTATTTAAATCGTTAAATAATGAGGCCATCGCTGCATCATCATGATGTCATAAATAATTTAATTTATTTAATGTCTAAAAATTATACAAAAAATACTATGATGTATGAAATCTTTTTATCTTTCCAATGAATATTTATAGTCAAAAATCGGATTTGTATAACCCCATGTAAAAATTGTTTTAGTAAAACATTTCATGTTTGTCTCATTTTTACTTTAACTTTAAATGAAAAGATATTAATGTCATTTTCCAACCAAAGTGGCTTCATGGGGTCCCCAAGTTGACCCATGGGTTTTCTTGGTCGGCCATGACACATCCAATGAGGTTAGGACATGTGTCAAGTTCATTTCATATTATTAAAACATTATTTTTACCTTAAACTACACTAATTACCTCTAATCGCGATTAAAAACTTAATAAGTTACTATTCACAAAAAAATTATTTTTATCCCATTGAACCACATTTTACTTCTTAATGACAACCATGTATGTCTGATTTTTGAAATTCAAAACACAAAGATGGCAAAATTTCATTTAAACGGAAAAATCAGTTTTTATAAGTACCACGTAGTGGTTTCACTATTCATCAAAAATTGAAGTTTTTCAGAAAAATACCAAAAATTCACCCTAAGATATATTTGATATTCAGAATTAAAAAATGAAGTCTATTTTACAAAATTCAAAACATATAAGTCACATTAATTAATTTAATAATTAATTCCCGTTGTCAGATCAAATAGCGTGTTTTTATGAAACAATAAGTATCAAAAGATTGACACTAGTTTAAGTCTTATTTCAAAGTGAAATTAATTCCAACAACCACTATTGGATTTAATGGTAAAAATATATTCTAATTTCACTTTAAAACCAATTCAAAATATAATCTAATCATATAAATAAATTAGATTAAAAAGAGGTTTTGAATTAAAATACAACATTTTACACTATTCATTAAAAAAATGAACTTTATCGGAAAGATACCAAAAATTTACACAAAGTAAATTTTGATGTCCCGATTCTTAAGAAGAGTTTTATTTGGTCCAATAGAATGTATAAGAGTGAACAAAACTATATTTAATGACGGTTCTCCATCAAAAGGCGATAAGTGAACCTTTAGTGAAAACCTGGGCATATACGCCTAAAATTGAATTCTTTCCATATTTTAAGCTTTTATATTTTATTGGATAAATGTAAAAACATTTAAAAACATATATAATCATATTTTAGTTATTTCTATCCATTCCCGCCAATACAACGACTACAAGTTAACTACCATTTAAAATAATATTATTTAATTATTAGGGTGCAACGTAAGATTCCCAAGAAACTCGTTGTTGCGTGTTGGGTACGCCATCGAGCAGAGCGTCCCCTTTAAATTCATATTAATACTTTATTCACAAATATGGATAAATATGAAAATGTCATATTCTTTATTTACCTGGGGTGTTACACACACAACCACAATGATCCATCATACTTCTTGGAAAAAAACACTGGAGATCCCCAAGATGACATATGTGGATGAATAAAACCTTTATTCTCCAATTCTTTCAACCGGATTTTAAGTTCAAGTATTTCTTCCAGTGTCATTATATGTGGAGGAATAGAAACTTGTACTTCTTCCAGTAGAAACTCTATTGTGATCTCAAAATCTATCTCAGGAGGTAGTTCCAAGAAGTCAGTAGGAAACACATCCTAAAAATGATCCACCACAGGAGGAAAGATAAGCTACTCTACTCCCCCATAATCAATAACAACACATGATACTTGGGACGTAAGATAACCCAGTTGCTGATAGACTAGCCCTGCATGGCCTACTCAAATATCTCATTCCCCATGGTGAACATAAGTATCTACCTCCTAGGATGTGACAATTACCCTATAATGAAAAAAATAGATATGGTCTTGGTATATTACTATCCAATCCATCAACAATATCATATCAAAACCTAAAATTTCAAGCGCAAACAAGTCCCACAGGAAATATTAACCACCAACCTCGAGAGCACACTCTGTACACTGCCAGATATTTTATTATCTCACCCCTAATAGTGTATCAATAGACATAACCCCACACATATGTTCCACCGATAGGCCCAAAACACCCACAAATTGAGAAGATGCAAAAGAATTCAAGGAACCTGTATAAAATAAATCACTAGAATGCATGAAAGCTACAAGAATCATAACTCGAACTGTCGATGGTCTAGAATCACCACCTCTAAAGTCACGATGAAATATAAGAAGTTGGACTTCCCCTCTACTTCGGTATCTCACTAGAGTTCTTGGTGTTGTACTACTCTGCTGGTATGGACGCTCTCATCGCAGAGTACCATGACTAGCACCTCGACTGGTTCGACCAGTAGAAATACAACTACCTACCTGATATGAGGTAACCAACCACCTACCTACACATTGAATCAGCCTTGATCCTCTATATATTCTTAGCTATTGAGGTTTCATGCGAAACCTATGGACATTCCCCATCCTTTGACATGATCAAAACTCAACCATTAGTTGGAGGCACTGACCACGCATGTGTCCTGAACTTCCACACTAATACAAAAACACTTGGTCACAACCCTATGAGGTTGTTCCTATTCTATGACTACTCTATAACCCACCACATTGATGAATACTCTCAAAATGGTGCTTCCTACCCTCATAATTCACACTACTAGATCATCCAACCATAACCACATGCCCACCACTAAAATCTTCCTTTAAGTTCCCATATGAATTAAGGGCATGATCCACCAATTCATAAAACCTCTCAAAACAAAATATATTCACATGGGACTTAATCTTATGTCTAATTCAATCATAAAAACGTATTTACATAGCATCCTCATCCTCTTCCAATATTGGGATAAATTGTTTCAAGTTAGTGAAATGACCGGAATAATCCATTATTGACATAGTCCCCTGGGTCATCCTCATAAACTATACATTCTTCTCCTATATTAAGGTATCCAAATAGAAATGTTATAGAAACTTTTCCTCTAAGTTTTTCCATAACATACCATTATCCTGCTAAGTATAAAACTGAATATTCCACCAGATCTCTTTTGGACCTCGCAATATATAAGATGACAACTTGACTATCTTCCCAAGAGGATTCTACAAGTGATCCAAATTTTTCTGGATGAACTCTATCCATAACTCCATTGCCTCAAGTCCACCCTCTCTGTAAAATGTTAGAGGGTGATAAAACTAAAAATATTTAGTTAGATCAAACATACTCAGTACAACCCAAACTGGGTCTCATTCCATCATCTTTATAAAGTGTGAAAATTTCTAATAGAACTTCTCCTCCCCTAAATTACCCTGGTCCAAAGGGGTTTCTTGCTCCACTATTGGTTTAACTTTCTCAGGGATATCCTCATGTTGCCCAACCAGAACACGTCATCGTGGTGGAATTTCTCTATAATGTCAAACACACATCTCAAATCACATAACATAAAACATCCAATGTTTATATAAAATAAGGATCTCTATTATCCATAAACAACCATCCCATGTACACTATCCCAATGAACATCATCACACCTATATTGCTACCCCCAACCATACCTATTTTGAGTCATGGTTACCATGAGAAAATCGACTCACACAACTAAAAGCCTTTTCATTAAGAATTGTTTTTAATTGTTTTAACATTAACAATGCTAATATTTCTTGTTTAGGAACCATTTTATATTTTAAAATTCATCAAAACCAAATTTTAACCCATTAATTAATTTACATTAGGAACTAATATTTTAACACATTCTTCTACATTCCTTCTGTTAGGTTCCGGGGCCCACAACGGAAGATGGTGGGCAAGGGATTTTAAAATTTTTGTTGGCGGGATGACGTAACTTGTCGTCACCGAAGATATGAAACCCAGAAATGTATGAGGATCTCGTGTAAATCGTAAAGAACACAAAATTAAAATGAAAACATACCCATTTCAAATCTGAAGCCGTGGTCAACTGAAACTAGTCGATGACGATCGTCGCTTGAAGGATCCAAAGCAGGATCCCTCTAGATCATCCACACACACTACAAAAATCCATTGGAACGTCGATCTTTGAATTCCAGGTGCTAGCGCGGCGATCTGACGATGCTTTTGACATTCCGACGATCACCACATCAAGATCTCTTCGATGCTTGAGGAAGAACTTGATCCAAACTCTTGGATCATCAGCTTCTCTCTCTAGGAGGTGGGAGGAGAGAGAGGCTCTCAATTTTCATTCTATACAAATGAATGAATAGTGAATTGTACACAAAGGGAGAAATCCTCTCCTCTTTTTTATAGTGGAATTGATAAAATACCCGGTAGGGTTCCCCAACCCCCGTTTATTTCAATGTCCACTAAGTAAATAATTTTGACGAACTAAACTGTGCCAATATTATTTATTATTTTATCACATACTTGTAATATATATATATAATATATTATGTGATAAAACCCAAACCATTTAACTTGGTTCGCTTTACCGCTTAATATTAAATGAACCTTGAATATTAAAATAATATTCGTTCGATTAATATTTTCCCGTACTTACTGAACTTGTAAATACATTAGATAAATTCAATCCCAAATATTCATAACTTGAATATTAATGAATTTATTTAATTATTTTGGTGATCGATAACTCGGACAACACACGGACCCCGTGGCAGGGCCCACCATGTCCATATACATATTCAACTGAATAGGGTGGATTCATGAATACGCTATTGTGTGTGACCCTCTATGCCCTTATCTTGATAGTAGTGAATAAAATCTACAGACCAAGAGCAGAGTCTAAAAACCCATCATGACCCCTAAAGATATAAGGATAATCATAGCAACGACTACCATTATATGAACACAGACTGTGTACTATAGTCTCTTTGTCATTAAATATCTCATAAAGAAGGACGCACTCTTATGTCATAATCCTTATCTTGCTTTATTATTTTTTGATCTATTCGGATGGATTTTTCTTTCTACTGCTTTAGCCAAAGACTTATGAAGGCATCACCATCCTGATCAACCAGGCATGAGATATACAACTTCCTGAACTTGGAAGCAACAAATCCTTTCTTGACCATTCAGCCAATGTCATACCACTAATGACACACCCAACACAAACTACCTCAACATGACATCACTGCCATGGTTT
Organism: Viscum album; assembly: GCA_963277665.1. NCBI lineage: Eukaryota > Viridiplantae > Streptophyta > Magnoliopsida > Santalales > Viscaceae > Viscum > Viscum album. Next base: position 396,107,791 of record OY728126.1, read on the forward strand.
TCATCTTGTATCAAAGTACGTAATCAAATGATATACATTGGTAATGGTCACAAGTCATGAGACCAATACACATGTCTATAGATAGGAACGACCAATGACACCCAAAATATGTGGTGTTCCTATTTGCGGTTCAATCCTCATGATCTCACTACTAGAGATCACCAAGTGAAAACTTCATGAGAATAAGTCTCAATTCTTATGAGACCCCAACACCTGATAGTCAAACATCTACTGTGTCCAGTCAGTTAGATGTATCTAGACTATAGAACATATTTTTAAGATTAATGTCATAGTATCTCTAGGTTCTCATTATATCCTGAGATCTGCTGTAACCTTTCAATACAACAATTAATCCTTGGAAATTTCCATTATAATAGTGGACACATAAAAGTATACACTATTATGGTAAGATTACATCATACATAACTAACTATATAAATGATATGGTAATCCAAATTACTTCATAGTGGGGTCTAGGGCACCCACTATTTCAACACTCCCACCTGCACTAGAGCCAACTTGCTAACCACACTTGTTAGCTACTCACATGATAAAATCACGCTTCTACTGAGTTGTGGATTTAACTACTGGGCCTGCCACATTTTTTTCGTGTGGCATATCTGCTATATGCGACCTCATCTCCTTGAGTAAAACTTCTCAAGATAATGTATCCCCAAGTATATCACTTTTGTCCATTGTCATAACTTGACAACTTGGCGAGTAAGAACAATATAATTTACATTATGATAATAATTTTCTCACTAGGTGAAAATCCAAGAATTGGAACAAATTGTTGATATTGATTACTACTTCTTAGCTGCTTTAGAAGCTACAACATACTCGGTATTTGTAGATATGGATATCACTAGATTTCATGAGCTTGAATCACTCATCACCTTTGCCTAACTGCGATACTAGATCAAATTGATCTAAGGATTACTAGTTTGTGTCCCACAAAAAAACCAGTATACCTTCTTCTCCATATTCTAGGCACATATCATTTGTACTTGTCGAAGTACAAGATGATGGATCTGACTGCATCACTAGCAGTGCTCCTGGAAATAATTGATATCTACCTATAATAAATTATATCTTGGTAGTATCAATTATTGTACATATTATAGAATATGTGATTGATCCATCGCTAAAACATATGGTATCAATTCACAACATTAATCTCTACCCATGATTCGAACATGTTAACCAAGAGAGATTAAGCCAGGTGACATTGGCAACAATTCTAAACTTGAATTGTTTCAACTTGTATTTTTCAATAAAATGTCACTATATGTACGATTGACTAGGACCAAGAAACCTATGGATCTACCTTAGTACATCCTGTTCCCTAGAACTTAGTTTGATAATTTAATTCAATTATTGGAGAATTGATTTTATTCTGTTCTTATCTAACTATAAGACCAAGATCTTTTTTCCTTATGTTTCCAGACATATTTCAATTGGAAAACATTGGTGCTCCCACTAACCTTTGGTAGACACAAGGCAAAGATTCATTTGAAAAGAATGCTCTAAGATCTTGTTTCTTTCTTTAATCCAGAACTGGATTTCAGTAACTTTCAACCTTCATTGGCATCATATGATGTCATCATCTTTTTTTGGTTGTGTCGTATAGACACCTTCCACAAAAGATGATCTTGACATCCAATGACCAATAGAATGATCTTAGAAGTTAGATATAAAAAGTAAAATTCTAATAGATTTAGGCTTACCGACTTGGTATAACCAATCAGACCTTATTGGAACAATGCTTATACAATCCATGTATCTTTTCATTTGAATACCCACCATATTATTCAACTTATAATTCCCTTTTTAATTTGATACATGAATCCATTATTGAATTAAATTAGTCTTGTCAATCATAGCTAACTTCTATATACTACTTACTTATAGGAATTATTATTCTTAATTAATAATATATCACCAACCTCAGTGAATATAAAACCATCACCATGGTTTCACTCTTCCTACGTAGTATGTGTCACTGGAACATACTTATTCCACATGTAATTGTGGAACTAGTTCCTATGCCAACGATTTATGCATCTGGAGCATTGACTAAGTCCTAGTCAATTCAGCTCCCACTATCTCTAATAGATATGTGCACCCTTGTATAGAAATGTAGTATAATACTTGACTACATATTTTATATATTAGGTATTTAGGTAATATCTTAAGAAACTGTTAGGATAATTAACTTAGATGCACAATGTGTTTAACTTGATGCATGTTTGTTTAAATCCTAACAAACGCTTTGCATCTAAACACATCCTATGACATAATATATTTTCATCATACTATGACTCGTATGATATCAATTTGTCATTTTATTTGGCATATTGGTTATGGTTTTAACCTATTATTTGCAAAGCACATTTTCAAATATAATGGAAGTTTCTGCAGGTTGTAACATTGATACAACTTACATCATAAATTTGATGTATAAAATGTGAGTTTAGGAATTTTTCCATGCTACATTTTGTTGATCAATGTTAATATGTAATACTTGTCATTGATCCTCCTTATTAACATAGATATAGTGATGTAGATAAGGTAACATGCATTTAGGAATTACTCCACACTACATTATCATGATCGGTGATTGGTTGGTCAAGATATTCTTTGACATGCCAATCTGAAGCAGCTCATATCTTCTTACCAAAATTATAATTCACTGGTACATTCCTTAATGACTTAAGGGAAACATATGAAGTATCTTTACCTCTTTCTCTCCTTTGAAATAGTTCACACTCTCTTGTTGAACTAATCCTCGGATGCTTTGTGGCATACCTTTATTTCTAAAGGATTCATTGTCTAAACTAAGGATGTCAATAATACAAAAGGTGTTTAGCTGTGCTGAGTCTAAATACCATATTGGTTATATTCTTGACGTCTAATTTTAGTTTTACTTGACAAATAATCTTCTTACCACAAATGGATAGGTCTTACATTTTTTATATTCATCATGTATTGCCTTCGATTCAAGTATGTCTGAACTATTTATTGAGTATGTTACCACAAAAAAAATTCATTCCAAAACATGGAATAATGTCTCATCATGTACAAATGGGAAAATGAGATAAATGTTTTTGGTTATACTCAACAACTTGTTCAGTTCGAATCAATTACTTGTCAATTTGAAGTTATGTGTTTCTCACCGCAGACTTAGGAATCACCCTTTCTCAACTACTTGGAGAAGACACATTACTCCTAGTAATGTTTCTCTACTCACTTGGTTACTATATTTCAATACATATATGTAAAAATCATACTGTATTTTAATACCATATAAGTATGCGAGAAAAAAATACTTTTATTTGATGAATATTAACTGAATGAGAAGCGGGTAATTGCTTCTAGTATTTCAGTTTTTAAACTTCCATTAATTTATTTCCTTATGTGATGAAAATAACCTTCTATTAAGTAACCATCCACTTATCTTTGAATTACATGAAAAAAGTGCCTTTGGCGTAACTTTCCATAGGCCTTTTCACCTTATCATTCAATTTATTCTCCATAAGAATAAAATATGGAGTTATCTCAAATATTCTTATTACTTGGAGAATGTTACCATAAAGGTAATGAAGCGCTTACTCTATATGATTCATTTGTAACCTTAAATGAAACTAGTGTAATTTGGTGTAAAAGGTATAAGAATGGATGACATGAAAGATTTCAAACTATCTTTCACTTTACACAAACTGATTGCGACCATCACATTTAAATCGTTCTTCGCTTTCTCCTCGAAAGGATCTTGGATATGAGACTACATGTAACATCATCCATGTCATGATGTAGCATCCACAACTAACATCAGACTTTGATGATATAATTATGAAATAACCATCATATGCTTGATTCACGAGTCTTATGTAAGTAGTTTTACACCCTCGCTTCCTGAGGTGGCTTAATTGGTTGGGACATAAGCAGTTTGAATTTCCATTATGGTAGTAATGTGCGCAAGCTCCTATACTACACTTGGAATTTTGTGCTTGTTTAGACATTAACTATGTCCAATATTTATCACAGTTTTATTGTGGTTTTACTTTCCATTTTCTACAAATAAAATTTAGCAGATTATACTTTCAATATTGATTACCAAATGTGACATTACTGATTATTTAATCATTAAATATCTCCCACTAATTTTTTGAATTCTAGGAACCCTCTGTACTAGAATCAAAATACTCTTGAGTATTATAGTGGCAAGGATCCCTAATAGATATTCCCTATGATAAGTTTTAGTAGAGTGAAGCTGTGAGGATTGGGATATCTTGAGTAATTTATGCATCAATGATGATGTGTCTTGTTTAATATGGTTTGTACCAAACCACACATTGTAGATATAGTGTGAGTGGTTAGTCAATACATTGTGAATACAAGATGGGATAATTGGAACAAAGTGAAGTGGATCCTAAGATAATCATGGAGACCTCATATGTGACATTATGTTATTCAGTATTAGAGTTCACTATCAATGACAATACTGATTTAGATTTTGTAGGTGATTATGATAAACAAAAATCCACTACATACTATGTATTTACTCTTATAGGAGGATCTATGAGCTAAATTTAAAAACTATATATAGTTGTGAATCTATCCATGAATGAGATAGAATATATGGATACTTCATAGGCTCAAAAAGAGTAAATTTGGATGAGAATATTGTTGGAAGATCTCAGACACACACATGGATTGATTTCAGTATTTTTTTGATAGTCTGAATGCCTTGAATATTACAAGGAATCCATTTTTTCATTTGAGGGAAAACCACATTAGATTAAAATATCACTTTATTTTTTTAAAAAGTGATATAGGATAGAAGCATGAACATGTAGAAAATTCACACTAAAGAAAACTTGATAGATTTTCTAACAAAGGTGATTTATTAGGATAAGTTCAAGTGGTGCACATCCTCAAGAAGGTTAGTAGAGACATGGATAACATATTTGGATAATAAAAATGATGTGTGGAGATATGATGAAAACCCCTAGTTTTCCAAAGTTTGGTGTCATACCTTTTTATTTTATTAAAGGGATGACAACAACCCCTATCTTCATCAAGAAGAGTAGGTGGTATTGGTGAGTTGAGTGGCCAAAACCCCACAATCCATGAGACTCAAAGAAGTGAAGGAGAAAGGAAAGATTTCTACTATAAAATGATACACTCCCTTGGTGGTTTCATTATTATAAAAAAATTATCCATCTTCCAATGTAAATTATACAATGTGTATTTGTGAGGTGTTTATCTATTTATTCAAAAGATAAATTGTTGAATCATTCTAGGATGTGTACAACATGGAGATGAGGGTGGATTGGTGTTGATTTAATTTTATTCCAATTTTTCTTTTATCCCTTTATCACCTGATCACTTATTTAGTGAGTGGGTCTCTTTCTCCTTCTCTTCTTTGGTTAGTATGCATATATAGAACAAGAAAACAATATATAAGAACACTAGGGTTTCTTAATTATATTCACCTCCCTAATTATGACTACTTCCTTGGGACATCATGATTTTTATCCCAAATACACAACTTTTTTATTATTATCAAAGAGAGTGCATGAAAATGTATGGCCTTGTACTCATTATCCTGACACCAAATAGGTACAAAACGATTCCTTATTGTCCCTTTATAAAAGATAATGGATTTTCACCTCCTTGAAGCAAGATCATCAATTATGGATCAAGTCCCTCTTGAAGTGTATGGATAATCTTATTCCTTTATTGCAATAATCAGATGGGTTGCCTTAGGGTTATCTAGAATTTTATACCATATGAATGAATTCAGCTACCTTTATCATCTTCTTGTCTTGGAACATGATTATCAGAAGCATGAACAAACTCACTCCACCTTAGAATACTATAGTAAGTGAGTTTTAGGATGTATTTTTCAATTACTTCAACTTGGATGTGATCATTAGTAGGTTCAACTGAATTCTTTCTTATTTTATTCTTCTTCAGTGGATAATAATAACATTGAGACACCTTCTTCTTTTTAATACACAAGGTTTTCAATTAGTTTTTATATTCGCTCATCTCTTTCTCTTTTTTTGTTCTTTCAAATTTTCAAATGTGTAGCTGTTATAGTCAAGAACCCTATAATTTTTTATTCCACTTACATAATATATATATATATATATAATAGTTATAGCAATATTGAGTCTTTATCGTATTCAAAACCCCTTCAAATCTTAGATATGTTTCGCCTTTTCTTTCTCAAAGACTCAATACTTAGTTTCCATAATTCTTAGTATTCAAACCTTTCAAAATATCAGCATTTAAATTTATGAATATTATATTTTAAATCATATTTTAGACTAAACTTATTTCTTTCTTTTCCTTCAACAAAATCATCCTATTCCTATTCCATGTTCTTGTAGTGTAGAAACCCTCATGATATTTGGAAACTCTTTACTTTGTAGTGAAAATATTTTTTTAGATATTATTTCATTTTTCTTCGGCTTGAATCACAGAATACTCATCATGATTATTTTAATTTGAAAGTGCAAAAAAAGTATCGATGGATTTGACCCCTCTTCCAAATTTTTTTCTTTGCTTGACCCGCAAAAGCCAGCCCCTATTTACTTTTTTCATTTTTTAATAAAAAATAATACTTCTTTTAAAGTCTATTCCACCTACATTTTTTTATTTATTTTTTAATAAGTCTCACTCCCCTTTTTGAGTCTTCTTTGGAAGCCATCCCTCCCCAAACAATTTCCACACCCAAACTTTCTAAAGGCTAAATAATAGCCTTTCAATTTAATAATAATAAATTTATTATAATAAAATAATAATTTTTTATTATTATATTATAATAATAATAATATAAATATTATTATAATAATTAAATTAATATGAAAATTTCTAAATTATAAAATTTATAATTTGCACAATTAAATTTATTTCGGATGAATCGATTAAAACTTAATCGGTTCACCAAGATGAAATAAAAAATAGAACCCGAGATAAAACTGAACATTTGATCCAATCCGAAAAATTAAACTGGCCATAACTTGGTTGTTCGAGATTGGATCGATGCACGGGTTGAACCGATGAGACCGTTTTTGAACCCTATACTTAATTATAATGAAATTTTAATTTTCTAGGCTCATAAAATCTACGTGATCGCTCTGATACCACTGTTAGGTTTCGGGGCCCACAAAGGAAGCCGGTGGGCTAGGGATTTTAAAATATTTGTCATGGGGATGACAGAACGTGTCGTCACCGATGATTCGAGCCCCGAAAAGGTCTTAGGATCTCACGTAAATTTTAAAGATCACAAAATAAAAATGAGAACGTACCCGTTTCAAATCTGAAGTCATGGTTGAATGAAACTAGTCGATGGTGATCGTCGCTTGAAGTATTCAAAGCAAGATCCCTCTAGATCATCCACAGGTGCTCCAAAAATCTGCTGGAATTTCGATCGTCGAATTCTGGGTGCTTTCGCGGTGATCCGACAATGCATTTGACGTCCCGACGATCACCGCATCGAGATCTCTTCGACGATTGAGGAAGAACGTGGTCTGAACTCTTGGATCATTACCTTCTCTGTCTAGGAGGTGGGAGGAGAGAGAGGATCTCAATTTTCATTCCATACAAATTAATGAATAGTGAATTTCACCCCAAGGGAGAGTCCCTCCTCTCTTATTTATAGTGGAATTGATAAAATACCTGGTAGGGTTCCCTGACCCCCGTTTATTTCATTGTCCACTAAATAAATAATTTTGACGAACTAAACTACACCAATATTATTTATTATTTTATCACATAATTGTAATATATATATATAATATTATGTGATAAAACCCAATCCATTTAACTCAACTCACTGTCCTGCTTAATATTAAACGAACCTTGAATATTAAAACAATATTCGTTCAATTAATATTTTTCTGTATTTACTAAACTCGTAAATACATTAAATAAATTCAATCCCAAATATTAATAACTTTAATACTAATGAATTTATTTAATTCTTTTGGTGATCGATAACTTGGACAACACTCAGACCGCATGGCGGGGCCCACCATGTCCATATACATATTCAACTGAATATGGCGGATTCTTGAATGTACTATTGTGTGTGACCCTCTAGGCCCTTATCTCGATAACAGTGAATAAAATCCATAGACCAAGAGTGAAGTCTAACAAACCATCATGGCCCCTAATGAGATAAGGATAGTCATAGCAATGACTACCATCCTACAAACACTGACTGTGTACTATAATCCCTTTGTCATTAAATATCTCATAAAGCAGGATGCACTCTTGTGTCATCATCCTTATCATACTTTCTTATTTGTTGATCTATCCGGATGGATTTTACCTTCTACTTATTTGTCCAAAGACTTATGAAGGCTACACCATCCTGATCAAACAGGCCTGAGATATACAACTTCCTGAACTTGGAAGCCACAAATCCTTTCTTGACCATTCAGCCAATGTCATACCACCAACGATGCACCCAACACAAACTACATCTCCACGATTTCACTGCCATGGTTTTCATCTTTCATAAAAGTATATAATCAAATGATATACATTGGTAATGGTCTCAAGTCAGGAGACCAATACACATGTCTATAGATAAGAATGACCAATGACACCCAAAACATGTGGTGTTCCTATTTTCGGGTATGTCCTCATGATCTCACTACTAGAGATCACCAAGTGTGAACTTCATGAGAAGAAGTATCAATTCTTATGAGCCCCCAACACCTGATAGTCAAACATCTATTGTGCCCAGTTAAGAATATGGATCTAGAATATAAAACATATTTTTAAGATTAATGTCATAGTATCTCTAGGTTCTCATTATAGCCTGGGATCTGCTATAACCTTTCGATACAATAATTAATCCTTGGACATTACCATTATAACAGTGGATGCATAAAAGTCTACAATATAATGGTAAGATTACATCATACATAACTAACTATATACACGATATGGTAATCAAAAGTAATTCATAGTTGGTTCTAGGGAACCCCCTATTTCAACACCTTCCATTTACCGAATTCCCTCATCTTGATTAGACACAATTTCTTTGAAATTTTAAGTAACGGAAAATGCATTCCACCCATAATATCCCTTATATCTTTCCCATTTATGCTTATTGCGATGCATGCCACCTATAGCCCTAGGTGCCTAAAATGATGCATGAATGCACAAACTCATACCCTTTCTTCCAAAAGAATGATATCATAAATTAATCACATCACATAATATGTGCATCACCAAATAGTGAAATATTATTCAACCGTAATCAACACACATCAAGAATAACAATCCCACCCTTGGTTTCTTGGGTTTTCCCTCACACATAGGTTATCTAATCCCATACATGTTGTTATTTCCAAGTCCAAACACATCCTAATATTCCATATAACATCCCCAAATAAAATCACAATAGAAAAGAAAGACCCTATGGTACCACTTTGTAACGTCCACATCTCAAAATCCACTAAACTGATTCCTCGAGATGGCTCACCACATGACCTCAGGCACGCCTCCCCATAAACCATAGGTTTTCGACTAGTAGCAAGTGTCTATTAGATCATGTGGGGAGACCATACCCTCTTTATCAGATTAATCAACAAAAAATAAAATATGAAATAAAGGAAACAATCGAAAATAAAAAATAAACTTCAATTAACAACAATTTCCCAAAATTGGGTACAATCCCACAACCAAAAAGTAATTATGCTATGTCATGTCATACAGTTCCAAGTGTAAGGAAAAACCAAAATGAATTCAAACAGAATATTCCCCAAAATGTGTCCTGACACCATGCCTAGATCCCTCATCCATGCACATCCCATGCCTAAATCAACCATCTATCATAAGGACATTTCCCTTTTCCACCCATACAACCATGAAATTTGCTTGAGTACCCAATGGAAGTCTGATTAGGGTGGGAGTACAAATTAGTAGGCTACCACCAATGGTTTATAGAAAATATACATTCTAAAAAGATAGTGTATGAATGTACTAAATAAAAACAAGATAGAAAAGGTAAACCAAGTGCTATTGGTTAACAAAGTTCACTTAAACCATTTTCAACATTTACCCATTGTGTTTGGATTTTTCATCCCTTTCACTTTGGCCAATGTTGATTAACTACTATACATAAAGGGATAAGTCAAGTTCCGTATCACACTATGGAAAAACAATTTAACACGCAATTAAATCAAACTTACCTTGGATCCATGGTCCATGTAGTCTCATAAAATACAATTGTTAGGGGAATAGAGCCTGAGTCCAACCTCCCTAACCCATGCATTAAAGAGGTGGGGTTTAGAGCCTCAATTTAACCGGGCCCATGGGCGTAGATCCCCAAGTCAAATATCCCACACAAACCACCAATCTATGTGAACATTTTTCTTTAATCATAACACATTTATCAAACATAAACATAACCATTCAACACATTCATAAATTACAACAAAAGTTAATTCAACACATAGCCATCATTTTGCCTTAACTCGTTTACACATTCTCATTTATATGACTTATCCTAATTAATAAATTTATCATTCACATGCCTTATACAATCTACAAAATTACATTTTCTAATCCATTACGCATTTAACCCATTAACATTATACCAAACAACCCCTTATGCCAAGTTAACGACTAAACACACTTACCATTAGTTTCATTTCATAACCCAAGATAACATGTCAACAAATATATTATGGGATCTAGGATATAATAATTTGATTATACACTTAAAATTTCAATTTCTAGGTTCAATAAGAAACACACCCCATGGGTGGCTCTTAACCTAGTCAAATAAACCTCAATGTATCCCAAGAGGATCATGAGGGGCCTAATTAATCATTTACCTAATAAATTTATCATCTATACCAAGGAAAACCAAATGGGAAACACAAGAACACCAAAGCACAACCAAATACACATAAATAACCAAAAATACTATGGAATATAACTAATAGACCACCTACCTCAATTCCGAAGACAACCACATGCTCAACCTTATCCCTTGACTCAGATTTGAAAACCCTTTGAAGTCCCAACCTAAGATCCACTAGAAAAATAGGGTTTTAGGGATTCATAAGAAGAAGAATGGTTACACAAGACCTAATCCAAAAAAATATAAGTAATTGGAGAGTTAGACTCATCTAGAGCATCGATTCACAACCAAAGACACTTTAAAAATCTTATAAATAAGGGAGATCGATCCTTGGGAAGTATAGGGAAATTTGGTTCATTACTAGGCCTCTAAGAGAATAAATGTGGAAGAAAATCAGGTAAGGGTTCATAAATGTTGAGGGGGTAAAATGGTAAAATCACACTTTTAAGGGGCACATAGTTTAGATGCACGGTTGGAAAAACCGTGCACCACCCTCTATCTAAGAGGGGGCTATGACACACAGTTACCTGGGGACCTTGCACGGTTTAAAAAATTGTGTGATGGCCTTATGAGACTGATCTATCTAAGCCCACATGGTTTTCCTTCCCCCTTGCACAGTTCCTTTAAACCATGCACCCCACCTCCAAGAAAGCACAATTAGGGTGCATAGTTACTACTAACCATGTTCCCACCATGAAACATGCACTGGATGACCATATTCTGCCTTATTTAATGTTCCAAACCCCCGAAACACCCTCGAGACTCTATATAGACTTGGGAAACATTTAATTAACCATATTAAAAGTATTTAAACCATAATTTTAAATAATAATGAACCTAAAATAAGTTTAGGGTCTTACAAAAAATATAAAAAAAATTAACTTTTCTTCACTATGCATAGTTTGGCTGCCTGAATTTTCATACTGGGTTCCAACCATTTAGAGTGTTGCTGGAGGAATCACATACTAGGACACATGGTTTACACATGGTTATTACTAATTAGGTACTTCTATTTTCCCTCCATGAAAAACCCTAAAACACAAAATTTCATAAAATATATCACGGGCTTACCCCAAAACTCATAAACAACAGGGAAGCACATCAAATCCCATAAGAAGAAATACAAATCAGTCTTTATTTCATAGAAAATTTTCCAAAACCCCATATAAACTTAAGGTATAGCGTGATAGGGAGTTGATCCACCACTCTTCCCCATCCAAATCACAATTCCTGATGGTTATATCTCCAATCTACCACTAACCCCCAAATAAAAAGAGGGCTATGATTATATTTTATAATTACATGACTCGAGACAACCAGAACTATAACCTAACTCAGCATGACATGTAGCCCGAAATGCATTATCAATATCCATGATCTAGAAACATTCACTAGGGTATCAACTTTAATAATTTTATAATTGTTTCACCCTAAAAATATAAATAACCAAATCATGTTTCCTCCCAGAAATCTAGCATGAACCATCTATAACATGGACATCCAAACCATCATAAAAGTAGTCTCAAGAAAATATAACATTCAAACTGATCATACACAGTGATAACCCAAAAAAAATACCCTAACCAACATCACTTTAAAATTTTTCAACAAGACATATAAAAATATCTATAAGTCAACATAAATAAAAGAAAAAAATTAGGCCAGGGTCAGTGTGTTTGATACATAACATCCCAATGATCCAAAAACCACAAATTCTTTACCCAAGTAGAGCTCCATGAGATCATCATCTAAACCATCTAAAACCAACCACATATAATGGTAATCAAGAAGATCCACTGAATAGCATGATTCCCTTACCTTTACTAGTGTCCTGAAAAACCAAGTCAGTATACACCCAAAGGAGTATATAGGGTATGAGAAAAAATCCTAGTTGGATACCACTATAAATCTACCTAAGTTATTTCTCAATGAAGAAAATAATTTTTGTTTTAAATCCATATTTAAAACAATTTCAATTTGAAAATTTTTTATTTATACATCCCTTTGGTATTTCTTAAAAAACATTTTTCAAAAATATTAATGCATAAGCCTCAATAAAGCGAAATTGAATCCACATGGAATAAACATAGAAACTCATCCAAACATGGAATAAGAATAAACATAAACATTATCATATATCCAATAAGGGGTTTTGGGGAATAAATACAAGGGAATCCAAGTCAAACAAGGAACAAAAAACATGCATTATGGTATCTTATTAGTGGGGTCTAGCATGAATTATTCTGACACAAGTTTCACTAGCTAGCTAAATAAGTAAAATATGTTTGGAATATCCCTTATTATTCTTAGAGCCCTACATTCTTCACATGGGATATCTAAATGGGTGGTTCATTTGGAATGTAGTGGTTCTAGTGTAATCATTCAACAATGTTTTCTAAGAGTGTTGAAATCAAGAGGAAGAGGGTGAGTACCCCATGATCCCAATTTGAGTAGGTGGGGGTACAATACTATTATAGTAGAGTACTAATCCTGTAGGTATAGTTTAATTGGATATTTGAGGATCCATTCATTATGAGCTACTCAATTGATTATATCAACTTTCCTACCTAACTACTATTGAATGGATTTGAGGTAGAAGTCAGTCAAACAACCAGTCGTATCATAGAGTCATATGATTAACCATATTTCTATTAAAAAACAATACATAAGTACTTTCTAACCTATAATTTGGATTTCAATTTTTTAAGACACCCACACACCTAAGGATTCCAATGTTACAAACATTCCCAAACACATAAACATTTTAAATACCAATTCCATCAACTACATATGCCCAAAATAAATAAAACATATATCAAATGCAAATTTTTTCCAAAACCCCATTTTTAAATTTATTTGAAACTATAAATCCTCTTTGATGAGTTTTTTCAAGTATAGTGTATGCATTAAAACCAAATCCTTTGGAAAAGGCACATGAAACCATTAAATTAACATCACACTTAAAGAATCAAATAAAACATGGATGAACCATCACAATCAATGAAATTTAAAGACAATTTAATGAATAAAAACTGAATTAAACTGAGAACTGAAGGTGAAATATGGGAAATCACGCTTAGGTATAGAAACCAATATTGAAACTAGATTGAAATTAATCACATTCAATGAAAACTACAATAACTGAGTGGGAAAGGATCTCATGAACCAAAATCACCAAGAAACCTAATTAAGAATACACCCTAAAACCTAGGGTTTTCCCCTATGGAATGTTATGGTTCCAATACTCTATATAGATGGAAAATTATTGAATAATAAGGGTGTAGGAAGGTGAAATCAAAGGGAAATCATGCTTACCTCATGAAAACCCACCAAAAATCAAAGGAAATCCAACAATAATAAAAGGAATAAGAGATCCCAGAAAAGGGGAGGGAATAACATGTGAATGGAGAGGAAGAAGGGTGAGTTAATCTTAAAATATTTCAAGTAAAATTTAGTAAATTACAGATTTTTAATGAGCTATAAAATCCACATGGCTTGGATACACATTTATTAAAATCTTGCGCCAGCTATATAGAATCCACCGAATTCCCAAAACAAGGCCTCATAGTTCCTGGGGACTAACACATGATTAGATAACCCATGAAAGGACTATGAAAAAATTTAATGTCCCCCTGACGCTCCTCTCACATGGTCTGTCACAATATTAGTATTAACCATGTGTTAATCATGCTCCCATGCTTGTTTCTCAAAAAATAATGATTTCTAGCCTCCAACTCTTGTGAACTCCAAGAACAAATAAATAAATAAATAACTCAAAAAAATAAATATGAATGACCTGACAGGTTTCACACTACCTTTTATCAGTGCAAAAATAATAATAATAAAGGATATACTTTTATCAGTGGTGACTAAAAGTGAGGATAAAATATCATTTATCAACACTAAAAAAAGTGTTGATAAAATGTAACCTTTATCAGCACTTCTTTTAACACTAATATATGATACCCTTTATAAGTGCTTTATTTAGCGTTAATAAATGGTTCCCTTTATCAGTGACTTTTAGCATTGACAAAGGGCGCCATATTTTATATTTTCATATTTTTATAATATTAAATATGATTTATATAACAAAACATATATATTTATATAAATAAAATTTATATAAATTTTTAACATATATTTAAATTCAAGTTATATAATTTCACAACACACACATAGATATATTATATATAAATATATATTCATATTTAAATTTATATATTTACATTCATATTATATGATTTATATACATATACAGTTATATATATTTATGTGTGTGTTTATATATATATATTGATGCACTATACACATATCTATTTATATTTATGTGTGTGTTATATATATACATTTTTATTTATATTTATGAGGGTGTTTAAATGAAAGGGGCTAATACATCTATGCATTTGTGTGTGTGTACATGTGTATGTGTATGCTTATATGTGTATATGTTTGTATGTAGTACACTGAATACACATAGTTATGTGTTAGTTCACTTATATATCACACATAGACACATAAAAAATATTTATACGTTTATATAAATAATATTATTATTATTCATAATTAGATTTTCTAATTATAGTTAATATTTAATTATATTTTATATACACAATAAATACAATATATATATAACTAATTTAGTAATAACAATATAAATATCTATATATTGTAAATGTAAATCTATATAAATATAAATATTAAAATTAATACTTTTAATTACATACTTTTATAATTAATTATATATTGTGGAAAATATTTATATTTGGCATTAATATTTATACATTTATTAATAATATATTTTAAAAAGTATTTATCAATTTATATAATTAATAATTATTAAACTATAATTAAAAATTTAAAATGTAGTTTTTAATTAATTATATTTATTCATTTTTATTATTAATTCATTTTGTAACTTGTAAGTCATTTAATATTAATAGTTTTATTCATAATATTTATAAAAATATTAATACATTTACTAATATAAAATTTATTATAATCATAATAAATTAATTAATAAAAAATAGTATAATATTAATAAATTTATCATAATATTAATACATTTATCATAATATTATAACATTTATTAATACATTTGAGATAAATAATATTGATAATTTATTTTTATTATATATATCTTTATTATAAAGTAATTTTTAATATTCATTTGAATATAATTAGTAATTAATTTCAATATTTAAATTTAATTTTTATTTTTCATTTTTCACTAGAATGTATCAGAGCTATATTAAGCATTGATAAAAGTTTGTTTATCATAATTTTTTATTTTAGCGCTTATAAATGTATCTTTTATTGGTGTTTTTTATTAGTGATGATAAAACCTTCCCCTCTTTTAAAATAACCATACAATAGATTTCCCCTCACTCATGTCATTCAATATCTCATGGAATCCAAAGTTTATTGCATCCCCCTTTGAATATTTTAGATGAATTTACCTTTAAAACTGAAGGTATTTTATTTGTTACTCATTTTCAATTTACCTTGCATAGTTTTTCATGATTTTTTATTATTCTTCTAATCTGCTTGATTTTTGGTGCTTATTTTCATGATTTTTTGTTGTTCTTCTCGTTTGCTTGATTTTTGACCCCTCAATCAAATGATTTTTGGATATTCATGTATGAATTGTTCATCTGATCCTTTAAAGGTGTCACATTGCCTTCTTGTGGTGTTTATCTTATGATTAGGTATTATTTTTGTGTTGTGTAAGCAATTTAATGAATTATGAATTGTTATTGACATAGAAAAATAATTTAAATATTATAGATTAATTTTTATGATTTGTTATACATTGTGAATATTTAATTATGATGATTAAATGATGAATTTGAAAATTTTATTATATAAATAGGTAACCTAAAGGGGATTAATACCTAATGAATGGTTGAGTTATTGTAAACAATAATGGTGGGATCAATGTTAACGAAATAAGGTTGAAATTAATGATTTTAATTTGGATTTGGGGTGATTTGGGTGATTTTCTAGTACTCTAACTCATATTGTTCTTATATGAGTTTCATAAAATCCTTGTCGTGTGTAACTTGGAATTATGTGTGTTTAATATGATTTTTTTTATAATTTGAATAAAGTTTATTTAAATAATAATTCTTGTATAATGGGGTATAAACATTTGAAGAGTGTTGGAAGAATTTATTTTGTGTTTTGGGGTAATTTTTTATTTACAATTTGTGCTAAATAGGTGTATGATCATGTTGGAAATTAGTTTTAAATTAAAGAAAAGTGATATGTAATGTGGGTGAATATTACATAATTTTTTTGTGTGTAAGTGTCCAATTAAATTGGATTCAAATGATGAATATTAGTTTGTAATTTTGTGCTAGAAAATATTTTAAAATGTAAAATTTTAATGTAAAATGGGGTAAATGTGTTTCTAATGTTGTTGACACAAAAAATGTCATAGTAAGGCTTCAAAAAATGTTTTTTATGATTGTTTGGATTTTCATTTTTTATATGAACCACAACTTGGTGTGAACCATCGTGTTGTGATTTATGGTATCATCATCAAAGGCCCTTTAGTTTTTCATTTTTTTCTGGAAATTCTAATTTAGATAAAGATATATTTTACCAAAAATGTCTATAGAACGTGAAGAAGATGAATTGTTTCATAAAGAATATTTACTTTAGTTAGAAAAAACATATTTAATGTATATAACTACAAACATATAAAAATTTAATAATTATAAAATCTTTTAAACGTTAGATGAAACAAAGGTTCACACATCTCAAAGAAAAGTTAAAAATATGGATTTTGGAAATACCTCTTTAGGGGTTCTAGTTTATGGATAGAATATGATATCATTCATAAATTTACAAACATAATTACCATAATCGATGTGATAAATTTGTTTCGAACACTAAAAACATTGAAAAAAATAAGTAATTGTTTTATACAATTTTTTATTGTGAAATATTATTATAAATAACCTAATACTTATCCAGTTTTAGTAATCCATAGGTTTCTTGTGCACATTGATAGTG
The DNA here is from genome assembly GCA_963277665.1 of Viscum album. Lineage (NCBI taxonomy): Eukaryota > Viridiplantae > Streptophyta > Magnoliopsida > Santalales > Viscaceae > Viscum > Viscum album. Next base: position 396,125,705 of record OY728126.1, read on the forward strand.
GTGGGGATTTAATTATCTTCCTTGATGAATACATTTCAAAAAATAGAATTATTTTCAATATGTGACATCTTGTAATATAAAAAAAAGTTTAAATTTACTTTTTATTCCTATAATACTTCATCTTTATATTTTACTAAAATTTATTGATGCAATGAAAATTTATAGCAAATATGGTGTCTATATATGTTAATATATAAAGGATAGCCTATAATAATTATAAGATCATACCTTATGTGTATTAATTTAATTTTTTTAAATATGAATATTATTGAATGAAATAGTATGGACATGAATTGAAAATGTATGGATGTTAATCACTTGATAAAAGAGTATGTGGATGGGGTTAAAGAGTTCATCAAATTTGAAAAATATCATGCACATGACCCGGGTCATACCCTTTATCAGTATTTACATTATTGTTATTCAAGATGAATTAGCCAATAAGAGTTGGAAGAACACATGATCTTTCATATAATTGATCAAAGTTATAAATGATGTAATAAACATGGTAAAAAACTAAATATATCTATTGTTTGGGATAAAATTGTAGTTTACAGATCATCTATTATGATTTCATGTGTGAAAGATGAAAAAGATCATATCAAGGATATGATTGTGAGTGTAAATGATAATAAAGATCATATTGAAAAAATTATAATAGAATTTGAAGATAAAATTTGTGATTTTCCAAAGTTTTTTAATAAGTTAAAGTTTTATGAAAACACACTATTGTATGATTTTTTACAAAATATATAACATTTCTAGATATATTAAAGCTTTATAATTTGAAAGATGGAAATAGATAGAGTGAAACAAAATTTACTAAACTACTTTCTCTCTTGAGTGATATGTTTCCAGAACATAACTGTATTTCTTTTTGAACATATGATTCAAAATGAACACTATGTTCAATAGATGTTATATCTAAAAGAATATATTTCTACCCAAATTATTTTATATTTTTTTAAGGACCATGAATCACTTAAAAAAATACCTAAGTGTGGTGTGTCTTGATATAATAAAGATGAATCAAGTCTTTAAATTTTTTATGGTACTTTCTAATCATTACAAGGTTTAGGTTCCCATGTGGAAGTGAGAAGAATATAATGAAATTTCTGTGGAAAATAGATACAAGAATTCATGGTGAGAAACTTTTTCACCCATTAGACTCTCCTTAGTAGAGAAAAATTGATCACAAGGATCCTGAATTTAGAAATAAGTTAAGAAACCTCTGTATTATTCTATCTTCATATGGAATGATTACTTTTGGTTCACAAAGTAACACTCACAATACATGGCTAGTTATGTAGGTAAATTATAACATTACAACACAGTTATAAATGATGAAAAATGGAAATTGTTTTCATATTAAGTGAATTAGAGATTTTCTTCCCATAATCATTCATTGATATGATGGTTTACCTGGTTGGAGAGATTTGACTATGTGGTCTTATATATTATATATAGATATACCCCATTGAATGATATATGAATAATTTGAAAGTATATGTAAAAAATTGAAGTTGTATAGAAGTTTGTATTGAAGAGAGTTATATTTTTGAGGAATCCATTAAATCCTATACCAGTTACCTATCTAGTGTGGATAACATTAGTCTTCCAAAATATCATCAGAATGAGTGCCATATGGGTGAAGGAATTTCTAGATGATATGATTTCACAATTTCCATTATAGAGTGTGAGTAGGCCCACATTTATTTTTTGAGTAATTATTTAAAGGTTGTGCTATATGTTGAAACCCACAAATTAATTCTTAGGGTTTTAAATCCATCAAACATTAAATGTTTAATATCAAGTATGCATAATCGATCATTTATAGAATAACATAGAGAGTATATTTTCAAGTAGTTATCTATATATACAAATTCAATTTTAGAATGACTTTGATGGCTAACCAAGGTACCATGTTTGAATGTATTATTTTGTAATAGTTACCTAATTAATGGTTATATGTCATATACAAAGGAATTGGAATGAGTGGTGTATGATATACAATATTGGACTTATTCTTATGGAGTAAGTGATGCATGCATCTGATACTAAGGACAAAAATATAGTTTCTGTGGACATATAATACTTTGTAATCACCAAACAAATATGGGACTTGGATTTTAAAGAATTCCAAGTGCTTATGTTTCATTGAAAATGTGTTGATAGTCTGAGTTAAGTTATATTTGATGAATTGGGATTCATGAAAGTGAATTCTAGAAATAAATAGTACAGGAAAAAACCCTTAATAATGGAATCTAAAGAAATATAAGTATTTTATGTACCATATCTTGTAAATAGAAATTGGTTAAATGTTTCATTATCAAATAAAACCACTGCATGATCAAATAAAAATTCAATTGAGGATGACCCTTTCATTGGGACGTCACAATCATTTTACATTGTTCCAAATATATAAATGTTTTTTATTTTATAAGGGAACACAATTAGGGTATTTGGATACTTGATAGAGGGGATAAATACCTTTAATGTTTAATGAAAAAATATAGAGTTCAATAATCAAGTTAATTTTTATAATATATAGTGTGTCACAAAACAATATTTTGTTTTTACTACTATATTTACATAATATAAATTAAATATTCAACTAATTATGTAGATAATGGGTTCTAAACATTCTAATTCTACCAATCTTGAGGAACAATAGATTTCAACACATATTGGTGCTACCAATCTTAAGGAACAACATATTGACAATGTTGAAATTAAGGAAATGGTAGAAGGTGAAAAACCTTTTTCTAAGAAAAAAAAGAGTGTATTATCACACGAGTATTAATAAAAAATATTGATGAAAGAAGAAGATACATAAAATTAGATGTTGGATAGAGTGTATGTGGAAAAAAATTGATCCCGACAAGCACTACTAAATAATAGGCCTTTAATAGCGCTATATGTGCTAGAAAAGTGATGACTAAATGAGTGAGGTTAAAAGCCCAGGTCTTTTATCAGTGCTGAAAAATAACTAATATAGGGGTCCTTTATCGAAGATAAAAAAGCACTGATAAATGGGACCTTTATCAATGCTTTTAAAATTTCTAATAAAGGAACCATTTATCAGTGCTTTTTTTTATCATAGATCACGACTCTATTTATGAGAACTTTTATAAGTGCTGATAAGGGGTCTTTTATTAGCACTTATAGAAGAGATATAAAGTATTCCTTTATCAGAACTTACAGAAGTGCTGATAAAAGACCTTTTATAAATTCTATTAGAAGCATGAATAAAGTGTACATTTATCAGTGCTTTTAACATCGTTGATAAATTTTCCTTTTATCAGTGCTTTTAAAAGCGATGATAAAGGGTCATACTGCAGTGTGTTGTAATAGCACACCACATCACCACTACAATGTGTTGTAACAGCACACCACATCACAAAAAACACACCATATTTATATAAAACAAGTCCCAAAACAAGATTTAAATGAAATGAAATTTACAACAAAAACACAAGAAAAAAACTATATTATAGACATTTCAAACATTGTTTTATACAATTACATAAATAGAAATTATTGCATACATTAAAAAACATCAATGTTCCTTTGTCTTCTAATTCGAACCTAACTCAAGATATTTCCAAACAAACCAACCCTACCCAAGAAAAAGAATGCACCTGTATAAGAAAAATATTCTTATGTTAGTGTAAATTTAAAGAAATATATTAACAACAAGTGTTAATTTTATTAAGATTGATGTCAATTTTAAATAAAAAACACACTTAGAGTCATAATGGCCGCACCGTGCATCAGATTATGGTGTGGCTAATTCCAAAACGTCTCAAATGACTTGTGGACCATTTTACTAAAGTATCAAAACAATATGAATAGTTTTTCTCAATTTTGAGTATGCCAGTTGTCTTTTTTTACTAAAATGTCATTTAAAATTGGAAACACACAATTTTGACTCATTATAATCACATCATATATCAGTTTGAAATGAAATTAATTATTACACATCATAAATAACTTATTAATTGTTTTTTTTAAATTATCAATAAAATCCAAGTGTGTTTGATCAGTTTTCAATAAGTGACACTTTTTGAACAAAAATATTTATTTTAAACTGCTAACAGGCACTTTGAGTCATACCAGGTATGTCATGTATTAGATTGAGGTGTGACTAATTCCTACACATCAAAAATGACATATGGATCATTGTAGTAAAGTATCAAAACAATCTGAATATGTTTGCTCAGTTTTGAGTAGGACAAATATCAATTTTACTAAAATTGATGCCAATCTAAAATAAAAAGACGCACTTAGAGTCATACCGGTCACAACATACGTCATATTGAGGTGAATCTTGTTCCTACACATCCCAATTGACTTATGGATTTTTTTTTCTAAAGTATCAAAACAATATGAATGTTTTTTCTCAGTTTTGTGTATGTCAGTTGTCTTTTTTTAGTAAAATTTCATTTTAAATAAAAATATGTACTTTTTACTCATTTTAATCACATCATGTATCAGTCTGACATGAAACAAATTCCTACATGGCATAAATGACTTATGAATCATTTTTAATAATTATCAATAAAATCCGACCACATTTGATCATTTTTTAGTGAGTGACACTTTTTTAACTTAAATATTAATTTTAAACTCATGACATACACTTTGAGTCATTCTAGGAAAATTGTGTATCATATTGAGATTTGGATAATTCTTACACATCAAAAATGACTTATGGATCATTTTTTGAAAAGTACCAAAACAATATGAATGTGTTTTATTTGATTTGAGTATAAAAGTTATCCATTTTACTAAAATTGATGAAAATTTTAAATAAAAAGACACACATTGAGTTATACTAGTCACATCATGCATCAGATTGAGGTTTGAATGATTTTTAAACACCCTAAATGGATTATGGATCTTTTTTTCCTAAAGTATAAAAACAATATGAATGTGTTTTCTCGGTTCCAAGTAACTCACCTGTCTTTTTTACTAAAATTTCACCTTAAACTAGAAACACACACTTTTGACACATTCTAATCACATTGTTTATTGATTTGATGTGAAATGGATTGCTACATGTAAAAAATGACTTATGATTATTTTTACAAAATTAAAAAGAAAATTTGAGTGTGTTTGAATGGTTTTCAATGAGTGGAACTTTTTGAACTAAAATATCGACCATTAACTGATAACACACTTTGATTCATACTAGGCACATCATGTGTCAGATTGAGGTACGACTGATTCCTACATGTCAAAAATGAATTATGGATATTTTTTATAAATTATCAAAACAATATGAATGTTTTTTCTTAGTTTTGAGTAGGACATATTCCCATTTTACTAAAATTAATGATAATTTTAAAAAAAGACACACTTTGAGTCATACTAGTCATACCGTGTGTTAGATTTAGGTTTAGATAATTCCTACACATCCCAAATGACTTATGTATTGTTTTCTTAATTTATGAAAACAATATGAATGTGTTTTCTCAGTTTTGAGTACGTCACTTGTCTATTTTACTAAAATATCATTTCAAAATTAAAACATGCACTTTGACTCATACCATTAACATTGTGTATTGGATTGGGGTTTGGCTGATTCCTATACATGAAAAATGAATTATGGATTTTGCACTAAATTATTTAAATAATTTGAATGTGTTTTCTCAGTTTTAAGTAGGTCAGCTGGCCTTTTTACTAAATTTGATGTCAATTTTAAATAAAAACACACACTTAGAGTCATAACGGTCACACCATGCATCATATTGAGGTGTGGATGAATCATGAATATCTCAAATCACTTATGGATCATTTTTATAAAGTATTAAAAAAATATTTAATTTGTTTATTTTGTTTTTTATTAGGTCATTTTGTTTTTTACTAAAGTTGATGTCAATTTTAAATAAATATGCAATTAGAGTCATATCGGTAACACTATGAATCAGATCGAGGTTCGGCTGATTCCAATATGTTCTAAATCACTTATGAATTATTTTCATAATGTATAAAAACAATATGAATGTGTTTTGTCAGTTTTTAGTAATTCACTTGTTTTTTACTAAAATGTTATTTTAAATTCGAAACACACACTTTGACTCATACAGATCACATCATGTATTATTTTGACGTGAGACCAATTCCTACATGTCAAAAATTATTTATTAATAGATTCCCTAAATAATCAAGAAAATATAATCATGTGTGATCATCTTTCAGTGAGTGACACTTTTTAAAGACAAATGTTGATTTTAAACTAATAAAGGACACATTGAGTCATATTAATCATATCGTGTATCAGATTGAGGTGCAGCTGATTTTAACATGTCACAAATGACTTATGGATCATTTTATAAAAGTATCAAAATAATATGAATATTTTTTATTTGTTTTGTGTATTCCATTTTCCATTTTTAATAAAATTAATGTCAATTATAAATAGAAAGAAGTACTTTGAGTCATACTGGTCAAATCATGTGTCGTATTGAGGTGCAGATGATTCCTTCACGTCCCAAAGTCTCAAAAAATTATAACTATCAATGTTAACACAATTTTTATTGAATTTATTTGTTGAATTACCAATAATGCATGAGCATCTTCGAACAAACCACATGATATAAAAAAAAGGATCCACCTGTATAATAAAACAACTATTTTGAGTAATAATAAAAATAAATAATTTAAACATAAATATGAAATAATACATTAATTATATGGAAAATTATTTTACTGTGAAAATTTCAATATTATCTTTGTGATTGAGTAGTGAAGGAAACTTAAAGGAAAGTGATAAATTTCAACACTATAGGGGTGAAAGGTTTTGGGGGAGAAGAAATCTGTAGAAGTTTTGGTGGAGAAAGGAATGAAAGATGGATAGATCACCCCAAATCAAATAAAAGAATCCACCTGTATTAAGAAAAAATTATTATGTGAGTAATACTAAAAATAAATAAATTAAAAATAAATATTAAATAATACATTAATTCTATGGGCAATGATTTTACTATGCAAGCATCAATATTACCTCTGTAATTGAGCAGAGGCAGCATCGTTGATCTTCTTACAGAGGTAGTGGATATAACTTGAAAGAAAGTGATAAATTCAACACTGCATGGGTGAAAAGTTTTTGAAGAAGAATAATTCTATGTATGTTTTTGTGCAGAAAGACATAAAAGATGGTTAGACCACCCCAACTCGAACAAAAGAATCCACCTATATAAGAAAACAATTATTATGTGAGTAATACTAAAAAGAAATAATTTAAACATAAATATGAAACAATAATTTAATTGTATGGACAATGATTTTAATATTAAAACATCAAGATTACCTTTGTAATTGAGAATATGTAGCATCATTTATCTTCCTGAAAAGGTAGTGGAGATAACTTGAAAGAAAGTGATAAATACAACACTGTAGGGGTGAAGAGGTTTTGAGGGAGAAGAAGTCTCTGGATGTTTTGTTATAGAAATGCATAAAAGATATACATACCACCTCAACTCAAAAAAAATAATCCACCTATATAAGAAAATAATTATTATGTAAGTAATACTAAAAATAAATAAATTAAACATAAATATGAAACAATACATTAATATTATGGACAATTATTTTACTATACAAATATCAAGATTACCTATGTGATTTACAAGAGACAACATTGTTTCTCTTCTTGAAAAGGTATGAAACAAGAACATATATCTTATAAAATAAATTAACTTTTCTAGGAATAATGAAAATTAAATCAATAATTTATTATATAATTTTTTAGTAAAATAGATAAATTATATCATAACATTACCTTTACATATTTTCAAATGGTTTCCTTCATTATAGTTTGTTCTTAAAAGGGATTGGAAACATCATTATGTGTAGAAGAAATTGTCTACATGAGTATTCAAACATTTAATTTATATTATTTTAATGAAGTAGATAACACATAATATTATAAAGAAAAACATAATATATTAAAAACACTTTTATCTTCTCATTGAAATCTCTTTATTTTTTTAAAGGATTCAAGGATTTAGTTCGTATATCAAGAATCCAAATCCCCTCTCTATGGTCCCCTATAACATACAATACATTATCTACATTGGGGCTGACATGAACTAATTATGATATCCCAATGAAAGTTTCATCATCGATTTAATTTTCATCTGACTCGACATTTGTTTTAACCACCCATGATACAATCGACCAATTATTATTTGTTGGATCAGAGACATAAAATACTTGCACTGTTTATGATTCCATTATGAACAGATCATATTTTCCCCCTTCGACACTAAAATTCACCTTCACAAATATCATTTAATCAAATTACACTCCATTGAATTTATCAACCCATTTTCAATGGAAAATTGGCACTTGAAATGTTGTATAATCTAACGAGTATACCTATTCAATAATTCCAAAATATGACATATTTGCATAAATTGTATTTCTATCCTTGTAACCAGATATTTGTATTGCTTCAGCAACAAGCGTAACACCATAATTTTGCATCATATCGAATTCATCATGTTATTTTGTACTGAACATATAACCATTGATTACAAAACTAGTATAAGATATAACATTTGAATTTGGTACTCTATTTATCCATTGAAGTCATTTGACAATTGAATTTGGATTTTCAGATAACGCTTTATAAATTTGATCTTCAAACCATCCAATAAACTGTTGATTATGTGTATTTGATATCCATCCTATATTATTTGATGGATTCGAATCTCTAAGAATTTATTTGTGGGATTAATTTTATAGATCAATTTATTCACTATTATGTAATATTTAAAGGTGTGCTTACTCCCACTATGTCAATTTAATTGTAACAACATCTCTTCTGGAAATATTTTCACCCAGAAGGCATTCATTGTGACGATACTTTGGGAGACCAATTCTTTCAACATCTGATAGGTAATCGGTATGGAATAAAATATTTTTTTCAACAATATATTGTTCTCCAATACAACCTTTTGGAAGGATTCAATTATTGACACACCCTTTAAAAATATTCATATACCATTCAATGATGTACATCTATCTATAATGGACATGACCACATAGTTGAACCTCTATAACCTAGTGAACCATCAGGTGGACCATTAAATCAAATAATTATGGTGGGAAGAAAATCTCTAATTCACATAATATGATAGAAATCTTCTTATTCGTGATGGGAAACTTCACCGGGTCAACAAATTTAATGTATATGGATTTGAAAAAGAAGCATAGTCTGGTTAATGTATGTTGTATATTTTGATGTAGAATGAGATAGAAATAAAAATGCAATAAATATTTCATCAAAACATGATAGTCATTTGATTTTAGTCCTTGTAACTTCAAATTAGTCATTGACATGACATTCTTGATATTTGATGAATACCCTTGTGGAAATTTTACACTAGTAAAGAAAAGGAAAAATTGAAAATTTTTCTATCTAGATAGAGTGTAAGATATTAGAGAAAGAAAATTCCACCTTTTACTCTTTACGAGTACCAAATCTTCCATTATCTCTATTTCAATCACATGAAACTTAACCTTGATTCCATATTTCATTTTCCCAGGAACTATTAGTAATGTGCCAATAACATTGTCAAATACATTTCTTCTACATGTATGGAATTAAGAAAATTTATAACATATAAACAATTCCAATATAGTAATTCAAATAAAATTGATCTATTATTCCAACCTAATTTTAAATGTTTTAAAAAAATGATTTTCTGAAAATAGTGTCAATATTTTTTACTTTATTGTATAGTTTATCACCCATTACTGGAGATGGTGTTGTACCTTTTTCGATATTCCCATTGAATGTTTTCATATAGGATCAATATTTATGTCGTTGAGGTAAAAATTTCTGATATTCTAAAAACACATTCTTCGAATAATGTTTCAACCGAATTGAGTATGTGTATTTTTCACAAATGGGACACCCAAAAATTTGTCTAATTCTATATCTTGATAAATTTCCACAAGCAGGTAAGTCCTTTATCATTCCATACAACATTGCACTTAATGTGAATTATTCATTTCTATGAGCATCATATATTGTAATACCTATATCCCACATTAATTTTAGATCTTTGATCAATAGAGAAAATTAGACATCAATATCATTACCGTGTTTCTTTGGTCTAGATATAAGTAGAGAAAACATACTGTATTTGTGCTTTATGAATGTCCATGGAGACAGGTTATAATTTACCAGCATGATGAGCCATGTATTATTATTAATACTCTATACACCAAAAAAAATTTATTTCATCTATAGATAATGCATGATGCTTGTTTCTCACCTCATTTCCAAATTTAGGAAACTCATAATCAAATTTCTTCCACTAAGTAGAATCTGTTGGATGGTGCAGGTTCCCATATTTAATTCTTGTATCATTATGCCATGTTAATTTCCTTTTAGTTTCCCAAAATCCATTTATCCTTCTAAACTGCGGAATGATAGGAAGGTACCATACATATTTTGAAGGACTTGATTGATTTTTATTATATTGATCCACACCACACTTAGGGAATTTTATAAGTGATTCATGGTCCTTTCAAAACAACATGCAATAATTTAGACAAGAATTTATTTTTTTAGAGTTCATTACCATTGAATGTAACATCCTTTTATAATTATATGTTCATCATGGTAGTTCATTTTATTCTGTAGCATATCATTCAAGAGACCAAGTAGTTCTGTAAAGTTGGTGTCACCCTATCCACTATCATCTTTCAAATTATATAAATTCAATACAACTAACAATGTTGCATATTTAGTAAAACCGATATAAAATGGTTTCTTGGAACATATATTTAACTCCTCAAACAACTTTGGACAATCACGAAGGTATTCTTCAATTTCCCTTGTCATTTCATCCATGCGATCTCCATCATAATTTACAAAGGTATTCATATCAAATGATTCATAAATGGCAGTATCATCCTAATCAGTGTCCACATTTAGTTATTCCCCTTGTTTAGTCTAACATTAATATATTTGATCTATTCTGTGAAAAATAAAATGTTCTTACAACTCTTTCAGACTAAGTTTTCTTGAATAATAACAATGTAACATAGACATAGGATTTCAGAAGGGTCATTAGCATGCTCTCTTGCAAACTTCACGAACTCTTTAACTCCATATTCATACTTGTTTGTAAAATTATTAGCATGCATCCATTTTCAATTCATATCCATCTTATTGGGTTCATAAAAAATTAATATAGTACAATATATAAATAAATACACATAAGATATTCCTTATCAAAGGTGAAAGTTATATACAATTCTAATAAGGGAAACTCAACATTTTATTATTTAAAAGAATTTTAGTATGTTGAATAAAATGGGTAATTGGATTTAAGAAAATAATTAATCCACTATAGAAGGTGTTATCCTATGAATTCATTCAAAGGTGGAAGTTATTGGCAACTCATCCAATTTTATTTTCCATGATGTATACCCACCATTAACATTTATAGGTAATGTAAAAAAAATATCAATTATTTCTTCACATTGGATCCACATGAGATGTATATTTTTATTTATCACACATTAAAAAATGGGTAAGAACTGATAAGGAGTCCTTTTATCAGTGCTTAAGTGATAAGTGCTGATAAAATGAATATTTATCATCATGGAAAAAGCACTGATAAGGACCTACCTTTATCAGATCTTATTACTTAAGCACTGATAAATGATTTATAATTATAATTATAAATATTTTTTTAATATATATATATATATATAATTAAAAAATATATATAAATAGAAATATAGAAAATATATTCTCTTTTTAAATAAATTTATTATAATTTTATAATTATTTATTTATAATTATAGAAATATTTTTGAAAAATAATATTTATATCTAATTTTAAGTGCATTAATATGAATATATGTTAAAAATGAGTCAAATTGAATAAATTTAAAATAAGTTTACTTTAACAATATTGAAACATTGGATAAGTTTTGTGTTTGCATTATATATAAAGATACATTAATTGCGTATATATGAAATCAATATAACACACATGTGATCTATGTTAAATTGAAAAATCAAATGACACATTCAATTATATGTCCATTACACTATGTAATTAGTCAGTATTTTTAATCTATATTAATTATTTATTATAAACAATTATTCACTAAATATATAAATATTTAATTTAAAGAGTATAAATATCTTGTAATATATAGATCATATTTATATACATTAATATATATCTATATATTTAATATATACAATAAATTAACATCAATTTGTAATTTTTTTAATAAAATCATTTTTTATTTATTTAATTATCTCAGTTTTTTATTTGGACCTTTATCAACATTAAAAAAGTGCTGATAAAATCTATCCATATTAGCTCTAAAAATAAAGTGCTGATACATGTTCAATTTATCAGCACTAAAAAAAGCAATGATAAAAGTTTAAATTTATTAGCGCTGATATAGATGCCATTTATCAGTAATTTTTTATAGCACGGATAAATACCAGTGCTATTAAATTTCGGTTTTGTTGTAGTGAAGTCCATTTTTATTAGTTACATTAGGGTAACAACTCGAATTCACTTGCTTATTTATAAAGATACGTGACATAATGTTGTTCTTACAATGAATGCACTAATTTTGTAAGTTATTAGGGTAACATTGTCATATACATTCTCTATTTTACTAAAAAATAAAATAATTATGTGTTTATTTACTCTTCATTATGCTTTATAGAGTGTATGTATATTAGATTAATGTGAAATTAAATTTGTATTTATGGTAACTATAAAAGGTAATATAGCCTTTCCAACTTTTATTAGGAAGAATTATCTTAGGGATACTAAAGGGAATGTAAATCCCCACCCACTGCATATATATACACAAATGATAAACCATGAAATATTGAATGTATTCATTGATCATCATGAGGACGCATCATTTAAGGTACATCATAATTGCTAATATTTTACTTGACCTTATATTTGTATTCACATTGATTAGGAATTTTAAAGTTTTGATATAGAAACTGAGTGCAGAAAATAAGCAGTGTGCATCAAACCCAACATACTCCTACCGTAAAGCAAGGATGGAGTATGCTTCACTTGAAAATAGAAAAGTATGTATTTTAAATATACAAAAATACTTTTATGTGATATAAATAACAACATAATTATGTTACTTTTTTTCATATACATATTGAAGAATAAAAATCAAAATCCACTTCTATTTTATTTCTTATTCTATGGAAGGAGTGACATGTAAATAAAGAGGGGAAACTAGTAGAAGAAAGCTCACAAAGAGTGTGTGAATCATGTGTAAGTATGACATAATAAAGATTGGGTTTTCTTTAAATCAGTGTTACATAATAATGAATACTTATTTTTCTATATTTTATCCAATTTACACAAAAGAATCATCATCACCTATACCTGATGAACAACAACTTTTAGTGTAATAAAATATCCCAAAACTATATCACAACATCAAAGTCATAATTTTTGGCATGTCACCTCAAGTATATTTTGAGAGATTAAAGACATAAGAGTAAAAATATATAATATAATCATATAAAATATATTTTCATTTCTTTCATTTCTAATTCCTTTTGGGCTTTTAGGAAGCATTATGTTTTTATTGCACTCTATTTGGATACTCTAATGGTTTTTTTTGGTTAAAAGAAAGTATATCCAACAAATTGATCATACACGATGACCTTTATCAATTTATAACACACTACATTAAACATTTTACAAATAAAATTTAAATTATACATTTTATGTTATGTTTTAATGATATGTTTTTTATGATATGATGATGTTTAAATATCATCAAAATCATGGTATGGGGATGACCAGTGAGAACAATGAGCCTATATATTTCTATAAATCAATAAGTATTAGGGTATATATATATATTAATATTTTACTATAAAAACATATATAAAAAAGATAACTTATTTATATCTACATTTTTATTGTTTATAGAATAAAGTAATGACAATGATTGTAGTTATTATTTTTTAAAATTTATGAAATATATCATATTCCATCAACAAATTAACCTCTCCAAAGAGGAATTTTTTATTATAATCACAACTCCATTTACAATATTTATTAATTGTTTGTTTATTTAAATTTTTCTAATACTACGAGGACTATCATTGGTCCACATATTCAAAAGAGGAATTGGTTTTATTTAGAAAATGGTGGGAAGAATACATGGTGTCAAAATGTATACAAGAATAATGAAGAAGCGATTTCCTATTATATTTATATTTTTTATTTTATTTTTAAGAGATTATGAAGAGTTGGCTTATCTACTTCTAATTTATATAATTTTCTTATTATTTTTTAGATTTCCTATTTATTTAATTTTCCTTCAAATTGTATCTATTGGTTATTTAATTATATTTTTACAATGATCATGATAGGGGATTTCCCACTGATTTTTCTCCAAGAATTCTTTGCATGTGAATAGTAAAAATGACCCCATTCAATGTTCCAATTCCTTCTTGAAGGCTAAAATCATTTCCATGGAGAAAAACCCTAAATTTTGAGGGGGAAATTGTTAGTTGACATGAAGTGGGTTTTTAAAGGGGAAATTATATTCTCTTTCAAGAAGGACCCTAAACACTATATTAAGGCCTTTTTTTCACTTCATATTCCCTTTTAATAATATTTTAATGAAATAAATTTGTGTTTTACTTATAGAAAATAAAGTTTCACTAGTATACATTTATGTATAATCCTTTTGAGGTACTTCTATACATTTATTGATACAATATTCACAATTGGAACAATAAAATATAATAAAAAACATTAATATCATATTTATACTTTATAAAAACGATCTATAAGCCATTTTGGATGTATATAAATTTGCTTCATGTCAATATGGCACATGAAGTGTCCAGTATAACTAAATGTGCATGTTTTTATTTAAAATTTTCATTTTAATTAAAAACAAGAATCACATACTCAAAAATTAGAGAAATATGATCAAATTATCTCAATAATTTATGAAATCAATCCATAAATAAATTTGGATGTGTAGGAATCAACCACATGTCAATCTGATACATGGTGTTCCTGGTATGACTCAAAGTACGTGTTTTCAATTAAAAAGTGATATTTTAGTTCAAAATGTCTATAAATCACTAAAAACTAATAAAACACACTCATTTGTATTAATAATATGTAAAAATGATAAAAATTAATTCATGATATGTAAGAATCAATTGTATTTCAATATGACACACGGTGTGCCCAGTATGATTGAAAGTGCATGTTTTTATTTAAAAGTGACATTTTTGTACAACTGAAGCATCATATAATTAAAATTGATAAAAACAGATAGATTTTATTGATAATTTATTACAATGATACCTAAATCATTTTGGATATGTTTGAGTTAATTTTACTTCAATCTAACACACAATGTGCCCGATATAACTCAAAGTACATGTTTTTAATTTTAATGTGACATTTTAGTTCAATTTACATCAATAACTATAATCCAATAAAATCACTCATATTGTATTGATACTTTAGAAAAATAATAAATAAATTTTTTTATTGTATAGAAAACAACTACACATTAATTGGACACATGGTGTGCCCAACATGACTTAAAGTGTGTGTTTTCAATTTAAAAGTGACAGCTTAGTTTAAAACATACACCCTCACTAAAAAAAAGAAAACACACTTTAATTTCCTTAATAATTTAGTAAAATAATACATAATTAATTTGTTTCAAGTAAGAATAAACTACATAACAATCCAACACATGGTGTGCCTAGTATGATCAAAAGTGCGTGTTTTTATTTAAAATTTACATTTTGGTTCAAAACACGAACCATATACTCAAAAACTAGAAAAAATGATCATATTATCTTGATACTTTATTAAAATAATACATAGATTATTTATGATGTGGAGTAATCAATCACACATCAATCTGATACACGGTGTTCCTGAAATCACTCAAATTGCATGTTTTCAATTTAAAATGACATTTTAGTTAAAAACATTTATCAGTCATTGAAAATTGATAAAAAAACGCTCAAATTGTCTTGATACTTTAAGAAAATGACCCATAATTCATTTTTATGTGTTTCAAACATCCTAAGGTTAATCTGATACATGGTGTGACCAGTATGATTGAAAGTGCAAATTTTCTGTTTAAAAGTATCATTTTAGTTAAAAACATGAATAACTCACTGAAAACTGAGAAAACTAACTCATATTGTCTTAATACTTTAGGAAAATGATCCATAATTCGTTTTTGATATGTAGTAATCAGACAAACATCAACCCAATACATGGTGTGGTTGGTATGAGTGAAAGTATGTGCTTTCAGTTTAAAAATGTCATTTTTGTTCAAAACACATGCCACTCACTCAAATATAAGAAAACACACCCGAATTCCCTTGATAATTTAAGGAAATAATTCATGATCCATTTTTTTTACAAGAAGGAATCAATCTCAAGTCATTATGACACATGGTGTGTGTAACATTCTACCCCTCCTCATTGTCTTTAGAAGTGACGGGTGTGAAACTAGGCCTTAGGTGACATCCCCAAGACACCAAACACTGGAAATAAATTCTAAGGACCTCAAGAACATTTGGGGGATTCTTTTCCCTATAAAAGATAAAACATCCAAAATATGTAAACAATAACCAACCAAAACTCTACGTTATTCATGAATATAAAATACAACTCAAAACATAACCAACCAAACAAAGTATATTAGAGTACAAGGGGAAACCAAAAGACATACCTGAAGAGAAAAAAAAGACCACAAAATAAAAAACTCTCAGGTGACATCAACCAGAAACAATCAACCTAATCTAAGATAGAACTCCACATACCATTTCCAAGGTATAAAAAAGTATCTCTAAATAACTAATATATGTTGCCTTTACCTTTGTCTCGATCGATGATATCTAAAAAAATCACAACTATGCCCAAGAAGGGGGTGTGTCTAAACTTATTAGGATTTACCTATTGTCTACCCAACTTACACCACTAGGAAAACACTTTTTAGAAAAATTAATAAAATATTTTTAAGAATAAAAAAAGTTTATAACAAAGAGATAAAAAAATTCCAAGGAAAGCAATAAAAAATAATAAAACAATTTTACAATAATTTCGGATACATATATCCTTGTCTCTAAAGACACCGTGTAGGACTAGGTGACAATTCAATACTCATGATAAGTCTCTAATTTATCCACAAACTTATCAAAAGGTTACCAATACTAGGATCTCTAATGGAACACGCCCCTTCTACAAGGTCACGTCTAATGCAAATGTTCCCACACCAATCATGTAATCCAAAATCCATGTAAAAAAATTCCACAAAACTTTATTTATTTAATGTATTTCAAAAATAAAATTCCATGCATAACAAACCTTAATTTTAAAATCAATATTTTAAAATTATCAAGGGAAGGGTGTTTCCGAAATCCAACCAATTTTCCCACAATTTTCTCATGACAATCCTAGTCATGATTTACACCAATAATCACATAGGGATTTCACCATAATTTAAATCAAAACATTTAATTATGACTGAGACATTTCATTCTAAATTAAGGGGATATAATAGAGAATCCATTTACCTTACAAACATTGGTGAAAACCAAGAACGACACTTAGATCTTCTAGATCTGATCACAAACCACGTTCCCTTCACTAGATTTAACAAGATCTCATCAATATTGACATACAAAAAACATAGAACATTCTATAAAAGACTAGATAAATGTATATAAGAGAGAAAAAAATTAAGATATCTAAAAATAACAATGATTAATAATGACTTACCAATGAATCTAGGTCTCCAATATGCTTTGATTCTCTAAAGAATCACTCCCAAATCAAATGAAATTATCTCTAAATCCTAGGTAGAAAAATGAATTCATATTATGGAGGTATTATGAGATTATATGGGGTATGGAGGCTTAATTTATATTTGACCCAAATTTCTAGGGGTTCCAATAGTTCACTACATGATTAGGATACACAGATTGGTGAACTATATGCGGACTATGTGGTGGTACTTTCTTAAGGAAACCCCTCACATGGTTTTCTTGCATGGTTTGACAAACTATGAACCAATCGTGTTTTTACATTTGTTTCAAGTTTCATGGTTTCTCATGGGCACTCACATGGTTTGGTCAAACTGTACACCAACTGTGTACCTACCTAGTGCCCATTGTCTTCCCTTACATGGTTTTCTGGAGGTGGTTCATGGTTTCTACTAATCATGATCAGACTGTATACCTCTCTAAAAGCCTCCAAAACATGTCAAAACTTCTCAGAACCCCCAGAAACTCAACCTGAATATTATATAGACACAAATACATGAATCAAGGGTCATTTTCCTAAATCTTAGGGTTTTAAATTCTCCCCACCATCAGCTTTTTTCCCCTAGAAAGTAGAAAACTAGAGTTTTATTAGAAGATTTTGGGCTACTACTCAAACATCTTCTTCTCACACTACCACGTTTCTTTATGGATCTAACCATTTTTTCATAAAACACACAGTAAACCAATGCTTTTTCTATGAAATCTCTTCTCTTTCCTATCCACAATCTGTACCGGCACATGAATCAATGTACCATCCAACTCTACGTCAATGTTATCCCATCAAATCACATGGATAGGATTAGGTTGATACTTCTTCTACTGAGATACATGAAACACATTGTGCACTGAGATGAACCTTGGAGGAAAATAAAATTGATATTCCACCTCACCAACTTTTTCATATACCTTAAAAGGGCCTATGTATTGGGGAGAAAACATTTGATACTTTCCAAAATGACGATGACCAAGCCTTGGAAAGATTCTAAAAAATATATGATCACTCACCTAAGATGACAATAGTCTTCACAAATGATTTTCATACAATTCCTAACTCTGAGCCATCTCCATCCTCTTTCTGATTAACTAAATCTTCTCTGATATCTCTTCCACATTAATGGGTACAATTAGAGAAGTCTCACCTATTTCAACCCAAAAAAGTAAATAATGACAAGGATAGCCATAAAATGCTTCAAAAATACCCATATGTATCTATTCTTGATAACTATTATTGTTTGAAAAATCCACTAAAGATATATGATCCTCCCAATATTCACCAAAATCCATCACCCAATCCCTAAGAATGTCCTTTAATTTTTATATTGTCCATTCATACTATCTATCCATTTGAGGATAATAATATGTACTCATAAAAAACTACATTCCAAGGTATTTCTTCAAGTATTTCCAAAAACAAGATGTAAACATAGGGTTTCATTCAGATTTAATTGAGATTTGAATATAGTGTATATTTACAATACCATGAATGTATATTTTTTGCAAGTCTTCTACTATATTAGTTTTATGAATTAGGATAAAGTGAGACAACTTTTTAAGTTGATCTACTATCACCCATATGGAATCATGTTTTCTAGACATCCTTGGTAGACCTATTACAAAATCCATGGCTATTTGATCCCCTTTACACATGTGAATTAGTAAAGATTTCCAAATTACTGTTGTTTTTAGTGCTCTTCCTTGACCTACTGATAGAAGAGGCATCTCAATACATACTCTACTACAACTATTTTCTTTCCAACCCACAAAAACTATGCATTAAATTATTTATAAATCTTTTTCATTCTCAGATGAATAAAAAATTTCAAATGGTGGTTGGAAATCAGAAAATGTTACTGACAAGACAAAGGAATGGCCACCCAATATGTAAGATGAAAAACTGAACTCCCATCAAGCTTCTAACCCTCAATGATCTCCCCTCAGTTGAGTTTTAAAATCATAGTAATATAATCAAGATAAAATGTTTTAGAAACTATAACTAGCTCATCTAAATTAGGAAAAATGAAAGTGGAAAGAAAACTACAACATCACCTTAGTCTGGGCATTCTAGATGTATATACACTATGACTAAAATTAGTTTCCATTGTTCATAAGCCTCTTTAGCCAACTGAGCATATGGATTCTTACTAAATGCATCCACCATAGATTTCCCTTTACTCATTGTATACATCAAGTCAAATTTAGAATTCTATAGGTACTTCATCCATCTATGATGCCTTAAATTCAAATATATTTGTAAGAAAATCTGTTTCAAACTATTGTTATTTGTAAACACTATGAATTTCTCACCAAAGAGGCAATAGAACCAAGTCTTCAAATCATAGACCACACCAACCAATTCAAAATCATGTTTTGGGTTGTTCTTCCCATCAAATCATAACTCTCATGAACCATAAAGAAATAACATGATCTCCCTCTATGAAAACGCATCCCAACCTCAATCTTGATTCATCACAATAGACTATATATCCCTTTCTAAACTCTAGAAATGTGGGGATAGGTTCTTATGTAAGTATAACCTTAAGATATTGAAAGGATTTATAACATTCATTGTTTAATTGGAAAGGAACACCTTTCCTCATCAAGGATGTCATTGGTGATTAAAAATGTGAAAAATCACATATAAAATGTCTCTAGTATCCCATTAAGAAAAATAAATTACATATCTCAAATACATTCTTCTATGGTTTCCATGAGATAAAAACTTATATATTTTCAAGATTTATAGAAACATATTTCTTAGAAATGACATAGCCAAGGTAACACACCTCTTGTATCTATAAATCACCCTTTGATAACTTAGAATAAAAATAATTATCTCATAATATACCCAACACTATAGCCATGTGTTGATGATGACCCCATTTTTCCTATAATACCCCTGCATATCCGGAAAAAATACCACCATAAAAGAATTCATATACCTCTAAAAGTTTCAATTAACAAATTAATAAATATGTATGGTTCATTTGTAATACAAAAATGCATAACCACATACTCATAGTGGCCATATCAACTTCTAAAATATGTCTGTAATATCCTCCGTCTAAATAAGAATTTTGTGATTGCCCGAATGTAAGTCAATTTTAGAGAACCACTGAGAACCCTTTAATTGATCAAATAGAACATAAATTAATTGAATAGGGCACCAATTCTTTACTATAACTTGGTTAAGTTCTCAATAATTCACAAAAAGTCTAATATTTTCATCTACCTTATTGTCAAATAGAACCAGTGCTTCCCATGGAGACATGTTTGGTTAAATGAACACTTTGTTTTCCAACTCTTCCAACTGAACTTTGAATTCCCTCAACTCTGGTGGTACCATCCTATAATACATAACTGAGATAATATTGGTGCCAAGTAGGAGTCCAATCCTAAATTCCACTTATCTTTTAAGTAGAAACCCTAAAAAATTAGAGAAAACATTAGGAAACTGGTAAAATATAGTTAGAAAATTTATATCCCTGATATCATCCACATATTCTACTTTTAGTGCGGCTAATTGATACAATATAGTTCCAACCATTGGTTCCAAAATTCCTACTCTACTGGCCTTTACATCCCAATCTCTTCTAAAGATATGCTCGATGCCATTCAGATATTTGAAACTAAATTTTCGGGCATAATAGTTGATGTGTGACTTGAATAATGTCAACCAAGACAAACCCAAAATCAAGTCCTAAACATCCATCTCAAGCCCAAAGAAATACCAAAGAGAATCATTCCCATAAATAGTTATAGAACAATATTTAAACATAAAGGATCAACATTCTATTTAGTGAAGAGGAGTTTGAAGCTTTAAAATAGAAGGAATCATCTCAACATGAAAACTCATATGATCAATAGCATGAGAAGAAATAAATGAGGGGGAACCACTTATATCAAATAAATATTTCATAAGGGTTGAACTGAAAATAATCATACCTCTCTCCGTTGAAGGGCCAGATTGATCATCCATGATCATTTATTCAGATCCATACAACTTCTTGCTTTCTAAAATTTTCTCCTTTTTACCCTATTGAGATTGCACTGGTTGAGGAGTTATAGTGTTCCTAGAATCATATTTTCTCATTCTATTCTCATGACGAGGATTATTTTTCTACATAATCCCATTAAATCATACGTTGTTTGGGAATAATGAGATGTGTCACTAGCATCAATCCTTGGATCATTATGAAAATAGCCCAAAATATGTCCCATTTGGTTTAAATTATGACAATCTCCCATACATTCTATCTTTATGTGGTTGAAAAAACCTCATTTAAACCACCAAGCTTACTCTTAGGTTGAGGAGAAATTTTTATTGATACCATGATCTGATTCTGAGGTGTACCACTTATCTAGAAATAAGTGTCCTTATTATTATTATTCCTATCATTATATTTCCCACCTATTCTTATATGAATAATCATTCTCTCCACAACCATATTTCATGAGATATACCTTTTTACCAACTTCACTCTGAAAACTATTTTTGTATAATTTTTTATAAAATTAACGATAATCTTTGAGAGAGTATCCCGCCATAACTCTAACTAAAAAATGTTTTCCTTAAAGGTTACAGTTGCAGAAATATCCAAATTAAAGCGGACTATGTTCATAAATTTATCCACATACTCTATCACCATGAGGTTCTCTTGCTTAAAACTAATTAAGTATGTTGTTATAAAAATCTAAATGGTGTGAGGATAAAAATTTTTGTTAAACAATTATTCAAAATCCTCCCATGTCATGCCTAGGTCCAATTTTTTCTAAACTTCTAATTCCCACAATTTTCATGAAAAAACATCTAGCATATACTTTTTACAAATTTAATTTTAACTCTACTAGTGTACCAAGGAAATTAATGATTCAGTTCATCCTATTCAACTAGGCTTTTTATTTTTATGGCTTGGAATCCCCCCAAAATATGGTTGGATTCTACTTTTGGAACTGAACTAAATGGTCAACTTGTCGATTTTAATTGTTCTTATTAAACTTATACATGGCTTGAAAATCCTAGAAAATTATTTATAAGAGATGTTAGTTCACCCATGGCTCAGGTGAAACCACATTTTTAGCAGCCTCCTCTTGTTGGTTTTTATGATGCCTACCCAATTTAATTCACTATAACCAAAACAAAACTCTATTTAGTCTCACTCAATAGAAATTGAACACTTAAAATTAAAATTTACTATTTCAACACATATAAAAATATATATTTCTAAAATTCAACCATTTTAAACATCCTAACCATTCTTGAAAACACTACAACCATGCTTTTCAAAATCAATAATTTTCTCTATTTAAAAAAACACTATTTTCCATTTCATAAACCATTAAACTCATAATGAACAATGAATTCATATTCAAAAGTCTTACTATTATTTCATTTTAGGAAAATATCATCGGCTAAACCCATGATGATAAGGTAAAAATCCACCTAGAAGTGTCATGAAACAATCATGTGCCCAAACACCTTGGTTGCATGAAGTTAAGTATAAAGAGGTTATCTATTCCTTTTTATGATCTAAATTTAAGGTTCTGACAATACTATCTCCCTAATACCATCCCAAGAGATAAAATAATTCCATTTCCAAGTCAATGACAAAACAAGATGATACCATTTATCCAAAAATGAAATTTGGATGGACCATGACTGATACCATTTTTAACATTCCACCCCCTTCATTGGTTTGAGAACTGAAAGGTTTGATACTAGGCCTTAGGTAGAATCCCCAAGATAGAAAAGGTTAAAAATAAATTCCAAGGGCCTCAGGAAAAATTGGTGGATGATTTTTCCTTTTAAATATAAAACATACAAACTAGAAAATAAATAAGCAACCAACCCTCTATATGATGGATGCGTACAAAATAAAACTTAAAACATTACTAAGACAATAAAATATATCATACCACTAGTACAAACCAAAATTCATACTTGAAGAGAAGAAAAAACCACAAAACTCAAAACTTCCATGTGATATTAACTAGGAACACTCAACCATCTAAAATATCCAACTCCACATTCTATGCCCACAGTATCAAGAAGAATCACTAAATAACACAAGTTCCTTTCATTTACCTGTGTCTCGATTAATGACATCTGAAAGAGAACAAAAAATACCAAGAAGGGGGTGATTATAAACTCAATACGCTCTCCCAAATGACTCACCTACTCATGCCACAAGAAAAAAATATGTTTACAAAATTTTAAAAATTGTTTTAAAAAGAAAAAAAGTTTATAATAAAGCCATAAACAATTTTCCATAGAAAGAGATAAAAAATGAATAATTTTTTCATAATCATTTAAAATACCCATTTATTCACACACACCATGAATTCCCAGATGAAATTTCTATACTCAAGGGTTGTATCTCATTAATCCACTAAGGCTTCAAAAGGTGACCAATACCAGGTTCTCTAATGGCACACGCCCCTTCCATAGGGTCATGTCTAATGCAAATGAACTCATTAAAATCATGTATGCAAAAATCAATTTAAAATCATTCCACAAAAATTTATTTATTTAAATAATTTCAAAAAGAAAAATCCATGCATCAAAACAAAACCATAATTTAAAAATAAACATTTTAAAATTATCAAAAAATGAGTTTTTCAAAATCTAACAAATTTTCCCACAATTTTAAAAAGATAATCCTAATTTATATTTTCAACAATAATCACATAATTATTTCCTCAAAATTTCAATAAAAACATTTACTAAAAACTAAGCCTTGAAGTTAGAAATCAAGGGGAGATAAGAGAGAATCCACCCAGCTCACAAACCTTTGAAAAAACCAAGAAAAACACTTAGATCTTCTAGATCTAATCACAAATCTCATTCCATTCAATAGATTCAGCTAGATCTCATCAAGATTGATATACTATAAAATATATCTATCTAGAACATACTATATCTATGGTTTTAAGAGAGAGAGAAAAGGAATATATATATATAATAATGATGATTATAAACAATGACTTACTAATGAATCTAGGTCTCCAATGCACTTTAATTTGCCTGAGAATCACTCCCAAACTAAAGGATATTATCTCTCAGGACTAGAGAGATAAAATAATTCATTTTATTGATGGATTAGAGGATTTTAGGGGGTTTAGAGGGCTAATTTAGATTAGATCCACATTTTTAGGAGTTCCAACTATATTCCTCATGGTTAGGTTGCACAATTTAGAAAATCATTCACCAACTGTGTGGTGCAACTATCATAAGGAATCCCCTCACATGGTTGTATTCCATGATTAGAAAAATAGTGTGACAAATTTGTTTTTGTTATCGTTTCAAATTTAAAAGATTATCTTATACATTTTCATGGTTTGGAAAAACCATGAACCAACCTTTCACCTACCTGATTCCCACTTTCTCCCCTTACACAGTTTCCTAGAGGTGGTGCATAGTTTCTACTAACTATTATCAACCCCTACACCTCCAAAAGGGCATCCAAAATGTGCCAAAACCTCTTTGAACCTCTTAAAAACCAACCTGAACTTTATATAGAATCAAAATAAATGAAACATGGGTTATGTACCAAAAACCAAGGGTGCTAAAATGTGGTTGGTATGATAAAAATTGCATGTTCTTAAAATGATATTGTGGTTCAAAACGTGTTTCAAATACTAAAAATTTATTGAATGTGATCATATCATCTTGGAAATTTAGTAAAATAATTTATAAATTATTTTTTACATGTCAGAATTAACCACACATCAATTCTATACACAGTGTGGTTGATATGACTAAAATTTTGTGTATTTTTTAAAATTGACATTTTAGTTTAAAAAATGTGTCACATAATCAAAATCAAGAAAAAACAATTTAATTTTTTTAGGTTTTAGGATAATGATCTATAATTAATTTTTGATTTTTAGCAATCAACCACACATAAATCTAACTCACAGTGTGGCTGATATGACTAAAAGTGTTTAGTTTTACATAAAAATGAAATTTTAGTTTAAAACACATGTCACTCATTAAAAACCAATAAAATACACTCAAAATGTCTTGATATTACTATAAAATATGTTTTATTTATGTATTCTGGTATCCTTTTTATTTAGGTTATATAATTTAGTATCCATGTTATCCTTTTTATATATTTTTATAAATTTATTATTATATCATATTTATGTTTCGTTTATTTATTTATAGTTTTACATACATAAGAATTGTTTTTAATATAGTTATACTCTTTGATTGTTTGAGTTGGTGGGGTTTTATTAGAAACCAAAAACATGATCAGACACTTTAGTAAGGGGGTTCTAAAGAAAATACAATGTAGTGTTTTTGATTATTGTGGAATAAATTTTGTAATAAATTGTACAAACCAATGTAATTATACATACCGATGTTTGAATTATAATATTTTCAAGCCTTTTATAGATTATTTTTTATTTTTTTCATGTGAAATAATTTCAAAATTAAATAATACATTTTTTATAGTGTGCTGTAAATTATAGCAGAAAAACACTATAACAACGTTTTTATCAATGCTGATTTTAGTGATGATAATGTCACCCTTTATTGGTGTTGATAAATGGATCCTTTATCAGTTATAAAATATGAATTGATAATGGTACCCCTTTATTAGTGATTTTTAGTACTCAGAAAGGGGAACTTTATTAATACATTTTTTTCACTAATAAAAGACACTATATTTTAAAGGCACTCACAACATCATAATTTTTTAGCATTGATAAAAGTATGGTCTAAAGTAGTGTTTCAATCCAATTAATGGTATTAGTAGCATATATGACAGCAAGTCTCTCCCAATTTGTGTTTAAAATTAAGATCCCCTCCTATTGAGAAGTACACAATCTGAAAAAATGAATATTGAATTCATTTTCTTAAAATTTATAAACTAAAAAATCTCAGGAATTATCCTATAAAAATAACTAAAAGTGATTTTTTAATAATGATTATAGGTTATTTCATTGTCATATTTAAGTCAAATTCCTCTATATAAATAAATATTGATTGTTTTTTTCTTTTTTGTCCTCTCTAAGATGTCATAAATTATCATATCATTATATTTGAACTATAATGATAGAAGAGTTCATGGAAACATTCATAGCGAAAGTTATATGATAAATAATTTGATATTTATTTTATCCATAGATTCTCATGTCAAATATATGAAATTATTTTTAAAATACATAGTTTATTATCCATGACTTGATGCAATATATATATAGCTTGTACAAAAATATATGATATGTTTTTTTATAAATGTTTCTACATATATATGTAACAAATAAACAAAAACCTGTAAATTAATTTTTGATCCCCACCCAAAAAAAATAAAAGGTGTTGGTCATCCTCTAACCTACCTTGAACAACCTCATCATCAACCTTCCCCTCTTCTCTATAATTTCAAACAATTGAAATTAGATAATTTACCTTGGTTGATCTTAACTCTTATATATGAGAAGCATTTTCTAAATAAATTTCCTCTTTTGTGTCACTTTCCCTCTTAAGAACTAAGAGGGATTCAGTTTTTTAGATATTTCATCAAATCATTTTTTTTATTTTTTTCGATGCATGGATTTATATTTTTTAAAGTAAATGATCAAATATAAAATTATTTGTGATAATTTTTTTGATGATAAATTTTAAAATTCCAATGATATTTTTTTTTGTAACTAGAGGAACTTAAATTTAATAATGTTTCATGTGTTGAGCTTATTAAAAAAATATTTGTTTTAAATGATTTAGTTTAAACTATTTTTGGTTTCTTTGAATTTTTTATGCCAAAATAGTTCATTTATTATAGTTTAAACTTAGATATATTATATTTAATTTCTATATTGATATAGATATTTATTCAATGAATTATATTTTGGTTGTTATAGTTGACTAATATAAATTAATCTAGTTAGTTAATTTATCCTGAATTATTGTACATAGAATAAATTATAAAATATATATCGTATATAAATAGCTATATTTCACAAGAATCCAATTTATCATTTTTTTATTATTTATCTTTTAATACAATGGTTGTTAAAAATATAGTGGTATTCATGACTCCTCAATACTATCCAAATTTTTAATAGGAAAATAAAATTTTCAAACTGATTTCTTATTCATATCTTTATAAATGCTAATTTATATTTCTATGTTTTATATAATTTTTTTTCATTCATCATAATCATCTTCATATTGAGTATTTCAAAAAAAATTACAAACAATAGAGTAAAATAAAATTAATTTTAAATTATTATATACCAAAAATATTTTATTTATTTATTTATTTATTGAGTAATTAGTAAAATTTATTTACATGAATATTTTCCAAATTGGGATAATAGATAATAAATACACATATTCCAATCAATTAACACTATAATGGTTTTTTTTTCATTGAAAAGTTTTATTAAATTTGTAATACAGCTACTAAAAAATTAAAACAACATCATATTACCATATATTAATTTTTTCCACTTAAATAGGGTTTCAATATTAGAGAGAGAATATCATTAAGTGTGTCAAGGAATTGAAAAAAACTAGTAGTGTTATTATATAAAAGGGGTGAAATATATTTAATCAATAATATCTATTAGTATAATGATATCAATTTCTCTATTAATATATATACTTGATCAACCAAGATAGGTTGTATTAAGATTAAGACCAATACAATTAAATATTTACTATAAGATTTTAATTAAATGCTTGAAATGATTAAAAAGCAACTTAAAGACCCATTTTTATGATAATTAATTTGTTTTCAAACAATTATTAGTAGTTTTGAAGCTATAAAATTAAAAAAAATTGAATGGGTTGGGTGATATAAATATCAATTAATTACTATCACTTTTCAATGAAATTCCATCATTGATAAAAACACTTACAAGAAACACATAGGAATAATTTTTTTAACCTATATCATATTAGGTTATGGAAAAAATTATTTTTCCATGTGATTTTATTTTATTTAGAAATAAAAACGAATCATTAACTACTTTTACTAAATATAGTTCATCACATTATAAGAATGATGAATATAATCTGTGTAATACATTATGAAACTTTTCTATTGTACATTGATTAATACACATTTTTTGTAGTCTTGATTTAATATCCCAACCAAGATATCTGACCTGATATCTAGCTCAAAATGTTATAGAACCTTTCACACTTACTAATTTTATATACCATAAAACAATTTTGAGTGTGTAAAAAAAGTTAGGAAATAATTTACTCTTTTTACATAACCAATTATTCATAGGAAGGATTTACAAAAAAACATTAATTGTTTTCAAATCTGGTTACTAATTTACAATAAAACAAATAAATAAACATGCATTCATACCTAACATATTCTATAAAAAAATCACGAGTAATAATACATTTCCAAATAAGACAGTCTTAATTATGAGAACATGAACATTAATGGAAAAAATATAGAAAATAAAAATAGAAATAAACACTAATATCTCAACTTCATGATCTGACATTCCATCCTGTCTCCATGGATATGACTTATTATCATGTAACTCAAACATATAACACTTCATGTGCATTAAGTTGTACATTCACAGTGGATGAGTACACCACATACTAATCAAGAAACCACCCAAGGGTTCTATACGAATCCAATATAAGTGTACACTATCATTACTTGAGTAAACAAATCTTAACGAGACAGGTACTATAGAATTATTTTAAAATAAATTAAAAATCATTAGGCATTGTAACATTATTAAAAAAATCATTTTTTCCTTTTGGTTAAAAACTTACATCTTTTTCATTCTAATAGAAATACTTTACAAATGATTCATAGTAGGAAAATAAAATCTAACATTTAGTCATACCTCATTAGTGATAATAATGATCCCCCATCCATCAATGTAATTAACAGGAATATCATAACACTAAACTTATCTAAATAAATAGTACATCGTAATCAAGCCATAATCAATTTTCCCCACCATCATATGAAGTATAAGGTATAGCACACACAATTAATGGGAAGGTACCCCCTAATAATTAGAAATATAGGGTACACCACACTCAGGGTATTATTAAATATAACTTCCAGTAGGCACTCAATTAATTTAATGAGAGATAAAAGGTAATTCCATCTGAAAAATACTAACCATATGTGAAAAAATTACAAATAAAAATACCATTATTTTCATTATAACCCAAAAAATCATTTAAATAATATGATTAAATAACTCAAATCTGTCGAAACATGGATTAAATCCTATAAATATAGATTTTATATAAAAGACACCCCATTAGTATAAGTATTCTCACTCAAAACAACGCATAAATCAATTAATAACCATGTAAGAATACCTAAACTAAGTTCTTAATTCATAAAAAAAAATTATTTCACTTAAGATTAAAAATAAAAGAAGATACTTTTTTCATCGAATAAACTTGTTCAAACCAAATATTAACAATTCAAAAAAGATATATTATTTAATAACCTAATTATATACATATAAATAATAGGTTTAAAAGTGATTCTTAAAATAAATAAATATTAAAAACATAAAAACATTTAAATAAGGTTTCCAATAAATTTAACTAGTAAGAAAAGGCATATACAATAGTTCCAAAATAAATTGACAAATTGATATAATAGTAAAAAAATTTATATAAAAGTGGAAAAAAATTTATATAACCCCCACCCTAAAAATAAAATTATTATTTTAAAAGATAAAAACTTTTTCTTTTTAAAAAAAATCCAAGAACAGTAGGTCCATTAACAAAATAGAGTATTTTTATGAAATCAACTACATAATCATATTTCTACAAAAAATTATCTTTTTTAGTTGAATTTTTTTTCATATATTATTATCAAACCTAAACAATTAATATCATAATTTTATTAAATAATTTTTGTGGTTTTGAAAATCCTTTTTTATAATAACTCTCATATGACTACAAAAATATAACATCTACTATTACATATATATACGACAAAAATTCTTGTTACCCTTTATCCTATAATTATAAAATCCCTAAAAAGATTTGGAGTGTTACCATGTATTGGTAAAACCCCCAAAACTCCAATCCCTAAAATAAATAACAACTCATGTTGTGAACAAATAGATAAAGGAGAATGAAATAAAGGAGGAAAAAAAGAAGATAATAGGGGTATATATTGAATATGACATTCAGTACTCTATAGATGGTGAAGATAGAGAGGAAGAAGATGGGATAAAGGGATATTGACTCCCTATAGTGTTTGGGACCCTAAAAAACCAAAGATTACCCCTTTTCCATATTTATATATCTAAAAAAATTGTAAAAATAATTATTTGTTAATATAAATAATAATATGTCGAATTTAATAATTATAAAAACCAACCATAAATACTTAATCAAAGTCATGTTGTTAATTAAAATAAAAACAAGGTAGTTTTGAAACATAATTTATTATTTGGAAAGGTTTTAAAAAATTCCCACTTACTAATTTTTTTTTACTAATTTTAAATTCTTTACAGAATAAAATTTTATTAAAAATATGGTTTACTCAACTAAGAAAAAATCATGAAGTTAACTTCCCAAAATCTAAAAAAACATAAAAAGAATTCATCCCTTCGACCAAAATCAATTACTAGTTAAATTAATAATTAATAAAATTAGGGAGTTATAAATATCACCTCCATAAAACTATCCATCTTTGAAAAGTTAAATAATATTCATATGAAAAAATATATATAAAAGTTTATAATAGTATTTTAATTATTTTATATGAAATTAATTTTTCCATACTACCTACGCTTTAATATAAAGATCCCCATTATAATTCCATTTATATATTATAACAAATCATAAAATAAAAGAAAACTACTAGTGAAAATATCTCCATCACATCATATTCAACTTAATCCATGTCATAATGTCTTCACCTTTTGTAACAAATTGACGTAGGTCAACCTAACATGTCACCCATGTTGGCCCGTAAAAAGGACTAAAGAGTGTTTCAGATCAATGTGGATTGGAAACAAGCACCGAGGGTATCAAACATACACATTATGAATTAATTACACAAATAAATAGAATAAATAAATCCGAATACCCTTCTTGAGAATATGGTGTGAAGATTCCATATATATTTGACAATATTTCATGTTAGATAAACAATTTATGGAAAAAACATGAACCAAACAAATAAGGCATAAGTAATTATACACAAGGTAAAACATCTTATAAAGTCATTTCCAACAAAATGATTAATGTGATACAAGAAATTGAATTTAAAAAACACTAAAAATTACTGGAAAATAATTATATGGTTGGTACATGATACAACCCTAAATAGTCCATTAGTCCCAAAATACCAAAAACGTTATTTCCATATGGCAAGAATTCATCACCACATCCAAACAACCAAAAGTTTCTAAACTGATAACAAAACCATGCCAAACACAGAAGTGTTGAACTATGAACCTGCATCAAAATTCCATGACTATAAACACACCAATGTTTGTATATAGAGTATGAGAAAATATTTTATAGGATACCACTAAAAATTCCTGAAATTAATTTTATAATACAAACATTACATAGTAGATTACAATTAAAAAATAACTTTGTTTCATAAAAATAGGAGAAAAACAAATAATATGAATTCCTTTCCATTTTGAAAAAAAATACCACCCTTCTTATGAAAACATGAAACCATGAAAATAAATTTGAAACACATTTGAAATGGAATTAAAGAAGAAAATTTTTATTTTTGATGATAGAGAATGAAAATTGTCTTTCGCTTGTTACCTTTATTTCCAAAATAGCTAAAAAACATAATTAAAACAAAAGTCAATACACGGAAATAGTAAAACACTATTATGAAGAACATAATAAATAAATTTAGGTAAAAATTTTATAAGAAAACATTACCAAAATGAGTATCACCATAACGATATCATAATTATATATCATGAAATAATATTATAAAAAATTATAGAAAAATCACTAACATTAGGAACAAATAAGAAACATAATATATTGAACATGGAAATAACATATTATTAAATAATAAAAATAAAATAGAATCTTCAACACAAGAACTAATACCACATAATATACATTATAGGTAACAAATTTGTTTCTAATGAGATGGCCCTAAACATGTCCAGGTAGAACCGTTTTACAACCTTTGAAGCATTTTCTATAAAAAAATATGGAAATAAATTAATTATTTTTCTCAATATTTCTATAGTGATCTAAATAAAGTAATGAAAAACATTATAATTATAGTATTTTTAAATTTATCAATGATATCATATTCTATCCACAAAAAAGAATCCTTGAATAAGTATTTTTAATTTAATTACAACTTCATTTAAAATATTGATCAAATATTTGTTTATTTATATTTTTTAAGTACTACTAAGACTATAAAAAATATACATATTCATGTCAAAAAATATATATTTTTGGAATAATTTTGAAGTTTAAATGGTTTAATAATGTTCATATACATAATGAAGATGTGATTTCCAATCATGTTTGATTTTTTTTATTTCATAGAACTCATAAAGAGTCATTTTATCTACTTGTTTTGTTTTTATTATCATTTAATGTTATATTTATGGGTAGACACTTCAGAATTGAAATATTTGAATCTTAGTAGGAATAATACTGAGTATATGCAGTGATGTTTTAGCAAAGTATTGCATAATAATGTTAGGTATGTGAGACTGTGATCCAAAATTATTTGAAAGGAATATTTTTTTAATATTGAGCCTCATTTTTACAATGTAATAGAGATTTTACTTATATTTTACCCCATAGGATTCTAATTAGATAGATAAAATGGTGAAAGTTTTCTACTATGCTTTTTCATTATAAAATTCCATTTAAATTGAAGGGTAAATTTTATAGGGTTGTTATTAGATGAAATATTCAATATGATAGTGACAGAACACCTTGAACAAAAAATAAGGGTATTAGAAGTGGAAATGTTAATATGGAAATGTGGGCATACTAAGCTTGATAATATTAGAAATGAATGTGTTTGAGATAAAATTAGAGTTGTTTCGGTTGACGATGATATGACTTTGATTAGATTAAGATGGTTTAACCATGTTAGATGAAGACCCAGGGATGCACCTATAAATAGGTTAAGATTAATTATAAATTCACTTATTAAAAGGAGTATTGATCAACCTAGAAGGTTGTTTTATTTAAAAATTTACCCCACAACCTCAATATTGAACACAAGTACTCATATTTTCTTGATACTTGTGGATAAATATCCATGATTTATTTGTGTTGTGTAGGAAATAAATTCACAACAATCTAACTAACAGTTTGGTTTTTATAACTGAAAGTTCATGCTTTCATTTAATAATAATATTTTAGGTCAAAACAAATGCCACATAATCAAAAATAAGAAAAAAATGCTCTAATTGTCAAGAAATTTTATGAAAAAGTCCAATGATTCATTTTTGATGTGTAAGAATTAACCTCACACCAATTTGACTCATATTTTGGATTGTATGACTAAAAGTGCATATTTTCTGTTTAAAAGTGACATTTTATTTCAAAATGTAAGTCATATACTCAAAAATAAGAAAACAATATTTTATTGTCTTGGTAATTTATGTATTATCTATAATTTATTTTTGACATGTCTGAATTAACCGAATGTCAATATGGCACATGGTGTGGCCATTATAACTGAAAGTGTGTGTTTTCAATTAGAATTTACATTTTAGTTCAAAGGGTATGTCACATATAGAAAACTGATCAAACACACTCGAATTATCTTCATACATTAGGAAAATATTAATAATTTTTTATATATAGTAATTAACCTCACATCAATCTAACACAAAGTGTGGCTAGTATAACTTAAAGTGAATGTTTTAAGTTTAAAAGTGAAATTTTATTTCAAAACATGCAGCATATACTCAAAAATGAGAAAAACAATCGAATTATCTTTAAAATTTAGTATAATGAACTATGATTCATTTTTTATATTTTTGAATAAATTGAACGTCAATATAATACATGGTATGACTGGTATGGATAAAAGTGCAAGTTTTTAGTATAAAACCGACATTTTTGTTCAAAATGAATGTCATATACTAATAACCAATAAAACATGATCATATTTTCTTGATAACTAGTAAAAATATAGATAATAGATGTTTCACATTTTTTAATTAATATCACGTCAATATGATGTACATTTTAGGTGGTATGACTGAAGGTGCATGTTTTTAGTTTAAAAAGTGACATATTAGTTCAAAACACACATCACATGATCAAAATTAAAAAAATGACACTAATTGTTTTGATACTTTAGGAAAAATATATAATATTCATTTGTGACATGTATGAATCAAACACACGTCAATAAAACACATTTTGTGGCCGATATGACTAAAAAAGTGTGTTTTTATTTAAAAGTTACATTTTTGTTTAAAACATGCATCACATACTCAAAAATAAGTAAACAATATTGGATTGTTTTTATTGAAGGAGATATACCTTAATGAATCAACCTACATATGACTCATGGCTATATCAAGTTCATAGAATATGAATTCCAATAGCTTCGATAGTTTGGACAGATCAATCATCCACATGGTTATCGTTTAATGGGTTATTACATGCAATTAAATGTGTAGGTTGGATTGCATCCATGTATGTGATACATGAACTGTATATGGAATTCACTCATGTATTAAAATGAATGAATAAACAAATTATCACTGAGGGGTGTCCTCAAGTCTATATAATAACATTTCCCTAATATGGTAGTGGTGTGTGGTTATTTATTCTCGATCAAGACTCCCTAAAACCAAAAGATCTCTTATTATTTATCTATAGTACATTGAGAAAAATAGAACATTGTGGGTGAAGGAGAGTCTTGTTTTTATGAAAAATGATTCAGGTGCAACCAATGGATACCTCTAGAGGTGGTACCTCCTCAATTACCACTCATAAAGTCTTTATCAATCATATTATATGAAGATCAAAATGATGTAGAGTAATCATTTTTGTAAGATATGTCGTTTTATAGTATTCATCAATTCTAGTTTTATTATGGTTTCAAATATCTTGTGTGGAGATCCTTGGACATGGTATTTAATCGCTTCTTCTATATCTAGAAATTTTTATCAAAACCTAAATATTCATGTCAGTGGTATCTAGGTATCCCATGTGTTTATAATTATAAAACTGTGGATGAAATGAATAACACAAGAAAAATAGTTTACTGTGTTTTGGGAAAAAGTTCCCCCACATTTTCACTATAGTGTGGTGGAAACCATTTCAAACAATATTGTTAAGTGTTAAGACATGTTAATTGGGCAGTGTAACTCTACCACATCATGGGGGTTGTTTTGGTTCTATTGGAATCAATGATAATTACCTTTACATAGTTGAGTTACGTAAAGGTAACAAATGGTTTACCTTTACAGAGTTGAATTGTGTAAAGGTAACCATTAGGTTACCTTTATATAGGTTTCCTATGTAAATTTCATGACCTTCCTTCACCAAGATAAGGGAAGGGAAAATAAAATGCTAGACCCTTCCTTCTTCAAGTTGATGGAGAGATAATGACCCCCAAGACCCACCTTCAATAGGTCCTAGAGTAGCGACTAGCACCAAAGGTATAGAATCCCAACAAAATGGAAGGAATTACCCATTTTATTTAGTAGGATCAGGAGATAAGATAGTAAATCCCAAAAAACACCAAAGTTAGAAGTAAAAGTAAGGCCAAAACAATCCATTCCCATATGCATGTTACAATAATGAAGTGCTACAGAGTACAAGAAAAACTACAAAGGGAAGTACCAAAAGAAAAGAAAAATCGCAACGTCAACAGTCCCGGCGTCCGAGCTAATAGGGTCCAACACGGTCCTCGAAGTCCTCCTAGAAACCTAAAAGCAGTTTAATATATGTAGGTTGAGTATACAGGTATACTTAGTATGGAAAACCAAAGGCTCTTTTCCACAAATGGGAAGGCATTCTAATGCCCCGTGAGAAAAGGAGATAACCAAAGCACCTAGTTAAGAAACTATCCACCCAAACCTTACCAAGGCACAATCCCCAAATAACGCAAGTCAAGTAAAGTAATAGCAATAACACATCGATGTTTGGGTACCCCACACCATTTTCCAATTGGTTATTGAATACATCCTACACATCAAACCTTTCCCTCAATTTTCATTACAGTCCCACTACCATACCCCGCCCACACACACTTGGGCTACCACAACCACACATCCCACCCAAAAACACCTAGGACAAAACCACATGTAACCACACCCATAGACACCTGGTCTAGAACAACTACTTCCATGCCCGAAGACACCTGGGCCTCATGTTGAAGACACTTGTGAAACAACCTGCCCGCACACACCTAGGCTAACCACCACAATGTTCCCTGCATGAAGAGTCTTGGTCTATAGAAGACCTCAGGCCCTCACAGCCTTCTCAAAGAGTCTTGGGATACTCAGAAAATAGAGCAGAAAAAGATCTAATAACTAGCCATTCATAGGAGTGTTTGGAAGAAAACCCTCCCCCGTGAAATGGGGGTGTTCAGCACGAAGTGCTCAACTTGGGTGGGGTGCAAATAAGAAACATAATAACTAAATTATACATATAGGTAAACAAGTACTCTTCCCAACCTAGGGGTTCCAAAACTATACCATACACAAACACCCTCATTACTATTCATTCATAAGAAGCACCACAACCACAACCAAGTCACAACTCATTCCCAGAAAACAATTCCCCATTGAACCCATTCTTGTTTTCATATTCAAGTGATTCCATTTAAATAATTCTTCACTACCAGGCAACTAACAGGAATAGCCACAAGCTAAGGAAATAAAAAACATCCAAGTAGCAATTTAAGAATTCACACCCGATTCTCTTGTAAGTCACAACAATAAAAGGGATCTGTGAGATCCCTCAAAGTATTGGAACTAAACCAAGCTCCAACATATTTCCCCACATGAACTCAGACCCAAAAACTAATAACTTCACCACAACAGAGGATCCCATCCCCATCTACGTCACCCATAAGCATCAAGAAGAACAACCACACATGTTTCCAAGACAGAGTAAGGGAGTTTTTCAGATTATAACACACCATTTGGTCTCGTCCAAATTTACCCAAGATTTTATGGTTAAGCGGTCGCTTGTAGTTTAGATTGGGTTGTCGAATCCTAATAGACCTAAGAAGTAACCTAAGGACATGTACATTCTATGGAATGTTTTTAGATATTAAGTGTCCAACATTGGGTTGATTTTAGATGGGATTAATTGAACATTAAAAGTCTTAGGTGAATTCAAATTATGAGAAGGGTTGATCTTAAGTTATCACAAGGGGTGGATTAGATGCAGTCATATTTTTTAAATATTTCAATTTCTTATATTTGAGATGGGTTCATTTAAGGAGATCAAAAAAATCATCAATTACTAGTTTAATTCCTACACACACTAATACTAATCACCTATACACTTGAATGATCAAAGTTTTGATCACTTCAGGGTAGATGTTTGTATTTGTACTTGAAGTGTGTGACCTTAAATTCAGTAAGGATGAAGAGGTTTTAAAATCATCAAATAAAAATCTCATTTAAAAGAAGTGATTATCCATTAATAGAGTGATAAATAATATCTACTCCAGCCCCTTTCTACTCCCTTGGATAAACCCATAAGTGGGTTATCCTTCCACTGATCCAATTTCTTCAATGGAAGTGGGAAGTAGACTCATGAAGTAGGAATTGGAGAAGTAAAAAAAATGAAATAATGATCACTCCACCGTTGTGTGATAATCTCACAAGGTTTGATGTGAACAAGTTCACAACTTGATGAAATGGTATCAAATTGATAAGAAGAAGAATATGAAACGAGAATATGAAGAACTTTTATTAAGAAACTAAGATGAATTAAAACAACTTACAATTGAGGAAGAATATTATAAAGGAAAAGTGGCAGCATAACATTACAATGAAAGAAAGCATTCAAGATCCTTAAATACTTCAACACTACTAACTTAAATAGGAATTTTGGGATCCTTGGGTCGATAATACAATAGTAATAAGCATCCCACTAGATTATGGTAGTCATAGGGTGGTGGAAACTAATGGAGAGTGGACTTCTTTATCCTTGATTCGAAGTGGCAGTCAGCTTGCATCTACCGAACAGACGCACCTAGATGGCCATTTAGATGGCCGAATTAGAGTGGTACATATAAGAAAAAAGTTAATATCCTGATTTCTACTAGCTCTCTATAAAACTTCATCCCAAATTAAGTATTTGTTGACGAGATATGATTAAATTGGTGGGATGTTGTTCTGGGCCGCAGAATCTAACCCATAATTATATCTCTAACTTGGGATGCCTAAATAGCCACAATGGAGGCCGAATTAGCACTAGATCCTGAAGAATTATATGTTCCTATATATGTCTTATATCATCCCACGAAATTTGGGATTCATTGTGTCTTTATTTTGGGCCCCACATTCTCATTAGTGGGATGGTGTCCAATCTATCTTCTCCAGAATTGTTTCCTTTCATCGCCAAATATCTCCCATCATCCATTATGAATCCTCCATTGATCCCTGAATAAAAAAAGTTCATATTGAAGTTTATATCCATTTTCCAAAATATCAAATTAAAATATGGATAATTATATTTCCTTAAAATCATAAGAATCATTGAGCCTAAATTGGTTTACATTAGGCATAAAGCGCCCAAATGATGAGAATGGATATTCAAAATTAAAATCCACTAAATTAGGACCATAAGATCAAAAATTAACATTTAATACCATTAAAATTTAATTAACATATGTATTTTTATTGGCTAATCACACCCCCCAACTTGAGATTTTCTAGTCCCGAGCAAAATGTATCTCAACAATATTAGTTGAATTCCCTTTTCCAAAAACATTTTAATACACAATGATCACCAAAAACCCTTATATTAAACAATCGTGAAACCCATAAAAATATTTTAATACAAGATAGTTTCATAAGTAGATCCCAATCCCAATCCCATTCCTTTGTTTAAATTCATCGTCATATTTCATCCAATATCAATTAAGAGTGATGATGTGTTATGCATATCATTAGACATGGGGGTTCATCTTTATTAAAGGGGGAAATGTTGGAAGCGCTAGGTGGAATCACATTTCAATATTAAGATCAGAATTCAATTTTTTATTGTTTTCTTATTGTTTTTTTTTTCAATTTTTCCATGGTAATTAAAATTGCACTCAAAAGAGTCAACCCCTGTAGCGATACTTTGACGATGACTCCCAGGCTCAATGACCTTAGGGAACCAAGTGAATCCCATATACTCGGGCATCATCTTGAGTTAACTCAGTAAAAAAAAGTCAAATTACCATAAATATAGATACAATTACTAACTCTGGGCTAGAAAACTATGGATTCATGATCCCCAAGTGCCAAAAGCGACACATTAGGTCATTTCATTGCTCTACGTGCACAGTTATTATTTTTTTAATACTCATATTA
Organism: Viscum album; assembly: GCA_963277665.1. Lineage (NCBI taxonomy): Eukaryota > Viridiplantae > Streptophyta > Magnoliopsida > Santalales > Viscaceae > Viscum > Viscum album. The sequence goes on from OY728126.1 coordinate 396,166,056, forward strand.
AAACTAAAATGATCACCAAACCTATGCTATTTATTTGGGGGACCCCATGAACTTAAACTAATACCCCACTATCCAAATGACGTATGTTGTGATTCTTTTTTATTTGGATGAAAATATAAACAATCAATTATCACATTAAACAACCACACTTTTCAAAATCTATGCTCATGAAATATTCATGGATTAAAATCAGAATCTGGTCATGCTAAATTATTTCATATTCAGTTTTAAAGTGTACAATTTCTATTATCATGTTCCAGGTTAAAGAATATTTTCCTTTCCATTAAGGAATGCTTTTTTTTCAAATCATTCACTTTTTTGACACAAAATGAATATTTTTTTTTAAATTTTATCTCCCCCCTACTTAAAATAACACTATCCCTAGTGTTTAAAGAAAAGAAAATTTAGAAGGGGTAGAGGCAGAGAATGGGAGTTCAAAAAGGAAATTGAAAATGAGGATCATGGAATGAAGTCACCTGGTGGTTGAAGTTGAAATTCTTACTACTCCCTTTTAATCCCTTGATCTCCATGTCACTATGAGAATTCCCTAGTGGAAGAAAAAAAACAAACAAAACAAAACTATATATATATATAGATATATATATTTATTCATATAATAAAAAAAGTAAAATATAAGTATATATATATAAATTATAGAATAAGGAAGCATTATAAGCCGTAGGTTAGTGGTAAGCGCGCGCCCCTGTATCTCTTCGGTCCAGGTTTTGAGTCTTTGTGGCTTCGTCATTTGTGACGGGGTTTTCCCCACGACCTAAGATGTGGCCTTTTAATTTTATTATTATTATTACATTTTTTATTTTAACATACAAACACATAAAAATAAAATGAACTGATGATAAATTGTATTCTTTTTAAATTTATGGGTAAGATATTACTCAAGGATCACACCACATGACACAGATGAATATGGAGATCCCCTTTCATACCCATCCATACTCATAATAGAAGAACATGTCAAAAACCTATTTTTTTAAATATCAAAATGATTCATCAATCCTATTTAAAAAATAAAGATGATTAAAACAAAAAAATGATTGGAAAATTGAAAACCATGGGTTTCCTCCCATGTGGAACTTTGTTTAACATTGTTAGCTCGACTTGGACCCCCAATTGATTAATTATTTTTGTCATCTAAGGTAGGTTCACACAATTCTTCATCAAATTCATGTTTTTTGAACGATTCTATGAATAGTTTGACTCTATGACCATTAACAATAAAGGTTTGACCATTGGTTGAATCTTGAATTTCTACATCCCCATGGGGGTACACCTTATGCACTATGTATAGACCTGACCATCTAGACCTAAACTTTCCCAAGTGTAAATGAATTTTAGAACTATACAAAAGAATAGGTTTACCCGGGATAATGTATTTTGTTTTAAGGTTTTGATATTGGTAGGCTTTCACTTTTTCTTTATTGATCCTTTAATTTTCTTAAGCCTCTGTCCTAAGTTCCTAAAGTTCATTGAGATCTAATTTACTTTTTGTTTCGGCCAATGAGAGGTCATAATTCTTTTTCTGAATTGCCCAAAAATCCATATGCTCAATATCTAGTGGCAAATGACATGATTTACCATAAACCAACCTATATGGGGAAATTTATAAAATGGTTTTATATATAGTTTGATAGGCCCAAATAGCATCTAAGAGTTTTCTCGACCAATATTTACTTGATGGATTAACAGTTTTATCAAGAATTTGTTTGATTTCTTGATTGGATAACTTAGATGGACCATTAGTCTGTGAGTGTTAAGTAGTGGACACTTTGTAAAAAATTCCATACTTTTCCATGAGTTTTGATAATGGACGATTGCAAAAATGAGTTCCACGATCACTAATGATAGCCCAAGGAATTCCAAATCTAGAGAGGATGTTTTCCTTGAGAAATATAATAACAGTTTGATGATCATTGGTTTTTTTAGGAATGGCCTCAACCCATTTAGAGACATAATTGTCAGCTAAAAGGATGTACAGATATCCCATAGAGTTTGGGAAGGGACCCATGAAATCGATTCCCCAGTAGTCAAAGATTTCAATTACTAAGATGTGAGTGAGTGACATTTGATACCTTTTTGTGATGGACCTTACTTGTTGACACTTAGGACAAATTTTACAAAATGTGTAGGAGTCCCTTGAGAGGGTGGGCCAGAAGAGGCCACATTGAAGAACCTTAATAGAAGTTTTCTTAGAAAAAAAGTGACCTCCACGTGCCTCTCTATGACAGAATTTAAGGATGGACTCTTGTTCAGATTCTGGAACACACCTCCTAATAACTTGGTCAGGGAAGAACTTATAGAGGTATGGATCATCAAACACATAGTTCCTAACATCAGAAATGAATTTCCTTCAATCTTGAGTCCCTAAGAATTTTGGATTGACTCCTGTAACTAAGAAGTTGTCTATGTCAGCATACCAATTGCAGTCACTCATAGAGTATAGGTGTTCATCAGGGAATGAATCAGACATAGAAATGTGGTTTTATTTGTCTTTGAATTCCATCCTAGAGAGGTTATCAGCTACAAAATTTTCAACACCCTTTTTTTCCTTGATTGTGAGGTTAAATTATTGTAAGAGAAGGACCCACCTAATCAGTCTAGCCTTGGAATCTTGTTTTTTTAAGAGGTATTTCAGTTCAAAATGGTAAGTGAACACAATGATAATGGATCCTAAGATTTAGGACCTAAAATTCTCTAAGTAAAACACAATATAAAGTAACACCTTTTCAGTGGTGGTGTAGTTTATTTGGGCATCATTTAAGGATTTTTTTTCATAATCAATGACATAAGAAGTTTTATCACAACATTTTCCTAACACAGCCCCTACAACAAAGTCACTGGAATCACACATAAGTTTGAAATGAAGGTTCTAAATTGGAGATTTCATAATGGGAGGAGATGTGAGAGAGGATTTGAGGGCTGATAATGAACCCTGATAGCTTTCTATCAAAATAAATGGAGCATCCTTTACTAGGAGAACACAATGGGGATGGGAGATTGAACTAAAGTCCTTGATGAATCTTCTATAAAAACCAGCATGTCCTAAGAAAGATCTCACTTAATTAATAGTTCAGGGTGATGGAAGGTGACGAATGATGTCAACCTTTGCTTTATCAACTTCAATCCGCCTACCCGAGACTATATGGCCAAGGACTAATCCCTGTTTAACCATGAAATATCATTTTTTCCTATTTAGGACCAGATTTTCTTCTTCACATCTGGACAAAACTCTCTCCACATTCTTAATACATCCCTCAAATGTATCCCCAAAGAGAGAGAAGTCATCCATGAAGACCTCAAAAAAATCCACTACCATGTTTGAGAATATTCTCATCACGGACCGCTGGAAGGTTCTCGGGGCATTTCATAACCCGAAGGGCATGCTTTTGAAAGCAAAGGTGTCGAATGGACATGTGAATGTAGTATTCCCTTGATCCTCTAGGGGGAACTCAATTTGATTATACCCTAAGTACCCATCTAAGAAATAGTAGAAACCATGTCCTGCTACTCTCTCAAGGACTTGATCAAAGAGTGGTAAGGGGAAATGGTCCTTTTTGGTAAATGAGTTTAGCTTCCTATAATCGATGCAGACTCTCCAGCCACTACTCACCCTTGTTGGAAGAATCTCTCTATCCTCATTGGTTATCACTGTGATTCCAGCCTTTTTTGGAACCACTTGTATTGGGCTCACCCACTCACTCTCAGATATGGGATAGATGATACATGCTTTCAACAATTTCAGAAGTTATTTTCTCTCTACTTCCATGAGATTAGGATTGAGTTGTCATTGAGGTTGATGACATGGCTTTGAATCGGATTCCAGAACAATTCTATGAGTCTCGATAAGTGGGCTAATCCCGGGAATATCAGACAGGGTCCAACCAATGGCTTTCTTATGTTTCCTAAGGAAATCTAGAAGAATCCTGTCATGATTGGATTCAAGAGAGGAATAAATGACAATAGAATTTGTTTTATTGTCCCCTAGAAAGGAATACTTGAGTGCAGTAGGAAGTTCCTTCAATTCAAGATCAAGTTGGTTCCGAATTTCAGCAGAATATTGGGACATTGGATCAAGATCAATATTGTTTCCGAGAGTTTTAAATAGAATCGAATCCCCATGTGTAGAAGTTTCAGCTACAAGATTGGTTTGATTAGATTTAGGTAAGGAAGATTGATTGGTCTCCATGAAAGTGGTTTCCTGAAATGTTTCACTAATTGTTGGACCTAAGACATCATCATAAGAACAATTTGAAAATGATTTAAGCCAAGGAGATAAACTTCCTTCATGTCAAAAAATGAAATCAATCTAATCCTCACTTAAACATCCATCAAATATTCCATGATGTTCTATGGATTCATTATCAATGATTCCTATCAGGTTTACTTCATGAATTTCCTCCTCATCTCCTATTTGTGAGCTTGCATTATAGATGTTCAAGTCTAGACTCATGTTTCCAAAGGTGACGGTCATGTTCCCATTTCGAACTTGGATAATAGATTTGATTGTTTAAAGGAAAGGATGACCAAGGATGATTGGGGTTTGTTCCTTATTTCTTAATTTTGGATGGCTGTAAAGGACAATGAAGTCATTATGGTAGATAAAGTTTTCAACCTTTACCAGAACGTCCTTTAAAATCCCCTTTGGAAACCTAATGCTACAATCAGAAAGTTGAAGTGTGAAATATGTGGGTTGGAGCTCTTCTAGACCTAACTGGCAGTACAAAGAATAGGGAATGAGATTGAAACTGGCACCTAGGTCACACAAGGCTTTGACAACTTTGTTCTCTCCTAGTTCAACTTTGATGTAAGGACATCTCGGGTCTTTCAACTTAGAAGGAATGGTCCCTTGAATGGTGGTACTCACATTAGCATCCAAAAGGACTTGGTTTTTATGTGAAAATATTCTTTTAAAAGTGCACAAGTCCTTAAGGTACTTTGAGTAGGCAGGTATGGTTTTGTTTGCATCGAGGAGTGGACTGTTCAACTTGACTTGTGAGAATATTTCTCTCAATGTTTCATTAAATTTATGCTTGGTTTTCCCCCCTCATGTATTGAGTAAATGATTCAGGTTATGGGGTTGTTTTTTGGAGGGTTTTTTCTTTCACATTGTTATCAGTTTCCATAGTTTTATCATGTTGTTCATTTGAATTTTCATTAGAGTTTTAAGATTCACATGGTTTATGACTTATTTGTTCAGGTTTCTCAATTAATTTCCCACTTCTTAAAATTTTCATAGCCTTTAGTTGTTCACTAGTTGTTTGAGTAAAACTTGACTCTCCCCTTGCTATTTTTTGTGGAATGGCTTGTGTAGGAAAGGGTTCCTTTCTAGTTTTTATGGTTTGAAGTTATTTTTTTAGGGAAGAGACTATCGAGTTCATCTTTTCCATTTGTTTGCACAACTGTTCTAGTAGAATTTGTGGAACAGTTTTTGTTGGTGCTTGAGAAGATTCGTTTATCCCAGGGGGATATTTTGGAGGTGGGATGGTTTGTTGAAAATGGACCAGTAGCTATTGGTATTGGATAGGTTGGGTTTGTAACTGGTTATGGGTTTGGTAGTTCTGATGGGGGTAAGGATTTTGTCCTGGTGGTTGGCTTGGTTATTGGTTATCTTTCCAACTCAATCTTGGTTGGTCATTATACCTTGGGTTGAAGGTGTTTTGGTATTGAGGCTTTTGAAAGTTCAAGGAATTTAATTCCATTGGGGGTCATCCTAAAATAAAATCCTTGATGGATGGAATGGTTGGGCAGTTGTCTGTCTTATGGTCATTTTTTTCAAAAATTGTGCAAACCGGGTCTATAGTTTGGATTTCATGGACTATCCTAAGGTCTATCTCTTCAACATTCTTAGAGAGTGCTGCAAGTTTATCCCTAAGGCTTTCCTCTTCTCCAAGTGTATGAATTCCAGAAGTTCTTTGTGGCTTTTTAGAATAAGGTGAAGTTCCCCATGTTTTTTTTTGTTCAGCAAGGCTTTCCAGATACTCGTAAGCATCAGTTGGGGAATTATTTTTAAGGGTTCTATTACACATCATATCAATGAATTATTTGTTCCCCAGACCAAACCCTTCATAGAAACTTTGAACTTGTTCTGGGATTTAAAATCCATGTTGAGGTACCATGTTGAGTGTGTCTTTGAACCTTTCCCATGTTCCATAAAATGACTCTCCCTCTTTTTCAAAAAAGTTTAGGATGATCTTTTTAAGTGCATTTGTTTTGTGGTGGAGAAAGTATTTTTAGTATAATTATCTTTTTAATTGGTCCCAAGAGTTAATTGATGATGGCCTCAAATTGTTTAGCCAATTTTTAGCTCGATCCTTTAAAGGAAAAGGAAATAGACTCATCTTAGATGGTTCTAGATGATCTAGGGACACATGGTTTCAACAATGTCATTGAACTCCTTAATGTGAAGGAAGGGCATCTCAGACTCTATTCCATGGAATGTGGGAAAGTGGTTTAGGACATGGGGTTTAAAGATATAGTTGGAATATCCTAGGAAATTTTGTCTAATGCATGAGGGGGAATTGGTCCAGATAGGTGTGACGTAGTCATTCATGGTTTGATCGACTACATTCCCCAATTTTGGGGCTGCCTCATTTGGATTTCCCTTTTAGTTTCCACCGGGTTTATGAGTTGGTTTCTCTGAATACCTTCCATTGAAATAGGATCAATTTTTTAATTTGGAGTATTGGGAAGATCAGGATCTAATGTAAAGAGTTACCTTGGTGTACTTGAATCCCCAACCCCATGACTATCCACCCTAACTAGAGGGTTTTATTAGTCACGAGTGAAGGCGGACATGCACCAAAAGAAAGAAAAAAAAGATAAAGGGAAAAGATAAGAGAATTTTAATGAGAATAGAAGAAATGAGGGAGAATAGAATGGGTGTTTATATGACTTACTTGGGTCTCCGACAACAGTTCCAAAATTTGGTCTCGCTCAAATTTACCCAAGATTTTAGGGTTAAGCGGTCTCTTGTAGTTTAGTTTGGGTTATCGAATCCTTAGAGACCTAAGAAATAATATACCGACACGTACATTATATGGACTATTTTTAGATATTAAGTGGATAAATTTTGGTTGATTTTAGATGGGTTTAATTGAACACTAAAAGTCTTAAGTGAATTCAAATTATGATAAGGGTTGATCATAAGTTATTACAAGGGGCAGATTGGATGCATTATTTTTAAAAAAAATATTTAAATTTCTTATATTTGAGATGGGTTCATTTAAAGAGATAAAAGAATCATCACTTACTGGTTTAACATCTACACACCCTAATACAAATAACCTATACACTTTAAGGATCAAAGTTTTTATCACTCCAAGGTAAAGGTTTGTATTAGCACTTGAAGTGTGTGACCTTAAATTCAATAAGGATGAAGAGGTTTTAAAATCATCCAATAAAAATCTCATTTAAAAGAAGTGATTTTCCATTAATGGAGTGAGAAATAAAATCCAATAAAGCCCCTTGATACTCCCTTGGATCAACCCATAAGTGGGTTATCCCTCCATTGATCATATGGTTTCAATGAAAGTGGGAATTAGACTCATGAGGGAGGAATTGGAGAAGTAAAAAAAACAATGAAATAACGACCACTCCACCGTTGTGTGATAATCTCAGAAGGTTTGGTGTGAAAAAGTTCAAACCTTAAGGTAATGGTATAAAATTTATAAGAATAAGAATAGGAAATGAGAATATGATGAACTTTTATTAATAAACTAAGATTAATTAAAACAACTTACAATTGAGGAAGAACATTACAAAGGAAAAGTGGCAGCATAACATTACAATGAAAGAAAGAATCATTGATCCTTAAATCCTTCAACACTACTGCCTTAAATGTAAACTTTTGGAGCCTTGTGTCAGAACTCCAATAGTAAAAAGCATACCACTTGATTAAGGTAGGCCTAGGGTGGTGGAAAGTAAGGGAGAGTGGACTTCCTTATCCTTGAATTGAAGTGGCAGCCTACTTGCATCCACTGAAAAGATGCGCCTAGATGGACTTCTATATGGCCGAATTAGAGCGAGACATAGAATAAAAAAGTGAATCTCTGGATGTCTTATAGATCTTTGTAAAATTTCCACACAAATTATTTTTTGGTTGTCGAGATATGATTAAATTGGTGGGCTGTTTTTCTGGGCCGCAGAATCTGGCCCAGAATTTTATCTCTAACATGGGCCACCTAAATATCCACAATGAAGGCCGAATTATCACTGGATCCTGAATAATTATATATTCCTATATATTTATTCTATCATCCCATGAAATTTGGGATTCTGTGGGTCTATATTTTTGGCCCCGCATTCTCATCAGTGGGATGATGTCCAATCCGCCTTCTACAAAATTGTTTCCTTTCATCTCTAAATATCCCCCATCATCCTTTATGAATCCTCCATTGATCACTGAATGAAAAATGTTCATATTTAAGTGTATATCAGTTTCTCAAAATATCAAATTAAAATATAGATAATTACATTCCTTAAAATTATATGAATCATTGGACCTAAATTGGTGTACATTAGGCATGAAGTGCACAAATGATGAGAATAGATGTTCAAAATTAAAATCCACTAACTCAGGACCATAAGATCAAAAATGAACATTTAATACCATTAAAATGTAATTAATATATGTATTTTTATTGGATAATCGCCATTCTTTAAGTATCTTCTTTTCGTTTGGTTAATCGGGGTGATCACACAAGGATTCTTGTTCACTAGACATCCATTTAATCAACCGACTTTACGTGAATAACCAATTTCCATGTTATAGCCATTCAATCATTACAGGAGAGAGGGGTCAATTAGTGCGCAAGGAAATACCACCAATGACAACAATTTTAAGTGCACAAAATCCCATACAATTCACAACATATAATCAAGGGTAAAAGAGTACAACAACATCATCAAACACACCCCTTCATTGTTTAAAAGTTTTTTTATTATCTTCATTAAGGTTTGGTTTCATCCATCCCCATTGGAAAATTATCATACCCACCCCGCATGATACATAGTAAATAGAGATGAAGGAATAACCCTACTTGGATGATCAACGATCGATGTTTTTCTCCACGCGCTAAGAACTTGGGATGCACGACTTGTAGGGGAGGAACTCTGAGGACTCTAAGAGTGAGAAGTAAAGGCTCCAGCACTAGCACACCACTAGACTCAGGAAGGGGGACTCCAAATGTACCAATTAAAGGAAATGATACTAGCTAATAAGAAGGAATAATCCTTGTGTGATAAACGGTATGATCCTGGAATTAGGGGATATGAAATCTAGAATGACTTTAAAAGAGGATTGTGGTTTCACCACATTGTTGGACGGTTACACACGATCAAATTAATTGTTATTTTATAATTCTCATCAGAGATGTGGCCATAACAATTGTGAGTTAAAGGTTTTCCTTTAAATAGAGGAAAATGTGTTATGAGGGCAGAACTAGAAGTACAAGAAAAGGGTGTGGCATTGAAGAAAAAGCCACACGTTTTGGTAAGTCAAGGATTGCATGGCTCTTAGGGGGATTTTAGATATCATTTAAGGGATTTCAATGGATTTGAAAGGGGTATAAAAATATATTTACGTCAAAAGATACGTTGCGGGTGCAGAAAAATTCAGAAACTGAAAACAAAATAATAAGGGTGGGACACTGTTTGGTGAGACACTGTAATGGTGCCACGATCACGGTGCCACCCTCACGGTGCCACCCTCATGCTACCACCCTCACGGTGCCACCCTCATACTGCCACCATCACAGTGTCACCCTCACAGTGCCACCCTCATGGTGAAACCCTCACGGTGCCACCCTCATGGTGCCACCGTCAAGGTGTCACCCTCACGGTGCCACCGTCACAATGCCATTGTTTCGTTGAGTGACTGTGATGGTGAAACCGCCATAGTGCCACAATCACAGTGCTGACATGACCAGTGCCACCATCACTGTGCCGCTGTTTCGGTGGAACCGTTTGATGGGACCGAGATTTTGGAAAAGTACTTGACCAGGAGGGTCTGGGCCATTACATCAGATACCTCTCAAAGTATTCTCATCCTCAAGAATTCAAGGATAAACCAAAGAAAAGAGAGGGGTTCGAACAACCACCTCAAAAGATACCTCTCAAGAGTAAACCTCTTGAACATCTAGGAAGACCTCTCCCCCAAGTATCCATACAAACATGTAAAGGTCATACCATCCAGACATATGGATTAGTGAGCCCCTTCCTCTATGTCAAGGTACTATCTTCTTTGGGCAACATTGAATCACCCGTATGGGTTTAACCACATCCACTTCAATGCATCTTGATTCTAGATCAGGTCCTCCCCTCCCCATAGTCAAGAATCTTCACACACATCTAGAGAATATGGAAAACATCCCATTTCATAGTTAACAAGGTCAAACACTACATCACAAACAATTACAAAAAATAACCGAACAAAACTCAAAAAAAACTCTGGGTACTGAGTGCGCATCTTTTCCTCCTGTTCCCAGGTACTCTCCTCCATCCCACCATGTCTCCATAACACACGAACCAAGGGAACATTTCTTCCACGAAGCAAATTATCCTCACGATCCTCGATCCTCACTTGTCTCTCTACAAATGTCACATTTTCCTCGATATCCATCTCCCCCCAGTCGAGTATGTGTTAATCATTGTGTAGATACCGATAGAGCTGAGACACATTGAAGACGTCATGCACTATTAGTAGTGGCAGTGGTAGCACTAGATGATAAGCCACTTTGCTGACCCATCGCAACACCTTGAAGGGTCCGAAGAACCTGAGAGAAATCTTACTCCCCCTACCGAACCTCTATTTCCCACACAGAGCGGAGACCTTCAAGAACATGTGGTCCCCGACCTCAAACTCCAAGGGTCTCCTCCTATGATCATCATATGACTTTTGTCAGTCCTGGGCTGCCTTCATCCTCTCATGTAGAAGCTGAACCTTCTCCTTCATCCTCCGTACCACCTCCGGGCCAAGAACACATGCTTCCCCCACCTATGTCCAGCACACGGGTGAGCAACACTACATCCCATAAAAGGCTTCGAATGAAGCCAAGCCAATTCTAGAGTGATAGATATTGTTGTATGAAAACTCCACTAGAGGAAAGTTTCATACCCACGATCCCCCAAAGTCCAGAACACATGCCCGTAGCATATCCTCCAACATCTGGATGGTGTGCTATGTCTGCCCATATGTCTGGGGGTGGAAAGCAGTGATGAGGAATAGTTGGATACCAAAAGATTTTTTCAAACCTTTCCAGACTTGTGAGGTAAACCGAGTATTTTATTGGATACTATGGACCTCAAGACTGCATGAAATTGCACCACTTTGTCCAGGTACCTCTATGCTAAGGCATCCACCGCACTAAACTTCTTGATTTCTAGGAAGTGAGTTGATTTTGTCAGTCGGTCCACCACTATATAGAGAGTATCACAACCTCCTTGAACTCTAGGTATTACTGTGAAGAAATCAATCAAGATGTCATCCAACTTCCACTTGGGGACATCTAAAGGTTATAAAAGACCTCATGGGACGTGGTGTTTATCCTTCACTTGCTGACATAAGAGGCACTTTGCCACAAAATTTTCCACTGCCCGCTTCACCTCGAGACACCAAAACTAACCCCTCAAACCTTGGTACATCTTGGAAACTCCTAGGTGTACCACCATGGTTGAGTTGTGGAACTCACCAAGAATGCTCTCGGGCATTCCCACGGGGACGAACAACTTTGCATGAAACAACATCTGATTCTGACCATCTTCCAATCATCCTTCCGAAGCATTGCCCTGGCTAACCCGATCTCACATCACTTCAGCCTCTAATTCCCCCCACTAAGACTCCTCCACCTTCCATAATAGAGAGGACTACACTGTCATCTGAAATAGACATCCTCTTCCATCGTCCACCCTTGCATCCAGGTGTAGGGAATCCAAATCCTTCATCACTCTCCAAGCATCTACCGATTCTTGAACCACATCCTTCTATGAATTCATGCTCAAGGAATCAGCCAACACGTTATCATTTCATGATGTGTAGGAAATTTCGAAGTCGTGGTCTGAAAGAAACTCCATCCACCTCCACTGTTGCAAGTTCAGGTCTCGCTGAGAGAAGATATACCTCAATCTCTTGTGATCCGTGAAGACCACGAAGCGCTCCCCAATGAGGTAATGCCGCCAAAACTTTAGTGTGAACACGACCACTGCAAGTTCTAGATCATGGGTGGAATAGTTACGCTCATGGGTACATAATTTCCTAGACCCATAAGAGATCACCCCTACTGTTGCATCACCACACACCCAAAGCCTTGGCCTGAAGCCTCACATAACACCTCAAACATCACCCCTTCTTCTAGAAACCTCAGCACTAGGGAACTAACTAACTTACCCTTTAGATAACTAATGGATTCTTGGCACCACTCACTTCATATATAAGCCTAGTATTTCTTGGTCAAGGCTGTAAAAGGTCATGAAACTCAGGAGAAGTTGGGCACGAACCTCCAGTAGTAACCTGCTAGACCCAAGAAACTACGAATTTCTACCACATTCTTGGGTGTTGCCTAAGAAACAACCGCTTCGACCTTTAATGGGTCCATGACTATTCCCTACTCAGACACCATTTGTCCAAGGAAGTTCACCTCTCATGTCCAAAACTTTCACTTGGACAACTTTCTGTAGAGCTGGTGTTGTCAAAGGACCCCTAAAATCGCCCTCATATGCTCAGCACGATCCTCCTATGATCTTGAGTAGATCAATATTTCATCTATAAACATGATAATGAACCAGTCTAGATATTCCAAAAAGATGGTGTTCATGATATCTATGAACATGGCCGGTACGTTCGTAACACCGAAATACATGACCAAGAACTCAAAGTGCCCATATTTTTACCTGAAGGCAGTCTTCGAGATGTCTCCCTCCTTCACCCTCAACTTATGATATCTTGAACACGAGTCGATCTTGAAGAACCACCCTACCCCCTTCAACTGGTCAAAAAGTTCTTCTATCCTCTAGAGAGGGTAACAGTTCTTGACCGTTACCTGATTCAGTCTTTGGTATTCTATGTACATCCTGAGACCACCATCTTCCTTCTTCGGAAACAAGACTGGAGCACCCCATGGTTACACGCTTGGTCGGACAAAACCCTTCTTCACCAAATCATCAATCTGAATCCATAACTCCCACAATTCAGAAGGCACCATCTAATAGGGATCCATCGAAATCATATGGGCACCAGTTTTCAAGTCTATCCCGAACTCAACATCACGTCGAGGGGGTAGAGTCTCCACCTCCCCAAAGAATACATCCATGAAATCACTAACAATCCCTGGGACTTCCACTATCTATTTATCCACTGACTCCACTGATAGCTTAGCTAACAAAAAAAGGAGGGGCTCCACTAGCTGGCTTCCCTCCTAGAAACCCCGCTCACCGACAAAAGCCACACATTGGCCGCCCATATCTGGAAACACTATCCTTCTTCAGAAGAAGTCGATAGCGGAACATATAGAGAACAACCAGTCGATGCCTATAATGACATCGTACGACTGAATCTGTAGCAAAAGAAGGTCCCCACTGGACTGATGTGGTCCCTACATCAGTCTACATCCACGAAAAATATGATACAAGATGGTATGACCTTTGAATGGCGTACTCAAAATTAGGGGTACAGGAAGTCTCTTTATATCTAGACCTAGAGCATAGGCTAGACTAGGTGCAACAAAGGAGTGTGAAGCTCCTGAATTAAAAAATTCACAGGCAAGAGTACTAAACAAGCTGATCGTACCTCATACGACCTCCGGTCCTGCTAGAACTGATACCTCTGTGGTGTGAAACTTCCCACTCCAAGATCCCCTACCCCTCGGCTGTTGGTTTCCTCCCTGACCACAACCTGGTTGAGGTCCCTAAGGAGCACCCTGAGGTCGGCCTCCTCCTACAATGTCTGTTCTCAGAGGAACGAGAGCTCATTGTCCCTACTGCTACTGCTGAAAGGTCCTAGCTGGAAACTATTGTTGCTAACGTGGGAGGTGAACCGGCCCACCCCCACTATACTTCAATCTATCTGGACACTAATTCCTAAGGTTCCCAAAATTACCACAGATGAAGCATCTCAATCCTGGGCCTGAAAAGAAAGGGTGAGGTCCGAGAGATCGAAATTGGAACTACTGGGGCCTTCTCCCCATTGGTCGAAACCTGGAAGGCCCTGATACTGGAAGCCTACTGCTGACAGCTTTCTCCTTTGAGGAGACCAACTGGATCCCCTCTCTCAGTACACCTCCTAGTGTGTGCATCCTCTCTACCACTTCATCCTTCTTCTGGACCTCCAAGTATGTTGGTAGAGTGAAGGGAGTAAGAACATATTGAAGAGAAGGTCAGAGTGCCTCCTCCAAATGTCTCGCCCGAGACTCTCCATATGGAAAAAAAGTTCTGAGAAAAGTGAAGGATATCCTTGAACTTAATCCCAAACTCCCTCACTGATATACTACCCTGCTGAAGAGAGAGTAGCTTCTGCCTCTTCTTCGCCTTCATCATGGAAGAGAGGAATTCCACCCAGAACTCCATCTTGAAGTCAATCAATGAAACCTCAGCCCCCCTCTTCTCCCCAAGATAGAGATTCCACCACTGACGTGTTGATCCCCGCATCTGGCTTCAGCAAGAGGAACCTAGTACTCCGTCGGAGCCCAGATCAAGATGAAAGCTATCACGAGATCCTCGAGCTAGCTCTCTATCTCCATGTCCGAGACGCTGCCCTCGTACTTCCCAAGGGTCTTCCATTGAAAGACACAAAGCCTCCTCTCCCACTGGTAATCCTCCTCCTCCCGATCATCCCACTACTAATCATCCAAATCATCTTCTTAGGCCTCAATCTCCCACACTAACTGTGGTCATCGTCCAGGTGGCATAGCTACATGGTAAAAAAGGAATGCCTAATCCCGAGTAGTGTAAGAGATTTTAAATTTTTCTTAGACTTTTTATTTATTTAGAAAATCCCCAAAATACCCAAGACGCACATGAACACAAGTCATTATGGTGCATGTATCTTTTCTAGATTCTCTACCCTGCAATCAGTGTAGCCACACTTGGTCGTTTGGTATGTCCATATTCCTTGCATCGGATCATGGGAGGGCCTAAAATCTCATGTCCTAACCGGTCTCCCCTAGCCTATTTCTCATGCCATGATTGTTTAACATTGTTTCCCTACCGTTCCATGCCATCCTTACTATGTCTAACTCTGAAATCTATCCTATCTCTCAAAACCTTCCATTGATACAATTCTGCAATGACCCGCCTTCACCAATAAAAGGGAAGGGACAGCAGAATTCCAAACCCTTCCTTATTCAAGTTGAAGGAGATATAATGACCCCTAAGACCCGCCTTCAATAGGTCTCAGAGTGGCGACTGAAACCAAGGGTATAGAATCACATGCAAAATGGAAGGCATTACCCTTTTTATTTAGTAGGATCAGGAGATAAGATAGTAAATCCCAAACAAAACCAAATTTGTAAGTTAAAGTAAGGCCAAAACAATCCATTCCCATATGCATGTTCCAATAATGAACTACTATGATGTACAAGAAAAGCTCCAAAGGGAAGTACCAAAAGAAAAAAACAACATCAATGGTCCCGATGTCCGAGCTAATAGGGTCCGTTACAGTCCTCGAAGTCCTCCTGGAAACTTGAAAGCAGTTTAATATATGTAGGGTGAGTATACAGGTATACTCAATAGACAAAACCAAAGGCTCTCATGCACAAGTGGGGATGAATTCTAATGCCCTGTGAGAAAAGGAGATAACCAATGCACCTAGTAAGGAAACTATACACCCAATACTCACCAAGGCATAATCCCCAAATAACACAAGTCAAGTAAAGTAATAGTAATGACACGTCAATGTTTGGGTACCCCACACCACTTTCCCACTAGTTATTGAAGAAATCCTACACATCAAACCTTCCCCACCATTTTCACCGTAGTCCCACTACCATAACCCACCCACACACACCTAGGTTACCACAACCACACATCTCGCCTGCAAACACCTGGGCCACAACCACACGTAACCATGCCCATATACACTTGGGCTAGAACAACTACTACCACTCCCAAAGACACCTGGGCTTCATCTTGAAGACACTTGGGAAACAACCTGCCTGCACACACCTGGGCTAACCACCACAACATTCCCTGCCCGAAGAGTATTGAGATACTTGGGAAAGGGAGTAGAAAAGGAGCTAATAACCATACACTCATAGGAGTGTTGGAAAAAACACCCTCCCCCATGAAATGGGGGTGTTCGGCATGAAGTGCTCAACTTGGGTGGGCGCGAATAGGAAACATAAGAACTAAATTATACATATAGGTAAACTAGTACTCTTCCCAACCTAGGGGTTCCAAAACTAGCCCATACACAAACACCCTCATTACTATTCATTCATAAGAAGCACCACAACCACAACCAAGTCACTACTCATTCCCAGAAAACAATTCCCCATTGAACCCATTCTTGTTTTCATATTCAAGTGATTCCATTAAAATAATTCTTCACTACTGGGAAACTAATAGGCATTGCCACAAGCTAAGGAAGGAAAAATTGCCAAGTAGTAATTTAAGCATTCACACCCAGCTCTCTTGTAAGTCACAACAACAAAAGAGATCTGTGAGATCCCTCAAAGTACTGGAACCAAACCAAGATCCAACATACATCCCCACATGACCTCGGATCCACAAATTAACAACTGCACCACAACAGAGGATCCCATACCCATCCACGTCACCACACAAGCATCAAGAACAACAACCACACATGTTACCAAGATAGAGTAAGGGAGTTTTATAGATTCTAACACACCATTCATTATGTATTTTCTTTCCATTTGGTTAACTGGGCTGATCACACAAGGATTCTTTCTCACTGAACATCCATTCAATCAACCGACATTATGTGAATAATAAATTTCCATGTTACATCCATTCAATCATCACAAGAGACAACAGGTCCATTAGTGTGCAAGGAAAGACCACCAAAGACCACGATTTTCTTGTGGACATAAGCCCATACAATTCACAACATAGAAGCAAGGGTAAAAGAGTACAACAACATCATCAAATACACTCACTCATTCTTTAAGTTCTGTTTATTATCTTCATTAAGGTTTGGTTTCATCCATCCCCATAGGAAGATTATCATACCCACCCTACATGATACATAGTAAATAGAGACGAAGGAATAACCCTACTTGGATGATCAATGATCGAAGTTTTTCTCCACACGCTAAGAACTGGGGATGCGCAACTTAAAAGGGAGGAACTCCAGGGAATCCAAGAGTGGGCAGGAAGGGCTCCAGCACCGATGCACCACTAGCCTCGCGAAGGGGAACTCCAAACGTACCAAGGTAAGGAAAGGAGACTGGACAATAAGAAGAAAGAATCCCCATGTGATAAAAGGTAAGATCCTAGAGTTACAGGATATGAAATCTTGAACAACTTTAAAGGCGGATCGTGGTTTCACCACATGGTTGGATGGTTAAACATGATGTAATTAATTGTTATTTAATAATTATCATCGGTGAGATGGCCATAATGGCTGTGAGTTAAATGGTTTCCTTTAAATGGAGGAAAATGTGTAACGGGGGAAGAACTTGAAGTACACTAAAAGGGTGTGGCATCGAGGAAAAATCCACACGTTTTGGTAAGTCAAGGTTCGCCCGGCTCTTTGGGGATTTCAGATATCATTTATGGGATTTTAAGGGCTTTTAAAGGGGTATAAAACACATTTACATCAAAAGATACATTGTGGGAGTGGGGAAAGTCAGAAACTAAAAACAAAAATAGTGGGACACCGTTTGGTGAGACACCGTAATGGTGCCACGGTCACAGTGCCACCCTCACAGTGCCACCCTCATGGTGCCATCGTCACGGTGCCACCCTCAAGGTGCCACCCTCAGGGTGCCACCCTCAGGGTGCCACCCTCAAGGTGCCACCCTCACGGTGCCACCCTCACGGTGCCATCGTCACAGCCCTCATGGTGACACCGTCATGGTGCCACTATTTCGTTGAGTGACTGTGACAGTGTGACCGCCACGGTGCCACCGTCACAGTGTCGTCGTAACCAGTGCCACTGTCATGACCCGTCCTCGGGGCCCGTGCCGTGACTACCCCAAGCCCGACTTCCATAGGCCAGGGGCCGGTGACTAGAACCAAGGCGTAAATCTCGGTAAAAGGGAAGGCATTGCCTTTGTAAAGTAAACAAGCACCTCATAGTAAGCAAGCGGAAAAAGTAAACACTAAGTAAAAACAGAGTACAACTGTAAGTGCGGAAGGTAAGTGGGCCAGAATACAAACCCAAACTGAAATTAAAGTACAAATCGAAAGGGGAAACAACAATTGAAAAGTAAAAGCCGCTACGTCGAGCTGTCCACTGGAAATCCCACCTGAAGGGTTGGTATAGATAGCTCCACTGCTCCTCGGGTCCCGCCGTCCGCTCCGAGTACGTCCCGCCCAGTGGTCCTCCTCCAGGTACCGTCCTGCTCTGCAAGCCTCAACCACGATCAACGTTGTCCGTCGTCTGCAACCAACACAACGTAGTGCGGGCATAGCCCGTGTAGGGGTGAGTATAAGCTACTCAGTAGGGACCCCGAGACCCCTGGAGGTCTCCCAAATCCACAAAGGATAAACCACAAAAGAAAGATACAATCATGAAGTAACAACCGACACTGCTTAGGTATATGCCCATATATATACCTAAGTCAACAATTCTAATACGCTCCAACCTCCGAGCTCAAGTAAAACTCAGTCCACACAAGAAAGTATACGTATTCCACACAGGAAAGCAAAACGTAATCCACACAGGATAGCACAACACAATCCACAGAGGAAAGCAAACAGGATTCAGCTCACAGAGGTATACTTCGTCGAAAAGGTGAAAGGGATGATCAGATATAGATACTGAATCATCTAAGCTGGGACCCACTAAGGATACAAGACCAGCTGTCTTCATTGATTCATCTATACTGGGACCCACATAGGATACAAGACCAGCCCTGAATCATCTAAGTTGGGACCCACATAGGATACAAGACCAGCACAGAATCATCTAAGCTGGGACCCACATAGGATACAAGACCAGCACAGCTGGTACCCACATAGGATACAAGACCAGAACTCTTTATTGATTCATCTATGCTGGGACCCACATAGGATATAAGACCAGCACAGCTGGGACCCATATAGGATACAAGACCAGCACTCTTCATTGATTCATCTATGTTGGGACCCACATAGGATAAAAGACCAGCAGTCTTCATTGATTTATCTATACTGGGACCCACATAGGATACAAGACCAGTACTGAATCATCTAAGCTGGGACGCACATAGGATACAAGACCAGCAGTCTTCATTGATTCATCTATACTGGGACCCACATAGGATACAAGACCAGTACTGAATCATCTAAGTTGGGACCCACATAGGATACAAGACCAGCACAGCTGGGACCCACATAGGATACAACACCAGCACTCTTCATCGTCGCAGTCCACTGGGGATCTCTGCACAGTCGTCGTCGTCGAAGTCGCAGTCGCACTAGGGTTTCCGCACACAGCAAGCTCGTTCGGGAGGGTCCGCTCCACGAGCCGAGAGGCTGATACATCAACTGACACAAGGTCCAGAGTTGATGTATCCAAAAGTTTTGTATCATCAACAGGAACTCAACATCGCAGACGGCGCGTCAATCAGACGCCCGGTCTGAGAGTTATTGGCTTTTTCTTCCCAGGGGCCCGGTTGGTTTTTAAGGAAAAACCAACCCGACCGTACTCCACCTGTGTCCAAACCTCGGGTGGAGTGAGCCAAAAGATCCGTCTCACTAAGAGGAACTCAACAAAGTCGACGGCACGTCAATCGGACGTCCGAAGCTCAAGATATGAGTGTTTCCGCTCCGAGGGCCCGGTTGGTTTCGTTACGAACCAACCCGGCCGAACACAAAGTATTCCGAAACCTTGAGTGCGATATACCGAAACGACCGCCTCGTTCCAAGGATCACTATGAAACTGACGGTGCATCGATCGTAGGTCTGTAGCCCAAGATATGGGCATTTGACCGAAAGTAGTCTGAAAACAGGGGGTCTGGGCCCGGGCTGACCCGGGCCGACCCCCCCTGGGTCGGCCCGAACCAGGACGACCCGAACCGGGTCTACCCGACCCGGGTCTGACCCGGCTGGGCCCGGCCCGGCTCGGTCCGGCCCGACCGGCCGGCTGCGGCTCGGCCAGCGTGGCCGAGCCGAATCGCGGAGCGGGGTGCGCGACTCCCACACCCGCCGCTAATTGAGGCCCGCGGCGGATCCACCAGCCGCCAACCCTCCAGCGGCACGCCGCCACTGCCGGTCGTCGGCGCCGCCGCGCCGGCGTGGCGCGCTGCCGCCGCCTTCCGCAGACCACCGGACGCGCTCCGGTGGTCCGTTTCTCCTGTTGTCTTCGCCTATGGTCCCCCCGGGACCCCACCTTCACTGCAAAGGGATTCAAACGTCATAACGGCCTGCTTCGTCATCGCCCGTCAATCCGCACGTCAAAACGAATAGTGTCGTCTTTGTGGTTTTCTAGCGCGACCCGATGGCGCCGCGCCCCTTCGCCGCGGCCCGACTCTGACCACAGTTCTTTTACGGTTTTTCAGCGCGACGCGACGGTGCCACGGAATTGATTCAAAAATTAATTGATTCAAAAATTAATTGATTCAAAAATTAATTGATTGCGTGGTGTGACGACGTCGCACATTCTTGCCACACGATTCCGCGTGGTGCGACGACACCGCGTCACTTCCATTCCATCCGCAACAACAAGAAATAAATAATAAGGTAGGGGGCGGCCGTGTTTGTGCGGTCCGGCCTCCTCCTATTAATCGATATCAAGAGGTCCGAAAATACGCAGATAAAAGACGGAAGAGAAATCACGTAAAGAAACACATAAACCCCCTACAACCTCATAAATAAAAAGAAACATAACAATAATCCCAACCCGCAAATTAATCTTCGCGGATCAACATAATATTTAGTTGATCTGCGTTCTTAGATTTAGAAGGGATTAAACGAGGGTTCACCAACAATCACAATTTAAATTCCCTACCTCAATTTCGTCGATGAATGTTGACGAGTTGCGAAATTTGGTCGTTGCAGTTGACGGACGTCGTTCCGTCAATGTCGGAGGAATTGACGTTGTCGTTGGCGCCATTCTTCACGGGTCGCGCCTTCCCTTTCCTGCTTCGGTTGGAAGGAGAGAGACGTGTCGTTGTTCTTCGGTGGAAGCGGCGTTCTTCGTCGAGAAGATATCGTTCCTCCAAGCGTTCTTCCAAAACTCCACTCTTTCTCCCAACAAAAAGTTTAGCCAAAATAATAGAGACTGCCCTCTATTATTTTTATGGCACAACAACTCAAGAGTTGTCATTCATTAATTGCGACAACACACTTGATTAAATGCGGAGATATGGATTCAAAATTCAAACAAGGGAGGTGGAGAGTTTCAACATTAAATTGGGAGAGTTAGAATATTAAGAGACTCCACAATTAAATGTGAGTTACATGGGGGATTAAGAAATATGAAGGGGTGGGGTTCGTGTGGGCCCCACCACCCTCATAACCTCCAAAGGGAAGTTGGGTAGTTACCCAACTTCCACCCAAAGGATAAAAACACTAAAGGAAGAATAAAAATTGGTGTTAAATTTATATTTTAACTTTCACAATTTTTAACAACTTCCGTCGTGTAAACACAACTCCGGAATAGGTGTTCCTAAGAAAATACTGGCGCTGCGGTTCCATTGGTGCCTTCAGAATTCGATTCTGAGCACCGGTTGAAAAGATAGAGATTCCCACTCGTTCATTCACTAAACGTACCTGAGCCAAACTTTGGAAATTAATTCCGGGCACACCGGGCCTCAGAATCAGGCGCAGTCAGAAACTGCGTTCTTGTAAAATTCCAAAGAAAATTAAGAAAAAAAATTTCCTTGAAATTTCCGGGTCTTTAAATTACTCCCACCACAGGGCTTTACGTCCCCGTAAAGCTTCAACACAAACTAGGGATACAAAGGCGGTAGAGCTAGGCGGTAAGCCACCTCACCAATCCTGCTGAGGACCTGGAAGGGTTCGATGAATCATGGAGACAACTTTCCACCTCGGCCAAATCTCCGTAATCCACGTCGAGGTGAGACCCGCATGAATACGTGGTCCCCATCCTCAAATTCTAGTGGCCTCCGCCTCCTGTCAGCGAAAGACTTCTTTTGGCTCTGATCGGTCTTCATCTGCTTCTGGATGACCTGGACCTTCTCTATCGTGGCCTGGACCACCTCTGGTCCCACAAGAGCTGCTATGATTTCTTCTTTGCCGATAAGAGAAATCTGGTCTCATCCCCTGGATGAACCAGGTTCTTTGCCTAATACAGTCAATCCCGACATGGATGATTCTAATCCATACCAAGGATGACGTCGTAAGGCCTCGATGCTACTACCAAGAGATCCAACCGTTACTCTCGCCTCCAAGGGTTGAGTCACACTGTCGGCATCAGTGTGTGGTAACTGGGTCTCCTCCAGTAGATGTCTCACAAGTAAGGGTCAAGTCAATAGTTAAAACTAGAACCTCTTAGTAACAACACAAAAGAGGACATGAATCAAAACATCACAAAGGTATGCGTCTTTTATTATTGCAGCTCATAATACAAAGACACTACACAATAGCAACAAGGAACTAGAAGTACAAAAGACGTATCCACTAGTTCCGCTCCTGTCCATTTGCTTTCAGAGCTCCATGATAGAAGGCCTCAGCTGCCTGAAGCTGATCTCTCCCATGTCCACCAACTCCCTGCGGTCGGGGCGGACCTCCTGGTGGTGGTGGTGGAAACACCTCGAAGCGTTGTCCACCACAAGCTGCTCGGCCAGCTCCTCTGCCTCGCCCGCCTGCACCCTGCGGACCTCCATGGCCGAACCTCCGTCTCAGAGGTCCCTCTACCACCTGCTTCTCATCTGTAAGACAAGTTGGGCAATCTCGAGCCATGTGACCTTGCCCGCCACATGCGTAGCAATGCCTGCCCCTCGTGTAGATGGCTCTCCTTCATGTGCCCCGCACAACCGAATCTTCATCCAGTGACTGCCCATCTGATGGTCTAACCCGTTTGGACCTCTGCGTCACCTGTCTACTGCCAACTGTAGAAGACCCTGCTACGGGCCGTCCTGCGGAGGGCCCTGTCACTGGAGCCTGCTCGGCGAGAAAACTCTCCACTAGAAGGTCTCTCTCCAACACCTCTGCCTGCGTCAGAATGTTGAGGGAGATCATCAAATCCCTGATCTCATGCCTTAGTCCCTGCTCGAAGGTTCGGGCCCGGAAGAACGGGTCCCGTATCATATCTGTGGAGTAGCGCGAGAGATCAGTAAATCTCGCCGAGTACTGGGCCACTGTTAAGCTGCCCTGCCGCAGCTGAAGAAGCTCTTGAATGCGCACCGCACGGAGGGTGGCTGGGACGAACTCGGAGCGGAAGATGCTCTCAAAGTCCGTCCAGAGAAGAGATGTCTCGTCGTGCACCTGGAGCATCAAGATCCACCATCGGCCCACTGCTGCGTGCAGTAGGCTCGCTGCGAGGATCACCATGAGGTCTGCTGGTGTCCTCACTAGCCTGAAAACTCGTACGACTGCCTCCAGCCAGTCCTCGTATGCCTGGGGGTCCATCTCCCCACGGAACCTGGGTGGTCATTGGCGCTAGAACTCATGCAGCGCGCTAAGGCGACGTGCATCGTTAGCGGCTGGGGCTGGTAGCATCGGTGGCTCGGCGGGTAAAGGTACTGTCGGTGCCTCTGCTGACAAGGAGACCTGCACCGAGGCCTCATCGCTCGGTGGGATGTCATCACAATCCACTCTCGGAACCCTAGCTGGCTGCCGTCGTGTGGCCATCCTGAAAAGAAATAGGTGCGCCACGGTCAGAACTGTATACCTGGTGAGCTGACACAAGTAATCACAAAGAAAACTTGAACACAAATGCAATCAATGTTTTCGTTCATTAAGTCAGAAATCAGAAGTCAGGGTCCTGGTGTACGGATACGTCGGCCGCCGCACCAACGCTGGACTCCCTGGACTGATAACCACACTCAATACGCTAAACACTATTGCTTCACATAGAAAAAGATCAGAGTCCAAAGTTCTGCAGTAGAACCAAACTCCTCTGATACCAATTTGTCACGACCCATCCTCGGGGCCCGTGTCGTGACTACCCCAAGCCCGCCTTCCATAGGCCAGGGGCTGGCGACTAACACCAAGGCGTAAATCCTGGTAAAAGGGAGGGCATTGCCTTTGTAAAGTAAACAAGCACCTTAGAGTAAGCAAGAGGAAAAAGTAAACACTAAGTAAAAACAGAGTACAACTGTAAGTGCGGAAGGTAAGTGGGCCAGAATACAAACCCAAACTGAATGTAAAGTAAAACTCGAAAGGGAAAACAGAAACTGAAAAGTAAAAGCCGCTACGCCGAGCTGTCCACTGGAAAATCCACCTGAAGGGTGGGTACAGATAGCTCCACTACTCCTCGGGTCCCGCCGTCCGCTCCGAGTACATCCCGCCCAGTGGTCCTCCTCCAGGTACCGTCCTGCTCTGCAAGCCTCAACCACGATCAACGCTGTCCGTCATCTGTAACCAACACAATGTAGTGCGGGAATAGCCCGTGCAGGGGTGAGTATAAGCTACTCAGTAGGGACCCCGAGACCCCCGAAGGTCTCCCAAAATCCACAAAGGATAAACCACAAAGAAAAGATACAATCACGAAGTAACAACCGACACTACTTAGGTATATGCCCATACATATACCTAAGTCAACAATTCCAATACGCTCCAACCTCCGAGCCCAAGTACAACTCAGTCCACACAGGAAAGTATACGTATTCCACACAGGAAAGCAAAACGTAATCTACACAGGATAGCACAACACAATCCACACAGGAAAGCAAACAGGATTCAGCTCACACAAGTATACTTCGTCGAAAAGGTGAAAGGGATGATCAGATATAGATACTGAATCATCTAAGCTGGGACCCACATAGGATACAAGACCAGCAGAAAATCATCTAAGATGGGACCCACATAGGATACAAGACCAGCACAACTGGGACCCACATAGGATACAAGACCAACACTCTTTATTGATTCATCTATGCTGGGACCCACATAGGATACAAGACCAGCACGGTTGGGACCCACATAGGATACAAGACCAACACTCTTCATTGATTCATCTATGCTGAGACCCACATAGGATACAAGACCAGCAGTCTTCATTTATTCATCTATACTGGGACCCACATAGGATACAAGACCAGTACTGAATCATCTAAGCTGGGACCCACATAGGATATAAGACCAGCAGTCTTCATTGATTCATCTATACTGGGACCCACATAGGATACAAGACCAGTACTGAATCATCTAAGCTGGGACCCACACAGGATACAAGACCAGCACAGCTGGGACCCACATAGGATACAAGACCAGCACTCTTCATCGTCGCAGTCCACTGAGGATCTTTGCACAGTCGTCGTCGTCGAAGTCGCAGTCGCACTAGGGTTCCCGCACATAGCAAGCTCGTTCGGGAGGGTCCGCTCCACAAGTTGAGAGACTGATACATCAACTGACACAAGGTCCAGAGTTGATGTATCCAAAAGTTCCATATCGTCAACAGGAACTCAACGTCGCAGACGGCGCGTCAATCGGACGCCCGATCTGAGAGTTATTGGCTTTTTCGTCCCAGGGGCTCGGTTGGTTTTTAAGGCAAAACCAACCCGACCGTACTGCACCTGTGTCCAAACCTCGGGCGGAGTGAGCCAAAAGATCCGTCTCACTAAGAGGAACTCAACAAAGTCGACGACAGTCAATCGGACGTCTGAAACTCAAGATATGAGCGTTTCCGCTCCGAGGGCCCGGTTGGTTTCGTGTACGAACCAACCCGGCCAAACTCAAAGTATTCCAAAACCTTGAGTGAAATATACCGAAACGACCGTCTCGTTCCAAGGATCGCTATGCAACTGATGGTGCATCGATCGGCGGTCCGTAGCCCAAGATATGGGCATTTGACCGAAAGTAGTCCGAAAACAGGGGGTCTGGGCCCGGGCTGACCCGAACCAGGTCCACCCGACCCGGGTCCGACCCAGCGGGGCCCGGCCCGGCCCGGACCGGCTCGGTCTAGCCCGACTAGCCGGCCGCAGCTCGGCCAGCGTGGCCGAGCCGAATCGCGGAGCAGGGTGCGCGACTCCCCCACCCGCCACTAATTGAGGCCGGCGGCGGATCCACCGGCCGCCAACCCTCCGGCGGCGCGCCGCCGTGCCGGCGTGGCACGCCGCCGTCTCCTTCCGCGGACCACTGGACGTGCTCCGGTGGTCCGTTTCTCCTGTCGTCTTCACCTATGGTCCCCCCGGGACCCCACCTTCACTACGAAGAGATTCAAACGCCATAACGGCCTGCTTCGTCGTCGCCCATCAATCCGCACGTCAAAACGAATAGCGTCGTCTTTGTGGTTTTCCAGGGTGACCCGATGGCGTCGCGCCCCTTCGCCGCGGCCCGACTCCGACCGCGGTTCTTTTGCGGTTTTTCGGTGAGACGCGGAGGCGCCGCGGAATTGATTCAAAAATTAATTGATTGCGTGGTGTGACGACGTCACACATTCTTGCCACACGATTCTGCACGGTGCGACGGCACTACGTCACTTCCATTCCATCCGCAACAACAAGAAATAAATCATAAGGGAGGGGGTGGCCGTGTTTGTGTGGTCCGGCCTCCTCCCGTTAATCGATATCAAGCGGTCCGAAAATACGTGGATAAAAGACGGAAGAGAAATCACGTAAAGAAACACATAAACCCCATACAACCTCATAAATAAAAAGAAACATAACAATAATCCCAACCCACAAATTAATCTTCGCGGATCAAAATAATATTTAGTTGATCCGCGTTCTTAGATTTAGAAGGGAGTAAACGAGGGTTCACCAACAATCACAATTTAAATTCCCTACCTCAATTTCATCGATGAATGTCGACGAGTTGCGAAAGTTGTTCGTTGCGGTTGACGGACGTCGTTCCGTCAACGTCGGAGGAATTGACGTTGTCGTTGGCGACGTTCTTCACGGGTGGCGCCTTCCCTTTCCTGCTTTGGTTGGAAGGAAAGAGACGTGTCGTTGTTCTTTGGGGGAAGCGGCGTTCTTCGTTGAGAAGATATCGTTCCTCCAAGCGTTCTTCCAAAACTCCACTCTTTCTCCCAACAAAAAGTTTAGCCAAAATAATAGAGACAACCCTCTATTATTTTTATGGGACAACAACTCAAGAGTTTTCCTTCATTAATTGCGACAACACACTTGATTAAATGCGGAGATATGGATTCAAAATTCAAACAAGGGAGGTGGAGAGTTTCAACATTAAATTGGGAGAGTTAGAATATTAAGAGACTCCACAATTAAATGTGAGTTACATGGGGGATTAAGAAATATGAAGGGGTGGGGTTTGTGTGGGCCCCACCACCCTCATAACCTCCAAAGGGAAGTTGGGTAGTTACCCAACTTCCACCCAAAGGATAAAAACACTAAAGGAAGAATAAAAATTGGTGTTAAATTTATATTTTAACTTTCACAATTTTTAACAACTTCCCTCCTATAAACACAACTCCGGAATAGGCGTTCCTAAACAAATATCGGTGCTGCGGTTCCATCGGTGCCCTCAGAATTCGATTCTGAGCACCAGTTGAAAAGATAGAAATTCCCGCTCGTTCGTTCACTGAACGTACCCGAGCCAAACTTCGGAAATTAATTCCGGGCACACCGGGCCTCAGAATCAGGCGCCGTCAGAAACTGTGTTCTTGTAAAATTTCAAAGAAAATTAAGAAAAAAAAAATTCCTTGAAATTTCCAGGTCTTTACAACCACTGTCACGGTACCACTGTTTTGATGGAACTATTTGATGGGACCGAGATTTTGGAAAAGTACTAGACTAGGAGGGTCCGGGCCGTTAAAATAAAGATAAATGCTTTTATAATTATGCAAAATACCCCTCCAACATAATTGTAAAGAAAAAAATAAAAAATATATAATTATTTATGTTTGATAATTATTTATAAATTTTTATAATTAATGATAAAAGGTATTTTGAGGATATTTCCTAATTAATAAAGAGTTTAATAATTTATTAATTATAAAGGGTTTATAATTTATTAATAATTGATAATGAAACATTTTTTATTAAATATTCCTTCATTATTAAGAGTTAATATTTTAAATACCTTTTAATAAATTTATATGGAATGTCTTATGGATTTTAAATAAAAGGGGTTATTTTTTAATCATAACAATAAATTTTTAAAGTGTTTATAAATTAAATAAATGAGGATGAAATAAAAAACTGTTTATATTTTAATTATTAATTATTCATAATGAACTATTTTGAATTGTTCAAATTTAAAAAGAGTCTTATTTAGAAAATTAACATATATGATATTTAGATTGTCTAAAATTTTAACATAATGGAATATGAGTAATAAAATTGCTTATAATTCATGATAATATCATATATTTAAAATTATATTAAATAAAATGATTAATATTAAATGTTCATATTGAGATAAATATAATGTGGTTATATTCATAATTATGGGATTCCTATAATGTATTTACTAATTTCCAAAATGTTCATAGTCATATTTTATTTAGGAAATGTTTATAAATTTTTATCTCATGTTTAAATATTTGAATTGTTCATTTAGTTAATGGATATAACCTTCTTTATTCATGGTTATAAATTGTTTATATTTTGAATATGTGTTCTTTAATTTATATGTTAAACTGCTTCAAACCTCAAATTAAAAGTTTTTTATTTCCAAGAAAGATCACTTTTGAGGGTAATGTGAGAACCCTCACAAAGTTCCAGTCATAAAACACCATCAAAATATAATCTCACACCATAAAAAATCTAACAGAAACAACCAAAATAATATAAAAAATAGAAAAAAATCCACCCAAAGGAAATAAAGATTCAAATTTCAAAAACCTGCATCTGCCCCATAAGCCTAGCATGAGGTGGCACCACCGACCACCATCGAAGTCAACATTTCCTCTGAAGAGGTGAACGAACCTCCACCACAATCAGTGATGAAACACAATGGTATCCCCTAACACTATTGGTAAACAATATCCCATCAACACCACCAAATAAAACCAAACCAGAGCCCTAGAAAATAAACATTCCAGAGAAAGCCACTCAAATCAATCAGATGCCACCCAAACAACACCACCAAAATCTTTGACATCACAAGCTTTATAATCACCATAAAAAAAATAAAGCATCACTATGCCAAAAAGAACCTCTAACACAAACACTAATTGACCTCTTATCCAAAAAACACTCCCCATGACCTCTAATAAGTGCTCTTATTGACCTACAACATCACATTCTAGGTATGACTCTATGAAATTTACTTTTTCATCTAACTTGACTTATATTTTTAGTTAGAGTTATTATATTGAATTTAGAAGTTGAATATATATTTTTTTCATATTATGTATTATATATTTCATAAATTAAATTCTCTTTTGAGTAAAGTATCATTGGGGAGAGGGACTTGGGGTCAAACTTCTTACCAGCCCGGAGGCTTATTCCTTGTCTAGAAATGAGAATCGGGTTGGATATTTATCACTTCAAGCTTACTCATATAGATATAATTAGTCTCATATAACTCTAAAATTTTTCACGATCTATTCATGTACCTTATTTATATGGTATATTTGGATATATATGAATATTTTTTTCTCCTATATTTGGTTTATTAACAAAAACTTCTAGGTCATTTAAAGAGTTACACATCTCTATAGATTGGACATTTTGATTTTGTGGAGTGAATAAGAATCCAAAACTAAATCATTAGAATAATGCATATACATGGTAATAAACATGAGATAAGATTTTGAGATTAAATCCAATTAAAATACTAAGTGTTATATTCCTTTTATAGGGACACTTTTTAAGACATCAAACATCCAATTGTGCTAGTTCTACTATATCAAGGTGCCCTTAGATTGCATTTTTTTATCATGCACTTGATGTTTTCTTTGGATTACACATAATTAGGAAGCCAATATGAATGGTATTAAAGGAATAGAGTTTTGTGTATCCATATGATGGATCCGATAAAGGGTTGTTTGCTCAACTATCCAAGGGTCATATATCATATGATTTGGATGATTCCATACCTAACTAGGTGAGAAGAATACCTTGGTGGGCTTGTCACTTAAAAAAATAAGTTTTTGGACTGCTAATGGGTATGATATGTTTTAATAAAGGGTGTCATAATTTTAGTGGGAGAAAATTTAATATTTGTCATTATTAAATGTTTAATAAAGCATGATAATCATCTGCTAAAATATTTTATTCAAAATAAATGGAATCATTATCATATAGATAGACCTTGAGATCAATCATAGAAAAGAAGAAACTTAGTGGTAGTAACATCCTCAAGTAGTAATAGAATTTTAATATATTTATAAAATAATAAGGAAATATTAATGTGTTGGAAGGAACTTTTTTAAAGAAACCAACTTGTGAAGATATTTCATAAAAGGATTTAGATGTCCCTGATAATAATATAAATTATGAATATGAAGTCCCCAAACTCATTCTTGTTACAATGGAGTCTATGTTTCAAAATAAATATGAGATCATAGATTCCTATCAAATGATAGATAACTTTAAAAGGATTTATTAGGAGAAATCTATGAATGAATGGTATGAAGTGTCTAAAGCTCCTTTTTAGTAAAACAAATGGCGGAAGGAAACTCAATATCCACTAATGTACTCAATATGATTGAGAATTTTAATTATTTGGAGAGTCTAGGATCACCTAATAATCTTGAATTAGCCACATATTTTATTCTGCAATCACCACCCAAAAGGTTTCCGTAGTTTTTTGGGAATTAAAATATGAATGAACTCTATAAACCATTACATGGACACCTAAATATATTTAGGATAGATGATATGGATATGGGTGATTCATGAATGAGTACCATATCGATGGAAAAAAAATAGAGAGGTAAAGGTTTCAGAAATAATGGGAAGAAAAGTTTTCATGGAGAGTTGACACCATCTGCTATGCTGAAACAAAGTAAAGACAATATTTTAATTGTGTTAAAATTGTTCTTTGGATAATAAATATTATAGATTACTTGAAGGATTGAAAAAATCCCGATAGAGAGTCCACATTAGGTATATATATTATATAATTCAATTATATTATTCTAAAGTATATATGATATCAATTGTATGTTTTAAAAAATTTATAGATATACATGAGGTTATAAAATGAGAAATAATTGAAGATTATTGGCTTGATGTGTTTTGAGTAATGGAGAAAAGGAGTTGTTTTGTTGATGACTTGGATGTATTCATCTTGGATAAAATTTTCATAAGATATGATTTTTTCTCATTTTTATCTTGAGAATAGAATGTAATAAATAGATCTTTGAATGAAATATTATGTGTTTTATTGATACACATAGTGAATTTTTTTTTCTAATTCAATAACTTTCTTTAAGAGATACTATAAATGGAATATTCTGGTAATGTAATTCATCATATTTTCATTTATGGAAATTTTCTAACAATGGGAATTAAATAAACAATAGGTTGACTAATATTTTATAAATTTTGAGAATAAATGTAATAGGTATATGATGCCAAGGTTCAAAGTGCTGTATAGATAGAACATGTATAAAAAAGTTCAAACCGGAAGAAAAAAAATTAGTTGAAAGGATCAATAATGCTTCTTCAAGGATCCAGTCAAGGTCATTGAATCCAAGTATTTTTAAGAAGGAGGGATAATAATTCTATTTAAATGGATTATCCATAACACCTAAAGTATTTCCGTAAACTCCATCGAATGTAAATGTTGGGAATAAGTGTTATAGAAGATAATTCTTTATTTTTATATGGTATGTGATAACAAATATATATTTTACAAGTTTTGTAAATATATAGGATTTAAAATCCAAAGAAAGAATTGAATGATCTTATAGTTTATATTCAGTAGATGAAGTAAAACAATTACTACATCAAGTATTTGAATATAAAGTAATGTGTTAATCTCAGATGGATCTATACAAAGGATGTGTATCCTCGTCTCATTTCTCGTATGTGATAAGACAATTTGATAACTAAAAAAGAGTTATTATAAAAAAACATGTGAAGATTAATTTTATATAAATGGTTTATCAAATTTTATATCAAATTTTGAAAATGTTAAAAGGATAAAAAAAATATCCAAGAGAAAGTATTTACCTAATTATTTGTTAAAATGTGAGGGGATTATTTCCTACCACCCATCAGTGGTATATTATAATAAAAACTTCTTTTCAAAAAAATGTTCCAAAACACATAGAATACCATATATCAACCATAGTTTATTTTTAAAATATTAAAAATAAAAGGAAATATGTTTTTTCCCTAAATATAAAAAAAATTATGTATCTTAGAAACATATTGTAAAATGAATATAGTATCAAAAAGACTAGTAAGAGTATATTTGAACTAAGAGAAGTATGTGGTTAATGAATAGAAGATAATATTAGTCCAATATTAATATGATATTTTACTTGATATCCCAAAATTGATTAGGGTATGGTTTTAAAGAGTTAATGTAAATTGTTACACTATTTATGATAGATTTTAAGAAAAAATTTGATGGAAATGGTTCTAAGGATGATAAAAATGATCCTATAAAGTCTTATAAATAGATGGACAAAGTTGACATTATAAAATTTAATTTTTTAAGTTAAGTAGTTTGAATATGTTCAAAGATTTTAATGTTTGGAATATAATTCCTAAATCTCACCATTATTTACATTGTCTTACTTTATATGTGTAACTCACTAAAAGAGTTTAGTAGCTGGGTTTTATCAAAAGGCTTCATAGAGATGTGGTAGGAATTACATATAGATGTAATGAGTTAACAAAACCATGAAAGTGAAGTATACAAATGGTTTATATGACACTTTATCATATAAGATATGAATTGTAGGTTCTTATTTTGGGTTTATTAAATATTATTAAAATATTTATAAAGATATAAGTTGTATCAAATTATAGGAAATATCCACTTTATCATTCTATAACACTTAATATATAAAATTATATATAGATTTACATTTCATGACGTATAATGATAATTAACCACTCAAATAATGAATTTAAGTTATCCCTATAAAATGTTATTCATGCAGTATTATAGGTTATGATGATATTTTAAGGTTAGCATGAGTAGGATTCTTGTATAGGGATATATAATATACTCATAGGGCATAAAAAATATACTTTTGTGTGTTGGATGAACCACCAAGTACACCACATGGAGTGTCATACACAATGTACTCGGTATTCTAAGGGTGAATTTATCATATTTTCATCCCCACTAATTTGGGTTAGAGAGATACCAAGCCTTATAACCTTTATACATTGATACCCTACTTATGAAAATATATGTGTTAGTTAGCTAATATGGGGGTGATTGGGTATGTTGTTGATCATTTCATTGATTGGAGATCAACTCAATATGAGATTTTTCATCTCATATGATGAGTATGAAATCTAGGCCTTCGATTGATATAGATTGTGGAGTGTAAAATTGCACCTAGAAAGTACCTGTGATGCACTTATCTATTTTGATGAGTGATATGTGATGTGATAAACCATTAAAATGAATGACATGGGATGTATTCATCAACCAAGTAAGTATATACTAAGATAATTGAGAATGTATGAGTTGGTTATATGGTATTGACATACTATATGTCCCATAATCACTTGATGTCATAGAAAATGGGAAAATATGGTATTTTATATTTTCATATGATGAAAACTAGTAGACTCATATATAGAGATATATCTATTTGATAGAGATCAGAAAAGACCCCTTTATAGATTGAGTAGCATTCAGGGTTTTCTAGATATCGTTCTTTGCATAAATATATGGATTTAGTGATTTTTATTGGTTATAAATTCTAGAAATTCCCATTGGGTCACACTTTTTGTTGAATAAATGAGGATTGAGTTTAATATAGATAGCTACTCTAAAAGTGTATTATATTTAATCCAAAAATGAGTTTCAGATCAGTATTCACAAGGTATTACATATGTTGTGATACATAGTTAAGTTAATGATAACCTTCCAGAAGTGTTTTGAAAGATATCAAAAATGATATTTGGATATGATTTCATGAGTAATTGTATATAATATAATATAATTTTGAATGGAACAAAGTCTTTTAGGCTTTATTGAAAGTGGTAGATTGAAAAATATATACCCTAAATCCATAACCTTCATATGATGCATGGCTATATCGAGTGCATGGCATATGAATTCCACTATATTTGATAGTTTAGGAAGATCTATTATCCAAATGGATATAATTTAATGGTCCATTTCATGAGATAAAACATGTGATATGATATTCATTCATGTATGTAATACATGAACTATCCATGGAATTTACTTATGTATTAAAATGCATGAGTAAATACATTAGCATTGAGGAGAATCCTTATAGATATATAAATCAATTTTCAAGTGAAATAAATTTTGTTTGATTATTTTTTCTTGGTAAATACTCCAAAAAATCCAAATCTCTATTATTAATCATTTATAACACATTGAAATAATAACACACCATGGATGAAAGAATGACTTGTTCGTATGATGAATGATTTAGGTGCAATCTTTGGATACCTCTAGAGGTGGGAAATCCTTCAGTTTCCAATCCTATCATCTTTATCAATCATATAATACTAATATTAAAAGGTTATAGAGGAATCATCTTTGTAAGGTATATCATTTTACAGTACTTATTATTTCCCTTTTTAGCATGGTTTTATATTTATTTCATGAAGATCCATGGACAAGGGAATTAATAGATTCCAAGGTAACTCATAATTTTCATTATACCCTAAATATTACCTTAATATATAATTATGTATAATGATATATGAATTATTTTTTATGTGTAGGAATCAACTGCTTGTCAATATGACACACGGTATGGTCATTATGACTCAAAGTGTGTGTGTTTTAGTATAAAAGTGACATTATAGTTCAAAAAATGATTCACATGATCAAAACCATGAAAACACACTTGTATTGCTATAATACTTTAGTGAAAATATTTATAATTAATTTCTAATGTCTATGTATTAATACCATACCAATCTTATGCATGTTGTACCCAGTATGACTAAAATTGCATGTTTTCATTTTAGAAAGTGAAATTTTAGTTCAAAACATGTGTCATAGGTTAAAATCCAATAAAACACACTCAAATTCTCTTAATACTTTAGGATAAAGATAGGTAATTCATTTTTTATGTGTATGATAATAATATGTATATGTATAAGGGATTACAAGAAACCGAACAACACACACCTAGACATCCAAATGGGTCCAGCCTCATCCATCCCTACAAGGAATTTTAGGAAACCACTGGACTTATTTTATTATAATAAATATCCCAAATTACTAGCGTCTTGAAGGCCTATGCATGGACTTAAGGCCTTGAGTGATTATTTTGAATCAATCCATGTCACTAGTCTTACATCACACTACCCCCTATTAGTGGTAATTGAACCATGATCCAAGTCTTAAAGATGTGTCACCCCTACCTTGAAAAATTTCTTCATGCTAGACTGACACACTGCGGTAGGGCACCCATCTATCCATAGTGTGGTTGGAGGGTTGGATGATAGGTTCTGGAACACTCATCTGTCTTTTGAGTCACCCACCTAGTAATGCCTATGTGGCACACTGCTTGTATCACAATTCTATCTCTCTGCATCCTCATACTGGTCTCAAGTGTAGATAGTGACATGGAAGGTAACCCATTAATCCCACATTAGTATTCCATGGGAATAAAATTATGGGTGATAAGAATCATCACACCCATCTCTCTAATCGAGTCCACCTACCCGACAATGACTTCATTGACCTATGCTACATTGCCTTCCCATTTCATCGATTCATTCATCTTATCTCCATCATGCAACCTTTAATCCACTTGTGATGACCCAAAGACCCTATGTCCCAAATTTCTTACACTGATGATAGATCATATGTTGTATAGATCAAAGTCCATTGATGTCCCTAATTCCCTATGGCCTGTAGGCCAAATTTTGTGGCATGAAAACCCATTTCAGGTGAATAGTTCCACTGCTACAATACTTTCTACAGTGACTGCTATAGTAACTCAAAAAAATCCCTATCATGTTTTTAACTTGGGTCACTTGATAAAGGATCACAGGTGTTTTACCAATTGCATAAATGTTATACATTTTTTGGTCTGTGTGATTGAATTTTTTTTTCAATAAAACATGACATTTTAGTTCAAAATAAGCATCACATACTAAAAACCATATAAAAAATCTTATATTTTATTTATAAATTAGAAAAAATATAACTGATTCATTTGTAATCTATAGAAATTAATCTCACTTAAATCTAACACATGGTGTGTCCGTTATGACTAAAAGTGTGTGTTTTTATTTGAAAGTGAATTTTTAGTTCAAAACACATGTCACATACTCAAAATAGAGAAAAAATTATCGAATTATCTTGATAATTCTAAGTAAAGATCAATAATTTATTTTTAGAATGTAGTAATCTACCACATGTAAATATGACCTATGATATGGTCATAAGATTTAAATCATAGGTTTTCATTTTAATGTTACATTTTAGTACAAAATTAACATCAAACACTCAAAACCAAGAAACCATACTCATATTTTCGTAATACCAAAAGAAAATGATCAATAAGTTATTTTTACTTAAATTAATTAACCTCACATCAATTAGACACATGGTTAATTTTATGACTAAAATAACATGTTTTCTTTTAAAATGAAATTTTAGTTCAAAACACACATCACATACTCAAAATTGAGAAAATGATATCATATTGTCTGAATAATTTTTTAAAAATATTTATAATTCATTTTTGATATTTAAAAATTAACTTCACATCAATTCAACACAAGGTGTGGATGGTATGGATGAAAATGAATTTTATGGTTTTAAAGTGATATTTATGTTCAAAATTAATACCCCATGATCAAAATTGAGAAAAATACATTGAAATTTTATTAATAATTTCATAAAAAGATCAATAATTTATTTTTGATGTGTATTAATTAACCACATTTCAATCTAACACATGGTGTTACCATTTTAATTGAAAGTGTGTGTTTTTATTTAAAAGTGACATTTTATTTCAAAACACATGTCATGTACTAAAAAATGATAAATATAACTCAGATTTTATTGATAATTTGTTAAAAATATCAATAATTAATTTTTAATTTGTAGTAATTGACCACATTTTAATACAATAGACAGTGTTTCTAGTAAAAAAGTTATTTTTTTCATTTAAAAGTGACATTTAAGTTCAAAATTCACGTCACTTACTCAATATTGATCAAACACACTCAAGTTGTATTGATAACTTAGAATATATGTTGATAATTTATCTATGCACACGACTCCATTTCCTTTTATAAATTAGTTTCTTTTATTAATTTTATGTCAATTATTCCATGGAATTTCCATCTCAGGTATAAGTTTTATAGAAATTTATTCTTCAATTTTAAAGGGTATGTGATTCCAAATATATATTTTACGGGTGTTGTAAATATATATGAGGTGAAATTAAAAGGAATAATTGAATGACCTTGTAGTTTATATTCATGTGATGAAGTAAAATAGTTACTACCTCATGTTTTTGAATATAAAGGAATGGTTCATGCTCATATATATTTAAGTAAAGGATGTGTATCCTCATCTCATTTATCTTATGTGATAAGATAAATTTTTTACTAATAAAGAGTTTTTATGAACAATATGAGATGAAAAATTATATAAACATTTTTCATGAAATTATATAACATATTTTGAAAAGTAAAGAGGGATACAAAAGTTTTATATTGGATAAAATTTTTATCCTAATGTTTTCTAAAATGTGAGTTAATGGGTTCCTTCCACCCATCAGTAGTTATTTTAATAAAAATTTCTTTTCAAATGTAAATTTTTAAAACACCTAGAATACCATATATTAACAATATATTTTTAAATATTCTTATTAAAGGAAAATAAGTATTATTTCTTAAACATATAAAAGTTTGTGTGTCTTATTATGATATTATGAAAATAACATAGTGCCTAAGAGACTAGTGGGAGTAGTTTGAACTTATATGAGTTTAAGGTTAATTAATAAAAGTTAGTACTAGTCCAAGATTGATTTGATCATTTACTTGATATCCTAAGATATTTTAAGGTATAGTGGAAAAGAAGAAATGTAAATAATTACATTATTTATGATAGTTTTCAAGGAAATATTTTGAGGGAAATGGTTCCAAGGTTTATGGTGATGACCCTATAAAGAGTTATAAATAGTAAATAGAAGTTGACATCATAACATTTCATGTTATAGAGTTAGATAGTTTTAATATGTTCAAATTATTGAACATTATGAGTATGATTCATAAATATCACCATTATTAAAACTATCTTACTTTATAGGTTCAAGTCACTAAAAGAGTTTAGTGGGAGATTTTTATCATATGGTCACATAAAGATGTGACATTAATTTCATTTAGATTTAATGAGTTAATAAAACCCTAAAAGTGAAGCATATATAACGCTTATATGTCAATTTTGCATATATGATATGATAGATAGGTGTTTATGTTGGGTTTGTTGAATATTATTAAAATATTTTTAAGGATATAAGATGGATCATATTAGAAGAAATATCCAATTTATCAGTATTTCGCATTATATGTATAAAAGTATATATAGATTTACATTTTGTGAAGTATAGTGATAATTGACCTCTCAAAGTATAAATTTGAGTTATCCCTAATCAATGTTCTTCAGGGAGTATTATAGGTAATGATGAAATTTTAAGGTTGTTATAAATTGGATTATTATATATATATACATAATATACTCATGTGGAACAAAAAAACTATTTTGTGCACTATATAGCCCACTAAGTATACCTCATTGAGTGCCATACATAGTGCATTCAGTATATTACGGGTGCATGGATCATATTTGGGTCCCCACTATGAATTGTTGGAAATATACATAACATTAGAACCATTATATGTTTATACCCTACTTACATAATCCTACATGTTGACTTAGAAAATTAGTGGGTGGTT
Organism: Viscum album; assembly: GCA_963277665.1. Lineage (NCBI taxonomy): Eukaryota > Viridiplantae > Streptophyta > Magnoliopsida > Santalales > Viscaceae > Viscum > Viscum album. The sequence goes on from OY728126.1 coordinate 396,205,310, forward strand.
GGTTAGGTTGTTGATCATATTGTTGGGTTGAATCTCAATTAGACATGGTATTTTTCTCTCACATAGAGAGTATAATATCTTGCCACATTATTGAGATAGATTGTGGAGTGTTCATCTACACATAGAAATTATATATTATGTGATTACCTATTTGGATGAGTGACATGTGATGTGGGAATCCATGCAGATGAATGACATGTGATGTATTCATCGACCAAGTCATTCTATACTTGGAGAATGTATAATGTATGAGTTAGCTATATGGTATTAACATAATTTGTGTTTCATGGTCACTTGATGTCCTAGAAAAAGGGAAATATGATAATTTATATTTTCATATGATACAGACTAGTGGAAATAGGTATAGAGATTCATCTGTTTGATGGATATCATGACATGTCCCTTTATATATTGAGTATCATTAATAATTTTCTAGAAGCTCCTCACTGCATACATTTCTGGATTCAACAATTCATAATTTTCATCAATGTTATAAAGGATCATGGGGTCACATTCTATGGTTGACTTAATGAGGATTATGTTTGAATTATAGATCTACATTAAAAGTGTTTTTATGCATTTATCATTTAAAAGTTAATTTTAGTTTAAAACATGTGTCACAAACTCAAAACATAGAAAAAGTTATTATATTTTCTTGATACTTAAGGAAAAATTTGACAATTAATTTTAGATGTGTAAGAATTAACTGAACATGAATTAGAAACATATTTTTTTTGGTATGACTAAAAATGCATGTTTTCTATTTAAAAGTGATATTTTAGTACAGAACGCACACCACATTCTCAAAATTGTGAAAACATGTTTAAATTACCTTAATAAGTTAAGCTAAAGATACATAGTTAATTCTTATTGTGTATGGATTAATCTCACATCAATCTGACCCATGGTGTGACTGTTATGACTAAAAGTGTGTTTTTCATTTAAAAGTTATATTTTTTCAAAACACACATCACATACTCAAAATGAGAAAATGAGCTCAAATTGTCTTGAAACTTTAGGACAGAGATCAATAATTCATTTTTGATGTGTATGAATTAACTGTATTTCAATCATACACATAGTGTGGTTAGTATGATTGAAAGTGCATGTTTTCATTTAAAAATGAAATTTAAGTTCAAAATGCGTGTCATATACTCAAAATAATAAAATGTGCTCATATTTCCTTCATAATTTAGTAAAAACATTGATAATTCATTTGTTATGTATATGAATTAACATCATGTTAATCTTCCACACAATGTGTCTCGTATGCCTGAAAGTGTATGTTTTCTTTTAAAAGTGACATTTTTGTTCAAAATACATGCCACATACTCAAAACAAAGAAATCACATTCATGTTTTCATGATACTTTAAGAAAATGGTTGGTTATTAATTTTTGACAAGAAGAAATTATTTGTATATCAATAAAACATGAAGTATGACCAATATAACTATAAGTTCTTGTTGTCAATTTAAAATTGACATTTTAGTTCAAAACATGCTTCATAGAGTCAAAAAATAGAAAACATGTTCATATTTTCATGATAGTTTAGTTCAATGACTAGGTATCCATTTATGACATGTAGTATTTAACCACATGTAAATCTTTTATGTGGTGTGACTGGTATGAATAGAAGACCATCACATACTCAAAATAAAAGAAATGTGTTGGGAGTATCGTATTACATAGTAATATATTTTATTTATGTATCATATTATCTTTATTTATGTATTTAATTTTATCATTAATTTATTCTTTTTTATTTTTTATTAATGAATTATTGTACAATATTTATGTTTACTCTTTTCCTAGATTAAACTACTAAAATAATCATTGTTTTTTAGTCCATGTACATACTTATTTTCTTCGATCTGGGGTTGGTGTGTTGAATAATAGGTAGTACGATCTAGAATTATTGGAAGTGGGTTCCAAGGGGTGTGGAATTGTATGATCCTAACATTTTTAAAGTTTTATTGGGCTCATTTATAGGTACTCTTTCTTCCTTGTGTTGACTGCTTTTTGTTTGGGTTTTACCCAGGGGTGTGTTTTGGTGGAAATTTGAGGAAATGGAAGAAATAGGGAAGTGAACGGTTGGAACATGGTTTTACCTAACTGTCCACCCAAGCTAAGAAAACCATGCAACCCTAGACATAGTGGGTTTTTACATTTGTCACACAGTTTTTTACTTAATATGGAAAATAAAAGAAGATATTTTTTTCATAGAATAAAATTGTTCAAACCAAATATTAACAACTCAAAAAACATATATTATTTCATAACCTAATTATATTTATATAAATAATATATTTAAAAATTATACTTAATAAAAATAAATATTAAAAACATAAAAAAAATTTAAACCATGTTTCTAATAAATTTAACTAGTAAGAAAAGACATATAAAATAGTTCTAAAATAAATTTACAAATTGATATAAAAGTGAAAAAATAAATTTTATATAACCCCCACCCTAAAAATCACATTATTATTTTAAAATAGAAAAAAAAATGTTTTCTTTTTTAAAAATAATTCCAAGAATAATAGGTCCATTAACTAAATATAGTATTTATATGAAATCACATACATAATCATCTTTATACAAAAATTTATCTTTTTCAGTTGAAAAATTATTCATACATTCTTATCAAACCTAAAATAATTAATATCATGATTTTATTAAATAATTTTTGTGGTTTTCAAAATTCTTCTGTATAAGAACTATCATATTACTAGAAAAATATTACATCTAATATTCCATATATATACCACAAACATGCTTGTTATCTTTTAGCCTCCCATTATGAAATATCTAAAATGATTTGAAGTATTGCCATGTATTGGTGAAACCCCCAAAACTATAATCCCTAAAATAAATAACAACTCATGTTGTGGACAAAGAGATTAAGGAGAATAAAATAAATGAGGAGAAAAAGAAGATGATGGGGGCATATATTGAATATGACATCCAGTACTCCATAGATGATGAATATATAGAGAAAGAAGAGGGGATATAGGGATATTGAATCCCTATAGTGTTTAGGACCCTAAAAAACCAAAGATTTACCCCTTTTCCATATTTACATATCTAAAACAAATAGTAAAATTAATTATTTATTAATATAAATAATTATATATCCTATTTAATAATTATTCAAACCACCCATAAATACTTAATCAAAGTCATATTATTAATCAAAATAAAAACTAGGTATTTCGGAAACATAATTTATTATTTAGAAAGGTTTCAAACAATTCCCACTTACTATAATTTTTTTACTAATTTTAAATTATTTACAGAACCAAATTTTCTTAAAAATATGGTTTACTAAACTATGAAAAAATCATGAAGTTAACTTCCCAAAATCCAAAAAAAAACATAAAATAATTCATCCTTTCAACCAAAATCAATTAATATTTAAATTAATAATTGATAAAATTAGGGAGTTATAAATCTCACCTCCATAAAAATATCTATTCTTGAAAAGTTAATGAGTATTCATTTGAAAAAAATATATAAAAGTTTATAATATTATTTTAATTATTTTACATGAAGTTAATTTTTCCATACTACCTACTCTTTAATATAGATATTCCCATTATAATTTCATTCATATATTATAACAAATCTTCAAGTAAAAGAAAATTACTAATGAAAAGATGTCTATCACATATATTAAACTTAATCCATGTCATAATATATTCACCTTTTGTAAAAAAGTCACCTAGGTCAACCTAACATGTCACCCATGTTGGCCCATCAAAAGGACTAAAGAGTGTTTCTAATCACTATGGGTTGGAAACAAGCACTGAGGGTATCAAACATACACTTTGTAAATGAGTTCTACAAATAAATATGATAAATAAATCAACATACACTCACTGAGAATCTAGTGTGAGGATTCAATATATATTTTAAATTATATCATGTTAGATAAACATTTTTTGGAAAAAAACATGAACCAACCAAACAAGGCATAAGTAATCATACACAAGGTAAAACATCATATAATGGAATTTCCAAAAAAAAAATGATTAAAGTGATACAAGACATTACATTAAAAATACACTACATGTTATTGGAAAATAATTATATGGTTGGTACATGATACAACCCAAAATAGTCCATAAGTCCCAAAATACCAGACAAGTTATTTCCATATAGTTATAATTCGCCACCACGTCCAAACAACCAAAAGATTCTAAACTGATAACAAAACCATGCCAAAAATTGAAGCTTTGAAATATGAACCTACGTCAAAATTCCATGACTATAAATAAACCAATGTTTCTATATAGATTGTGAGACAATATTTTATAGGATACCACTAAAAATCCATGAAATTCATTTTATAAGACAAACATTACATGCAATATTACAATAACAAAATACCTTTGTTTCGTAAAATTAGGATAAAAACACAAATAATATACATTACTTTCCATTTTAAAAAATATACCACCCATATTATGAAAACATGAAACCTTGGAAATAAATTTGAAACACATTTTAAAAGAAATTGAAAAATAACGTTTTATTTTTGTGATAGAGAATGAAAATCGGCTTTCCCTTATTACCTTTATTTCCAAAAATAGCTAAAAACTTAGTTGGAACAAAATTCAATACATGGAAATAGTAAAACACTATTATGAAGGACATAATAAAAAAATTCAGGTAATTTTTTTTAAGAAAACATTACCAAAATGAGTATCACCATAACCATATCATAATTATATGTCATGAAATAATATTATAAAAATGATAGAAAAATCACTAACATTATGAAAAAATAAGAAACATAACATATTCAACATGGAAATAACATATTATTAAATAATAAGAATAAAATAAAATCCTCAACATAAGAACTAATGCCACATAATATGCATCATGGGTAACAAATTTGGTTCTAATGAGATGGCCATAAACATGTTCAGGTAGAACCGTTTTCCGACCATTGTATCATTTACAATCAAAACATATATGGAAATAAATTAATGGTTTTTCTCAATATTTCTATAGTGATGGAAAAAAATTAATGAAAAACATTATGGTTATAATATTTTTAAATTTATCAATGATATGATATTCTATTCACAAAATAGAATCCTTGAATATGTATTTTTAATTTAATTACTGTTTCATTTAAAATATTTATCAAATATTTTTTTATTTATATTTTTCCTGTACTACGAGGACTATAAAAAATCTATATATTCATGTGAGGAAATATATTTGTTTTGGAATAATTGTGATGTTTAAATGGTGTCATAATTTTTAAATATATAATGAAGATGTGATTTCCTATATTGTTTTATTTTTTTATTTTATATAGATCATAAAGAGTAATTTTATCTACTTGTTTTGTTTTTCTTATCATTTAATGTTATATTTATGGGGATACACTTTATAATTTAAATGTTTTCATCATAGTAAAAATAATACTGGGTATATGAAGGGAGGTTTTAGCAAAGGATTGTATAATAATGTTAGGGATATGAGGCTAGGATCCAAATTTTTTTGAAAAGAATATTTTTTTAATTTTGAGGCACATTTTTACAATGCGATAGAGATTTTATTTCTCTTTTACCCAATAGGATTCTAATTGGATAGATAAAATGGTGAAATAATTCTACTATGCTTTATCATCATAAAATTCCATTGAAATTGATGGGTAAGTTTTATAGGGTTGTTATTAGATGAAATATTCAATATGGTAGTGAAAGAACACCTTGAATGAAAAATAAGGGTAGTATAAGTGGAAATGTTAAGATGGTAATGTGGGAATACTATGTTAGATAATATTATAAATTAATGTGTTTGAGAGAAAATTATATTTTTTTTTCTGTTGACGAGGAGATGACTTTGATTATATTAAGATGTTTTAGCCATGTTAGAATAATACCCAGAGATGCACTTATAAATAGGTTAAGATTAATGATAAATTCGCTTATTAAAAGGATTAGTGATCATCCTAGAAGGTTATTTTATTTAAAAATGTACATCACATACTGAATATTGAACACATGAAATCATATTGTCTTTATACTTGTGGATAAAGATCCATGATTCATTTGTGATGTGTAGGAAATAAATTCACAACAACCTAACTCAAATTGTAGTTTTTATAACTGAAAGTTCATGTTTTCATTTAATAATTATATTTTAGGTTAAAACACATGACACGTTATCAAAAATGATAAAACATGCTCGAATTTTCAAGAAATTTTAGGGAAAGGCCCTATAATTCATTTTTGATATATTGGAATTAACCTCACACTAATTTGACTCACATTGTAGATGGTATGACTAAAAGTGCTTATTTTTAGTTTAAAAGTGACATTTTAGTTCAAAATGTATGTCATATACTCAAAACATAGAAAAATATATTGTATTGTCTTGGTAATTTAGGTAAATTATCTATAATTTATTTTTGACATGTATGAATTAACTGAGTGTCAATATAAGACATGGTGTGTCCGTTATAACTGAAAGTGTGTGTTTTCAATTAAAATTTACATTTTAGTTCAAAGTGTGTATCATATTTAGAAAACTATGAAAACACACTCAAATTACCTTCATACATTAGGAAAATATTATTAATTTATTTTTTATATATAATAATTAACCTCACATAAATCTAACACAAAGTATGGCTAGTATAAATGAAAGTGCATGTTTTAAGTTTAAAAGTGACATTTTATTTCAAAACATGCACCATATACTCAAAAATGAGAAAAAAACTTGAATTATCCTTATAATTTATTAATTATTCATAATGAAATATTTTTAATTGTTCAAATTTTATAGTGGTATTATTTTGAAACTTTACATATTTGATATTTAGATTATGTAAAATGTTTACATAATAGAATATGAATTATAAAATTGATTATAATTCATGATAATATCATATATTTAAAATTATATTCCATATAATGATAAATATGAAATGTTCATATTGAGATGAATATTAATTCATTATATTCATAATTATGGGATTCCTATAATGTATTTACTAATTTCCAAAATGTTCATAGTCATCTTTTATTTATGAATTGTTTATAAAATTTATCTCATTTTTAAATATTCGAATTGTTCATTTAGTTAATGTATATTTCCTGCTTTATTCATAGTTATAAATTTTTCATATTTACAATATGTGTTATTTAATTTAGTTGTTAAACTTCTTCTAACCTCAAATTAAATTTTTTTTATATCTAAGAAAGATCACTTTTAAGGGCAATGTGAGAACCCTCACAAAATTCCAATCGCAAAACACCATCAAAATATAATCTCACACAATAACCAGTCCAATAGAAACACCCAAAACAATAAAAAATAGAAAAAAATACACCCAAAGAAAATTAAAATTAAAATTTCAAAAGACCTTTATCTGCCCCATAAGCCAAACATGAGATGGCACTACTAACCACCATCGAAGTCAACATTTCCTCTACAGAGGTGAACGAACCTCTACCACCATCAATGATGAAAAACCATGGTATCCCCTAACATTATTGTTAAACCAAATACCATAAACACCACCAAATAAAACCAAACTATAGCCCTAGAAAATAATCATTTCGGAGCAAAACAGTCACATCAATTAGAGACCACACAAACAACACCACCAAAACACTAACATCACAAGCTTTAGAATCATCATCACAAAAAAATATTAAAGGACCACCCTACCAAAAGGTACCTCTAACACAAACACTAATTGAACTATTCTCCCAAAAACACTCCCAATTACCTCTAATAAGTTCTCTTATTGACCAACAACATCACATTCTAAGTATGACTCTATGAAATTTACTTTTTCATATAACTTGTATTTTATTTTTAATTAGAGTTATTATATTGAATTTAGTAGTTGAATATATTTTTTCATATTATGTATTAGAATTTTCATAAATTAAATTCTCTTTTGAGTAAAGTATCCTTGGAGAGAGGGACTTGGGGTCGAAATTCTTACCAGCTCAGAGGTTTATTCCATGTCTATAAATGTGAATCAGGTTGGATATCTATCATTTTAGGCTTACTCATGTGGATATTATCAGTCTCATATAACTATAAAATTTTGAATGAACTATTCATGTACCTTATTTAGATGGTACATTTGGATTAATATGAATTTTTTTGTCCTATATTTTACTGATTAAAAAAAACTTGTATGTTGTTTAAAGAGTTACACATCTATATAGATTGGACATTTTGATTCGGCGGAGTGAATAAGAATCCAAAACTAAATCATTATAATCATGCATATACATATTAATAAACATGAGATAAGATGTTGAGATTAAATCCAATTAAAATACTAAGTGTTATATTCCTTTTAAGGAGACACTTTTTAAGACCTCATTTATCCAACTATGCTAGTTATACTATATCACAGTGCCCTTAGATTGTATTTTTTTATCATGCACTTAGTGTTTTCTTTGGATTACACATAAGTGGGACTCCAAGATGAATGATATTAAAGGAATAAAGTTTTGTGTATCCATATGATGGATCCGATAATGGATTGTTCGCTCAAATATCCAAGAGTCATATATGATATGATTTGGATGATTCCATACCAAACTAGGTGAGAAGAATGCCATAGTTGGCTTGTTTCTTAGAAAAATGTGTTTTTGGACTGTTAATGGATATGATTTTTTTAATAAAGGGTGTCATCATTTTAGTGGGAGACCATTTAATATTAGTCCTTATTAAATGTTTAATAAAGCAAGATACTCATCTGATAAAATATTTTATTGTAAATAAATGGAATCATTATCATCTAGCTAGACTTTGATATCAATATTAGACAATAAAAAAACATAGTGGTAGTAACTTCCTCAACTATTAATGGAATTGTATAATATTTATCAAACAATAAGGAAAGTTATATGTGTTGGAAAGACCTTTTCTAAAGAAAACAACTTATGAAGATATTCAATAAATGGATTTAGATGTCCATGATAACAATATAAATTATGAACATGAAGTCTCCAAAATCATTATTGTTACAATGGAGTCTATGTTTCAAAATAAATATGAGATCCTAGATTTCAATAAAATTATAGATAAATTTAAAATGATTTATTAGGATAAATCTAGGAATGAATGGTATGAAGCGTTTAAATCTTCTTTTCAGTAAAAAAATTGTGGAAGGAAACTCCATATCCACTAATGTACTCAATATGATTGAGTATGTCAATGATTTAGAGAGTCTAGGCTCACCTAATAATCTTTAATTAGCCACATATTTTATTCTTCAATCACCACCAGAATGGTTTCTATAGTTTTTTAGGAATTATAATATGAATGAACTCTCTAAACCATTACCTGGTCTCCCCAATATATTTATGATAGATGAGAAGGATATGGATGATTCAGGATTGAGTATCATGTCAATGGTAAAAAAATATAGAGGTATGGGTTTTGGAAATAAAATGAAGAAAATTTTTCATGGAGAGTAGACACCATCTGCTATACCGAAACAAAGTAAGAACAATATTTTAATTGTGTTGAAATTGTTATTTGAAGAATAAATTTTCTAGATTACTTGAAGGATTGAAAAAATCCAAATAGAGAGTCCACATCAGGTATATATGTATTATATAATTCAATTATACTATTCTAAAATATATATGATATCAAATGTATGTTTTAAAAAATTTATAGATATATAGGAGGTTATAAAATGATAAAGAATTGAATATTAGGGGCTTGATGTTTTTTTTCGAGTAATGGAGAAAATTATTTGTTGTATTGACGACTTGGATGTTTTAATATTGGATAAAAATTTTATAAGATGTGAAATTTTCTCATTTTAATCTTGAGAATAGAATGTAAAAAATATATCTTTGAATGAAATATGATGTGTTTTATTGATACACATAGTGATGTTTTTTTCTAATTCTTTAACATGCTTTAAGATAGACTATAAATGGAATATTCTGGTAATGTAATTCATCATATTTTCATTTATGGAAATTTTTTGACAATGTGAATTAATTCAATAATATGTTACCTAATATTATCTAAATGTTGAGAATACATGGACTAGGAATATGATGTCAAGGTCACAAGTTCTATATAGATAGAACATGTGAATAAAAGTTCAAACTGGAAGAAAAAAATTTATTTAAAAAGATCAATAATGTTTCATCGAAGATCCATTTAAGGTCACTGAATCCTATTATTTTTAGGAAGGAGGAATAATGATTCTATTTAGTTGGATTATCCATAATACCTAAAGTAATTTAGTAAACTCCATGGAATGTAAATGTCACGAATAAGTGTTATATATGTTAATTATTTATTTTTAAATGGTATGTGATACCAAATATGTATTTTACAAGTGTTGTAAATGTATAGGATTTAAAATACAAAGGAAGAATTGAATGAGCTTATAGTTTATATTCAGATGATGAAGTAAAAAAATTACTACCTCGAGAATTTGAATATAAAGGAATTTTTCAATATCGAATGAATATATGTAAAGGATGTGTATACTCATCTCATTTATGCTATGTGATAAGACAATTTGATAACTAAGAAAGATTTATTGTAAAAAACATGTGATGATTATTTGTATATAAGTGGTTTATCAAATATTATATCATATTTTGAAAATGGTAAAAGGATAAAAATGTTTTATCCAAGAGAAAGTATTTACCCAATTGTTTGTTAAAATGTGAGGGGATTTTTTCCTACCACCCATCTGTGGTATATTTTAATAAGAACATCTTTTCCAAAAAATGTTCCAAACACATATAATACCATATATCAACCATAGTTTATTTTTTAAATATTACCAATAAAAGGAAATAAGTTTTTTTCCTAAACATAAAAAAGTTTATATATCATAGAAACCTATTTTAAAGTGAATATAGTATCAAAGAGACTAGTGAGAGCATGTTTTAACTAAGATAAGTACATGGTTAATGAATAAATGAAAATATTAGTCCAAGATTAATATGATATTTTACTTGATATACTAAAATTGTTTAGGGTATGGTTTTAAAGAAGTAATGGAAATAGTTACATTATTTATGATAGATTTTATATAACATTTTGATGGAAATATTCCCAAGGATGATGAGAATGATCTTAAGAAGACTTCTAAATAGATGTACAAAGTTGACATTATAATATTTTATGTTTTAAGTTAAGAAATTTTCATATGTTCAAATATTTGAACATTAGGAATATAATTCCAAAATCTCACCATTATTTACATTGTCTTACTTTATATGTGTAACTCACTAAAAGAGTTTATTGGTTGGGTTTTATCAAAAGCACACATAGAGATGTAGTAGAAATTAGATAAAGATGTAACGAGTTAACAGAACCATGAAATTATAGTATACATATGGTTTATATGAAACTTTATCATATATTATATGATATGTAGGCTCTTATTTTGGAATTATTAAATATTATTAAAATATTTATAAAGATATAAGTTGTATGAAATTAGAGTAAAACTTTACTTTATCATTCTTTAACATTTCCTATATATAAATATATATATATTTACATTTCATGAAGTATAAGGATAATTGACCTCTCAAATAATGATTTTGATTTATCCCTATCAAATGTTATTCATGGAGTATTATAGGTTATGATAAAATTTTAAGGTTAGCATGAGTAGGATTCTTATATAGAGATATAGAATATACTCATGGAGACTAAAAATATACTTTTGGGTGTTGGATGAACCACCAAGTACACCACATGGAGTGTCATACACGATGTACTTGGTACTCTAAAGGTAAATTGATCATATTTTCATCCCCAATAATTGAGTTTAGAGACATACCTAGCCTTATAACCTTCATACATTGATACCCTACTTATGCAAGTCTGCGTGTTGATTTAGCAAATCTGGGGGTGATTGGGTATGTTGGTGATCATGTCATTGGTTGGAGATCAACTAGATATGAGATTTCTCATCTCATATGATGAGTATGAAATCCAGGCCTTCAATTGATATAGAATGTGTAGTGTGAAATTGCACATAGAAAGTACATGTGATGCACTTATCTATTTGGATGAGTGACATGTGATGTGCTCATCCATGCAAATGAATGACATGGGATGTATTCATCAACCAAGTAAGTATATACTAAGATAATTGAGAATGTATCAGTTGGTTATTTGGTATTGACATACTCTATTTCTCATAATCACTCAATTTCATAGAAAATGGGAAGATATGATATTTTATATTTTCATATGATGTAAACTAGTGGACACATATATAGAGATATATGTGTTTTATAGAGATCATAAAAGATCCCTTTATAGATTGAGTAGCATTCATGGTTTTCTATATATCGTTCTTTGCTTAAATTTATGGATTTGGTGATTTTTATTGGTTATAAATTCTATAAATTCCCATTGGGTCACACTTTTTGTTGACTAGATGAGGATTGTTTTTAATACAGAGAGCTAATCTAAAAGTGTATTAGAGTTAATCCAAAAAGAAGTTTCAAATTTGTATTCACAAGGTATTACATATGTTGTGATACATGGTGAAGTTAATGATAACCTTCCCAAAGTGTTTTTAAGGATATCAAAAATGATATTTGGATATTATTTCATGAGTAATTGTATATAATATAATATAATTTTAAATGGAACAAAGTCTTTTAGGCTTTATTATAAGTGGGATACTGAAAAAGATATACCTTAAAGCCATAACCTTAATATAATGCATGGCTATATCAAGTTAATGACATATGAATTCCACTATATTTGATAGTTTAGAAAGATCTATTATCCAAATGGATATCATTTAATGGTCCATTTCAGGAGATAAAACATGTGATAGGAGTTTCATTCATGTATCTAATACATGAACTATCCATGGAATTTACTCATGCATTACAATGCATGAGTAAATACATTAGCATTGAGAAGCATCCTTATAGATATATAAATCCATTTTCAAGTGATAGAAATGGTGTTTGATTATTTTTTCTTAGTAAAGACTCCCAAAAAGCCCAAAGCTCCAATCTTCATCATCCTTAACACATTAAGGTAATAACACACCATGGGTGAATGAATGTCTTGTTCATATGATGAATGATTTAGGCACAACCTGTGGATACCTCTTGATTTGGGACATCCTTTATTTTACACTCCTATCATCTTTATCAATCATATAAGACAAATATTAAAAGGTTTTAAAGGAATCATCTTTGTAAGGTATATCATTTTACAATATTTATTATTTCCATTTTTATCATGGTTTTATATTTATTTCATAAAGATCCATGGACAAGGGAATTAATATATTCTAAGGGAACTCATAATTTTATTTACACCCTAATTATTCCATTAATAGATAATTATGGATAATGATCTATGATTCATTTTTTATGTATATAATCAACTGCATGTCAATATGACACACGATATGGTCAGTTTGACTTAAAGTGTGTGTTTTTAGTATAAACGTGACATTATAATTCAAAACATGAATCACATTATCAACACCAAGAAAAAACACTCGTATTATCTTAATACTTTAGTGAAATGATTTATAATTAATTTTTAATGTATACTAATTAATATCATACGAATCTGATGCATGTTGTACCCAGTATGTCTAAAAGTGCATGTTTTCATTTTTGAAATTTACATTTTAGCTCAAAACATGTGTCACAGGTTGAAATCCAATAAAACACACTCATATTCTATTAATACTTTAGGATAACAATAGGTAATTAATTTTTGACATGTATGATAATAATAATTATTTGTATAAGGGATTTCAAGAAATCGAAAAACACACACCAAGACATCCAAATGGATCAAGCCTCATCCCTCCCCACAAGGAATGATAGGAAACCACTAGACCTATTTTATTACAATAAATATCCCAAATTACTAGCATCCTAAAGGCCTATGCATGTCCTTAAGGCCTTGAGTTATTATTTTGAATCATTACATTTCACTATTCTAACATAACACAACCCCCTATTAGTGGTAATTGAACCACGATCTAAGTCTTAAAGATGTGTCACCCCTACCTTGAAAAACATCGTCATGCTAGACTGAAACACTGTGGTAGGGAACCCATCTATCCATAGTGTGGGAGGAGGTTTAGATTATACGTTATGGCACACTCATCTGTCTTTTGAGTCGCCCACCTCATGATGCCTATGTGGAACCCCTCTTGCATCACATGTCTATCTCTCTGCATCCTCAGACCGGTCTTAAGTGTAGATAGTGACATGGAAGGTAACCCCTTAATCCCAAATCAGCAGTACATGTGAATGAAATTATGGGTGATAAGCATCATCACACCCATCTATTTTATTGAGACAACCTACCTGACAGTGCCTTCATAGATCCATGCTACACGGCCTTCCCATTTCATCAATTGATTCAACTTATCTCCATCATGCAACCTTCAATCCACTAGTGATTACCCAAAGACCTTATGTCCCAAAGGCCTTACACTGATGATATCTCAGATGTTGTATGGCTCAAAGTCCATTGATGTCCCAAATTCCCTATGGCCTGTAGACCCAATTTTGTGGCATGAAAATCCATTTCAAGTGAATAGTTCCACTACTGTAATACTTTATATAGTGACTCAAAAACAATCCCTATCATGTTTTTAACTTGGGTCACTTGATAAAGGAACATAGGTGGTTTAAAAATTGAATAAATTTCATACATTTTGTGGTCTGTATGATTGAAAATGTTTTTTTCATTAAAATATGACATTTTAGTTCAAAACATGCATCTCATACAAAGAAACATATAAAAAATATATATTTTATTGATAAATTAGGGAAAATATCAATGATTCATTTGTGATGTGTAGAAATTAATCTCACTTCAATATAACACATAGTGTGTCCATTATGATTGAAAGTGAGTGTGTTTTTTTGAAAGTGAATTTTTAGTCCAAAACATGTGTCACATACTCAAAATAGATAAAAATTTCATGAATTGTCTTAATAAATCAGGCTAAAGATCAATAATTTATTTTTAGCATGTAGGAATCTACCACATATAAATCTAACACATGATATGTTCATAATACTGAAAGCACAGGTTTTCATTTTAAAGTGACATTTTTGTTCAAAATGAACTTCGCACACTCAAAACCAAG
Organism: Viscum album; assembly: GCA_963277665.1. Taxonomy (NCBI): domain Eukaryota; kingdom Viridiplantae; phylum Streptophyta; class Magnoliopsida; order Santalales; family Viscaceae; genus Viscum; species Viscum album. The sequence goes on from OY728126.1 coordinate 396,220,444, forward strand.
AAACCATACTCATATTTTCTTAATTCTAGAATAAAATGATCAACAATTAAATTTTATTTAAATTAATTAACCTCACATCAATTTGACACATGGAGCGTTTTTTATGACTGAAATAACATTTTTTATTTTAAAATGCAATTTCACTTCAAAACACACATCACATACTCGAAATTGAGAAAATGAACTCAGATTGTATTAATACTTTATTAAAAATATTTTTAATTCATTATTGATATTTAAGAATTAACTTCACATCAATTCAACACAAGGTGTTTCCGGTGTGAATGAAAATGAATTTTCTAGTTTTAAAGTGACATTTCAGTTCAAAATGAATTCCCCATGATCAAAATTGAGAAAATACACAAAAATTTTCTTAATACTTTAAGAAATATATAAATAATTTATTTTTTATGTGTATGAATTAACCGCATGGAAATCTAACACATGGTGTGACCATTTTGATTTAAAGTGTGTGTTTTCATTTAAAATTGACTTTTTATTTCAAAACACATGCCATATACTAAAAAATGAGTAAAAATTTTATATTTTATTGATAATTTATGAAAAATATCAATAATTAATTTTTAATGTGTAGGAATTGACCACATTTTAATACAATAGACAGTGTTTACAGTAAAAACAAGGTATTTTTTCATTTAAAAGTGAAATTTAAGTTCAAAATTCATATCACATACTCAATATTGATCAAGCACACTCGAATTGTACTGATAACTTACAATAGTTGTCGATAATTTATCTATGCACACTACTACATTTCCTTTTTAAAATTAGTTTCTTTTATTAAATGCATATCAATTATTCCATGGAATTTCCATGTCAAGTATAAGTGTTAAAGAAATTTATTCTTCAATTTTAAAGGCTATGTGATTCCAAATATATATTTTACAGGTGTTGTAAATATATATGAGGTGAAAGTCAAAGGAATAATTGAATGACCTTATAGTTTATATTCACGTGATGATGTAAAATACTTACTACATCATGTTTTTGAATATAAAGGAATGGTTTATGCTCATATAGATCTAAGTAAAGGATGTGTATCCTTATCTCATTTGTCTTATGTGATACGATAAATTGTTAACAAATAAAGAGTTTTTATGAAAAATATGAGAAGATTAATTATATAAACATTCTTCATCAAATTCCATAACATATTTTGAAAAGTAAATAGGGATATAAATGTTTTATACTGGATAAAGTGTTTATCCTAATGTTTTCTAAAATGTGAGTTAATGGGTTCCTTCCACCCGTTAGTGGTCTATTTTAATAAAAATTTCTTTTCAAATGTAAATTTTTAAAACATATAGAAGACCATATATTAATAATATATTTTTTATTATACTCATTAAAAAGAAATCAGTGTTATTTCCTCAACATAGAAAAGTTTTTGTGTCTCAGTAAGTTATTCTGAAAATAATATAGTGTCTAAAAGACTAGTGGGATTAGTTTTAACTTATATGAGTTTAAGGTTAATTAATAAAAGATAATACTAGTCCAAGATTAATGTGATCATTTACTTGATACCCTAAAATATTTTAAGGTATATTGGTAAAGAAGAAATGTAAATAATTACATTATTTATGATTGATTTCAAGGATGTTTTTTGATGTAAATGGTTCCAAGGTTTATGATGATGAACCTATAAATAATTATAAATAGGAAATAGAAGTTGATATCATAACATTTAATGTTGTAGAGTTAAATAGTTTGAATATGTTCAAATTATTGAACATTATGAATATGATTCATAAAGATCACCATTATTAAAACTATCTTATTGTATAGGTTCAAGTAACTAAAAGAGTTTAGTGGGAGAGTTTTATCATATGGTCACATAGATATGTGATGGGAATTGTATTTAGATTTGACAAGTTAATAAAACCCTGAAAGTGAAGCATATATAAGGCTAATATGGCAGTTTTTCATATATGATATGATAGATAGGTGTTTATGTTGGGTTTGTTGAATATTATTAAAATAGTTTTAAGGATATAAGATGGTTCATATTAGAGGAAGTATCAAATTTATCATTCTTTCACATTGGATTTATAAAAGTATATATAGATTTACATTTTGTGAAGTATAGTGATAATTGACCTCTCAAATTATAACTTTGAGTTATCCCTAATCAATGTTCTTCTAGGATTGTTATAGGTTATGATGAAATATTAAGGTTATATTGAGTAGGATTCTTATATATAGATTCAGAATATACTCATGAGGAATAAAAAAACAATTTTGTGCACTAAATGACCCACTAAGTATACCTCATTGAGTGTCATACATATTGAATTTGATATATTAGGGGTGCATGGATCATATTTTGGGCCCCACTACCTATTGTTGGAATGATAAATAACATTAGAACTTGTATACATTGATACCCTACTTATACAATCCTATATGTTGACTTCGAAAATTAGTGGGTGGTTGGTTAGGTTGTTGATAATGTTTTCAGTTGAAACTCAATTAGACATGGTATTTTTTCACTCACATAGAGAGTATAATATCTTGTCCCTTGATTGAGATAGATTGTGGAGTGTGAATCCACACCTAGAAATAACATATTATGTGATTACCTATTTGGATGAGTGACATGTGATGTGGGAATCCATGTATATGAATGACATGTGATGTATTCATCGACCAAGTTGGTTTATACCTAGAGAATGGATAATGCAGGAGTTAGCTATATGGGATTGACATACTTTGTGTTTTATAGTCACTCGATGTTCTAGACAAAGGGAAATATAATAATTTATATTTTCATATGATACAGACTAGTGGACATGGATATAGAGATTCATCTGTTTGATGGAGATCGCACCATGTCCCTTTATAGATTGAGTAGAATTAATGATTTCTAGAGGCTACTCATTGCATAAATTTATAGATTTGGTGATTCATAATTTTCATCAATGTTATAAAGGATCATGTGTTCACACTCTATGGTTGACTTAATGATGATTAAGTTTGAATTATAGAGCTATATTAAAAGTGTTTTGTGTATTTATTCATTTAAAAATGACTTTTTAGTTTAAAACATGTTTCACATACTCAAAACACAGAAAATGTTCTTATATTTTCTTTATAATTTAAGAAAATTTTGATAATTCATTTTGGATGTATAAGAATTAACTACACATGAATTAGACACATATTTTGGTAGGTATGACTAAAAATGCATGTTTTCTATTTAAAAGTGATATTTTAGGTCAAAACACACACCATGTGCTCAAAATTGAGCAAACATGATTAAATTACCTTAATACATTATTATAAAGATACATAGTTTATTTTTAATGTGTATGGATTAATCTTAGATAAATCAGACCCATGGTATGACCATTATGACTAAAAGTGTGTTTCTTCAATTAAAGGTGATATTTTTTCAAAACACGTGTCACATACTTAGAAATGAGAAAATGAGCTCAAATTGTCTTAAAATTTTAGAATATAGATCAATAATTCATTTTATATGTGTATGAATTAACTGCATCTCAATTTTACACATAGTGTGGCTGGTATGATTGAAATTGCATGTTTTCATTTAAAAATTAAATTTAAGTTCAAAATGCATGTCATATAGTAAAAATAATAAAATGTTCTCATATTTACTTGATAATTTAGGAAAAAAATTGATAATTCATTGGTGATGTATAATAATTAACCGCAATTTAATATTCCACATAATGTGTCTCGTATGCCTAAAAGTGTCTATTTTTTTGTTCAAAACACATGCCACATACTGAAAACTAATAAATAACATTCATGTTTTCATGATACTTTAGGAAAATGTTTAGTTACTAATTTTTGACAAGAATAAATTCTTTGTATATCAATTAAACATGAAGTATGACCAATATAACTATAAGTTCATGTTTTCAATTTAAAATTGACATTTTAGTTCAAAACATGATTAATATAGTCAAAAATAGAAAACATGTTCATATTTTCATGATAATTTAGTTCAATGACCAGGAATCCATTTGTGACATGTATTATTTAACCACATTTAAATCTAGAAATTGGTCTGACTTGTATAATTGAAAGACCATCACATACTCAAAATAAAATAAATGTTTTGGTGGTATCATATTACTTAGTAATATATTTTATGTATGTATCATATTGTATTTATTTATGTATTTAATTTTTATCATTAATGTCTTCTTTTTTATTTTTTATTTATACATTATTTTATAATATTAATGTTTACTCTTTTTCTTGATTAAACTACTAAAATAATCATTTTTTTAGTCCATGTACATAATAATATTCTTCGATCTGGGGTTGGTGTCTTCAATAACAGGTAGTGCGATCAGAAATTATTGGAAGGGGGTTCCAAGGAGTGTGGAATTGTATGATCCTAACCTTTTCTAAAGTTTTTTTGGGCTCATTTACAGGTACTCTTTCTTCCTTGTGTTGACTACTTTTTGTTTGGGTTTTACCCTAGGGTGTGTTTTGGTGGAAATTTGAGTAAAATGTAATAAATAGGGAAGTGAATGGTTGGAACATAGTTTTCCCTAACCATGCGCCCTGGCCCAAAAAAACCATGAAACCATAGATATAGAGGGTTTTCATAGATTTCACGCAATTTTTTAAATGGTGCACCCCCTATAAGAGGTGTTTCGTTAAGGTGCACAGTTAGTGGAAAGCATGAACCCCTACCCAGCAAACCATGTCTTGATTTAAATTATGTGTATGTAATTGTATAGTTGCTATTAGATGATTTTCAATTGAGTTATTTATTAAATTAATTAATCATTTTAACTAATTAATTGAGGGAACTTTGAAATTGAGATATTGAGTTTTTGAATTTGAATAATTTATTATTGAATTAATTATGGGTTATTGATATTGAAATTCTGAATAATTAATTATTGAATTAATTATGAGGTATTGAGATTGTGAATTTGAATAATTAATTATTAGATGTTGAGATTCTGAGATGTGAATAATTAATTATTGAATTAATTATTGGATATAGGATTGTGAATTGTTTATTGAATTATTGAATTAATTAATGGACTTTTGTGATTTATTAATTGTTGAAATAATTAATGGAATTGATGTGATTAATTAATTGTGGAATTAATTAAGGGATGGATGTGATTATGAAATTGTTGAATTTTATTAATTAATTTATAAATTAATTGATGTGATATTTTGACACATGTGAATTTGTGATATTGTGACATATGTGTTAAAGGTGTGTTGTATAAGGACTAAGGCACGAAATACCCATGTGTGTTAAATGTGTGTGGGATAGGGAATTAGGATCCAAATACCCATATGTGTTAAATTTTTATAGGAAAGGGATTGAGGCTCCAAATACCCATATGAGATAGTGAGTATGGGATAGGGATAGAGGCTCTAAATAACCATGTGACATTGAGGTGTGGGACAGGGAAAAAAGCTCCAAATACCCATGGGGTGTTAGACATGATGTTGTATGCCCATGAGTTGGCATTGGAGTTTGGTTCCAATTAGTCTAGATATGAAATGAGATAATGAAAGGTAATAATAGAATTCAGATACATGATATTTCTTGGGGATATTTCAAACTTCAGCACATGTTGAACCGGGTATAGAGAGTTCAAGTGTCCTCGAGAACATGAGTGTTGTGTGGTTAAATAAATATTAATTGAATAAGTGTAAACTATTTACTTTATTTCTTTTATTTAATCTTTATAAAACTAAATACACTTGTATTGAATGGATATTTTTTTAGATACTATTGGTGGTGGCATACTGAGTTTTACCCACTCCCTTCTCTGGATACCTAATCAATACCTGAATAGACTTCTTGTTTGTTGGATAGGATAAGTAAAAAGACCTATATTATATGGATGAGTTGCGATGAATCATGGATGAGGGAACCAAATGTGGTTCAAGACCCACTTGGGAATTTTTGGTGTCTTTAATTTTGGTTTTTCATGTTGAAACTTGACACACACTTTGGTATGGCATATTTACTATTCAATTTTAGTATTGTATTCACTACTTTGGTCATCATGTGATATTTGTACTATTTTTGTAATAGTTATATATTATTCTGTCATTGTTTCTTATTTTCTATTTGTGTATTACTCTAATAAAAGGGGGTATTGTATCCCCAAGAATAGTATTATACACTCACTATTAGTTGGCAGCCTTTGTCATATGGGGAGGCATGCCTGAGGTCATGTGACTGAACTACTCTAGTCACTGACATGTGGCACCTAGTCTAGAATGTTACAAAGTGGTGTCATAAGTGGTTTATTTCCTTTTTATTTTTTTATTACTATTTGGTAAAGGTTCATAGGATACTAATAAAAGCCATGCCTTGGTTATGAGCTCATTTATGGGAGTAGCTACCCCATGTATGTGGGAGAACCCAAGTACCCAAGGTGGGATTATTGTTATTTTTGTTTTCTATTATAGTTAAATATTATTTCACCTTAGGTGACAGACTTGTTGTGTGATGTTATTATTGTTTCTGAGTTTCAAATATTTGACTCATGGCTTGGTATAGAATGAGAGTTTAGTATACATGAATCATTATAGGCACTCATGATTATTCTAGAATACATCATTTTTGGAATGCACGGGGAAATGGGTTTTTGGTAAGTTGTTGAACTTGAACTATTTTTCCTTTCTTTTGAAATTGAAATGAAAATAGTGCTTAATATGAAATTAAAAGTGGTTAAGTGATGAAAAATGGGAATAAATCATTGTATAAATGATAAACCTGAATATGATAATGATTTTAACCTTATTAACTAATATGTATGTGTAGGATGGTTAAGGGTATTAATAGCGCCTCAGTTTTGACTGTGTGGTGGGGTACGGGGAAATGACTTTTTGTAGATTATTGTATTTACCGTAAATGTGTTAATGGTTTGAAATTTTTCCTAATGTTAATGTTTGGAATTATATATTTATTCCTCTATGATGATCCTTATTGAGAGGATGACAAGAGGATATGACTAGAGATGATATACAAGTAGTGGAACCTGAGGCACTGATAGTGTCAGGTGAGGAATTCAGATGAAAGTTCCAAGAGAACTTTTCTTACTTCATGTGTTTTAGGGAAAGAAACCCAGGTAAGGTTGTGAAAAGTGTTTTTGACCTGAATAGGTAGTTTTATTGGAAGCTACCTCCTAATTTTACTAGAGAGGGTGGTCTTGTGGGATCTAAGTTCTAGATTGAGTCTATCTAGACTATACTTGACCACTTAGAGAATCCTTTTGAGAAAAGAGTCAAGCTGGAAGCTTATATGTTACATGGTCAACCAAATCATATGTGGTAAATTTATACTTGATATGTAAAGATGAATACTATGGAGTGGAAGGACTTTCAAGGTAAGTTCTTAGATAACTGTTATCTTGAGCCACTCAGGACATAGATAGCAACTAATTTCATGAGATTAACTCATGAGAGTATGTCCATTATGGACTGTATTGGAAACTTTATAGATTTTTACTTATTTACTCCAACATTGAAAATGGATGAGGCTACTTCAGAAATACAATTTAAGGATGCACTTAAGACTTAAAATTAAGTCCCAGGTGAATATCTTCAGGCTAAAGAAGTTTTCAGAAGTGGTGTATTGTGTTCCCATATTAGAGGGGAACTTCAAAGAGGCTTTTAGTGGAGGACTGGGGGTTTTATCAGGTTGATAAAAAGGTATTTTCTATGAGGGTAGGATGCTCCCCTATGATATTGTTATCCAGAGAATTTGGAAGTAGAGTGTATAAGGGGGAGGATCAGTTACTCAGGATCTTACCTGAGTGATTTTCCACCAATACAGTAGGCTAGGGCTCTTTTGTAAAAATTTCCCTCAACCACAAGTGGAAGGTTGATATTATGATAGGATGGGACATCTTTATAGGTTCTGTAAGAATCCATGATAGATGGGTAATGACAGAGAATCTTGGAAGAATTACGGTGTGTGAAGGGGATCTTCTACACCATATCAGTCTGAAATATTGAGTTTTATTGGTCGAGGCGGTAGAGGCATTGGACATGGTGCTTATGGAAAAATCACCTATATTAGTAGATTGGTATAGCTCAGGGATCTCAGACTACATTATAGGGAATAGGGGTAAGATAGTTACATTCCATTCGGCCTACACGTATATATTGTGAGATTGGACCATCAACGGTGAGAGATACTATTCTTTTAGCTTCAACATTATCTAGTGCCTTATTTGATACAAGTGTATCTCATTAATTTTTTTCTACACAACTTGTGAATGGTTTGAGCCTAGTGGTTGAGTTCATGAGAGGGGTATTAATGAAAAATACACCATTGGGAGTATGATCGAGATACATATGATTATGCAAGGGGTGGTCTCTCAATGTTGGGGAGTATCATTTTTCATGGGTTCTTTACATAATTGACATCTCCGAATTTGACTAGATTTTTTCTATAGATTAGTTAGTAGCAAGTCGATCCCACATATATTGTTACAACATGAGTGTGACTTTTATTCCTTCTAATTGTGAAAATTACATCCACCGTGGAGAATGGGATATTAAGGTAGTCTGAACAGGCCTAGTTCATTAACTACTAGGGGAGATTACTACCCAGGTTTCTAGTCTAATGATAGATGATGGGGGTTCAGAACTAAATATATTTACACTTTTAGTAGACTAGTTGTAAAGACCCGTAAATTTCAAGGAAATTTTTTTCTTAATTTTCTTTGGAATTTTAAAAGAACGCAGTTTCTGACGGCACCTGATTCCGAGGCCCGGTGTGCCCGGAATCATTTGCCGAAGTTTTGGCTCGGGTACGTTCAGTGAACGGACGAGCGGGTTTTTCTAACTTTTGAACCGGTGCCCGGAATCGAATTCTGAGGGCACCGATGAAATCGCAGCGCCGGTATTCGCTTAGAAACGCCTCTTCCGGAGTTGCGTTTGCTCGGATGTGGTTTTTAATTTTCGGGCTTAAAGTTAAGAAATAAAATAATTTTGCGACAACTTTATTTTATTTCGCTTAAGCCACTTGGAAGTCACTTGAAGCCACTTAAAGGCGGCTTGAACTGAGTTGAACTGGATAGGATGCTATCCAGAAATATCCTACCCCTTGGTAGGATATTTGTGAGGTGGGGCCCGCACGAGCCCCGCCGTTTCTTTCGCTAAGTAACGCACCCGCGAAAACCCGTCAAAGTAACTGAAAAGTCAACCGACGCGTTTTCTTTAATTCTTAACAGACCATTTAATTGGGCGGTTTATTTCGTGAATTAAATGGACTGTTTCTTTCGTGAATTTAATGGGTCGTTTCTTTCGAATTGATGGATCGTTTCTTAACCGGTTTCGTGTGTTGGCATGTTTATAAAATAAGACCAACCTAAAAATCCTTTGAAAGGATTTGAGAGGATCTTGTTTCTTCATCCCCCCGCGAAGAACGCGAAGAACGCGAAGAACGCCGGCGACCGAAATTCGACGACGCACACCGAGATCTGCGACGTCGACGAGCTTTACCCGTGACGTTCTTCGGCGACGCCTCTTCTTCCGCAGCCGATCCTCGTTCGGCAGCTAAGGTGAGAAACGAATCTTTGAAATTCTTTTGTGTTGTGTTAATAAAATAAGAGGTAGTCTTATTTTATTTGGAGTTCTTTGTTTGTCTTTGGAGAGCTTTCCCTTCATCTCCAAGCTCTGACGAAGAACGAAGAACGTCTTCATCCTCAAGGAAGAACGACAACACTTCGTCAAGGATCATCGACTCGGCGACCCGGTATCTTCGGACCTTTCCTTCCTCCCCGAACCTTCTTCGTCGGCAATCGAAGATCCGAGCGACGTGTCTTTTCGGACATAACTCTTCGTCAGCGGATTTGACGAACGTCGACCGCGACGCCCGACCTCCGCGACGCCGTCTTCCGCGGAGCGTGATCAAATCTTCAAATCTTAACCCGAGGTAGGGGTGGTTGATTTAATATTTAATTATCTCTTTTTCTCGTGGTTCGTATAACTAACGTGGGATGTTGATTATTTTAAGATGCGTTATTAATTTAACGTGAGGGGGGCCGGACCGCACGAACATGGCCGAACCCCCTCCAATGATCTTGTTTGTTCTTGCGGGAGGAAGCAAGAGGCGTGGTGCCGTCGCACCACGTGGATGATCGTGCGTTTATTTTACGCAACGCCGTCGCGCGCACACCATGGTAGGAACATCAAGAACGCGACGCCGTCGCGCCGCGTTGAAAGAAAATTAACGTGTGGCGAAAGGGGCGCGGTGCCGTCGCACCGCGCCGGACGACGAACGCCGCGGCCGGTTCCGGGCCGCGGCAGGACGAGAAGACCGCGGCCGGTTCCGGGCCACGGCGGGACGAGGAGACCGCGGCCGGTTCCGGGCCGCGGCGGAAGGAAAGACCGGCGGCCGGGCCGCCGGCGTCGGAAGTCGAGGGCGGGACCGGAATTTCCGGTCCCGTTGGTAAAAACCGGCCGGCCAGCGGGCCGGCCGGATGTCACAAAACCGGGGAATTAAATTCCCCGGCCGGTTCAATATAACCCCCTCTTTAAGAGGGGGAGGCGGTTCAATAAAAGGGGGGGGGGGCAGCAGCCCCCCCGGTTGACTCTCCAAAACCGGCCCCCACGTGGGGGCCGATTTGTTACCCAGGCGCGGCACAAAGGCCGCGCCGTCCGTGAAGAAGCGGGGGCAATCAAGCCCCCGCGTGACCACCCCGTGCGGCGCACCCTGCCGCCAGCGCGGCCCGCCGCCGCCGCCGCCGCGGCCCGCCCCGCCGCCGCCGCGCGCCGCCGCCGGCCGCCGCGCCGCCTCCGTCCGCCGCCGCCGGCCGCCGCGCCGCCCAGGGGGGGGTCGGGCCGGGTCGGCCCGGACCCGGACCCCCCCGTTTCAGACCAGATTCGGTTCTTGGCTCATAACTTGAGCCTCGGACCTCCGAATGACGAACCATCTGCGGCAACGCGATCCTTGGATCGAGACGGTCGTTTCGGTATATCGCATTCAAGGTTTCGGGTTACTTTGAGTTCGGCCGGGTTGGTTCGTTCACGAAACCAACCGGGCCTTCGGAGCGGAAACGCTCATATCTTGAGCCACGAACGTCCGATTGACGCGCCGTCAGTCGCGTTGTGTTCCTCTTAGTGAATCGGATCTTTTGGCATACTCCGCCCGAGGTTTGGACGCAGGTGGAGTACGGTCGGGTTGGTTTTTCCTTAAAAACCAACCGGGCCCCGGAGACGAAAATGCCAATAACTCACAGACCGGGCGTCCGATTGACGCGCCGTCTGTTTCGTTGACTTCCTCTTGATGAGTCGGAACTTTTGACATACTCCGCCCGAGTTTTGGATACAGTCGGAGTATGGCCGGGTTGGATTGTACCCGAAATCCAACCGGGCCCCTGGAACGGGAAAGCTGATATCTTTCAGACAGGACGTCCGCTTGACGAGCCGTCAGCGGCGTTGATGGTTACGTTGAGTAACGGTCCCTTTGAGTTTACCCTATGGGAGTTCGGGGTACAGTTGAGATACGGCCGGGTTTGGTTTCGCTCACGAAACCAACCGGTCCCCTGGGACGAAAAGGCTAATAACTCACAGACCGGGCGTCCGATCGACGCGCCGTCTGTTGCGTTGAGACCCCTGTGACGAGACGGTTCTTTGAGACACTTCTTCGCGGGACCTTGTGATACTTGGAGTATCGACCAGTAGCTCGTGGAGCGGACCCGTGGTACTTGACAGTAGTGGTGCGCTTAGATGCAGCAGCAGATCCTTGGCGGTGGAGCGCTTGGTTGTAGCGGCGGACCCGCGATACTCTACGGAGTGTGAGCGCTTGGTTGTAGCGACAGACCCGCAACGGTGGAGACGAGCGTGCAGAGTACGGAGACCGTGTAGCCGGATGAGACCTGACGACTGCTTGACCGACTCGACTTGGAGTGAGTCGACTAGCCCAGTGGACGGAGCGCCCGGTATTTGGCGGCAGACCCACGGCGGACGGAGCGCCTGGTAGTTGGCAGCAGACCCGCGGTACTCGACAGGAGGAGTACCTCAGCAGGCTATCTGGGTAGCGCCCGGTATTTGGCGACAGACCCTCAGCGGACGGAGCGCCCGGTAGTTGGCCGCAAACCCGCAGTACTCGACAGGAGGAGTACCTCAGCAGTCCTAGGTTAGTGAGCGGCAGCCTCGGAGTCGTGACAGGAACACTGTACACTCTAGAGACGGAGCTCTTCAGCAGTTACGGTTTCGATAATGAAAATCCTGGTTTGAGCTGAGACCTCATGATTTTTGTGTATCCTTGAGATTGGATGGGTTACTTGATGACTTAGGTATATGTATGGGCGTATACCTAAGTAGAGTCTGATGTTACTTCGTGATTGCTGCCTTTACTTTGTGGATATCCATGTTGGATTTAGTGAGACCTTAAGGGTCTCGGGGTCCCTACTGAGTAGCTTATACTCACCCATGCACGGGCTATGCCCGCACCTCGTTGTGTTGGTTGCAGACGACGGACAGCGCAGATCGCAGTTGAGACTTGCGGAGCAGGTCGGTACCCGGAGGTGGACCACTGGGCGGACGTACCCGGAGTAGACGACAGGACCTGTGGAGTAGAGGAGCTATCTGTACCTACCCTTCAGGTAGGATCCGTGGTGGACGATCCAGGAGCTGAGCCATCTGTACCTACCCTTCAGGTAGGAATCGAGGCGGACGACCCAGGAGCCGCTTCGTTCTTCCAGCTGCTGTTTTTCCCTTTCGAGTTGTACTTTACAGTTGGGCTTGTATTTCCGGCCCCCTTTACTTTTCTGCACTTTTAGTTACTTTCCGCTTGCTGACTCTGTGGTGGTTGTTACTTATAAAGGCAATGCCTTCCCTGTTATCGGGATTTACGCCTTTGGTGCTAGTCGCCAGCCCCTGGCCTATGGAAGGCGGGCTTGGGGTAGTCACGGCACGGGCCCCGAGGACGGGTCGTGACAAATTGGTATCAGAGGCGGTCGGTTCTACCGCAGACTCTGATCGTCTTTTCTTTCTATGTGAAGCAATAGTGTTAAGGGTACCGAGTGTGGTTTTCAGTTCAGGGAGTCCAGTGTTGGTGCGGGCGGCCGACGTATCCATACACCAGGACCCTGACAACTGATTTCCGACTTTGTGCGCGAAAACACTGATTGCGTGTGTGTTTTCAAAGGTTTCCCCCCTTAAAACAGCTCAAACCAGGTCAGCTCACCAGGTATAATCGTTTGATCGTGTTACGTTGTTTCTTTCAGGATGTCTTTTCTCGGACGACCAGCTAGAGCCCGGAGGGATGAGCGTGCTGACAGTCTGTCGAGCGACGAGGCTTCGGTACAGGGCCCTCTTGCAGTTGAGGCACCAGCGGAGGCACCAGCGGTACTACCATACGTTGGGCCACCGATGCCACCAGCCCCAGCAGTAGGCGATGCCCGCTACTTGCGCGCACTGCATGAGTTCCAGCGCCAGAGGCCACCCAGGTTCGGGGGAGAGATGGACCCGCAGGCGGCTGAGGATTGGCTGGAGGCCGTGGTGGGAGTCTTCAGGCTAGTGGGGACGCCGGCAGACTTCATGGTGATCTTTGCTACCAGCCTCCTTCAGGCAGCAGCAGGTAGGTGGTGGAGCCACTTGTTTCAGTTTTGCGATGAGATGGACTTCGCATGGGAAGACTTTGAGACCTTCTTCAGGGTGGAGTTTGTGCCAGTAGCTCTACACCCTGAGCGTGATCAGGAGCTGCTGCCTTTGCCACGTGTTTCTCGATCAGAAGCCGAGTCATCTGTGGGCAGTAGACAGATGATGCTGAGGCCCAGAAAGACCAGACCAGCAGTTAGACGGTCTCGGGTTTTACGACCGGTGGTGCAGGGCACCCGGAGTGGGAACGGAGCTAGCCGTGCAAGGAGCAGGTTGTGTTACTCATGTCGCGGAAAGGGTCATCTGGCACGTGACTGTCCGACTCCCGATCCGCAGGCTTTGAGGGAGCCACCGAGAAAGAGGCGACGACAAATGCTTGAGCAACAGTAGAACTCTTGGAGCAGGTGGACAGGAGCAGAACTAGTGGATACGTCTCTTTTACTTCTAGTTCCTTGTTGATGTTGCTTTTGTGTAGCGTCTTGTATTATGAGCTGCAATAATAAAAGACGCATCCTTTGAGATGTTTTCATTCCTGTCCTCTTTTGTGATGTTACTAAGAGGTTCCAGTTGACTGTTGACTTGACCCTCACTTGTGAGACATCTACTGGAGGAGACCAGTTACCACACACTGATGCCGACAGTGTGACTCAACCCTTGGAGGCGAGAGTAATGGTTGGATCTCTTAGTAGTAGCGTCGAGGCCTTACGACGTCATCCTTGGTATGGATTAGTATCATCCATGTTAGGATTGACTGTTTTAGGCAAAGAATGTGGTTCATCCAGGGGATGAGACCAGGTTTCTCTTTTCGGCAAAGAAGAAATCTCGCAGCTCATGTGGGACCAGAGATGGTCCGGGCCACGTCAGAAGAGGTCCACGTCATCCAGGAGCGGATGAGGACAACACAGAGCCGGCAGAAGTCTTACACTGACAGGAGGCGGAGGCCACTAGAGTTCGAGGAGGGTGACCACGTCTTCTTGCGGGTCTCACCTCGACGTGGTAAACAGAGTTTTGGCCAAGGCGGCAAGTTGTCTCCCCGCTTCATCGGGCCTTTCCAGGTCCTCAGCAGAGTTGGCAAGGTGGCTTATCGCCTGGTTCTGCCACCTCAGTTGCACCGGGTGCACGACGTCTTCCACGTATCCCAGCTGAGGAGATACGTGCTCGACCCCCTTCGCATATCTTCGACCATGAGGAGCTAGACAGTGGCGATGAGTGTCTTATACGGAGGTCCCGGTGGAGATAGAGGATCGACAGGAGCGGGTCCTACATGGGCGATCGATTTCTCTTGTGCGCAACAGATGGCGGCACGGGAATCTCCAGGTGAGCACATGGGATCGGAAGGCTCTGATGCGTGCTCAGTACCGCTTTGTTTCCCTAAGGTTGTGGTGAAGCTTTACGGGGACGTAAAGCCATGTGGTGGGAGTAATGTAAAGACCCGTAAATTTCAAGGAAATTTTTTTCTTAATTTTCTTTGGAATTTTAAAAGAACGCAGTTTCTGACGGCACCTGATTCCGAGGCCCGGTGTGCCCGGAATCATTTGCCGAAGTTTTGGCTCGGGTACGTTCAGTGAACGGACGAGCGGGTTTTTCTAACTTTTGAACCGGTGCCCGGAATCGAATTCTGAGGGCACCGATGAAATCGCAGCGCCGGTATTCGCTTAGAAACGCCTCTTCCGGAGTTGCGTTTGCTCGGATGTGGTTTTTAATTTTCGGGCTTAAAGTTAAGAAATAAAATAATTTTGCGACAACTTTATTTTATTTCGCTTAAGCCACTTGGAAGTCACTTGAAGCCACTTAAAGGCGGCTTGAACTGAGTTGAACTGGATAGGATGCTATCCAGAAATATCCTACCCCTTGGTAGGATATTTGTGAGGTGGGGCCCGCACGAGCCCCGCCGTTTCTTTCGCTAAGTAACGCACCCGCGAAAACCCGTCAAAGTAACTGAAAAGTCAACCGACGCGTTTTCTTTAATTCTTAACAGACCATTTAATTGGGCGGTTTATTTCGTGAATTAAATGGACTGTTTCTTTCGTGAATTTAATGGGTCGTTTCTTTCGAATTGATGGATCGTTTCTTAACCGGTTTCGTGTGTTGGCATGTTTATAAAATAAGACCAACCTAAAAATCCTTTGAAAGGATTTGAGAGGATCTTGTTTCTTCATCCCCCCGCGAAGAACGCGAAGAACGCGAAGAACGCCGGCGACCGAAATTCGACGACGCACACCGAGATCTGCGACGTCGACGAGCTTTACCCGTGACGTTCTTCGGCGACGCCTCTTCTTCCGCAGCCGATCCTCGTTCGGCAGCTAAGGTGAGAAACGAATCTTTGAAATTCTTTTGTGTTGTGTTAATAAAATAAGAGGTAGTCTTATTTTATTTGGAGTTCTTTGTTTGTCTTTGGAGAGCTTTCCCTTCATCTCCAAGCTCTGACGAAGAACGAAGAACGTCTTCATCCTCAAGGAAGAACGACAACACTTCGTCAAGGATCATCGACTCGGCGACCCGGTATCTTCGGACCTTTCCTTCCTCCCCGAACCTTCTTCGTCGGCAATCGAAGATCCGAGCGACGTGTCTTTTCGGACATAACTCTTCGTCAGCGGATTTGACGAACGTCGACCGCGACGCCCGACCTCCGCGACGCCGTCTTCCGCGGAGCGTGATCAAATCTTCAAATCTTAACCCGAGGTAGGGGTGGTTGATTTAATATTTAATTATCTCTTTTTCTCGTGGTTCGTATAACTAACGTGGGATGTTGATTATTTTAAGATGCGTTATTAATTTAACGTGAGGGGGGCCGGACCGCACGAACATGGCCGAACCCCCTCCAATGATCTTGTTTGTTCTTGCGGGAGGAAGCAAGAGGCGTGGTGCCGTCGCACCACGTGGATGATCGTGCGTTTATTTTACGCAACGCCGTCGCGCGCACACCATGGTAGGAACATCAAGAACGCGACGCCGTCGCGCCGCGTTGAAAGAAAATTAACGTGTGGCGAAAGGGGCGCGGTGCCGTCGCACCGCGCCGGACGACGAACGCCGCGGCCGGTTCCGGGCCGCGGCAGGACGAGAAGACCGCGGCCGGTTCCGGGCCACGGCGGGACGAGGAGACCGCGGCCGGTTCCGGGCCGCGGCGGAAGGAAAGACCGGCGGCCGGGCCGCCGGCGTCGGAAGTCGAGGGCGGGACCGGAATTTCCGGTCCCGTTGGTAAAAACCGGCCGGCCAGCGGGCCGGCCGGATGTCACAAAACCGGGGAATTAAATTCCCCGGCCGGTTCAATATAACCCCCTCTTTAAGAGGGGGAGGCGGTTCAATAAAAGGGGGGGGGGGGCAGCAGCCCCCCCGGTTGACTCTCCAAAACCGGCCCCCACGTGGGGGCCGATTTGTTACCCAGGCGCGGCACAAAGGCCGCGCCGTCCGTGAAGAAGCGGGGGCAATCAAGCCCCCGCGTGACCACCCCGTGCGGCGCACCCTGCCGCCAGCGCGGCCCGCCGCCGCCGCCGCCGCGGCCCGCCCCGCCGCCGCCGCGCGCCGCCGCCGGCCGCCGCGCCGCCTCCGTCCGCCGCCGCCGGCCGCCGCGCCGCCCAGGGGGGGGTCGGGCCGGGTCGGCCCGGACCCGGACCCCCCCGTTTCAGACCAGATTCGGTTCTTGGCTCATAACTTGAGCCTCGGACCTCCGAATGACGAACCATCTGCGGCAACGCGATCCTTGGATCGAGACGGTCGTTTCGGTATATCGCATTCAAGGTTTCGGGTTACTTTGAGTTCGGCCGGGTTGGTTCGTTCACGAAACCAACCGGGCCTTCGGAGCGGAAACGCTCATATCTTGAGCCACGAACGTCCGATTGACGCGCCGTCAGTCGCGTTGTGTTCCTCTTAGTGAATCGGATCTTTTGGCATACTCCGCCCGAGGTTTGGACGCAGGTGGAGTACGGTCGGGTTGGTTTTTCCTTAAAAACCAACCGGGCCCCGGAGACGAAAATGCCAATAACTCACAGACCGGGCGTCCGATTGACGCGCCGTCTGTTTCGTTGACTTCCTCTTGATGAGACGGAACTTTTGACATACTCCGCCCGAGTTTTGGATACAGTCGGAGTATGGCCGGGTTGGATTGTACCCGAAATCCAACCGGGCCCCTGGAACGGGAAAGCTGATATCTTTCAGACAGGACGTCCGCTTGACGAGCCGTCAGCGGCGTTGATGGTTACGTTGAGTAACGGTCCCTTTGAGTTTACCCTATGGGAGTTCGGGGTACAGTTGAGATACGGCCGGGTTTGGTTTCGCTCACGAAACCAACCGGTCCCCTGGGACGAAAAGGCTAATAACTCACAGACCGGGCGTCCGATCGACGCGCCGTCTGTTGCGTTGAGACCCCTGTGACGAGACGGTTCTTTGAGACACTTCTTCGCGGGACCTTGTGATACTTGGAGTATCGACCAGTAGCTCGTGGAGCGGACCCGTGGTACTTGACAGTAGTGGTGCGCTTAGATGCAGCAGCAGATCCTTGGCGGTGGAGCGCTTGGTTGTAGCGGCGGACCCGCGATACTCTACGGAGTGTGAGCGCTTGGTTGTAGCGACAGACCCGCAACGGTGGAGACGAGCGTGCAGAGTACGGAGACCGTGTAGCCGGATGAGACCTGACGACTGCTTGACCGACTCGACTTGGAGTGAGTCGACTAGCCCAGTGGACGGAGCGCCCGGTATTTGGCGGCAGACCCACGGCGGACGGAGCGCCTGGTAGTTGGCAGCAGACCCGCGGTACTCGACAGGAGGAGTACCTCAGCAGGCTATCTGGGTAGCGCCCGGTATTTGGCGACAGACCCTCAGCGGACGGAGCGCCCGGTAGTTGGCCGCAAACCCGCAGTACTCGACAGGAGGAGTACCTCAGCAGTCCTAGGTTAGTGAGCGGCAGCCTCGGAGTCGTGACAGGAACACTGTACACTCTAGAGACGGAGCTCTTCAGCAGTTACGGTTTCGATAATGAAAATCCTGGTTTGAGCTGAGACCTCATGATTTTTGTGTATCCTTGAGATTGGATGGGTTACTTGATGACTTAGGTATATGTATGGGCGTATACCTAAGTAGAGTCTGATGTTACTTCGTGATTGCTGCCTTTACTTTGTGGATATCCATGTTGGATTTAGTGAGACCTTAAGGGTCTCGGGGTCCCTACTGAGTAGCTTATACTCACCCATGCACGGGCTATGCCCGCACCTCGTTGTGTTGGTTGCAGACGACGGACAGCGCAGATCGCAGTTGAGACTTGCGGAGCAGGTCGGTACCCGGAGGTGGACCACTGGGCGGACGTACCCGGAGTAGACGACAGGACCTGTGGAGTAGAGGAGCTATCTGTACCTACCCTTCAGGTAGGATCCGTGGTGGACGATCCAGGAGCTGAGCCATCTGTACCTACCCTTCAGGTAGGAATCGAGGCGGACGACCCAGGAGCCGCTTCGTTCTTCCAGCTGCTGTTTTTCCCTTTCGAGTTGTACTTTACAGTTGGGCTTGTATTTCCGGCCCCCTTTACTTTTCTGCACTTTTAGTTACTTTCCGCTTGCTGACTCTGTGGTGGTTGTTACTTATAAAGGCAATGCCTTCCCTGTTATCGGGATTTACGCCTTTGGTGCTAGTCGCCAGCCCCTGGCCTATGGAAGGCGGGCTTGGGGTAGTCACGGCACGGGCCCCGAGGACGGGTCGTGACACTAGTTTCATGGCGTGTTTCATGAATATTTATTAGGGATTCAAATTAAGAAAGATGTATAATTTACAATTGATCTCAAATTAGGGGTTGAGAAAGGTTAAATTCCACTATACAGAATGGAACTGACAGTGATTCAAGAGATCAATACTCAGCTGGAGGAGTTGGAGGATAAGGGTTTTATCCATCTGAGTACATTCCCTTGGGATTATCCAATGTTGTTTTAAAAGAATGATAACAAGATTTTATGTGTGTGTTTTGATTACTGAAAGTCGAACCAGATGACAGTGAAGAACTGATATCCTCTTCCTTGTGTTAATGATCTATTTGACTAGCTGATAGGAGTTTGTTTTTTCTCCATGATTGACTTGATATTATGGTATCATCATCCAAGAGTAAGAACTTATGATATAACTAGGACTGCTTTTAGAATCAGTTAAGACAATATTAGTTCGTCGTAATTCTTTTTGGGTTGATGAATTCACAAGTTTTTTTATGGACCTGATGAACAGAATATTCCATCTGTACCTAGATCAGTTTGTGGTAGTGTTTTTGGATGACATATTAGTGTAATCCAAGACTCATGATGATCATGAACAACATCTTGAAATTTTCTTGAGTATAATAAGAGAGTACAATATATGCACCAATCTATCTAAGTTTTAGTTCTAGATTGGTCAGGTACACTTATTGAGTTACATAATCTCGAAGGAAGGTGTGTCATTGGACCCAGAGAAAGTACTGACACTGGTTTCTTGGGAGAAAACTAAGAATGTTTTTGATATCCATAGGTTTTGTGGTTATCTGGATGTTATCATTGATTCAATCGGGACTTTTCTTATCTACAGCACCTCTTTTGGTATTGAAAAATAATGGGTAAATTTTTAATGTTCAGAATCATGTGAGAATGCCTTCCAATATTTGAATAAGTTTTTCACATCCGCACTAATCTTGATCCTACCTAAACTGGGTGAGGAGTATATAGTGTATTTTGACTCTTCTGGGATAAGTCTTGAATCTAGGTTGATGCAAGGAGAGCGAGTAGTGGTGTATAGGTCTTAGCAGTTGAGGCCACATGAACAGAACTATCATATGTATGAACTTGAGTAGGCAGCAGTGGATTATGCTTTGAATTGATTGTGGCATTATCTGTTGGGTGAAAATTTTACCTTGTATATGGATCACAAGAGATTGAAGTATATCTTTTCACAGTGATATTTTAATCTACAAAAATGGAGGTGGGTTAAGTATATGAAATAATTTGATTTTTAGATATCATATATTCCATAAAAGGGGAATAATGTTATTGATTCCTTAATTAGGAAAACTCAGACTCAGGAAATTCAAGAGTATAGTGTTGAGTGGAAGATAATGATTTACTGGTATTGATTTGTGTTGTGGTTTATGAGAGTTAAGAATATATGACTCTTGTATTAGTTTTAGTAGAGTCTCTAATTTTGAGATGGATCAAAGACAAACAGTATGAGGATATGGAGTGCTTTATTTTGAAAAAAATACTTGAAGGTAGGGATTCACATTCCGATTGCAGCATATATGAGGATGAGATCATCTATGTTAGGAATTGTTTTCTCATACCTATGAGCTTGTGGGAGGATTTGATGTGTGATTTTCATGCCTCGAAGTGGGAGGTACATCCAAGTGTGACCAAAATGTACCATGTGCTATGATGAATTTTTTTGTGGATAGGAATTAAAAGAGAGGTAGTGGGGATTATGAAATGATTCTACACCTTTCAATAGGTGAAGGATGAGCATCAATATCCTGGTAGTTTACTACAATCATTTCCCATTCTGGAATGGAAGTGGGATGACATTACTATGAATTTTTTGGTGGGTCTCCATATGATGACTTGGAAGAATTATGTTATTTAGGTGATTACGGATTTCTTTAAAAAGGTAGCACATTTATTTTAGATATGGGTAACCTTCTCAGTGGAGTGGTTGGGAGAAAAGTATGTTTGAGAAATAGTCCATCTTCATGGGGTGCTATAGAATATTATTTCAAAATGTGAGTCATGTTTTACTTAGTGCTTCTAGAAGTTTTTCATAAGGAACTCGGTAAACATGTTTTATTGAGTACACCATTCCACCCATAGATAGATGGTCAGTCAGAGCATACTATATATATTTTTGAGGATTTTATGCAAGTGTGTGTTCTAGACTTCAGTGGGTCTTGGGAGAAGAAAATGAATTTAGTGAAGTTTTCCTATAACAACAGTTATTAGGAAACTATATAGATGAAACCATATAAGAATCTGTATGGTAGTTCATAGAGAAAATATTTATGTTGTATAGAGGTGGGTGATTTGGATTTTTTGGAATCGAGTCTCATCCAAGAGACATCAGAGCAGGTTCAGCTGATTCCGAAACATGTGGATATAGGTCAGAGTAGGGGGGAATCGTATGTTAATAAACGTCAATGACCCCTAGAGTTTATAGAGGGTGTTAATTTATTCCTTCAATTTTCACCTAGATTGGGTCACGATAGGATACAAGGATAGGGCAAGCTGGAACCCAGGTCCGTTGGACCGTTTGAGGTTGTGGAGAAAATCGGGATGGTGGTGTACCGATTAACTCTTCCACATAGATATAGTGTTATACATGATGTTTTACATGTGTCATAAATATGGAGGTATCACCATGAACCTTCTCATGTTATTTATGGTGATGATGTTAAGCTTTAGATAGATGTTTCTTTTGTGGAGGATCTGATACATGTGTTGGATCATAGTGAGAAAGTGTTGTGGGGAAAGACCATGTTGATAGATCGTGTATTGTGGAAACATGGTCGTGTTTAAGAGAAAACTTTGGAGAGAGAATAGTATTTGAGGGATTATTTTCCTACTATTTTTGACTCAGAATGTTAAAGATACTTGGGAGTATAGCTTGAGCAAGAGCTGGTATAAGGTAGGGAGATTGTAAGATCCTGACCTTTTCTAGAGATGTCTTAGACTTGTTTACAGGATCTATTTTTCCATTATGTTGAGTAACTTTTGTTTTGGTTTTACCTTGGTGTGTGTTTGGGTGGAAATTTGATAAAAATAGAATAAAGAGTGTAGTACATGGTTGGCGCATGATTTTCCCTAACCGTATACCTTGGCCCAGCAAACCGTGCAACCCTAGAAAAATAGGGTTTTCACGGATGCTACATAGTTTGTTAAACTGTATGCCCTAAAATGAGGCATTGTTCACCCCCACCCCCTAGAATAGGGGAATAGTAAAGGCACACGGTTAGGGGAATCTATGTGCCCATGCCCAACAAACTGTGCGCAGGATGTAAATTAACCGGAAAATTTGTTTTAAAATTATAAAACCACCCATTTTAACCCCTAATAGACCCCCATTCAACCTTAACCTCACTTTTATGATTTTTGAAGATTCCAAATAGATTCCAAGCCTTCCCGACCTCCGTTCTTAGTAAATCTAAGGGTGAATTCAATATCTGCACCTCCACAGGTATATGATTTCTTCCCATTTAGATCTCCCCCCCTCTCTCTCTCATACACCTCTTTCAGGATAAAAGAGGAATGTCTATCCATTGTTGGAACTAGATCTATATCTTGGTTTGTTAGATCTTGATTCTTTTAAATAATGGATCTAGGAATTGAATCAAGATCTCATTATATATTTTTATTCCGTTCAAATTATAGATTTCTTTTTGGTGATCTGTCTCCAACAATCGAGTTAGGTGGTATGAAATTAAAATCCCAAAGTCTTGATTTAAATTATGTTTATGTAATTATAAAATTACTATTAGATAAATATAAATTTAGCTATTAATTTATCTAATTAATTTGGTTAATTAATTAGTTGAGGTAATTGTGAAATTGAGATCTTGAGATTGTGAATTTGAATAATTAATTATTGAATTAATTATGGGTATTGAGATTTAGAATCTATATAATTAATTGTTGAATTAATTATGAGGTATTAAGATTGATAATTTGAATAATTAATTTTTGAATTAATTATTGGATGTTGAGATTGTGAGATATGAATAAATAATTGTTGAATTAAATATTGGGTTTTGAGATTGTGAATTGATGAATTAATTATTGAATTAATTAATGTACTTAATGTGATTAATAAATTATTGAATTAATTAATGGAATTGATGTGATTAATTAGTTTTTGAATTAATTAAGGGATTTATATGATTATGAAATTTTTGAATTTGATTAATTAATTAATTAATTAATTAATTTTATATTGTGACACATGTGAATTTGTGAAATTGTGATATCTGTGTTAAATGTGTGTGGGATAGGCACTAAGGCTCCAAATACCCATATGTGTTAAATATGTGTGGGATAGAGACTGAGGATCTAAATACCAATATGTGTTAAATGTGTGTGGGATAGGGATTGAGGCTCCAAATACCCATATGAGATAGTGAGTATGGGACAACGAATGAGGCACCAAATACCCATGTGACATTTAGGTGTGGGGCATGGACAGAAGCTCCAAATACCCACAGGGTGTTAGATATGATTTTCTATGCCCATGAGTTGGAATTAGACTATGGTTACAATTGTCCATGATGTGAAATGAGATGATGAATGGTAACAATGGCATTCAGATATATGATATTCCATGGGAATAGTTCGAACTCTAGCATGGGTTGAAGCAGGTATTGAGAGTTCGGGTGTCCTTAGGAGCTCGAGTGTTGTGTTGTTAAAAAGAGAGTAATTGAATAAGTGAAAACTAGTTACTTTATTGCTATTATTTATTCTATATACAACTATATACTCTTTTATTGACTGTATATTATTTTATGTGTTTTTGGTGGTGGTCTACTGAGTTTTACTCACACCCTACTCAGGCTTCTTGATCGGTACCCGAATAGACTTTATGTTTTCAGGAAAGGATAAGGGAAAAGGCCTTGTGTTAGATGGATGAGTTGGGATAGAGTATGGATAAGAGAACCAGACAAAGTTTCTGACCCACTTAAGAGTTTCTAGTGTCTTTACTTTTAGGTTTTCATGTTGACACTTGAAACGTACTTTGGCAAGTCATATTTGTTGTTTATTTTTTGTATCATATTCCCTGCTTTGGTTATCATGTGATATTGGTACTGTTATAGTTATAGTTATATATTATTATATTATTATTTCTTTTTTTTGGGTGTATTACTTTGATAAAAGGGGTATAGTCACCCCATGAATGATATTGGACACTCGTTGCTAGTTGGTAATCTCTAGCATACAAGGAGGTGCGCCTGAGGTCATGTGATCTACCAGCTCAGGGCAACAGC
Source organism: Viscum album (assembly GCA_963277665.1). Taxonomy (NCBI): domain Eukaryota; kingdom Viridiplantae; phylum Streptophyta; class Magnoliopsida; order Santalales; family Viscaceae; genus Viscum; species Viscum album. Next base: position 396,245,003 of record OY728126.1, read on the forward strand.
ATGTGGCACTCGGGCCGATATGTTACAGAAATATAGGTACACCTGATCACCAACATATGTTATATTTTTTTGAGTTAGTTGGAATATTTTATACTAAATTATAAATAATAAAATAATTATAATGTATTGAAATGTTTGTAATCTAAATTTATTTGTAATTTTAATTTATTATAATGTAAATTTATTTTTAATTTATTTGTAAATTATTTTTATTTTATTAATTTGGTTGTTGGAGTGTGTTGTTCATATAGTAGCACACAACTGTGGTTGGAGACTTTTATCAAAACTAGAAATAACACTGATAAATTTTCCCTTTATCTATGTTAGAACAATCACTAAAAAAATCTTCTTTTATCATCACTTCCTTTATCACTAATAAAAAATCTTATATTCTATTAGCATTGGTATCATCAATTTTTTCTTAAGGCTAATAACACTACCATAGTTTTCATGATATTCAGCACTAACCTTTATTAGTGCTAGAAACAAATTGATGATAAAAAAGGGGACTCTTATCAGCACTCGCAGAAATAGATGATAAATTTATCTTTTATCAGTGATAGTAAAAGAGTTTATAAAATGGTACCCTATGTATGAAATTTTTTCTACCACTGATAAAAGTCGCCTCTTTCTCAACACTTTTTTTAGCACTGATAAAGGTTGCACCTTTATCAGTGCCTTTTATTTTTCACTAATAAATAACGTAGTGAGAAATTTAATTTATATATAAATATTTATATATTTTTAAATAATAATAATATTAAAATGAGTATATATACGTAAATATAATATATAAATATGATTTATATAACGTTTAATAAAAAATGAATCTTATTTTTGTAATTTTACATATAAAAAATTATCAAATTTATATAAGTCAAAATGTTAAATAGTATATTTATATACATTAATTACACTATGTGTATATAATTAAAATAAATATATATATTAATACTTTATTTAAATATATATATTCAAATTGATATTAAATAATTTTAAATAACTTTGTGTGTGTGTGTGTGTTTTGTGTTTGTATGTGTCTGCATACATATGTATGTATTTCATGTGTATAAGTGTGTGTCTATGTGTGTGTATTGGTTTATTGATTTAAAATTAATTATTATTTTTTAATATCTCTCTATTTTTAAAATTTTCAATAATTTATTCATTTTTAATATTTATACATTTGTAATATATATGTATTTTAATTTATTCATCATGAATATATGTGTGTGTATTTAATTAAATTTGATTTAATTTAATTTAATTCATTTTAATTATTAATATTTTCTGTATATTTAATATAATTCATTTTTGATAATTATGTTATTAATATAATTAATATTATATATTTATTTTTTATGTGTCTATAATTCACGTAAATGTTACAAATAAATTTTTAAAATATTTTTGTAATTTACATAGTTTTATTTATTCATTTTTAATATTATTCCATTTATTATCATTTATTAATTTAAAATATTTATAAATATTTAATTTTTTTGTAATTTATACATTTTTTAATATTTATTTATGCAAAATTATTTATTATGTTTTAATATTCTCAACATGTGCTTAATTTCTTTGATTAATTTTTATTCAATTTATTTTATAAAGATGTGATATTTTTAAAATGTTTAAAATTTATATAATCAATTTATTTAAATTCATTTTTTATTATTCCCTTCGTTATTGTATGTGTTTACAATTAATTAATGAAATTTATCTTATAAATCATACATAATTATTTGCTAAGATTTAATATTATTAATATGTTTTTAATTTATATGATCAATATTCATTCAATTTTATTTATTATGTTTGAATATTTTAAAATGTTTTAAATTAATATAATTGTTTTGTTTAAATGTTTTTTTTTAATATTTTATTCATATTTTGTATGTACATGTTTAGAACATATGTAACTAATATTACAAATTCATTTTTTATACATGTTTACTATTTTTAATATTTTGAATATGTATCATTTTAAATTATATTCATTTTTTATTAATTTATATAAATAACAAAACTTATCCATTTTTGTAAATTTTTTGAAGTATATTAATTTTTAGTTATTCAATCTCACTCATTTTGAACATTTATTTAAAATTATATAATCCTTAATAATGTTAGATATTTTTTACTTTTTTATAAATTATTCATATTTAATATATATTTGTTTGACGTTTTTTGTATTTTATTTAAAACATCTTTTATCGGCACTTATGAAAGCACTAATGAAGTTCTATATTTATCATCACTAATAAAACCTATCTTTATTAGAACTATAATTTTAGTAATGATAAGGATTGTTTTTATCAGTGCTAAAAAAAGAACTGATAAATATATGTTTTATCAACATTGATTTTTTTAGCATCTATCAGCTCTTTTCAGAATGTAATGATAAAACCACGCCCTATCTTACAATTTATAACCCAAACCGAAATTTCTTTCTCTCACTGATAGGCTCCCATAAAAGTCTTCCTCTACCACCAATCTTCCTTGAACTTCTCAGAAAAATCAATCATCTCAAAAACTAGGGCATGTGATTATTTCCACTCCTCTTTAATCGATCTTACATCACTCAATATGCATGCTAATCTCCTACACATTGTTCAACCTCTTTTTTAATTAATTATGATCTTTATTATTTCCCTCACCTTCAAAATGGATTTTTTTTAGTTATCTCGCACACAACACGAATGAGAACATCATGTTGTGATCCAAACTCCTTGAAAATTTATTATCATTAGCTTGCTCATTTGGGAGTAGTGATTTGGGGATAAAAGAAATGAAATCAATCTATTCAAACTCATCCCCATTTTTTGGTGAGGTTATGTTTAACAGATACATATACTTTAGGTAGAAACTAAGAGAAATCATTCTATCCCCAAATGAGGATTTCAAATCACCCCAAAATCAGGGTGATTTGGAAGCAAACAAGTGAAACAATGATATAATTTTAAAATTTCATATATTAACCATGTATATATTTTATTTTATTGAAACTATACCCTTATATTTCACCCAATTTAGTGAAATGGGTCTTGGTAAGGTCTTCGGTCTTAGTCTTGAATTATTTCCTATCAGTTTGTAGGATTTTTATTATATTTATCCCTCTTTTTTAACCACTGTAAATATTTATAACAAATAATTATTTTTATAAATTTATTATAATTTATAAATAGTTTTAGTTATATGTATGTAAATAATTTGTGTGTAAATATTTTAAAAAATTCATGTAAATAATTTTGATAGTTATTAAAATTTAACGGTTTATAAATTAATTTATTCTAATGATAATTTATAAGTTAAAATCTTATATTTTAAAATAAATAAATATATGGATTATGTAAATAATTTTAATGAATATGTGAAATCACTTTTTTTTAAAAAAATTAATATTTTAATTTTTTATTAATATATCTTTCTTTATTTAAGGTTATTATAAATTTTTATCTTGAAATTATAATAATATATTAAAATCGAAATTATAATTTTTTTATTTTTTAATAAAAAAGGTAACAAAAATATATTATTTAAGTATGTTCATTCACCATTTTTTTCATTTGTAGTGACACAGTTCTATAAATTTTCACTTAAAGTAGTTGTTTCCACCTACTAACCCCATTGAGGATTCCTTCCACTTTCATTTCAACCTCAATTCCAATTACTAAGTGAGTCTTTCTTTTTAGTGTGTTCTTTCTCTTTTCCCCACTTTCATTCATTCCGACCACCACTGGAATTCTTTAATTCCTCAATATCTTGATATTTGTTTTCAACTGATATTATTAGTTTATCAAATTGAGACAAACCCACAATTTTATTTAAACCCTTATTCTAGTTATGGGTAATACCAAAAATCTCTTTAAAGCTCCATATATAGTGCCTTTCACTCCATAATTTGGAATGTGTACGGGCATTTGAAACATCCATGTCTGCTTATTCCTTGTTTAAACCTTACTCCTAGCTTCCACTATAATATTTTTCTAGAGTTTATTTGATTTGTTAGTTCCATCAAGGATGAGTTTTTTATGGTTATACAATATAGTTGAAATTATACTCCAATCATTAGTGTGATATCAGGCTTTCTGCTAATCCCATTGAGATAATTCTTCAACTTGTGTTGAAGTTGATTGTTCCTTCTGTCCCCAATAATAATTTTTATTTTTATTATTTGAGGCTTCATCCAAGCCATGTGAACTGTTTAAATTTGAATCATTCATGAAACCTCAATCAGACTGTTCATCATTTTTATTAGTATCGTGATAACCTCAACTTGATACTTTTGGTTCACTAGATTTTAATTCAATATTTTCTTTAAACTTTGGGTTCTCAAGACCATGTGATTAGTCCCTATCAATGTTTCCATCATCCAAAACAAGATAAACTTTGGCTCCTAAGAATCATATCACTGAAACACTAGCTAACCTGTCATGTACCAAGTGGATAAATGAATAAACATCAACCCCTACCATATAATGTACTCCCACTTAATAATGTTATAGAAACCATCCTTGATCTATGTGTTTTTTCAATAGATTAAAACAAAATTATATTATTTGTAACTTTATATACATCACACCTTTATTTCCCTTAATGATTTTAACCACTAAAAACAATCTCAATACATATCATTCTACTCTTATTATCTTAGAACAATGGATCCATGTTTCTTAAATGATTCTTTAATAATGATCTTTTATTGGTTCTAAGAACATACTTTATGTGAATTTATATATTTTATTAAATATAACTATTACTGAATCAAATAGGATGGATATGAATTGAAAATCGATGGATTCTAATCACATTATAAAAGAGTATGAGTATGGAGTGAAATATTTCAACATTTTGAAAAATATAATGCATATGAACCTTCTAAAATCTATTGTTTGTGTTCATGTTGTTTTTATTTAAGACTTTTAACCTCAGTGGACAACTCAGGGGGTGAATTGAGTTTCCAATAAAATTTATGTTTAAAACAATTTAAAGTTTTAAATCCCTATATTTAATAATAATTCATCGTAAAAAATATATTTATATAATTTGATCTTTTAAAAAGATTCTAAAAAGATCAATAAAAACTCAATTAAAATAATTCAAGAACTATTCTAATTTTTGAAACTAATCTACTCATACCAAACACCAAATATAAAACAATAATTTAATTTAACTAACATAGTTTTTTTTATACATTGAAGATAGAAACTAATTTTTTTAATAGAAAAAGTCAAATAGATAAAAGGAAGTAAATAAGTTAAAGAAAATTTAACACAATAGAAAATAAAAAGGGGTTCAGTCTCAAGATGAGTCTTAATCAAGTCCAATTTGAAATCACCTACTACCAAGAAGTTTATTATAATAAATAAACTAATCCATGACCTGGATTGGTTTTTACAAAAAACATCAAAAAAAATCTAGGAACAAAGCCTCTTATATAGAAATACATGGGATAAAACAAGTATAGGTCACACATGACCTCTTCCACAGTTGTTCATGGGAATACAGATGAATAAAATTGAGAGTGATTGTCAAGAACTCTCTAGTTCAATATAGGAAATTTTGTTTAATGGATATACAGAGTGATGTTAAACACAGCTCAAAAATTAAAGTATGAATAGAAAGATACGATATTAGATATGATAAAATATAGTTCAGCTTAATCTGAATTGGGTTAGTTTTTTGGGAGTCTATGAAAATATTCATGAGAATCTTCCACAAGATTTTAACAAAAATATAAGTAAAAAAGTATCATAAATGCTTTAGAAAAATCCTTTTTTCTTTATCAATTTATTATTATTGTATCTTTTCACTCTTTTCATGTATTCAAAAGTAATCCATACACACTCTCTATATGCACTCACGAGGCGGATCTCGAAAATATATAGCATTTTAGAAGATCCAATTATATTTTAAAAAATATTAATAAAGGAATCTAGATCCTCTTAGTATAAAATCCAGAAAGACTGAATTTTTATTTATGTATTTCATTGAGTATTTTTAATAATTATAATTCTTAAATCCATGTGCTTATGACTAACATTAAATTCATAAACTGCCACTGGATAATACTTTTTAAAAATTAATTCTAGATAGCCATGGTAGCTCTACTGATAGTAAATGCCCAGAAAATAGCATCTTGATTTGGTGGTAGCATGATCTAGCTGTAGAACCATTAAACTATATTGGTAGTTATAACATTTCCTTGATGGTTTTATAGAGTGCTGGTAGAAGGTATTAGTGGTAGTATATCTTTATAGTATCAATTTTTGATAGTCATGGTAGCAAGTGGGTAGAAGTGACAAGCAATGGTATAAGTTCTTTATGGTAGCTCCATTCAATGGTAGCATAACCTGATGGTAGCTCAGTATAACTAGTGGTAGATCTTTTTAAATAATGGTAAATCGTAACTAATCTAAATTTTCAAAATTTGGAAAGAATTTGATTTACTATCATAAAACATTAAACTTATTAGAAACAAAACAGTCATGATTTGTGATCATTAAAAGAGGGAGGTTCTCCAAAATATTCCCCATTTTGATGATCATAGTTCATGGAATTTAAAAACCCCTATATAAATCATTAACATAGGAAATAGATGAATAGAATATAGTCTTATTAGCTTAATTAATCCACATGATGCATATATAACCATTTAAGTTATATAAGTACATGGGTGATATTCAATTTTATTATTGATATGGAATGCCATTAATGTATACTCATCCTTTTGGGATTATCAAAAAAGGTAAAAATAATTAGGAACACAACAAATAAAGAACAGAATAATAAATAAAAATAGATTTTTTTCAATAATCATGAAAGGTATATAGTAAATCAGAAAAAGGATAAACAAAATAAAACCATTCCCTATCAAATACTAATCAGAATCTGAGGAACCATCCTTCTTTATGAGAGAGGTATGATCTAATGTCTCTTTTTCTATAGGAGTGGTAGGAGAACCAGAATAGAAGGAAGGTGGAGCTGGTGGTGCAAGTGGCTGAAATAAACTTTCAGGAGCTACTACAGGTCTATGTTGTTGCACAAATTCAATAGTACTGAGGTTGAAGGGGGTCATTAAATTAAAGTAATCTACACACGTATAGAAATGGGTTTATAAATGGATCCAGTAAAGGGAATGTTTGGATGATGATTTGTAGGAGCTATCATTATTGTCCTCATCGTATATATAAAAGGTTCCATCAACTCAATAAACTAAGTGAAAATTATTCCACTATGTTCCATGATTCTGGTGAAGTATAACTTATACTCCATAAAGATCTTGAGAAGAAGAGACAAATCATTCATCTTGTTTAATTTCTCCTTTAAGGCCCTAGTCATAAGAGGAATCCTTAAATTCTCAGCTACGAATTTAAAATAAGTATCCATTTGATTCTATGTATAAATTCTTGAAATATAATTCTCTATATCCGTAGTGATAGTCTCTCTATATGACTCCTAGCCTCATTCAAAAATTCTTTAACAAATTTATAAATATTCTCAATAAGTTATTTTATATGATGGATTTATTCTTGATGAGAATAAATAGAGGCGCCCATATAATCTTGTAGCTTATCTCTTATAATTATTCTAATCAAACCAACATCAACTAAGGAAGGAACGGTAGGTGGAGAACTAGAAGTTGAAGAACCAACTGTAGGAAGTGACTCCAATATCTCTAGAAGATATAGTTGTCTCTCAAAAAATCATCCTCTCATTTCCTACATGATGGATAAAATTTCATCCATCTACTCATCCATCCTTCTATTCACAATTTCTAGTTCTTTCATTTTCATAATCATATTAGGTTGATGTGAGAGATGACTAATGAGAACAACTATTGGGTATCAGCTTCACTTAGTTTGGTTTCCTGAGGATGCGTAGATTTGAGTATCCCACTGAGATCTCAAAAAAACTATACTTAAAGTCATCCAAATCTTATTTAGTCACATAACTTGGAAAAGGATTAGGAGAAGGAGGATGAGATGAAATACTATCTTGTTTAGGAAAGGTAGCTTCTTCATGTCCAGTATCCTCACCATGGTCACTCAAAAGAATAACATCAAACATTTCTGACTGATCAATCCTTTCAACCAATGATCCCTTAGGATATTTCTTAGCAGCATAGATAGAAAGTCCATCATGCTTAGATGGACTACCATTATATTCACCTTTTCCACTATTATCATTAATATTTTCATTATCTCCATTGGAGTTAGGGTAATGAATAACCAGTATCTTAGATCCTAGAGATTGATCCCCCTTATATGGTTCCTTATCTTCATCTTTTTCTAAAACAACTAGTTCATTCCTATGACCAGATTCTTGGTTGGGTGATATATGCTGAGTATAATTGGGCCTGACTTCTCTAGTATACTCACCTGATTTAGTACTACTCTAAGAAGAGTTAAATTGTTCTTTATTATCTCCATTACCATCATATGATCCATATGACACATAAATTACTTCTTTTTAACTCTTAGATGAATACTTGTATAATTGATATTTATTTAACACTTCATTTACTTCAGACTCGTCACATTTTTTAAGTAATATTTTTCTGTTTGGAAGAGAAAGCATAGGACTAACCGGTCTATCAGATACATTGGTACTCTTGACTGCATCAGGGTCACTTCCCACTTATAATGAAATGGGATAAGACTCATCTCTAACATCCTTAGCTTCCTTACTATAAGAAACCTCAATTTCCATATCATGGGAATAAATCACCACTTCATATGGCTCCAAGACAGGGTCAACTACATATCTTTGTCTAATAGGGTGATCAATAGGATTAAATATTTCATAAAACATTTCATTATCGACCACCCATTTTTTTAACCAAGGGTTCTAGTTTATATTCATTATTTTATAGGTTGATTGACTCAGGATAAGTCCACCAGACTTGTTATATTCTATTCACCTTTAGGTAAAAGAACATTAGCTTCTAACAAGACAGAGATCTTCTTAGGATACACCAAGGAATTTTACCTATATGATGGTTTTCAAAGATTGGTCATATGTACCATTAGATATCTACTTAGGTTAATCTTATCCCCCCTTTTTATAATAAATTAGAAAAATATACATTGATACCTAATAATTCTAAATTATTCTTTCCTAGAACAAAGAATATATTGGATAAACTAAAACAACAATTGAAATTCCCTACACAAGTCCACTACAGATAGTCTTCATATATTCACATTCCCAATAATCTCTATTAGGAAATCCTCAATAAAAATATATTCACTAATGTGAAATTAACCTTTATAATCTTTATATATACATCGGTGAGGAATGTTCAAGAATTTGGACCACTACTTTGATGAAAACACAAGCTTTATTCCATATATCACTTTTTTAATCATATCTTTATTTTCTATGAACACAAAATCTATAAATAGATAGAATTGGTGAACCACCCTAGGATATAATGGTTATTCATTCATCTATAACCATTTGATCCATCCTTATATCTAGATCACTTTCAGAAAAAGTGACTTACTTGAGACAAACAATTCATCATTTATTTCCTTTTTAGCAATGATAACTCATGACATAAGCTTTATATTATTTGGATCGAATGTATGAATAGATTATACTCTTGATTTCTTCAAAGGACATGGAACATTAATTAAAACAGCTAGATTTTTCACACACACCATTTTTAGAAATATTTGAATGTGGAAGGCTGATAGCATATAAGGGTCGATGGATAAAAGGAGAAGGCAATAGATTTAAATGGAGGAACTCATAAGAAGGAGATTCTCTAATTCATATTTAAGGAAATCTGTCATTTAAGTATTTCAAAATTTGAAGAAATATTTTAAATAAATATAATAAAATTTTATAAAAATAATAATTCGAATTCAAAGTTAGTAATGGTAGAAAAAATGAATGGAAGTACATGGGATGGTAGGTCCCAACGGTAGTGCTCACAGAGTCATGCAATGGTTATAATTCAATGGTAGCATTATTATAGTAGAATACCAATGGTGTCACACAGTGGTCTCATACTAATAGTAGTATTATGATGGTATAAAGATTCATGGTAGCATAGATTATAGTACAGAGCTAATGATAGCATGTGATGGTATTATTTCACAATTGATCTTTATAGTAGCATGATAAATAGTAGATCAAATGAATGTTTATACTAATGGTATATCAGACATAGTAGTATCATCCTAGATATTTTTCAAAAAGATAGAACATAACTTTAATAATAAAAGTATAATCATGGTTTATCATTCAAATTTCATGTCTGATATAGATTATTATCTCAAAGTTCAATTTATTGATTAATATGTGAGCAAGATGATGTTCAGATCCAATTAATTCAAGATTTATATCACCTTCTTGAAACTTATCTCTCGATAAGTGATTTCTTATAATAATATGTTATGTACTAGAATGAGATACAAGTTTCTTATAGATATTTAACATACTTTTATTATCACATTTTATAGGGACTTGTCAAAATGGATATCCACAATTTAGTAAAGTGTGTTTCATCCACAAAATCTATGAACAACAACTTCCTATAGCTATGTACTCAACTTTAGTAATGGATAATTATAAAGAGTTTTATTTCTTACTACAAAAATTAACTAGAGACTTGCCTAAAAAGTGAAATTTTCCAGAGGTTATTTTTCTATATAACTTATAACCACAAAAATCAGCATCTGAATAACTCACTAAATCAAATGATTGTCCTCTAGAATAGAACAGACCTAATTTGGTTATATTTTTTAGGTATTTATAAATTTTTTTGACAAAAACTAAGTTTGATTCATTTGGATTTTCTAAAAAATGGGCACACATACACACAGTAAACATTATATCAGGCTAACTAGCAGTTAAGTATACTAAGCTTCCAATCATACCTTTATAAGTGGTTTGATAAACTAACTTTAAAATTTCATCAAGATATAATTTTCAACTAGTAATCATGGGAGTATCACTACCTTTAGTATTATCCATGCCAAAACATTTTAATAGATATTCAGTGTACTTTTTTTATTTAAAATAATTCCATATTTATTTTGAAAAATATGAAAACCAAGAAAGAATTTAAGTTCTCCAATCAAACTCATTTCAAATTCACTTTGCATAATTTTTTAAAAAACTATACAAAAACAATTTCTTGAAGATCCAAAAATAATATCATCAACATAAAGTTTTACTACTAAAACATCATTTAAAATTATTTTAATAAATAAATTAGGGCTAAAAATTACTTTGTTAAAACCTTTTGAAATTGGGAATGAGATGTACTCATCATCCCAAGCTCTAGAAGATTTCTTTAAACCATATAAATATTTTTTTAATTTAAAAACATTATTTGTAAAGAGAGGTTTTCAAATCTTTGGGGTTGTTCATCAACACCATTCTAAAAAATAACCATTTAATAATTCACTATTGACATCCATTTGATATAGTTTAAAATTTAAATGTGTTTCATAGGCAATAAATAGTCTAATGGATTCAAGTATAGCTACTAGAGGAAAATTTTATCTAGAGTCAATACCTTCTTCTTGACTATATTCGTGTATAACTAATCCGGATTTATTTCTAATTATTTTTCCTAGATCATCAACCTTGTTTCTAATCACCCATTTAGTTCCAATAGTTAGGTAGTATTTGGGTCTTTCAACTAGTTCCTAGAATTATTTTCTTTTAAACTAATTTTAACTCTTCTTTCATTTCCATTACCCATAATTCATCATCTATTTATTCTACGATGTTCTTAGGTTTAATCAATGAAAATAAATCTTTATGTTCAACTTTTTTTCTAATAGAATATCTTTTCTAAGTTCCTTTATATATTTCTCCTATAAATGAATCTAAGTTATGATACCTATGAGCCCTAATAGATTTAGAGAGATAAGTAAAATATACTTCATTATCTTCTACAGGTTCGGGTTTAGGTTTTTCATTAATACTGGAAGAGTTTCTTACATGAGGTCTTATAGAATTTTCACCAGGTTAAGAATTTATGTCTAGACTATAAAGGTCATCCCTTATATTTTCTAAAGAGTTATTTGGCTCATGTTGATATGTTTCCTCAAACTTTAAATGTACACATTATTCTATAATCTTAGTCCTTTTATTAAACACAATGTATGTTTTACTACTTTTAGAATTTCTAAGGAATATTCCTTCATCACTTTCGAAAGAAAAATTTTCCAAATTATCTTTTTTATCGTGTACAAAGACATTTCATCAAAAATATCTGAAGTAATTAACCTTTGGTTTTATACCATTCCATAATTCAGAAGGGTTATTCTTTAAAAGTGGTCTAATTAACACCCTCTTAAATATATAACAATATGTATTCACATGTTCTTCTAAAAAATAAACAGCTAAAACATACTCATTGAGCATGGTCCAGATAACTTCTTGAAGGGTTATCTTTATTCTCTCTATAACAATATTCTATTATAGGGTCCTATGAAAAAAAAGTTATGATTATATCCATGTTGTGAGAATAATGATTCAAACTCATGATTTTCAAACTCAAGTTCATGATTATATCATAGGGTTTTATTTCTAATACCACTAAGATTCTCTACAAATTTATCATATTTTAAAAAAAATGAAATAAATTCACTATTATGTACAAAGCAAAACAACCATGTATATATTGAGTAAACATCCACTATAATATAGTCATAATGCTTTCCTACTAAACTAGAAAATCTAGGGGTCCAAACAAGTCCATGTGAACCAACTCTAAAGGTTGAGAATTTGACATTTATTTATTTATTTTTAAAGAAATTTTATTCTACTTTCCCATTTGATAGATATTACATTATTTGTTTATTAGAAATTATAGTTTGGGTAGATACTTAGCTAAACATTTCCTAGTTAGCCTTCTGAGTGAGTGAAAATTTCAATGGTCAAGTACACTATTCCAAATATATGATTCGTTGTGAAAGGAACATAAATAAGAAAAATTCTGATAAAATAAGAAAACTAAATCTACACTATAAACATTATCATGTATCATAGAACTAGTAACTAAATCATACTTGGAATTAAAAACATTACAATCATTATTTTCAAACTTAACATGAAAAGCATCATCAAATAACTGTGAAATGCTAAGAAAATTATACTTTAATCCATCAAAAAATAAAACTTTATAAATTTAAATAGTATTACAATTACCAATTTCATTGAGACCAATTATCTTCCCTTTGGAATTTTCACCAAAGGTGACATGTCCACCATCAACTTTGATCAAATTTTTTGAAGATAAAGTAGTTTCTAGTCATATTTTTGGAACATACATTGTCTAAATACCATAAGTATTTAATTAAACATTTTAAAGAATGCCTTCTATAAGAAATATGTAAACTAGAAATGATTTTGGTATCCATATTTTCTTGGGTCTAAAAATTTTAGTAATAGGGGCTTTAGGAATCCATAATTATTTAAACAATTTCTTACAAGTAGAACTAAGAATTTCATAAATAAAAACCTTATTAGGTATTTTTGAATAAGAACTACTAAATAAATTAGTAGAACTATAACTTGGGAAAAACTTATAAATACTTCCATGTCCAAGTTTAATCCAATTCCAATGGTATACTTAGTTAAAGTTTATTTTCTAAGAATTTGGGTTAATGTTTTCCTTCTATTAGTAAACCTCTCTAATTCTTTATTCAATTGGTCATGTGATAATTTCAGTTCATTATTTTCTATAATTAGTTGATAATTCTTATATTTATCTATTATAGAATCATTTTTAATATGAGTAGAAAGAGCAAGATTATTCCTTAAACTTTTGTATTTATCCTTTAATTCATTAAATGTTTCTTCCAACATGTTACATTACTCTAATAATTCACAACTCGATATATATTCAACATCATTTTCATTCTGAAAAAGTTTGTAAATATGAGTAGGAGATGTAGGAAAAATATTTTATACCTCGGATTTTTTTTCATAAAAAAAATATATTGGTTATATCATTTTTTTTCTTCTCTTATTGAGTCTAAATTGCTTGAGCTACCCTATGAGGAACTCCAAGTGGATTTCATATCCTTTTATATTTTCTATCTTTGCCCTCATACTTTTTTTATATTTTATCTTAGCACAATATTCTTTAATGTGGCCTTTTATCTTAAATTTTTATCATATTATTTCATTATCTTAATCATACTTTCTCTAATATTTTCTCCAATTTCATCTGTTAAAATATTTACTTTAGTAATTGGATTTCTTAAAAGACTTCTTCTTTTTATAAAACTTCTTGAATCATCTAGCCAAGTGAGTTGTCTCTTATTCACTATCTGATGATGATTCACCGTCATTAAAACTTTCATCCTTGGTATTTTCTATTTTTCTTTGAATCATAAGTCTTAAAGGATACTGCCTTTTTTATTGGTTCATCATCTTATTCTTTGTTCACTTTGAGTTGATTATCATACATCATGATATTTTAACTAGTAACTTACTTATGTCATATGATTAACTTTTTAAAACTTACGTTCCTCTCCATATGTCTAGTAAACTTCATAGAAGTATCATTACTTGATCGTTAATATCAATAGTCTTACCAATAGAATTCATTACATTAAAAATCTCATTTAAGCGTATTTATTTATAATTAGTTGTTTCTTCATGAGAAACATCTATTTTCTCCCAAATTTCAAAATTAGTAGTTAAAGAATATATTATATTGAATTCTTTATATCCTAAGAAACAATATTTGTCATTTATAGATTTATAGTTATAAGCATAGAAAATCATAGTAGCATCACTCCAATCTATTCTATGAAATTTAGGTAATTCATATTTATCCTCAATAAAATTCCAAATATCAAAACCCATGATCTCTATATTAATTTTAAATTAAATATTCCATTTAGAATAATTATATCTATTAAAATAAGAAGGTTGATTAGTGGTAGTTCCTTCTTTTCTATTGTTATCCATAAAGAATTAAATTTATATAAAATAGAAATTTAGGATCTTTAAATGCAACAAGATCACAGTTAAGAAATATTTTAAAATTTTCTCTCATACCAAATGTTGATCCCAGTGGATAACTCGAGAGACGGGTGGATTGAGTTTCCAATAAAAAAATTGTTTAAAAAAATAAAAAATTTAAATCCCATAATTTAATAAATATTCCCAGAAAACAAAAATAATAGATTTATATAAATAATCTTTTAAAAATATTCACAAAATCTCAATAACAGTTCAATTAAAATAAATTGTAAAATATTATAATTTTTGAAACTAATATATTCATATCAAACATAGTATATCAAACAATAATTTAAGTTAACTATTAGAGTTTAATTTTTTTAATAAAATATAGATAGAAAATAGTTTTTTTAATAGAAAAATAAGAGAGATAAATAGAAATAAATTAGTTACAAAGAAATGTACTAAATTTTAAATTAACAAGGGGTTTGGTCTCAATACAAGACTTAATCCCCTCCACATGGAAATAAACTGCTTCCAAGTAGTTTATTATAATAAATAAACTTATCCAAAACCTAGATCAGGTTTTACAAACAACAGTACACAAATATATCCAAGAAAAAATCCTATTCAATAATTATACATGGGATAAAACAAGTACAGGTTACACAGGACCTCTTCTACATCTTTTTGCGGAAATAAATACAAATAAAAATGATAGAGTGTGTCCAGTACTATACAATTTGTTATAGGATACTGTGTATCATGAATATACATATTAATGTTAACCACAACTCAAAAAGTAAAGTATGAACATAAAGAGAATATATTAGAGATGAGAAAATGTGGTGTAGCTTAATCATAGTGGGTTTGGTTGTCTAGGAGTCTCTAAAAATATTAGTTATAAGATTCAATAAGGTTTCCACAAAAAGTTTAGTAAAATATAGTATCATAAATTCTTTAGGAAATCCTTTATTCTTTGTTAGTTTAGTAATGTCCCAGATTCAAGTGCTGCCCAAGGGTGCCCTGAACACGATTATTCACCTGACCTCAATCACATTTCCCCAAATTCCAGAGGTTTCCTACTAGCAGAAAATTCCAAGGTGTGATATTAGAGAAACTATGCCCTCATTGGTAGAGTACACACAGTGGAATCTAAATAGTAAACAATAGACCAAGCAATAATACCAAACAGAAATAAACAGTGGAAGACTAAAATTAAATCCAATAGAAACCACAATATATATATATATATATATATGTGTTTCGTGGCATGTGTATCTAAGAAAATAGTCAAACAATTCACAATATTGGAAATATAATACAATCCAAAAGAAGGAAAAAAAGTAAGTAAACTCCAACAGCATCACAAGCCACAGTATGGTCTCTTGCTCTCCAGCTCCAACATACAGTAATCAAGTACCAGATGAAGAAGGGAGCTTTCCCTTATCCATACCTGCAATCATATAATCTGTTGGGGTCCAAAAGTATGACCCAAACATAGTGTGAGACAAATCCCCATAGGCAACCACCAAAAGATCTATGCCTAACTGTCAATGAATTTATATAGTTGGTAATATTAAAAATAAAGTAATAAACTAGGAAGTACTCAAAAGTAAACAATCTTATAGTTTTCAATTACATTCATTTACATTTATTATATAATATGTTGAATTATGTAAATCATGGGATCTATCCTAATCTCTATATCCCCTATATGTATAAAAAAATATATGTCTCAGAAGACCCTCTAAACAATCAAGTAAGACTAAGTCTAACACTAGTAAAAACACCTTTTTTACATTGGTTTTTTAGCTTTTTAAAGTCATCTTTGAGGCAACGTTATTGCGTGAAATGTTAAAAATATGATTTTTTTTATTTCGGTTATTTAATAAATGATGTTAAAAATGGGGTTTTATAGTTTTTAACATCAGTTTTTAAAAAACTGACGTGAAATACCTTCTGTAAATGCTGTTAAAAGTCATTTTTTACATTGGTTACTTAAAAATTGAGGTTAAAAGTCATTTTTAATGTCAGTTTTTAAATAACTAATGTAAAAAATGTTTACCATCTTGTAGATAATTTCCTAATATTTAATTTTATAGGTTGTAGATATCAAACGGAGTAACATATCAAAAGTTATGACCATCAGAAGTTTGATATATTTTTTTCAAGGAAAGATTGAATGAGCCAAATGTAGCATTGTCTTAGAAGGAATTTTAGAATCTGAAGGAGGATTTTTATTTTTAACATGATATAAATAATTATAAATCATTATAATAAAATAATATTCATTAAATGGTATATCAATTAAGAAAAATACTCATAAAAATATAAATCATGGAAAAATAATTAAAAATACCTTGATGATATCACGGAAAAAAGAAATAGTGGATTCACATGGAAGATCAAACAAGTTGAGTCATTGGAAAGATTATGGTTGAATGAAATGATCATTAAATGGTACATCAATTAAGAAAACAAATCATAAAAACCATAAATCATGGATATATAATTAAAAATACCTTGACGAGATCGTGGAAAAAAGAAATAATTGATTCACATTGAAGATCAAATGAGTCAAGTTGGGGGAACGATGATGTTTGAAAGAAATTATCATTAAATTAGGATATTAAAATAATTAAAACATATAATTAAGACAATAAAAGAAAACGTCGTATTAAAAATTTTAGGCAGTAATTGGAAATTTCGATGCTGCGATGTAAAAAAATTGAAATTTTGCATCGGTAGGATATTAAAATTATATTTCAAGTCGGTTTTATGATAACCGTGGTGAAAAGATATTAAAATTTTCACTTATTCTTCATGTAGTTTATTATATAACCAACATGAAAATTTAATTTTTATCACTTTTTCACATTGGTTATTTAATAATTGATGTGAAAAATCAATTTTCTTGACTTTTTCACATTGGTTATTTAATGACCGTTGTTAAAAGGTATTTTTCACTTTTTTTGTTAAATAAATGATGTGAAAAATGTTTAAAAACATGTATTTCATTTCCCAATATTCTATTTGATAGGTCACAGTTCTCAAATAGAGTTATAAATTAAAATTTATGGCCTTCATAAATTTCTCTTCCCTAAGTCTTTATTTAGAGATGACCAACTTCTGATGTCCATAACTTTTGATCTGTAACTCCATTTGAGCTATGTCACCTATAAAATCGATGCTTGGGTAATGAAATATATGTTTATAAAAAAAATTAATGTTATTTATTAAATAAATTACGTGAAAAAGTCATGAAAATTGATTTTTCACTTTGGTTATTTAGAACTGACATGAAAAGGTGAAGAAAATAGATTTTTCATGTCAGTTATTATATAACTGACATGAAAAATAATAAAAAATGGATTTTCACATCATTTATTATATGACCAATGTGAAAAATCATCAAAAATGGATTTTCACATCTATTATATAATAACCGATGTGAAAAATCTATTTTCATAGATTTTCACATCGGTTCTAAAAAACCTACGTTAAAAATAGTTTTTGAACTAGTGCAAGATTGTGATTTGGCTTAGCAGACTAATCACAATCATTCAATTATTCAAAAACAACCCTATAGGAATGTTTTCATGGTCTAACCCCTTTGTTTTAACATAGCACCAATCCATTAAATAATGACCCCCTATGAAGATCTCACGGTATAACCCCTTCGATCTAACATAGCACTAATCATTTACAAATGACCACCTGGGAAGATCTCACAGTCAATACCTTTAGGTCAACATGACATCAATAAAATTATATATGTCCTCCTGGGTAGCTATCATGGTTAATACCCATGGGTCAACATAGAATAAGGTAATTATAAATGACCACTTGGGTATCTCTCATAGTAAATACCATTGGGTTAATCATCTACACCAAGGATCACACGGTCCTATGTAAACAATCTGGAAGTCCCCTCAGTCTTCCTATTCTAAGGCTCTCATGGTGCATTGTAAAAATGTAGTAGCACACATATCTTTTCAAAATAACTCATGTAATATAAATCTACTACATGGGTAAACATTCACAATGCATATCACATGAATTTAATATAATCAATCAAACTCCATCCTAATCAAACCAATCATGGAAAACAAGGTATGCAGGAAACCTGGACCAAATGGTCATAGATAGTCAATCAAGGGAAATGCACCCATGGGGTATCCCAGAAACAAGGTATCTAATCTTATGAATAATCAACAACCCATTATCAGTAAATCAAACCATAGCAGGTAATAAACATGGTAAAATTCCAAATCAATCAATACCCCAAATGTGGTTATGAGGAACTTTTAGCATATATAATCCCAAGAAAAACAACTAAAGGAAAAAACATTCTACCTCGATGTCATATAATCAATATACTTGAACATCATCCCTTGAATCTACATAGAAAAGTGTAGATCTACAAAAAGGTAAAAAACAACCAACCTTTAATAACTCAGAAGATAAGATGAATAAGGAATAAATGATCTATAGGAATTGAGAACTCACCGGTGGGATACCAATGCACTTGACGGTGTCTCAATCTGATCTTGGATAGAGAATCGGGGGGTTTGATCTTTGTTTGTTGTTCCCAAGTGCACCTATAAGAAAAATGAGAAGAAGAAGTCATTTACCAACATGAGATGCAACCCCGCTCTAATATATCAAATAAAAATAAAAGTAAATGGCATGTTCATTAAAAATACACAACGTGTAGTGGTCTTAACTGGCCCCTAACTTAAGCAGTCTTCCAGGTCACCACACAGACATGTACTTGTCCGTTACACAGCCAGAACACGATAGTACATGGAAAAATAAGTACACTCCATGTACTTAAAAGTACATGGCATGCACTTAGAAAAAACCTCTTTCTTCCTTTTTCCTCAAACAACCAAAAAATAAATCCATACCTGAAATGAAGATATCTATTCTTACAAACTTTCTCCCTTAAAGTAATTCATCCCCAAATTTCCCTTCCAAGGGTGGTGAAGAAGAATCTGTGAACAACTCTGACCATTGTGATTGTACGTCGTCCTCTATCTCTCAAGTCTCATCTTGCACTCATGTGTGATGCCATGGCACCCATACTAGAGGAACAAACCGACCATGGATAATTTTTATACTATGATCCACAATCTAAATTGGGTGCTCCTCGAAGGATGCATCTACCTCCAACTCAGCCTCCTTGGGTTGAAAAACATGAGATGGATCTGAAAAGTAATCTCATAGATGAGAAACATGAAAGACATCATGCATAGCCTGGTACCTCATAGGTAACTATAACGGATAGTCAACCATCCCGACTCTCTGAAAAACCTCAAACATCCTGATGTATCTCGGTGAAATATTTACCTATCTTCTAATACTCTTATGTCCCAACCTCGGTGTGACACATTGGGAAACCTGATCTTTGACCTTGAACTCTAGAGGTCATCTCCATCGATTAGCATAATATTTCTAGAAAGATCGTGCATAATCCATCCACTTCAAAATCAACTCCACCTACTCAGTGGTCTTCTATACAAGACAAGGTCCTATCATAGCTACCTCTTCTACCTCCAGCCAACATAGAGGTAATTAGCATGGCCTACCATACAAAGCCTCATAAAGATTTATCTAAATCATTTCCTAAAAACTATTATTGTAGGTAAACTCCACTAGGGGTATGTGTCTCTCCCAAGAGCACTCAAAAACTAGGACACATGCTCGAAGCATGTCCTCCAAATCCTAAATTGTGTGCTTGGACTAGCCATATGTCTAGGATGGTAAGATGTACTCAAAAGTACTTATGTACCCAAATCCCAATGTAGTCCCTTATAGACATAAAAAGTAAACTGATCATCCCTATCTGAAATGATAGAGTGTAGAACCCAATGAAAATGTACTATCTCTCAGATGTATAACTTTCCAAGCTCATCAACACTGAATGTTTCCTTGATTGGTAAGAAATGTGAAACATTCTTGAGTCTGTCAACAAAAACCCATACATCATCATTTCTTCAAGATGACCTCGGTATACCCATCATAAAATCCATCGCGACATCATTCCACTTCCACTTAGTAATGGGTAACTACTGTAATAGCCCAGTCAGTTGTAGATACTCTTCCTTCACCCACTAATAGGTGGAACATATCATAAAAAAATAGCTACATCTATCTTTATGCCTGGACACCAATACAAATGATGTAGGTCTCGATACATCTTAGTGACACTAGGATGAATTGCCCATATGGAGGCATGAAAATCTTGCAAAATCTCCTCGCGTATGTCTACTAAAACCCATATTTGCCCATGAAAACGCAAAACCACATCCTTTCCTATGGTCTACCTAGGAGTAGGTTCCTCTCCCGACACACTCTCCCGTAGGACTAGGCCTTCAGAATATGATAGCTTCCTCATTCGTACTCGATCCAAAAGAGTAGAGGTAACATCTATAGAAGAAAGAAATGTCTGCCCCTATTCCTATGCACCTCCAAATGCATCTCAGAGAACATATCCATAATTTTTCACTCACTATTGGACTCTTGAACTGCTTGTATCTAAGTTCTCCTACTCAATGCATCGTCCACTATGTTTCCTTTTCCAAGCATATAGGCAAGCTCAAAGTCAAAGGACTAAAGGTACTCAACCCACCTTCACTGTCTCAAATTCAGATCATGTTGATTAAAAATATACTTGAGGATTTTGTGGTCAGTTTATACTAAAAAATTCTCCCCCAAAAGACAATGTCTCAAAAAGCATAAAGAATGTGAAATTGTAGCTAACTCGAGAGCATGCGTCGGGTAGTTCCTGTCACGTAGCATCAAATGCCAAGACCCGTACGCAATGAATACTCTCCCCTAAATAAGCACTACTCTCATCCCGATATCAGAGTCATCATAGTAAATAGTGTAATCTTTCCCAACTCCAGAAAAATTAGTATTGGTGTGGAAGTCAATCTACCTTTCAGCACTTGAAAGGCTGAATCGCAGTAATTTGTCCACAAGTACATCACACCCTTCTTAGTCAGGCACCTCAGTGGCGCTGCTAAGCATGAGAAGTCTTGAATAAAGCATCTTTAGTAACCATCCATCCCTAAGAAACTTCGTACCTCAAATAAGTTCTTCGGATGCTCCTAGGAAACTAATGTACTCACTTTCTCTGGGTCTACTGATACTCCTGTCTATGAGATAACATGGCCTAAGAAATGAATCTTGTCCATAAAAAAGTGGAATTTTGAGAGCTTGGAATATAACTGATTCTCTATTAGTGTAAAAAATATGATCTCAATATTGATGTCATGGTCATGTCGAGTGTGAGAGTACACCAAGATATCATCCATGAAGACTACCGCAAAATAATCCAAGTAAAGATGGAACACTCGGTTCATCGGTGCCATGAAAACTTCCAGCACATTTTTGAGACCGAACGATATAACCAAATACTCATATATACTATACCTACTCTAAAAGAATGTAATAGGTATATCTGATGTTCTAACACATAAATAATGATATCCAGATCTCAAGTCAATATTCAAGAAAACTCGGGCTTCTCAAAGATGATCAAAGATATCATCAATCCTTGGCAAGGGATATCAGTTCTTGATTGTCCACTAGTTCAGCATCTGATAATCCATGCAAAGTCTGAGGGTACCATCTTTCTTCTTCGCAAGAAGGATAGGGGAACCCCAAGGAGAAGTACTGGGTCTGATGAAACCCTTTTCATTCAACTCTTCTAACTGCTTCTTGTGCTCCTGTAACTATGGTGTAGCCATTCTATATAGATAAATGGACACCAATGTTGCTCCTAGATCAAGCTCAATAGAGAAATCCACCTCTCGATCTAGAGATAAACCTGAAAATTTTTCTAGAAATTCACCTCTAAAATGATCCACCACTAGAGGAAATTCCATTTGTGAAGTCCCTTGATCATCCAGATATAAACTAGAAATCTGAGTTATTATTCTTTCAAATCCATGATGCTTGAGCCTAGATATACTCACCTGGACATCCCATTCTCCCTTGTGTAGAAAAACTCCTCCCTCTAGTGATGTAAAACTCACACTATGGCGATAGTAGTAAAACAATCCCCGAAAGGAGACTAACCAGTCCATTCTGAAAATGAAATTAAAGCCTGTAATCTCTAGGACATAGAGGTCCCACAAGAAGTGACACCCACCAACCTCAAGAGGCCACTCCTTTCACTAATGTACACTAGCCATCCTAATCCCCAACGGAGTGTCTAGCATCATAACATTATCAAAAGTAAGGATATAGATCCCAATGCTCTCTATAATGGAAAAAATATGAAACTATAGGAATACCCTATATAAAAAAGAGAATAAGCTAAAACTGGGGAAACTAGAATCATTCCTCTAACCATAGAGGGTTCGAGATCCTGCTCCTGCTGGGTCTATTCCATCACAAAAGTCTGACATGTACGGCGGCCTTGCGACCCTACCTGAAAACCCTGAGCTCCACCCTATTGTCACTGAAAACCTATCATCTGGATACCAAAACCATGACCACCTACTCAACCTAAAAACCCCAATTCCCTAACTGATAATAAACTAGTGGTCTTGCTCCTTATCATGGATTCATAACATATACCCTCTCACTCACTGCTGGTGAGAAATTCCTACAAAAACTCTGAAGATTACTCATCTTTCCACAAGATTGGCACTCAACTGGGTCTCTCGGGTACTAAGGTCGTGTGTTCCCACTCTTCCTACACTAGTATCACCTCACCTGGCTACCTGAAGATACATCCTGTTAAATATCCCTACAACGCTTCCTGCTATTGGTCAAAATAGTACCAACCCCGGATATTGAACCACCCTGGATCATGGCTCCAAACTCCCTTAGATTGTGCTCAGTAATTTGCACTTTATTTACTATAGAAGCCACCAAATTCAGCCTAAAAAATCACCTATGATCATATTTCTTACCTAATTCCATCTTCAAATATCCTAGCCATTAATAACTCATCACCTCCCAAAACAGGTGTGAATTACTGAAGCTCTACAAATAGAGAAGAATAATTCATAACTGAAAGAGCACCCTGATCCAAATGCATGAACTCCCAGGCTTAGTCATCCCTCAACGTCTCAGGGTAGAAGTAATCATATAAGTTCCTCTAAAACTCTTCCCAATTCATATCTCAATGATGTCTCTCCTGTGAGATAACATCCCACCATCTCTCATAGGAATCATGTACCATGTAAGTTGCGAGCTTCACCCCCATCTCAGGAGGTGTCTCTAGATGCTCGAAGATAAAAAGAATGGCCTCCAACTATGACTATACAGCCTGTGGTCCCTCATCCTCTGAAAGAGTGGGTGGATACTATTTCTAGAACACCTGTGTCAGCTCTTCCATAGTCGGGGAAAGATGTGGTGCTCCCTGAAAAGTCTACATAATCCTCATAAAGCCTTCACAGAACTGTGAATCAACACCTGCATCAGTTATAACAATCGGTGCCAAAATAGGCACAGTGGGAGGATCTATTGGTAGTCCCAGATCTACCATTTCTGGTGTTTGATCATCATCCTATACCTGGCATACAACCGAATGACGTCTTGGTGGCAAGACTCTGCATGGTCAAGCACACACCTTAGTATGATATTAAAGGAATCACAACTCAGAAGTGAAAGTACTGAATAGGTGAAAGAAAACATTAAAGTTTTACAAAAGAGTGTTACATATCATATAGAACCACTACATGGTGTGTTTTCTTTAAGCCTTAACATGGGTGTGTACCCCTGCCAACCTGGTTGTGTAACACCCCATACACACAACGTGTTTCTCTTAAGACACGACGTGTACTTGAATATTCATTCCTTCCCAAGTACTTATGCTTGGCTAGAACAAAATGGTTCTAATGGTGTAACACTACATTGTGTGTTCACCCTAGACAGGGTGTGTACAACCTAAGTTCCATCAACCCATGTTTTTAGTCACACGGCTGGATACATGGCTGATTACCACACAACATGTACACCCAGTACATGGTGTGTTCTATGAAAGTTTACCAAAACTCATGTCTCTACTCACATAGTCAGTCACATGGTCAGGTACTACACAGTGTGTATATACAGAACACTACATGTACTTAAGAAAAAGTTATTTCTTCTAGAACAGAAGAACACATGGCATGTGATCATAAGATCACAAGTCGTGTTTTCTGGGTTTTCTATATAGTAAGCCTCTAAAACATCCATGTAACCCCCAAAATCATGAAATTTGGCCAGGGAATTCCACATTCTGATTCGTGAGATTCCATGCTCCCTGTGAATCAAAGTTTTTAATCCTTAATCATATTATATCTTAACCAAATTCAATTATAGTTTGAACATGATCCACAAAATTCCAATCCAAGAGGGCCCATACACCTCAGGGACCAAAGATTGGCGTCCATCCAAATTAAACTTTACATATACCAATACCCTATCAAAATAGTAGGTATTTATATCATGACATCTATCACAATAGTATGCATATTTATAATAACATCTATCACAACATCATGAAATCAGTAATGCACCCTAAATGGAATGAAAATAATGCATGATATGTGATCTCTGGAAAGTTATAATATGATGCATTATATGGCATACCCTCATCTCAAGGGGTTGGAAAAAAAATAGAACCATAATGATATCAATTATAATAGCACAAAATAATTGAGTCACCCAACGGTGAAATCAAATCAATTGTAACAATTTCAAAACCAAAAAAATGAAATATTCGAGGTAACTAGGCTTTTCCCTATACATGGGTTAGCTACTCCCCAGAAAAACTTATTATCAACTACCTATTCCTTCCTATCCCAGTCTATTGGCTCCAAATAGTAAGGAAAATTAGAAGAAAAAAACTCCTTTTCTACCACTTTGTAATGTCCTGTATCCGGGTGTCTTCCAAGGGTACCCTGAACCCGGTTGGTCACATGACCTCAAGTGCATTTCCCCAAAAGCCAGAGGCTGCCGACTAGAAGCAAGGGCCAAAGTGTGATATTGGAGAAACTATTCAATCATCGGGAGAGTATACATAGTAGAATCTAAATAGTTAACAATAGCAGAAGCAATAATACTAAACAAAAATAAATAGTTGAAGATTAAAAGTAAATCCAACAGAATCCACAATATATATATATATATATATGATGCATGGCATGTGTATCTAAGAAAATAGCCAAAAAAGTCACAATGATGGAAATACAATAAAATCCAAAATAATTAAAAAATTCAAGTAAACTCCAATAGAATCTCAAGCCTCATCTTGGTCCCATGCTCTCCAACTCCAACATACAGCAATCAAGAACCTGATGAAGAAGGGCACTTGCCCTTATCTATACCTATAATCAAATAATCTATTTGGGTCCAAAAGCATGACCCAAAAAGGGTGTAATAAAAATAATAGTAGGAAACCACCAAAAGATCTATGCCTTACTATCAGTGAATATATAAAGAAGGTAACATGAAAAATGATGTAATAAACTACAAAGTACTCAAAATTAAATAATCCTACAGTTTTCAATTACATTCATTTACATTTATTATCCAATCTTTTAAATCTTGTAAACCTTAGGATATATCCTAACCTATATATCCCCTATGTATGTAACAAAATAGATGTATTAGAAGACCCTCAAAACTTTCAAGTAAGACTGAGTCCATGCTTGTTCTTAGGATTGGAAGACTCATCACAATGATTCAATTATTCAAAAACAACCCTCTAGAAAATCTCTCATGGTCTAACCCATTTGGTTTAATATATCACCAATCTAATAAATAATGACCCTCTGGGAATCTCTCATGGTCTAATCCCTTTATTCTAACATAGCAATAATCATTTACAAATTACCACCAAGGCAGTTCTCACAGTCAATACCCCTGGGTCAACATGGAATCAATAAAATTATAAACGACCACATCGATAGCTCTCACGGTCAATACACTTGGGTTAACATATCATAAGGTAATTATAAATGACCACCTGGGTATCTCTCATGGTCAATACCCCTGGTTCAATCATCTATATTATGGCGCTCATGGTCCAGTGTAAACAATCTATAATTCCCCTCAATATTCCTGGTCCAAGGATCTCACGGTGCATTGAAAAAATATAGTAGGACGTATATCATATCAAAACATCTCATGTAATCTAAAACTACTACATGGGTAAACATTTACAATGCATATCACAAGAATTTCATATATTTAATAAAACTCCATCCTAATAAAACAAGGTATGGAAAACAAGGTATGCCTCATTGGAAACCTGGACCAAATGGTCATAGATAGTCAATCAAGGGAAATATGCCCATGGGGTGTCCCATAAACAAGGTATATAACCTTATGCATATGCAAAAACCCTTTATCATTCAATCAAACCACAATAGGTAATAAACATGGTTAAATTCCAAATCAAGCAATACCCCAAACGTGGGTATGCAGAACTTTTATCATATATAATCCAAAGATGAACAACAAAAGGCACAAACCACCAACCTTAGTGTCGTACGATCGATATACTTGGAAGTCATCCATTAAATCATCCTAGAATAGAATAGATCTATAAAAAGGTAAAAAATTATCATCCTTGAATAACTCAGAATAGGTGAGGAATTTGAAATAAAGGCTCTAGAGGAATTTATAACTCAACGGTGGGATTCCAACGCAAATGACAATGTCTTTATCAGCACTCAAATGGAGAATCGGGGGTTTAATCTTCGTTCACCATTCCCAAGCGCTCATGTACAAAACATAAGAAGAATAATTCATTTATGGACATTAGATGTGACCCCACTATGATATATCAAATAAAAATAAAATTACACCATGTAGTGGCCTTAACTGGCCCCCAACATAAACGGTCTTCCAGGTCACTACACAGCCATGTACTCAGCCATTACGTGGATAGAACACGGAGGTACATAGAAAACTGGGTACATGGAATGCACTCAGAAGTACATTGTGCGTACTTAGAAAAAAAACACTTTCTTCCCTTTTCCATAAAACAACCTAAAAACAAGATCCATACCTGAAATGAAGATCTAGGTTCTTACAAGTTTGTTGAAATTGTATCTTTTCACTCTTTTCACATATTCACCATATATCTACACACACTCTCCATCTTCATGCATGATGGGGGATATTCTAAAAATATATATTTCTAGAATATCCTATTATCTATTTCCAAATAATGATAAAGTAATATGGATCCTCATACTGGGAGGAAAATCTAGAAAGAATGACTTTGTCTTTAATTCTTCCATGGAGAGGTTTTATGAATAATAATTCTTAAATACACATGCTTCTATCCAAAATTAATTTAATAAACTAATAATTGGAGAATTAATTTTGAAATTAATTATAGATAGCCATGGTAGCTCTAATAGTGGTAGATTCTCTGAAGGAAACATCTTGAACTGGTGGTATCACGATCTAGTGGTATGACCGTTCAACTGTATCGGTTGGGGTAGTTTTTTCCTAATAGTCACTTATAGAGATGGTAGCAGGTACTAGTTATAACAACCCTCACCCCATTTTTCCATACTCGGTGGTTAATTTATTACAATGGCATTGATAGAAGAGATCACATCACCAGCAGTCAATATTTTTAGTAGTCTTCAATAACTATATATATACAAGGTTCCCTTATTACATTGGTAATTAAAAATAGAACCTAAAAAAGAAAAATAAACTACTTCCTTGACACCTATTCAAATATTTCATATTTTTGAACCTAGGTAAGGAAAACAAATAAAAGGGTTTGATAAATTCTCAGTAAGGGTACATATAGTAGAAACATAAATCAATATTAAGTGAATAATAATCAATTTGGAAAGGTATAAGTAACTGAAAAACACATGTAATTTATTCAATAAATTGAAAATAAAAATACACATATATATTTTTTCATAGTGAAAAATATCACGATAGTAATAACTAAATAATAAATGAGAAAAATATTAATTATTTGAAATCATTTATCTAGAACATGAACCACTATCTTTAAGACCTTTCACACGACAATTAAATTTTGTGGGTAGAAACCCATATAATTCTTATTTAAAACATATGTCAAGGGTTTCTTGCTAACTATTTTTTCTTATGATACATGTCAATGCATTGAGGGGAAATATAATTTTGGGCCCCACCCATCACTTCAAGTCTAAATAATTTTTCATAAATCGAATAATATATTTAATTCATAAAAAAAATCCTTATCTTAATATCTATATTGGGTAAAGGATATGGATTTATCAATATTTACCCAGTTAATAAAATAACTATCAAAGTAAACACCATTTTTAAAAATTTTATATGACTTAGACAATAATCAAATCCATGATACAATAAATATTGATATTTAATGAAATAAATTAATAAATAATGATCACAAATAAAAGGGGCAGTATATACACCATAGAAAAGAAAATAGTTGTGTAACAAAAAAATATTCCTTAATGAAATAAAATTGAGACTAATTCCCATAAAATGATCATATCATTAATCAAATGAATATATTATGTGTATTCACTATAAATCCACATAAAATGTAACACCCAGTTTTTCAGTTTCATCTTTTTTACGTGTTCATTTGGGAATTTAGATTTTTATCTTGAGATTCAGGTGTGACGGGAGATAAATTTTGAAGCATTTACTTTTCTAGTGTTTACACTATGGATTATACTTAGTTTTTTTGGGAGATCTTAGAGAAAATTTGGGATTTTGACTTTGAAAAAGCCTATGAATGGTTGGTGTACAGTTTGGTAAATCGTGTGGCTGAACCCAGACAACTGTTTGGAAAGTATGAAATTTTGGGGAGAACCTAACGCATGGTTTGCGCACAGTATGTGAAACTGTGTGGGATGGTTGTGTGGTATTTTCCCTATTAGATAGTAGCTACCACACAATTTGTGCACAGTTTGGTAAACTGTGCTACCAACTGTGCGTGTTTCCCTGATCTAAAAATTCTTGAAGTTCCAAATTTTCCCTCTTGGTATTTTAGACCCAAAACATTTCCTTCTCCGCTATCCTGGTTCTTACAACCCTAACGGGCCCCTCCCCTTGTTCCTAAAGCCTTCTCCTACCTCCTTTATTTTAGATCTATGGTTTCTTCAAG
Organism: Viscum album; assembly: GCA_963277665.1. NCBI lineage: Eukaryota > Viridiplantae > Streptophyta > Magnoliopsida > Santalales > Viscaceae > Viscum > Viscum album. The sequence goes on from OY728126.1 coordinate 396,275,064, forward strand.
GTTATGGGCTATATCTTCAGGGTATTTCCCCTCCTCTCTTTTCCCACTTTATCTTCCTTTCATTTTCTCCCCATGTTTCTCTTCTCCCATGGTCATTTCAACCTAGGGTTTGGTTTACCCTTAATTTATTTTTGGGTTTTTTGTTTTTTTATGGTTACTCTTAATATATCTTGGATCTTGGTACCCTTGTGGTGTGATTTCATGTGTGCTTTGTTGAAGCGTTGTGTGATTGAGGTAGGTTTCCCTTGAACTTGCCTTTATAATTTAAGATTTTTTGATTTCATGATTTTGAAACCTTCCATGACTATTAAATATCGATATATGTTCCTTGAAATAATTCTTGGGTGTGTAAAATGGTTATTGTACCATTGTTTTGTGATAAATAGATTATTTCTAAATATTGCACATTAAGTGTTCGATGAAATCCCGGTTGGGCTTTGTATATTTTTGTGACTTATAAAGCATGTTTTGGATTTTTGAATATGTTTTTTATATGTGAAACGATTATTTGAGTTCCTTCAATGGGTTTTCAAAGTGGTTTTGGATTTAAATTAAATGTGTATTTGGTGTGTGTGGTGTCTAATGGCCAATTTGGCATTTTAATGAAAATGGATTTACTTGAAATTGTGGCATGTTTACTAAAAAGGGAATTTTATGAAATGGTTGTGCAATGGTAAATGGTGTGTTTATGATAATTTTTAAAAGTTTATTTTGTGATTTTCTAAATATTAGTTTTTTAAAAATATCTTGAGGCTCGTTTGGCACATTGATGAAAGTTATGAAGTGGATAACATGAAAATTCTCCTTGGATTATCATCTTTCTATGTTTATATATGAATATTGTATATGATGGGAGATCCTAGGTATGAAATCCATTGTGATATATGAGTTTTGAGGAAATATATGGAGCCTTGGAGTGGCTCGAGGTGATGCTTATTGTTGAATTATTATTATATATGAATGTGATTGGATGCTTGGTTGGAATCAGTTGGCTCACCCCTTTATACATGAGACATGGGAACCTGGCATAGTGAGAGAATTTTTTAAGAATTATTGTTGCATTGGATAAATTATTCACAAGCTAGTGGCCCATAGTAGGTGGATGTATTGGGTTTATTGCAATGGGATTTCTCTCAGTCTGGCCTGAGTTGGGGTGGATGCATGTATTTAGGGAACTTCTAATTTCATCATGTGAGGCATGTTTCTAGGTATGGGTCTCATGTATTACTATGTTTTGAATTATTCATGATCTCCTAGGTTCACCCAAATCTATTGGCACTTTATTACATGAAACGAATGATTTTGATACATTTTTAGATGGTTAATCTTGTGTTTTTATTTACATTTCCCTTAGTATGTGATTATTATAGTGTTATCAAGTGTGATTTATTTCTTGGAAATTGATGAGTTAGTTTCAAACTATTTATAAAAAAATTAAAGTAAAATTGTTTTATACTATCTTATGTCATTTTGAAATGAAATCATTACTTACCCATTGAAAATATTAATGTTTCTTTAATAGAAACAAACTTGGTTTTTTGGAATGGAAAAAGGGAAATGAACTGTGATTTATTTTAGAAATAAAAAAATGCATGAAAAGATTACTTTTTTTATTGTATTTCAAACATGAAGTTGATGTTTCTTTTATTTAAAAGGAATTGCATTGGGAATATATTATTAGGTCTGTCCTACTATTTTTTAATATTCACACCTATATTTTCCTCTAATTTTTATCTTGTGGTGTAGATCTCAACTTGGTCTTGATCATCTTGAGTGATTTTTATTCCTTGTATTAGAGAGTGGCCCTCGGGGTCACATGAAGGTGTTTTTGTTGTTGTCAGGTTTTTAGTTTGAATTTTCTTGTATATTTTTTTGTATTTTCATATTCTTGTACAAAATATGTTTAGTTGGAAACATAAATGTTTTTGGATACTCTATTTAGTTTCAACTATTTTATTAATTTTTTTAGCTTGGGAGAAATTGTTCCCTCTTATGTCTTTTTTGATGTTCGACAATAGTTTCTAGCCTGAGGGGACCAGGAAAACCTTTCAGACCATGTCATGGATCGGCTTGGTTGACTAGTTTGGGGTCGACCAAGGTTGGTTTATGAAAAAATAGTATTAAAGGAGTTTGTTTCTTTAGGTGAACTTAATTTTAGTTCACCCTATGTTATTTTGGGAGGACAAGGTAGATTAGATATTAGGATTATTGGTACTAGAGAGGTAGAAATGGAAAGTATTTCATGAAACCTTGCTCTTTCTGATCCATGGGTTTCCATGGTAAGTCCAGTTTTATTGGTTTCCTTTGGGTTTTGTAGATTTTTTGGTGTTGTATATGAAATGGGAGTTAGTCTAGTATTCTCCGTGAGAACGCAGGGCCTATAAATCCATGTGGAGCTGGGGGCATGGTCCTAGAAGGATCTCTGTGATAGGGGTGTTTTTGAAATATGTCCTCCAACCATATGGCTAAGTCACTCATTGACACTAGTTTCCCTTGTTCATTTCTTTGAGTCTCCTTTGATCCTAATTTTTTTTTTGAAAAATCTTGTGTTAGAATTGTGAAAACGGAGTTTTGGTGGAAATGATTGGATTTTGGAAAATGGGGAAAATATTTTCAGAATTATCCTTGTGGAAGACTTCAAAAAAAATTAATTTCTATAAAATAACCTCTTGTAATATATGTAAAATGGTTATTTGGAAGAAGAATTTTGTTTTGTAATTTGGTTTAAATGAAAAGGTTTGGGTTTATAATCAAAGGGTTTTTGATGGAATGATATTTTTTGGGCAGCTGGAAAATGTTTTAAATGAAACAATTTGAATTTTTAGGTGGAATTTCATGGGATTTTATTTTTGAGAATAATGAAATGGCTTAAAAATGGAATCTAAAAAATGTTTTTGACATGGTGGTTAGTGAACCTTTGGAAGTTTTCATGAATGTTTGATTTGGGTTAAATGATTTGTTTTGGAAAATGATAATGTTTTTTTACATTTGGTGTTTTCCATGAGTGCTCACATGCATGGATATGTTTAAAAAGTGGTTGGATAACGATGTGGGCAGATACTACCTAGGATTGGCATCGTTGGTTAGTTTTTGGTATGGAATTCGTTAATATGTGCCCTGATTGGCATGGAAATGTGCATGTGAGTTAGACTCCATGGAATACCATTTGTGAGTTTTAAAATCCACCAAGTTTGTTTTGTTTTTAAAAAAGTGTTTTTAAGATATAAATTGTGGTGTTTTTATAAGATAATGTTTGTGTGGGTTTTTTTCTATGTTTTGGAAGTGTTGGTTATTTAGTGTGATTTTTCGTGATTTGGAAGTGATGCTTATATTACATCCTGAGTTGAAAATTTCTTGGTGGTTGGGTCTTGAAGTAGGGTCTTAACGAGCTTCTAGAAATGTTTTTGGGAATCTTTGAGCTGTTTTCCCTCTGTGATGGTGTTCATTCTATGTGAGTTTTGGTTTATGAACTAGTTTTGATAGAGATCTTGGGTTTCTTGTGCCCTAGTGTTTTCCCCCATAGATATTCAATGAAAATTAGTGGTGAAACTATGTGATATTCCCCATAAAAAAATATTTACAGTTGATTAACCTAAGTATTTTGTTATGAGGTTCTGAAAATTGAATCTTCCTCTTTGAAGGATACACTAGACCATTTTCTAGAGTATAGAGTTGTTTGGGATTGATTTAGAGTTCCTTCATGTTGTAATGTTTCCTTCTATTGTTGTGGTTATGCTTGGTGGTCTTCCTTTCTATTGTAATGCAAGGGGGGTTTTTTGGATATTTTGAGAAATCTTATTTCAATGGGAGGATGTTCTCTTTTCATAAATTTTGAATATTTCTTCCATTACAAGTGATGGTGTATTTAGTGTGTGCATCCTCCAAACCCCTATTTCGGTGAGGGTTCCTTGTTAATGTAAGTGAGTTTCATAGTGTTATGATCTTTTGTTTCTGCCTAAGGTGCTATGTAGTTGTTTGTTGAAATAAGATAAGGTGGTTCCAATTTGGGATTAGCAGCTCCAAACTTCTAGGTAGTAGATTCTTCAGACATTAGGTCTCTAACCAAAGGCCTCAAAGTGAAGCCGGTGCATGGTTAGGAATCCCGAGGTTGTGGGAAGTTTGGCTAAACTCATTCCACCACCATTGTAATGAAGAATTTTCTATGTTTTTATTGTGGTCAACCTATCCCTACAAGTTCCCTCTTTTTTAAGAGTGTGGTGGTATTATCCCTTATTAAATGTTGGTGATTTTACCTTCTTGGATGTAAATTTCTGATTGGTTGTCCTTATAGGGATTGCCCGTGTGAATCGAGTGTGTCTTTCATTCATGGACATCTGAAGGTGATGATTCATGGTTCAGTTATTGGTTTTGGTTTTGGTGTTCCATCCATTGGGACCCTTCCCTTCCCTCCCATTGTGGTGGGAGTTTTAGGTCTGTGTGGGAAATTTCCTGAGTTTTTTAAGACATTTGGTTTTTTATGGTGGGGAGACCCACTATGGGTCTCATTGAAATTTTTTTTGTGATTAATTAGTGTTAGTTTTTTTCTAATGTTGGGGATTTTTTCAGGACACCTCTTATTGGTGATCTATTTTGGTTTTGGTGTTAGTCCGGCTGACGTAGCTTTATTTTGAAATAGTTTTATTTATGAGTTTCCCTTTTGGTTTAGGTCTGTTGATTCTTTGGAAGTGGTTTCGGTTTGTTATTTTATTTTTGGAAAGAGGTGTGAGTTCTGTTTGTTAGTGTTTGAGGTGTTTAGGGTTCGATAGGTTGGATCATGTGGTTGGGTAATCCTTAGTCTTTGAGTTATTAACTTGAAATTTTGTGGCTTTTTTAGGGAATAAAGTGTTAATGGTTGGGAGAATTGTCACACCCAATTTTTCAGTTTCATCTTTTGTTCTAGTTCATTTGGGAATATCTATTTTCTCTCGAGATTCGAGTGTGATGGGGGTTAAATTGTGAATTGTTCCCCTTTCTAGTTTTTACCTCATGGATGATCCTCAGTTCATTCAAGAGTTATTGGAGAAAATTTCGTATTTTGTCTTGGTAGAAGCTTGTGTGGTAGGTATGGAATTTTTTATATAACCTACCACACGGTTTTCATACAATATATAAAACAATGAAAAATGTTCATGTAGTCATTACCCACTTAGAAAGTAGCCACTGCATGGTTGATGCACGTTTTGGTAAACTGTGTGGCCAAACCATGCATGTTGCCTATATCTAAAATATATTGAAATTACAACTTTTCCCTATTGGATTTTTATACCCAAAACGTCTTATCCTCCCCTCTCCTAGTTTTTAGTACCCTAAGGTTCCTCTCCCCCTATTCCAAAATTCTTCTCCTCCCTACTTTGGTGTAAATCTAAGGTTTCTTCAAGGTTCTGGGCTAGATCTTGAAGTTATTTCCCCTCCTCTCTTCTACCAGTTTCTCTTCTATTCATTTTATCCTTGATTACTTCTTCTACCATAGTCAGGTAGACCTAGGGTTTAGTTTTACATTGATTTATGTTGGTGGTTTTGTGTGTTTAGGGTTCCTCTTCATAGATCTTGGATCTTGAGGACCCTTGTTGTGTGATTTCGGGTGTGCGTTGTTGAAGCGTTGTGTGATTGAGGTAGGTTTCCCTTGAACATGACTTTATAATTTAATATTCGTTGATTTTTTCATGTTTTCACCTTCCCTAAATATTAAATTTTGATATATGTTCCTTGAAATATTTTTTGGGTGTACCAAATTTTTATTGTACCCTTGTTTTGTGATAAATAGATTTGTTTTACTAAATATTTCACACCAAGTGTTCGATGAAATGCATGGTTGGACTTTTCATGTGTTTTGTGACATCTAAAGCATGGTTTGTCTTTTTTAATATGTTTTTGATATGAGAAATGATGATTTGAGTTCCTTTAATGGGTTTTCAAAGTGGTTTTGTTTTTAAAGTAAATGTGTATTTGGTATGTGTGGTGTCTAATGGCTCATTTGGAATTTTATTAAAAATGGATTGAATTGAAATTGTAGAATGTTTGCTAAAAATTTAATTTTATGAAATGGTTGTGAAATAGTAAATGGTGTTTTTGAACCTATTTTGAAAAGGTTATTTGGTTCTTTAATAAATGTTGGTTTTGTGAAAAGATATTGAGGTCTATTTTGCACCTTGATGAAAGTGATGAAGTGGTTAACAAGAAAACTCTCCTTGGAATATCATCTTTCCATGTTTATATATGAAAATTGTATGGAATGAGAGATCCTAGATATGGGATTCTTTCTGATATATGAGTTTTAAGGTAAGACATGGATCCATGGAGTGGCTCGGGGTGATGCCTTTTGTTGAATTATTATTCTATATGAATGTGATTGGATGTTCTATTGGCATCGGTTGTCTCAGCCCCATTATACATGAGACATGGGAAATTAGAATAGTGAGAGAATTTGTTTAGAACAATTTCTGCACTGGAAATATTATACACTAGATGGTGACCCATAGTAGGTGGATATATTCAGTTAATTGTTACGGGATTTTCCCTCGGTCTGACCTGAGTTAGGGTGGTTGGGTTTATTTAGGGTGCTTTTGATTTCTTCATGTGAAACATACTTCTATAGATGGGTCTCATGTATTAGTATGTTCTAGTTTATTCATGATATCCTAGGATCACCCGTATCTATTGGCATAGTGTTTCTTACACTGAATGATTGTGATACATTGTTGGATTTTTACTCTTGTGTGTTTATTTCCATTACCCTTAGTATGTAATTATTATAGTGCTATCAAGTGTGGTTTCCTTCTTGTAAATTGTTGAGTTCATTTTCAAAGGTTTATAAACAAATTAAAGTAAAAGTGTTTTATACTCTTTTATGTTGTTTTGAAATGAAATCATCACTTATCCCTTGAAAATGTTAATGTTACTTTAATGGAAATGAACCTGGTTTTTTAATGTAAAAAGTGAAATGGATTGTGATTTATTTTAAAAATGAAAAAATTCATGAGAAATCTTACTTTGTATATTTTATTTCAAACTTGAAGTTGATTTTTCTTTTATTTAAAAGGAAGTGCATTGGGAATGGATTATTAGGTCTAGCTAATTGAGTTTTAATACTCACACCTATAATTTCCTATTGTTTTTAGATTGTGGTCTATATTTCATCTTGGTTTTGATCATCATGGGCGATAGTTGTTCCTATTATCAGAGAGTGACCCTTAGGGTCACGTAGAGGTGTTTTTGTTGTTTTTAGGTTTTTAGTTTGAGTTTTCTTGTATAGTTTTTTCAAATTTTTAGATTGTTGTTCAAAATATGTTTAATTATAAATAGAAATGTTGTTGGGATTCTCTATTTAGTTTCAACTATTTTATTCATTTATTTATCTTAGGATAAATTGTTCCCTCTCGTATCTCTGTTGATGCCCGACACTAGTTGCCGTCCTGTGGGGATCGGGAACACCCTTCGGGCCATGTCGCGGATCGACTCGGGTGACCAGTTCGGGGTCAATCTGGGTTGGTTCATGACATAAAACAAGTCTAAATCCAAAATAATATAATAAAAAATCATTTTACACATAACCTTATAAGGATATAATCAATTAAATATAAGTTTCACCCAATTAATGAAAATTTGGTTAAAAAATCCCTTACCACCTTGTAATCAATCGAATCGTATGCCCCATAAAAGTAATATTTATCAAATGAAACATTGAATACCATGAATATAATGAGATTCATGATATCATTTATCAAATGTAATGACAAATACCCCCAAAAAAATAAATTATTGGCGAATAAGACATATATCTCATATAGGTAAAAAGTGATATGGGAAAAACATACCACATTGTAATCAGTCAAATCGTATGCCCCATAAAAGTCATAATTATCAAATTAAGCATTTAATACCATGAATATAATGATATAAATGATATTATATATAAAATTTCAGTACACATACACCACACAAAATAATTAAGTGTTGAATAATATATATTTATCACAGAAATAAAAAGTGCGAGCAGAAATTCTTTACCTTATGTCCAAAAGCATTATGCACTTGTACATAATATCCTGGATAATAAAATTAGATTAATTAATTACTTAAATCATAAATATTCAAAATAAATTTTATTTATTATAATTTTATTAATTTTATTAATTTTATTTATGGTCATTCTGATGAGTTATAATGTTTAATGTTGTTGTTCTGGAGTGTTCGTTAAATGGCTTTATGGTCGGTTCCCTTGTGTATAATTATAGGAGTTTTTATAAAATAAAATAAAAACACCATATGTGAAATTATTTAGTATTAATGAACTTATATATGTTTAAATGGTCTCATATATAATTTGTTTATATGGTATGAGGATAATTAATTAGGTAAAATGTTGATGAAAATTTTTTAATTTATTTTTTCAGTTTTTACGACCATCACAAACTTGTATCATTTTATTTCATATTAGATTTATATGTTGGTTCTAGAACATTATATAGCTTATAATATATATATTTAAATCTGATTTAACCATAATAATGTGTTTATGACTATCCATGAAGTTGGTAATGGAAAATGAAAACTTGTCATCCACGAAGGCGGTGAATCGGCACGTCACGAACGATGTTTTAATTTTTAGAATAAAAGGAGGAGAGAATGAATTTGATGATGGATATTAAATTAACATAATAATATTAAAGTATATATATTATAAAGTATTTATCATTCCACTTTGTATTAGGGGAATTGAGGATAGGATAAGAAAATAAAAGATAAAGAAGGAGGATTTTACCTCTGAAATATTGTCTCCTTGAGAACCTACATAAGACACTTGGATTTGGTCTTTTAGTAAAATTAGAAGGCCTTAGACTTGGGGAAGAGGCTTAGTAATGTAATTGGGTATAATTTAGAAAATCTTAAAGGCTTAGAATGTGTGATGATAAGGGGTGGTGAGAGATGGTATTTATAGGGAGAGGAGAGAGGTGTTTTTGATTATTTTATTCATTTGTTTATTATTATGGATCAAGACTATCAATAGTGATTATTCCCATGACTAAAGAGAGTTAATAGTGCATGTGAGTTATAAATAATGAGTGCTAAATTCATCCATACATTATACATGACTCAATAATTAATTTATTTACTTATAATGTTAAATATTATAAATTACCATATTTCACTATTCACCAAAAATAGAAAAATCCTAAAAATTAACCCTAACCATTTTTCAATGTGAGTATTTTAAAAATGAACTCAATTTAAGGAAAATAATTTAATAAATATAATAAAGTTAATTTCTAATTAAAATCATCATTTATTCTAAAAATACTTATTTTAACATTATAACTAATTTTACAAAAATTTGTAAAATTAATTATGGTATTATAAAATTATATTATAATTATAATAAAACAAAATATCTATTTATGAATATATTGTATAAAAATAAAATTTCTTTTAAATCGTTAATTATTAAATTACAAATAAATATTTCTGTTTCACAAAAATATCAACACTTAATTTATCATTTTTAAAACATTTATTTATTTATTCCATGATATAAAGGAGTCATATTTTAATTTATGAGACACCAAAATTTTATTTGTACTTTAATAGGTGATTCTATTAGTCTAAGTTTTATATTACTATTTCTAATGGTCACATAACTATTCCAATGGTCATGTTAATATTTAATAATATATAACAGTTTGTTTAAGGTTGGGGTTGCATGCAACATAAGCTAGAGAATAAATTGAATTTATTTAAGAAGATATAAAATGTAAAATATTGGGTTGTTATATACTTCCATCCAATGAAAATATCATCCTACAAATTTTCATGATTATTTTATTCTAAACAGAAAAGGGTGGTTCTTCTTTATAAAATCATCTGGTTCCCATGTTGCTTCTTCCATTTTATGGTTTTCCAAATAACTTTTACTAGTCGAGTCATCCAATTCCTTAGTACTTTATTTATAGTGTCAAGAATCTCAATACTTTCTTCATAACAAGACAAATCAGTTTCCAGTTCTATTTCATCATAGGTGAGTACATGTATTGGTTCTGGCATATGCTTCTTTAATAATGTTATGTGGAACACATCATGAACATTGGAGAGACTTAGTGGCATTGCTAATTAGCATTCTACAACTCCAATTATTTCTGGAATTTCAAATGGTCCAATGTACAAGGGAATTAGTTTCCCTTTATTACTGAATCTTATGACACCCTTCTATAGAGATACTTTTAAAAAGATATGATCTCCCACTTGAAATTCCAAATCCTTTCTCCAGCTTTTAGAATAAATATTTTTCCTACTTTGAGATGGTTTAATATGAGATTGAATAGTATTTACCTTTTTTGTATCTTCAATAATTTCTAGGACAATAAGTTTCCTTTAAAAAACTTCATCCCAACAAGTTAGAGTACGATATCTCTTTCCAAATAGTGCTTTATATGGCACCATCTGAATACTAGAATGGAAACTATTATTGTAGGAAAACTATACAAAAAGTAAATTTGGAGCCCACGTACCTTGAAAGTCAAGTGATCATGATATCAACAAGTATTCTAATGTTTGAATAGTACTTTCACACTTTCCATCAGTTTGATAGTGATAATTAGTACTCAAAGGAATATCTGTATCCAAAGCCTTCTAATGACTTCCAAAAATTTTATGTAAAACAGGGATCTCTATTAGACACAATTGATAGAGGTGAGCCATAAAGTCTTATAAATTCATTAATATAGAGACTTTTTGGGTGCTAAATATTTTAATCTTCTCTTATAGAAATAAAATGTTCCTATTTTGTAAGGTGATCAACAATAACCCATATCACATAATTCCTTCTATATTTCCTTGGTATACCAATGACAAAGTGCATCGTAATGACATCCCACTTCCACATAGGAATAGGTAGAGGTTTCATGACTCTTATAGGATGATGTATCTCATCCTTCACTTGTTGAAAAACTTTACATCTTGACACATAGTCATCAATTTCCCTCTTGATATTATCCCACCACAAATTTTCCTTCAGATCTCTATATATCTTGGTACTGTCAAGGTGTATAGAGAAATTTGAGCTATTAGAATCATATAATAGTTACCTTTTTAGCTTGGGTATTGATGGAACACATGAACTCTTTCCAAATTTCTGAATTTTTTCCTCATACATGAATTCTACAAATATACCATCTCTAAAATCTTTAATTTTCCTTTGAAAATTTTCATCGTCAGATTGAGAGATTTTTATCATTTCCAATAAAGATAGTTTCAAAATCATTGGAAAAAGGAGTGATGTTTCCTATTCCTTAAAATTACTTTATCCATCTATATTAAACCCATGAATATAGGATCTCTCTTAATCCTTATTTGGTCCAGAACTCCATGATCTTTCCTGATTAATGCATCTTCTACCATATTTTCTTTTCCTGTGTGGTTGTGTATTAAGAAATTATAATCTCTAAGTAACTCGATCCATCTTATTTGCCTCATGGTGAGTTATTTATATGTAAATATGAATTTCAAACTCTTTTGATCGATATATATCTCACATATTTTACCATAAATATAGTGTCTCTGTATCTTTATGGAAAATATTACGGCTGATAACTCTAGATCATGAGTTGGATAATATATTTCATGAATCTTCAACTGCCTTGATTCGTATGAAATAAATTTATCATTTTTCATAATTACACAACCCAGACCTTTCTTGGATTTATCATTGTATTTAACAAGCCCATAATTTCCTAAATCTAGAATTCACACTTTCAAAATTTACCATATAACACTTTTCTTATGAGAGTCTCAAGAATGATTCACAAGTGATTATCATGGTCTTCATGGATTTTAGAGTACACCAAAATATCATTAATGAATACTTCAAAAAAATCATAAATATATTCATTGAATAATCTGATCATTAGATCCATAAAAATTGAGGGTGAATTAGTAAATCCAAATGGAATTACTGGAAACTTGTAATGCCCATACCTCGTTCAAAAATATTTATTCAGAATATCTCCCTTATTTACTCACAATTAATGATATCTTGAACAAATTTAAATATTAAAAAATATTCATCTCTAGGAATTTGATCAAATAGATCATCAATATGAGGTAGAGGATACTTATTCTTTAGTGTAATAACATTTATTTCTCTGTTGTCAATGCACAGCCTCATGGATCCATCTTTCCTATTAATAAAGACAATGAGGGATCCCCATGTTGAAACACTAGGGTGAATAAAATCACTTATTACTCAAATACACTAGTTATTTATTCATCTCCACTAATTCCATAGTGTCTATTATGTAAGGATTCTTTGATATTGGTATTTAATTAGGGATTAAATCAATGGTAAACTTAACTTCATGTTCTGGAGAGTGTCTAAGTAATTCCTTAGGAAATAAATCAATGTATTCCCATAAAATTGGTACATCCTCAATTTTAAGATTACTTTCCTCATCCCTGGATGCTTTTTTATCTTCCTCTTCAAGAATTTAATTCAGTAGAACTATTTTGTGTTGATCTATATAAGAATCAGATGATGATTTTTCTACTGTAAAGATAAGGAATTCTACATATTCCTCATAAATCATAATTTCATTCTTCTTGTAAAAAAATTTCACATCATATTATTAAATCCATTATATACCGAGTGTTATACCAAATTTAACCATAGGTGTGATGATAAGTTCAGATAATAAATCTTGTTTATGTTTCACAATTGGTACTAATCAACACATTTTTATTGAAATGATATTTCCCTTGGGAGTTTTTATTGACAACTCCCTTATTAAATAAAAAGTTAAATGTCTAATTTTATTATAAAATTATTTAGATATAAAAGAGTTATATGGTTCTGAATCAAATAAATAATTGTCTAAATTTGAAGATATGATTAATGTACCATCCACCACATCATTGGGTACTTTTACCTCAGTTATAGTGATCGCATAAGCTTGTTCATCTCTAATTAGCCTCTTCTGTGGTAGATTCCCATGACACTTGTGGCATTGATTTTAATAATTCTCCATTTATTTATAGTTAAATCATTGAATATAATTGATTTTTTTCTTCCCCTTTCATTCATTTGATCGATGAAACTTTTCTATGCACTTATAAAAAACTCTCATACCTTTCAATAATTTCCCAAGACAACACTTTCCAAAATTTTCTCATAATGGGAATTTCTTTATTCCCCTCTTATTCTATAATGCTTTAACATTTTCATGGTTACATAAGACCTATTATTCTATTAATTTTTATTTAACACATAGGATCTAGAAAAACCATTCTCTATTTTGATGGCACTTAATACTATTTCATCATATGATGAAACTATTTGAGAATCTAGTTCCCTTTGAAGACTTAGCTTAAGACCTTCAATGAAATTATCAATCTTGTTTTCTGAATCATGTATGTAATTATAGCATTCATGGATAGTATTTTTAAGGTATCCTCATATTCCTCAACACTCTATTATTCATTTTTTCTTTAAGTTAATGATATTTATCTTAATTTCAGTTCATTTATCATGAGGGAAATATTTTTCAAAGAATGTTTTGTTAAAATATTTCCATTCTATGTGGTCTATTTCATATTCCTATCTAGTATAATGGATCAATGACCACCATTGATCAGCATCTCCCTTGAGATAATATACTACCAGTACTACCTTTTTATTTTAATTGTATCCCAATTATAGAAATATATTTTCAAGGGGATTAATCCATTGCTCATCTACCACTAGATTAGTAGTCACACTAAAATATGGTGTCTTTTACTGCATTAAACGATCCACGTAGGTGTATTATGGTTATTATTCATAACCTGAGTAATATATCGTAATATATTCATGATTTTTTTTCTCTAACACCAACTGTGTTGACTTTATTAGTGGGAAAATACCTACATTATCCATTGGTATTGATTACCTTTCTTTCATTAGGCATCATCACTAAATAATGCTTCACACTAAGATAGCTCAAAATCATCATGAGTGTTGATCTAAGAAATAACTATAAAGAATTATTATAGTTCTCAAGTTTATTTAACATCTAGTTCCCAAGTTTTCTACCAAACCTTCTCTAATACCAACTATAACAACCCTAACACCAGTATCCCAGAGTCGGTGGTTATTTTATTACAATGGAATAGATACAAGAGATCACATCACCAAGGATTGATCAGTTTATTATTATTGAAGAACTAGAAACATAAATGGTTCCCTTATTACATTCTAAATTAAACATAGAACATAACAAAGGAAAATAAACTACTTCCTTGACACTTATTCAAATATTTCAGCTTCATAACCCAGGGAAGGAAAATAAAAAAAATGGTCAACTCAAATGCTCAGTAAGGGTTACATGTAGTAGAAACATGAATTAGTAATAATTTAAGCACAATTAATAAGTAATAATAAATATAGAAAGGTAAGTAACTGAAAAACACATGCCACTTAATCAATAAACTGATAATCAAAATGCATCCATACATTTTTTTCATAGTGAAAATATCATCGATTATAATAACTGAATAATGTATGAAGGAAATGGTTAATTATTGGATGTCATTTATCTAGAACATGAAATACTACCATCAATACCTTTCACAAGATGGTTTAAGTTTTTGGGTATAGACTCTTATGATTCTTCTTGGAAACAAACATGAAGGGTTTTTTGCCAATTGTTTTGTCTCGTGAAACATATTGATGAATCAAGGGGTTATATAATACTAGGCCCCACCCATCACTGCAAGTACAAAGAATTATTTATACATAAAATAATAGATTTAATTCATGAATAGTATGCCTTATCAAAATATCTATATTTTTAAGAGGATACATAATTATAAATATTTCCCTAGTTAATCAAATAATATTAAAAGTAAACACAGTTTGTAAAAATGGTATACAACTTAGAAAATAATCATATCCATGATATAAGAAATATATATATTTAATGATATCTTCAATTAATAATTATCATAAATAAAATGGGTAGTTTATACACTGTATAAAATAAAAGGGTTAGTTTATACACCATAGAAAATAAAATACGAGCATAACATAAAAAATATGCCTCAATGAAAGAAAATTGAGACAAATTCCCATACAAGGTCATGTCATTAATCAAATGAATAAATTATGTGTATTCAATATAAATAAATATAAAAAAGTGTAAATACATCATTATATAATCAAAAAATATTCTATACATAACCTTATAATGATATAATCAATGAAATATAATTTTAACCTAATGAATGGAAATTGAGTTAAGAAATCCCTTACCACTTTGTAATCAGTCGAATTTTATACCCCATAAAAGTAATATTTATCAAATGAAACATTTAATACCATGAAGATAATTATATTTATGATCTAATATATTAAAGGAAAGGATAAATATGCCAAAAAAATAAATTAGTGGTGAATAAGGCATATATCTCCTAGAGGTAAAAAGTGAGACGAGAAAAACATACCACTTTTAATATGTCAAATCGTATACCCGATAAAATTAATAATTATCAAATGAAACATTTAATACCATGAATATAATGAGATTAATTATATGATAATCAATGTTAATTATTCATACACCACACATAAGAAATAAGTGGTGAATGATACATATTTCTCACAAAAATAAAAAGTGAGGATAAAATCATTACCTTATGTCTAAAAGAGTTACGAACTTTTACTTAATATCCTAGATAATAAAATTGAATTATTTAATTACTTAATTAATAACTTATTAGGAATATATTTTATTTATTATAATTTTATTAAGTTCATTTATGGACATTCCAATTATTTAAAATGTTTAATTTCATTGTTCTATGAGCATTCGTTTCACGGTTTTAGGGTTGGTTCCCTTGTATATAATTATGGATGTGCTTGTCAAATGGAAGAAAAAATACAGAATTGAAATTATTTAGTATTAATAAAATTCTTTATTTTTAAATGGTGCCATATATCATTTGGTTATATGGTATGGGGATGATTCATTACGTAAAAAGTTGATGAAAATGTTTTAATTTATTTTTGTGGTCTTTACAATCATCACAAACTTGTATCATTTTATTTAATATTATGTTTATATGTTGGTTTCAAAACATGATATAACTTATAATATGTTTATTAAAATCTTATTTTACCATAATAATGTTTTTATGACTGGACATGAAGGCGTTAATGGAAAATGAAACCTCTCCATCCATGAAGACGGTGAATCGACACGTCACAGGTGATGTTTTAATTTTTAGAATAAAGGTTGGGGAGAAAAAAAATTATAATGGATATTACATTAAAATAATAAACTTACATTATATATATGATTATGTAGTTATTATTCCACTTTGGATAAGAGGATGTGAGGATAGGGTAAGTAAAGAAATAAAATAAAAGATAAAGAAGGAGGATTTTACCACTTTAATATTGTCTCCTTGGGAACATTTTTAAGACACTTGGATTTGATCTTTTGGTAATAAAAGTAGGTATTGGATTTGGGGAAGAGGCTTGGGAAAGAAATTGGGAATAATTTAGGAAATATTCAAGTCTTAAAAGGTGTGAGGAGAAGGGGTTGTGATGGGTGGTATTTATAGGGAGAGGATAGGGGTATTTTTGATTATTTTATTCATTTGTTTATTATTTTTGGATAAAGACTATCAATAGTGTTGATTCCCATGACTAAATATAGTAACTAGATAATTTTAGTTTTAAATAATTAGTGATTACTTCATCTATACATCATTCATGACTCAATAATTCATTTATTTTCTTATAATGTTAAATACTCTAAATTATTGTATTTCACTATTCACCAAAAATTCAACTATTTTAGAAAAATACAAAAAAATCACCCTAACTATTTTCAATGTGTGGATTTAAAAATAGAAAAAAAAATTAATGAATTTTGTTTTCTAAATATGATAAATTTAATTTCTAATTAAAATCATCATTTATTCAAAAAAACTGATTTTAATATTATAACCAATTTTATGACACTTTGAAAAAATAATTTTAGTCCCATAATATTATATTATAATTATAATAAAACAAAATATTAATTTATGAATATATTTTATGAAAATTAATTTTCTTTTAAATCATTATATTAATTATAAAATTATAAATAAACATTTACATTTCACAAAAATACCAATACTTAATTTATCATTTTTAAAACATTTATTTAATTTTTCCATGATATAAATATATTGTATTTTCATTTATGAGACACCTAAATTTTATTTATAATTTCACAGGTGAGGTTATTATTCTAATCGTCACATTACTATTCCTAATGGTCGCATTACTATTCTAATAGTTATGTTAATATTTAATAGTATATCACAATTCGTTTAAGCTCGGTGTTTCATGAAACATAATATATAGAATAAATTGAATTTATTTAAGAAAATACATACTATAAAATATTGTAGTGTTATACTGGTAGTATGATCACTTAAAAGTAGAAATTTATGATAGTGATGGTAGAAAATGGGCAGAAGTACCCTGTGACGGTAGAAGTGCTTAGTAGTAGCTCCATTTAACAGCAACACAACCTGATAGTAGATCAATATAATTGGTGGTATATCTTTTAAAATAATGGTAGATCAACACTTAGATATATTTTCCCAATATGGCCAGAATATGATTTACTATCATAAAACATTAAACTTATTATAACCATATAAAACAAGATTTGTGATCATTAAAATAAGGAGGTTCTTAACAAAGAAAAATTAATCTAGATGAGTTGGAAGAACACCTGATCTGACATAGAATATATCAATGTTATAAATTTTGAACTAAACATAGGGAAATTTTAATATAGCTAGTGATTTGGATAAAACTTCATTTTATAGAAAATATGATATGATCAAAAGTGTGAACAATAAATAAGACTATAGCGAGGATATGATTACAAGTGTGAATGATGATGAGGATTCTATTATGGAAATGACAATGATAGTCGAAAATGAACTTCATGATTTCCAAATTTGTTTTAGAAGTTAAAGAGTTGTTCAATGACACCATTTTATGATTTTTATACTAAATATATAACATTTTTAACAATTATTATTATATATAATATAAAAGTTATCAATGGATGGAATGAAACTAGTTTTACTAAACTTCTTTCTCTATTGCATGATATGCTCCCACAATATAATGATAATACTTACTGATATAACACTAAATGAATCTTAGGTTTAATGGGTATGATATCTAAAATAATACATGCATATCCAAATGACTATATAATATTTTAAAAATATACGAATAACTTAAAAAATCCCAAAGTGTAGTGCATCTTGATACAAGAATGATGAATCAGGTACTATGAAAGTTATATGGTACTTTAGAATCATTCCAAATTTTAAGCCCCTTTATGGAAGTGAGGATACTTTAAAGAAATTTACATGTCACACAAATACAACAATTAAATATAAAAAACTTTATCACCCAACAGTCTCCTCTTTGGATGAAAATTGATCATTAGTATCCTGAATTTGGAAATGATCCAAGAAACCTTCATTTTGTGCTATATATAAATTGAGTGAATCATTTTGGTTTTCAAAGTAGCACTCATAGTACATTTCCAATATGTTGGTAAATTATAACATAATATCGTGGTTATTTATGAAATAAAAATACATTATGCTATCTCTTCTTATATTAGGAACAGAACAATCAGATAATGATATTGATGTTTATTTGGCTCCATTAATCAAAGATTTGAAATTATTTTGGGATTCAGGTGGTATGTTGTATGATGCTTATAAAAATGAAAATTTCATGTTGAGATCTATGTTGTATAGGATGATAAATGACTTTCCTTATTATTTAAATTTATCAGGATATAGAATTAAAGGAACTCAAGGGATTCCCATTTGCGAATAAGGTACACAATCAATTATATTGAAACATTCATTGAAGACTCTATTTCAAAGAAATTTCAAATTTCAACCCCAATGATATAAATACCAATCCTAGAAAACATTAATTGATGGGAGTTTAGAAGAAGTTATATCACTGTCTCCACTAATATGTGATGAACTATTTGAGAAAGTAAAATATATGGACACTTTTTTTGGTAAACCTTTTTCGGCAAACCTTAAAAAAATTAGTTGAAAAAAGAGATCAATTTTTTTGAATTGTCATACTAAAATTTTTTGTACATTAGGAATTTTCTTGATGTTATTCATGTGGAAAAATGTATGTGATAGTGTCATTAAAACATTATTAAATGCACGCAACAAAACAAAGGATGGAATTAAGGCTATGTTGGACATGATTAACATGTGGATATGGGAATATTTGGTTCTATTAAAGAGTGGAAATAATACTTTTCTTCCTCTAAATTATTATACTCTTTCTAAGAAATAGATATATTAATTTTAAAACTTCTTGAATGATATAAGGGATTCATAAGGGTCTTCATCAAATATCAATAATATCATGTCAATGATTTATTTTAAGTTAAAGGGTAATAAATAACATGAATGATATTTTTTGATGTAAGATCTAATGAATGTAGCTTTACATTGCATTTTTTTCAAGAATGTCCATCATGCATTAAAAAAGATCTATTTCTTTCTCAAATATATATGGAGAAAAGTTATAGACCTGATGAAATTTCCAACTATGCCAAAGGAAGTTTTTGTCATATCATATGAATTGGAGATGTTCTTCCCACTAACATTCTTTGATATTATGGATCACTTGGTTAGGGAGATCTGATTATGTGGTCCTTTATATTATAGATGGATATTCCACATTGAATGGTATATGAAGATTTTGAAATGGTATGTTAAAAATAAAATTCATCTAAAAGGTTGTATTGCATAGTGATATGTTATTGAGGAATCCATTGAATTATATACAAAAAACCTATTTAATGTTGAAAGCATTGGTCTACAAAAATACCGCCAAACTGGGTGTCTTGTTGGTGTAGTAATTTCAAGAATATATGTTTTCAAAATTATTATTATAGAGTGGGAGTAGGACCAAATTTATGTTTTATATAATAGTTTATATATTTCACCATATGTTGAAACCTGCAAAGTAATCATGATGCATTTGAATCCATTAAGGGATAAAAGCTACATATCAAATACACATAATCAAAAATTTATTAGATGGTTTCAAGACCATATTTTTAAGGACTCGGCTTCAAATCTGGATTCATTTTCATAAAAAATTTGATGTCTAGACAGAGTACCAAGTATGAATATATTATCTTATAATGGTTGTGTAATTAATGGTTAAACATTCTATACAGATTAACATTATGAATACAGTACCATGAAAAATAGTGGAGTTACACTTGTGGATGATGCAATGCAAGTATCTGGTACCGAGGATATAAATCCAATTTATATGAATATGTAATACTTTGGAATCATCAAAAAAATATGGGAGTTGTATTATACGACATTTCAAGCGTCGATTTCTCAATGAAAATGGGTTGGTAACATGAGTGAAGTTAAAATAGATGAATTGTGATTCATAAAAGTGGATTTCAGTATATAAGGGTGAAAATATGAACCATTTATAATGAAATAATAGGAAGTATAAGTATTTTATGTTCTAGATCCTAAAAATATAAAGTGATCAATTATTCTATTATCGACCAAAACCACTGAAGGGTTAGATGTCAATTCAACTGAGGATGACCCTTTCATTGGGAAATTGAAATAATTTCAAAATGGTCCCAATGTAGAAGGGGTCTTATATGTTAGAGGATACCATAATAAGGTGATTTGGATACTCGATAGAGGGTTTAAATCCCTTCAACCTTTAAAAAAAGAGTTTAATAATCAAGTTATTTTTTTGTAATATACATTGACTTACCACATATTATTTTCTAGTCACTGCTACATTTATATAATCTAAATTAAATGTTTGACCACTTATGTATATAATTACTTTTACACATGTTTATGATCCCAATCCTAAGGAACAATAGGTTTTTCAATATGTTGGTTCTCTCAATAGAAAGGAACAATAATCTTCTGCACATGTTGATGATACCAATCTAGAAGAACAACATATTGATGATGTTAAAGCTTGAGAAATGGTAGATGGTGAATAATTTGTGTACCAAAGAAAAATAGGATCACCATAGCGTGATAGTGTTAACAAAAAATTATTAAGGCAGGAGAAAAAGGCATCAAATTTGAGGTTGGATGGAATGCATGTGGCCAATCTGTTAACCCCAACAAGGCCATGTTCAGTAATTACATTGGGATCACCACTTGAATATGAATTCTAGTTGATGTAGATTCATGGTACAATGTTGTGATTATTCTTAAGAGACTAATATTGGAAAATATTATGGTAACATTATTATATAATTTCTTTATTTTAATAAAATAAAAAATAATGAAATGTTTATTTACTCTTCATTATCCCTTTAAGAGTGCATTTATAATAGATGAAAGACAAATTAAATTTGTATTAATGCTCACTGGAAAGGATCATAGAGACTTTTGGAAAATAATTTTAAATTATCATCTCAAATATGTTCAAGGTAAAATAAATCCACACCCACCACAGATGTATGCACACCTAATAAACCAACATGTATGGAATGTGTTTATTGGTCATTGTGAGCAGAAATATTTTTAGGTACATTGTGGTTGGTAATAAATTTCTTGAAAATACATGTATTAATCACTTTTATTAATAATTGTTAATTTTTTATAAAAACAATTGATTGTTGAAAATAATAAACATGAAGAAAAACCAACAAAACCCTACCACAAAACATAGATGTGGTACGCTTCAATTGAAAAAAAATGGTATGTATCTTAAATCTATAGTAATACTTTTATGTGACATAAAATAAAAACATAATTATGTTCTTTTATTCATATGCAGATTGATGATTTTAAATCCAAATCTACTTACACCTCATGTCATGTTCTGTGGAAGGAGGATCATGTAAATAAATATAGGATACTAATAAATTAAAACACACAAAAAGTGTGGGAATCATGTGTAAGTATGACATAATAAAAAAATTCTTTAAATAATTATTATATAATACTGATTAATTATTTCCTATATTTTTTAACTAAATTAAACACAGGAATAATCATCATCTATACTCAAGGAAAAACTACTATTAGTGTCCTTAAAGTAGCCAGAACACTATGGTTATGTAAAAGGTGTGGGTTTTGGGGTGTCGCCCCAAACATATTTTGATAAAATAAATGATAAAGTGGAGAAAGATAAGAAATTGGAAGATATTCACACATGATTAACAGCTCTAAAAGAAAAACATAATTGGAAATCTAAGTTTTTAGAAAATGTTATGGGAAGGAATCAAATATTAGAAAAAACACAACAGAAACCACTATATGAAGATCCCACCCCCACCCCCACACTAGCTTTGAGGCTAAACATTATCCTCAAAGTGATACCTTAGAAGAGGTACTCTATTTTTTCATAATTATTTCTTTGAAATGTGAATCAGGTGTACACTGATACCTTCCCTATACAGATATTCAATAGGGTGAAAATGATTTCATTTATATCTATCATCACCCACTAATCACCTTATTATGTAGGGTACTATATACAATATATAAGGAGGTATTATACACAATAAAAAACATTAAATTGATCATGTGAGAGTGGGTATTCACATAGATCATGTGCCAAGCGTTGAGATACCTATTCCACTTGATGATGTGTGTTGATATTACTATTGTAACTTTTGTATCATGGCCATTTTATCTAGTAAAAATACAAATTGACAAGTTAGTGATCCTTTCTAATTTATTTTTTATGAAAAAACTTTAACAATTAATGAAAAAGTCCTAAACTGATGAAAACTATTACAGATAGATAAAGGAAAGGGATTAAACATAAATTCAAATAAAAATAGTGTAAAGGATCATCCAAAAAATTTAAAATATCTTTAGAATGCACCTTTACCCCACTGGTTCACCTTCAATATTTACTAACAATAAAGGTTCATGTGGATACAACAATAAAAATTCATGATGCGGCCATAATTTATTTTTAAGAACACATGTATGGAGAGGCCATTACATACTATATTAGTATTGAGAATGTAAATGAAATAATCAAGCATGAATGACTAGGATTTTTAGTTATAAATATAAATATAAGGTGTATTTTCAGGATATTTTTTCCAATTGTTGTTCTACTATGTTAATTTTGGATAAATACTATTCATATTTTTGTAGGTGTATATATCACTAATACTTGAAGGGAAAATATAGTGAATAGAATTTTGGACTCATTGGTCCTCAAGTCACTTCTACACAACTATTCTCATTGTAATCAAAGCAATATAACGAAATAGTGGATAAACTTCTCATAATGTTTGAAAGAAAACTTATAGATGATAGAATCTTATTAATAACCATGATGTAGGAGTAAAAATATATGATTTAATCATATAAAATATATTTTCACTCCATTCATATTTATTCCTTTTTTAAGAATCATTGGTTACTCATTGAAATTAATTTGGATACTCTAAAGATTTATTTTCAGGATTTAATGCATGGATACCCAAAAAACAAACCACACGTGATTATGTTTACCCATTTTTAATACACTACATGAAAAATTTTAAAAATAAAATTCAATTTATACATTTTATATTATTTTTTAATGAAAATTATGTTATGATAGGGTGGTGTATAAATATCTTTATAATCATGGCTTGAGGACAATCCATGAGCATAAGAATCCAATCAACTTCTACAACTGGATAAGTATTAGGGTATATATAATAATATTTCACTATCAAAAAAAATTCTTATCTTTGTAAATGTTTCTAAAATTCGCAAAACAAACTAATGGAAAAGATAGTGGTTATTATGTTTTCAAATTTATGAAATATATTGTATTCCCTAAAAAACTAGCATCCCCTAAGAGGTATTTTTATGATAATTATAATTTCATTTAAAATATTTATTGATCCTTTATTTATTAATATTTTTTAAATACTACCTAGACTATCTATAGTCCTCATATTCAAAAGGGGAAATATGTTTTTTTAGAAACAAATGGGAAGAATACATTATGTCATAATGTATACAGACGTCATGAATAGTTGACTTCCTTTTACTTATTTAGATAATTTTATCATCATTGAATCTACTATTTTTAGTTAATTTCTATATCATTTTAATCTAATACATGTTTTGTTAATTTTAATAAATATTATGAATAAATGAATTCATCTATAATTGTTTTTTATTTGAAAATTTTGTGCTATATTAACTTCAAAAAATGATCGAATAAAAAAATATATATATAAAATATTCAACATGGATGATGCACTCATGTACTTGATCATGCACTTAATAAAAATAATGCACTCATGATGTTAAAATTTTCTTTTATTCTTTAATTAATTCAATTTTATGGGTTATCAAGCAATAATATTGTTATATAACCTTAAATTTTGAATACATTATAGAATAAAGAGACACTATAAGATGTGTAATAACCAACCGCAACTCAATTTGATACAAGGTATTCCTAGTATGACTTTAAGTTTATGTTTTTAGATTAAAACTGAAATTTTAGTCCAAAACACACGTTACATACTCAAAATTGAGAAAACACATTCATATTATTTTAATGCTTTAGTAAAATGATTCATAAGTCATTTTTGATGGGTATGAATCAGTTGAACCTCAATCCAATACACGATGTGTCCAGTATGACAGTGCTAGTAAATTGTTTGAAGATGCTCGTGTTCATGAGAGATTAGACTTAAAGGTTGTAACTGAGATAATAGTGATAGATAAATGGGTTGAGAATGTATATATAAATCATGAAAAGGTTAATTCATACTACTTGTTTAGTTAATTATTTCATCATTTTGTCTATAATATTTAAGTTAATTTCCTTATCATTTATATTTGATACTTATTTTTTCCCAGATATTTTTGGAATTCATAATTTTATATTGAACTCTCTACAAAAATATATAGAAGAGAGAAAATGTTCCTTTTGGATGGAAAAGGAAACCACATTCTTCCTAAAACATGAAGTGAATCATAAGGATGCATCTACTAAGGGATTTTGAAACAGTTTAATGGTAAAGATTAAATTCCAAAAATATCTTTCTTGAACATTACATTTAATGATGTATGAATCAGTGACACCCAAATCATCCACGCCTCAAAATGATTCACAGTGTGTCCTATATGACTTAAAGTGTGTGTTTTCAGTTTAAAATTGACATTTTAGTTCAAAACACACATCATATACTCAAAATTGAGAGAAAAAATTAGATTTTTTTGATACTTTAGGAAAACAATCAATAAGTCATTTATGATGTGTAGGAATTATCCCTAGCTCAATATGATAAATGGTGTCCCTGGTGTGACTAAAAGTGTATGTTATCAGTTTGAAATTGAAATTATAGTTCAAGACATGTGTCACCCACTAAGAAAAGAGAAAACACTCTCATATTGTCTTGATAGTTTAGTTCAATGATTCATAAGTCATTTGTGACATTTAGGGATTAGTCTCACATTAGACCCACACATTATGTTACTAGTATGACTCAGAGTGCATGTTTTCAGTTTAAATTAACCTTTTTAATAAAAAATGCATGTGACATACTCAAAAACAAGAAAAATCATTTGGATTGTTTTTGATACCTTATAAAAATGATCCATCATTCATTTTTAATGTGTAGGAATCAACATAACATCAATCTGACACACCGTTTATCTGGTATGACTCAAAGTGTATTTTTATTTCAATCGACATTTTAGTTCAAAACACAATTCACATACTCAAAACCAATAAAAATTTGGATTGTTTAGACACATTAGGAAAATAATCCATAAATCATTTATTATGTGTAGTAATCAACCACACCTAAATTTGATACATGGTATGCCCAATTTGACTCAATGTGACTTTTATTAGTTTAAAATTTACATTATAGTTCAAGACGTCCATCACTCACTAAAAACCAAGCAAACACACTCATATTTTCTTGAATCTTTAGGAAAATTATTTGTAAGTCATTTTTGATGTGTAGGAATCATTCCCACATCAAAATAACACATTATATGACCAGTATGACTCAAAGTGTGTATTTTTAGTTTAAAATTACATTTTAATGAAAAAGACACATGACATACTCAAAACCAAGAAAATGCATTCAGAATATTTTTTATACATTATGAATGTGATCTATAAGTCATTTTTTATGTATATAAATCAATAATATGTTAATAAGATGTATAATGTGACCAGTATGACTCAAAGAATGTTTTTTTAAATTAATATTTTAGTTTAAAACACATGTCACATATTCAAAATTGAGAAAACACATTCGAATTGTTTAGGTAATTTAGGAAAATGATCAATAAATAATTTTTGACTTGTAAGAATCATCCATGCCTCAATCCAATACACGGTGGGACCAGTATGACTAAAAGTTTATATTATCTGTTTAAAATTGACATTTTAGTTCAAAACATGTTTTACTCACTAAAAAATAATAAAACACACTTGTATTGTCTTACTACTTTAGGAAAATGATTCATAATTCATTTATGATATGTTGGAATTAGTCTCACATAAAAAAGACACATTATGTGACTGGTATGACTCAAAGTTCATGTTTTCATTTTAAAATGAAATTTTTATAAAAAATACATTTGACATACTCAAAATTGAGAAAAAAATCATATTTTTTTGATACTTTCAGAAAACCATACTTACATCATTTTTGATGTGTAGGAATCAACCACATGTTGATATGATGCACCATGTGACCGGTATGACTCCAAGTGTTTGTTTTATTTTAAATTTACATTTTATTTCAAAACACAAATCACATACTCAAAACTGATAAAATACATTCCTATTTTTTAGACACTTTAGGATAAAGATCCATAAGTTATTTGTGGCTTGTGGGAATCATCCACCCCACAATACAATACATAGTGTGTTCGATATCACTCAAACTTTGTGTTTGAGTTTAAAAATGACATTTTAGTTTAAAACACACCTGACATACTAAAAAAAATACATTCATATTGTTTTGATACTTTAGAAAAACAATCATCAAGTCATTTGTAACATGTAAGAATCAGTCGCACGTCAATACAATACACGGTGTGATCGGTATGAATCAAATTTTGTGGTTTTAGTTTAAAATTGACATTTTATTAATGTATTGTTTAATATTTATGTTTAATTTATTTCTTTATATTATTACTAACTTAAGAATTTATTTATTATACATGTGGATTCTTTTTCTCAATTTTGGATAGTTAGTTTGGAAACTGATACCATGATCGCGCTTTTTTGAGAGGGGGTCGGGTGCCAAATATAATGAAACCATTGATTTTTTTGAATGTTTGTGATAAATTGTACTTTCTAATGTATTTGTACAAAACAGTGTTTAAATGTCTATATTATAGTGTTTTTCCTTGTATTTTTTATGTAATTTTTATTTCAATTCAATTATGAATTTTTCATATAATGGTATTTGATGTTGTAGTGTGTGGTAATATTAATAGCACGTTGTGACAGTATGGACTTTATTAGTGATATTTCTACAAATAATAAAATTTCCATATATTAGCATTTGAAAAGTGGTTATAAAGGGGGAAATTTATCAGTTTTAAAAAAACATTGATAAAGGGGCCCCCTTTTAATAGTACTTAGAACAAAAAAATTTTCTTAGCACTGATAAAGGTCTTTTCTAGCATTTACTATACCCTGATCTGTAGTAGTGTAAAAAATTCACTTTTTGATAAAAGTCTGATATGTGGTAGTGATAATATAAATTAGTACAATCACATGACTATTTATAATCACTTCTCATTCATATATTGCAATCAATTATTCATATATTATTATATGTGAAACTGTAAAATTGTTCATTGCATACCACCAAAAGCAATCACTTATGGTCTTTAGAAACTTCCAACCAACTGTTTTTGTGGTTGTAGTTGTCTCGTCATTATAGGGACTCCACAAAAAATTGCTATGGAGATCACTAGGAAGAGTAGTAGTAGCCTCCAAAGGTGGCCTCTATGTATTAGTATATAGAGACCGCCTGAGGAAATCACTAATGATCCTAAAAAAATAGTGACCACTAGAAGTGGTTACTAATTCTTGAAAAAAAAATGACTTACAACCACCAGAAGTAGCCGCTAATGCTATGAAAAAATGAAATACTTATTGACCATCTAAGGCAGCTGATAACTTGGGGAATGTTTTTTGAATTCTGCATTTTTATAGCTTCCAAATAATCAAAAAAACAAACATCCTACAAAATGTGAATAAAAAACAACCATCTTGTAAATTCAAAATAAAAAACAACCATCCAAACAATATCAGCAATCCATACATTTACAGATATTTCCAATCTTCTATCTCCATCAACCTACTAATATGATACAAAAAACAATTAAACAAAGCTAATGAAAATTAATATATATAAAATTAATCAAATTTATTTAATTAATATATATATATATAATAATCAAAATATTTTATAGTGTTATGTACAAAAAGAATCATAAATGAAAAAATGAGTCAAAGATAGTCCAAAATGTATATTTACAGTATTTATCAGTTAAGCAATGACTATTAAAAGTTGAAAACCTAGTTTACCATATACTAATAAACTCAGGCATCAGATTTTCTCATGTTGGATTCCAATATATTACATATGATTTGAGGAATGATCTCATAACTTTAAACATCAATCAAAAGTCATTTTCTTTTTTTTTTGATCCCCTGATAGAATATTTTTCATTTTAATAACAATAGACAATGTTACTCATTGTTTTCCATCATATTGTGTGACAAGATCATATGATGGGTGAAAATTTGATTCCTACGGATAAAAAATGGATTATAGATCATTATCTCATTGTTTCATGTCAATCCAAGTTTTTTTTCTTGGTATTGACCTATTTTACATTATTTGTCACTAAACTCCAAATCTCATAGACATACATCATGTTTAATAACACCAAGCAATTCAGTAATCTGATATACATTACGATGCTTCTTATATATTTTAAATGACTAAAATTCCTATTATTTCATGTCAATTAGAGATCATTTGGTCATTTTTGACCCCTAAACATGTGATTTTTCCATTATTGAAAAAAATTGTAACAAACATTAAAATAGAATTTTAATTGTATAGATCAACTCGGGCATCAGATTGACCCACTTTTAATTCCAATGGATCACATGTGATTTAATAAATTTTCTCCTAGATTTACACTTCAATCAGAAGTCGTTTACTTATTATTGACCCCCTATTAGATTATATTCTATTTTAATAAAATTAGACAATGTTACTCATCACTTTCCATCATACCAAGTGACATAAGAATCTGATGGATGCGGAGTTGATTCCTATAGATTAAAAATATCTATATGATTAATATGTCATGGTTTTAAATCAATCCATGTGTGTTTTCTTGGTATTGATCTCTTATATGTGATTAGTCACTTAACTCCAAATCTCAGGGAAAATTTAACTTTTAATTATATTGAGTAATTCAAGTATTTGATCCATGTGTTGATGCTTCCTACATATTTTAAATGACATTAAAATCTTTTCCCTAATATTTCATGTCAATCGAAGATCATTTGGTCAGTTGTTACCCCTAAATACATGATTTTTTTCATTATTATAAAAAAGGTAATGAATGTGAAAATGGAATTTTAATTGTATCGATCAACCAGGGCATATTATTGGCCCATGGTTGATTTTAATAGATCATATATGATTTGAGAATATTTTTTTTCCTAGATTTTCACATCAATCAAAAGTCATGTTATTATTTTTGAATCCCTAGTAGAATATATTCCCTTTTAATAACACTAGACAACATTACCCATCATTTTCCATCATACCAGATGATACAAGCATCTAATTGATAAGGCGTTGATTCCTACAGATCAAAAACAACTCGGTCATATGTTGGGGAGGATTAGTTCCAAGTTGTCTTATCTGGGTGATTTCCT
The DNA here is from genome assembly GCA_963277665.1 of Viscum album. Taxonomy (NCBI): domain Eukaryota; kingdom Viridiplantae; phylum Streptophyta; class Magnoliopsida; order Santalales; family Viscaceae; genus Viscum; species Viscum album. The sequence goes on from OY728126.1 coordinate 396,305,074, forward strand.
CTAAGACCTATGGGTCATGTAATTGTATCTAAGACTTCGGGCCTTATAAGGGTTACACCTCACCCCTTGGAAGGTGGATTATCAGAAATAATAAAAAATGAAGGCCTTTGGGCCATTCCGTCAAAAACAACTTGGTGCTCATTTCCCATTGTTTCATGTCAATACAAGTGTGTTTTCTTAGTATTTACCCCTTTTATGTGATTTTTTACCTAACTTTAGATCTTAGGGAAAAACATTGCTTTTAATCACATCAATAAATTAAAGTATTCAATCCATATTTTTATGATTCATATATAATTTAAATGAATTAAAAATCACTTTCCTAATATTTCATGTTAATCAGAGCATGTTTGGTCAGTTCTGACCCTTATAAACATAATTTTCCCAATATTACAAAAATGGTAATAAATATGAAAATTGAATTTTAGTTGTACCGATCAACCTGAGCATTAGATTGACCCACAGTTGATTTCAATAGATCACATATGATTCTATAAATTATATCCTAGATTTTTACATCAATCATAATTTGTATTCTCATGTTTGACCCCCAAGAGGAAGATATGTCATTTTAATAACACTAAACAATGTCACCCATAATTTTCCATTATACCAGTAGATATGAGCATCTGATGGATACATCGTTGATTCCTATATATCAAAAACAAATCGGTGTTCATTATTCTCTGGTTTCATTTAAATCCTAGTTTATTTTATTGGTATTAACCCCATTAACATGATTTGTTACTTAACTCTGAATCTCAGTGATAGAAATCACTTTTAGTCATACCAAGTAATTAAGGTATCTGATCCATGTTCAAATACTTCCTATAGATTTTAAATGACTTAAATTCATTTTCATAAGATTTAATGTCAATCAAATATCGTTTGTCTAGTTTTGACCCCAATACACATGATTTTACCATTATTAAAAAAATTGAAATAAATGTAAAAATGAGATTTTAATTGTACTAATCATCCTGGGCATCTTATTAACCCACATTTGATTCAAATATATCACGTTTTATTTGAGGAATTTTATCCCAGATTTTCATGTCAATCCGAATTCATTTTCTCATTTTTTTAGAAGATATTCCATTTAAATAACACTAGACAATGTTACCCATCGTTTTCCATAAAACCAGGAAACACGATCATATAATGCATGCGTCATTGATTCCTAAAAGTTAAAAATGGATCAATTTTCATTCTCACATGGTTTCATGTCAATCCAAGTTCATTTTATTTGGTATTGTATCCTTTTACATGATTTTCCACTTAACTCTAAATCTAAGGGGAAAATGTAACTTTTAATCATACCGAGCAAATTTGGTATCTGATCCACATATTGATGTTTTCTAGATATTTTAAATTAATTAAAAATAGTTTTATAAGATTTTATGTTAATTGGATCTCATATGGTCGTTTTTGACCCCCACACACATGATTTTCCCATTATTATAAAAATGATAATAAACATGAAAATAAACTTTTAATTATACTAATAAACTAGGGAATTGGATTCAAACACGGTTGATTCCAATAGATCACATATTATTCAAGAAATTTTTTCCTAACCTTTCACATCAATTAGATATTTTTTTCTCATTTTTGACCCCCTGATGAGAGATATGTCATTTAAATAACACTAACCAATGTTTTCCAGAATTTTCCATCATACTGGGCAACACAAGAATATAATTGATATAGTTTTGATTCCTATAGATCAAAAATGGATCGAGGATCATTTTCCCATGATTTCATATCAATATCAGTTAGTTTTCTTGGTATTGTCCCCTTTTATGTTATTTTTCACTTAAGATCCATGTTCAAGGGAAAAACATCAATTTTGATCATACCAATCAATTAAGGTATCCAATTCAAATATAGAAACATTTTTGAGGAATTTTTTAATGGATTCTACACCCCCACTCTACTCTGGAACAAATTACATGGCCCTCTTCAAGATCTTATTCAGAACTTAAGATTTATTATTGGTAATGGAGAGATATTATTCTAGATGACATCTAATCTTTTAATTTTCTATTCTTCCTAGGTTGTCTTTGACCTTCTATAAAGTTATATGAGGCCATTTTTCATCCAATGATTCATAACAATATGTTAATTAAGGATAAAAAATCATTTCTATCTAACACCAAGATATCATAAGAGCCAAACTAATGTGTGTTAAATATTTACTTGGAAAATTATAGCTCTCTAAAATATCATCGTATCATTTGTGTTAAAAAATAGGTTTAAGTCTTTGGTCTAAGGTTCTATGATGAAATTTTATTACTATCAGGTTTATCTTCTTGGTGTAGAATATCAAAAAAAAATTGTCCCTACTAATAACTACATCTAGTTGAAATAAATCCCTCTAAAGTTGAAGTGTTCAAGATGATTCCATTAAATCCATAAATCTAAATACCACCTTCATCTATAGGGACTAGGCATGTTTACTATTAAACCTCCTATGAAATATCCTGGGTATCCTGGTGTTTCTAGTTTCTATCAAGAAATTCCTCGCTATTTGTTTTTATAATTTTGGACTCTCTTTTTTTGAATGTAAAATGTGTAGTGTGTGTTTTCCTACAGGGTGATGGATTTTATTGGAAGCTTAGAATAAGTCTATGAATCAAGGAAATTAGGGTGTCATGGTTCCCTTTTAGCCAAAAACAATTCACCTGATTAATGTTTTTAAGCCTTCAAATTATTGGAATTCATTTATATTTCATCCCCATATTTAATGATTTTATCCCAAGATAGGTTCCACTAATGCATCTCAGGGCCACTGGGTTTCATGGAAGAAGTAGTTCATAGGATTGGAACTCAATAATAATGGTTCCTGTTGCTAATGGTTTCATGTTAGGAGGAGGGGTCATTTGAGTTGATAAATGTTTAGTGTTACTAGTATTTTGTGTATTTTATGGGTAAGGAGGTCCCCTCATTGTGGAGGCTCAAGAGATACTCACTAGATTCCTCATATGTAGTCTTTATAATATATCCATTTTATTCATTAAATCTAACACAAATTTCCACATCAAGTTCAAATTGAGTTTTGATAAATAAGATCATTATATTGATTTTTTTACTAAGGTAAATGATTAAATAAAGACTCAATCTAAGTTGATTGATGCTAAGAATATATTTAATAATTTGATTGATTATTTTAATAAAGACTAAAAGGTTATACTAAATCCTCTAAGACTAAAAAAAATTATGGTAAGAAACAAATTGAATACTCTCTTTAAATTTAAATATGTTACACTAATCAAAATGCATGTTCTAGATTTAATAGATATGTTGGTGGGCTAAAAAAATTTCCCTTAATGAAGGCTCAAATTTAGGCTAATTTTTTCTGAAATAGTAAGCTATATATTCTAGAAACATTATATATCAATAAGTAAAAGAATATTTTAAATTCTCTTGATGGTGTTATGATTATTTAGTCATAAAGAATTATTTTTCTCACATAATTAATATTTTAAAAGGATATAAATAAGTCATGAATCAAGGGGAGTCTTTCAATGATGTATAATAAGACTTTTTATATTGATGATTGTATGTATATGATCAATAATAAATTAAAACATAATATTGAAGGCATAATGTCATATAAAATGAGGAAGAAAACTGAATTTTATGATGATTTTAACTTATAAGAGGTATTTTAGAACATGTATGAGTTAGATCCTCTTGAGAAGATTGTGTCACATGAATACATAAAGAGATATATGGATAAAATTAAAAATATAGGATATTTGAATTTTATTGAAGATCTGGAAACATTATGATTTATTGAGAATATATGAAATATTTATAGAAAAAATTTATCGAGAAGAAGGAAAAAATATGTTGAAGATATAAATTGACTGATTGGGTTAGTGGAAGACTCATATGAAGAAGAGGTAAATTTAAAATACTAATTTCTTGAGATGTTGTGTAGAAGGTGTGAGAATGATGGAAAAAATTCTATAATTATCTAAAAATGATACGTATAAAATGGTAAAGGGTAAAGAATATTTAGTGTAAAGGAATAAGTGGAAGAGAATTTCTATATTGAGTTAAATCGATAACACCATGCATGGGAAAATAAAATATGAGTAAGAATACTATACAGCTAAATGAGATTAGTTGGGGCAAAACAAATTCATCATGGAATTAAAATAACATTTTCATGATAAGAATAAGTAAACATTGTTCTTATAAAGAATGAGTTTTTGGGTTGTTCAGTATTTTTGAACACCATGAATATTTTTTATGATAACATGAAGAAATCAACTTATTCTAAAAAAATATATTTATGTTAATCTACAAAATATATTAAAATTTGAAAATAAAAGAGTAAAATCTTGATGATGTTCCAAGCTAAGTGGTGATGTATCAGTTAGAATGAGTGGAGGATGAATCGGTGAAACACTTTTTATAATTTATTCTTTAAAATTCACCTTTTTAAAAGATTAAAGATTTATTCCATGTGTGAAATCTTTAGGGGTGTTATTCATTCACTTCCATGATCTTCCAATATTTATTTTTCTTAGACATAAGTCATGTGGTACCAGTTCTTGGGAATTTCATTAATTGGAAGGATAATAAGGATGAGGATATTCTCTTGGTCAAGGGTTACATTCATGCATATTTCATATAGAACCTATAAAAATACCAATTCTATTATTGATATTTAGTATATTTCTAGAGTGGTTTGGAGTGTTCTTAAATTTTTCGAAGCTACATCTCTGGGAGGATTGCATCAAAACTAAACACATGGGTCCTAGGGTCAATGCAGGTTTCTTGAAAAGTATAAATATTTTCTTGATTGAAAATCTAGGTTCACTGTGTAATGGAATATCTCTAACTTCTAACTTTTTGGATGCTCCACATGTGATAAACAGTTTTAATATAAAAAGAAAAAACCACTTACTAATTATTTTTCAAAGTTTTCTTATCAATATAAATGTCTTTAGTTGGTTTAAAATATCTACATGGTCAAATTTCATTTTAATTAAAATGTGAATATGATTTTTGACTTCACTAAAAAACAAAAAATAAATGAGACATTCAATTTGAATGAGAAACTAAAGAGATAAAACAAAACATACCACCTGAATCTGATACATCATGCAGGACCATGGCTGCTACCTATGTCTGATATAGAAGGAGCCTACAGAAAATAAAAAATTTGAAGATAATAATAATTAATGTAATAAAAAATAAATAAAAAATTAGTATAAACCCTTATCATAGGATCCCATGCACCATCACCCTAACGTATATACTCTCGCAGTACTCTGACCTCAGCTAACAGCTACACATTTACCTCCTCAGAAGCACACATTTGTGCTTCCAAATCTATCACCTATTTTGTCATCCCAACCAAAATAGGATCCACAACCTCAGTGTGTGAAACTATAGATTAATTAATCATTGTACAATATGTCAAGTTGTAGCCAATTCCATCATGAATAATAATGTGATGAAATATCTCATCCCTCTGCATGGAAAGTTTCCACTGGTCCTTTGGAAACTATGATAACTCAACCTAAAATTGAGCCTATTTAATATATAAATATAATTATATATGTATATACAAATGTATGTAAGGATTTATAATTAGTACAAGAACTCACTATAAGAGCTACAACCTCTAGATCATTTCGATCACGAGTCGCCATCCACACTGAAATTTTATCAGTCAGTTCACATTTCTCTCATAATTGTATACCAATAAGATATAAATATAGAACACAAAACCATATTAAATAATAATTTTAAAAAATTAATGATAAATACATAATTTCAAATCTAGGAAATGTGATCGGTCCCAACCATGTGAGGCGGTCCCTACAATGCATGATACTCGAAATGACGTGTTGTTACCTCCTACATGCAACTAATTCAAATTTCAAACATTTAAAATGCTACAAAATCTTCAAAATATATAAACCAAAATAAATACTAACCAGTTAATCCTTAGTGAATTAATATGTAACTAATTTACACCACTGATATGGGAGAACACATCTCAGGACTCTATCCAAGATGTGTGGGATTTGGTGCCCAGTGCTCCCTCTTGAGTCTATTTTTATAATCATTCCAAATTTTCCAAAAACAAATTCATAAAAACTGGAAAAACCCCATTGGGGAATACTCCTATATTATTCTATTCAAGAAAAAAATATCAAAAATGTATGTATTTTTTAACATATCTAAGAAAATAAAATGATCCTCTTACATGAACTTCCCTTCATAGATGATCTAGTGTATCATGAGGGAATAAATCTCAGTCACATGTAGTCAATTAAAATTTATTTGGGTCACATATAATATGAACCAATTGAATAGTAAATGAAGAATCACTCACTCATATAGGATGGTATGTCTCATCAAATGATACATCATGGGTCGTGTCATACTTTTATGATGAAATACTGTAAAGACCCAAAAATTTCATGTAAATGTTTTTAATTATATGGAAATTTTTAAAGACTGAAAAATCTGATGGCGTGCGATTCTAAGGCCCGAAGTTCCTAGAATGATCCGTCGAAGTTTTGTTAAGCATTAATTAGCGCGCGTATGTAGTTTTCCTGAAAAAGTTGAAAAAATATTAAATGGTTACTCAGATAAGAAATCTGAGTGCACCGTTGCACTCAGGATGGAAAGTTTACCCTAGGCGCAACTTATGTTTAGTTGGCGTGAGCCTCCTTTGAGAAAACCCAAAAATGGAATAACCGTAAATAAAATAATAAAATAAATTATTTTATTTTACAAATGCTTATAACTCACAAACGGTAGCTCGGATTGAAAATCTGAGACCACCGCTAAACTTGTGAGGGCATGCTTTATTTAAGCAGATACTAATGTTAGCCATCACGTGTAGGTTCCGAGCGCAGCGGAAGCGTGTTGGTGGGATTTCCCAAATTGATTTTTAGCGTTAAAAGACGTTCAATCCAAGATCTGTCACGATATAAAACACCGGATCTTCGGAATAGAATAAAGAATGAAAAAGAAAAGAAGGCTCCCAGAACCATTGAGATAGTATTGTCATATGTTGGTTATAATTAATTTAATTAATTCATAAGAATTACCTCAGTGGAATTATTTCTTCGTTGGAGTCTCCGGTCACGATCCTGTGATCCGTCGTTGCGTAGTAGAATCAAAGTGTAGGATTCCTCTAGCGGTGATCCACACATGTGCCACGTATCTCTAGACGTCGCTGAAGGGATCTTCAGGTGCTAGTATATAAGATCCTTCGCTTATGATGTCCTCCTTCAACCGCCTTGATCCAGTGGAGGATCTCGCTCTCGTAACTTGAGGGCGTTCTTGGTGGAAAGGGAATTCTCTCTTGGCTTGAGAGTATTTCCAAATTCGTTGTGCACAACAAAAAATGGCTCGATCTCTTGAGAATAATGTAATAGGGATTTATAATACTTAGAATAATAAAATGAATTAATTACCCAAAAGTATTTAATCATTTCATTTAATTCTTAACAATACCCCATGTCATAATAATGATAGTTGACTATCATTATTACTTGACATGCAACCAGCGTATTACATTTAATATCATTTAATTAAATAAAAAATATTTTATCCTCAAAAATCCTGACTGGAAAACTACACGGTGTGTACTTTCCTTCTATAAAACTACACGGCATGTAAATTTAATATACATGGCATGTACTTTTATTTTTTCATTTTTCTCCACCGCATTTATTAGACCTTGAGTAATGTCTATTTATTTCTTAAATAAATGTAACTGCATTACTCGTTAACAAATATATTATTTCGCCCACAATATATTCTCTCGAATAACTAGTGTCAAAATAAATGCAATCAGACATCCTTAAATAATTATTAAACCACATTCGGGAATAATATTTATTTAACTTTTTAAATTAATATTTAACTAAGATACATGGACACACTTAGTGTGTGACCCTCTAGTCCTCTTTCTCAGTGGCATTAGGCGGAGCCTGCCTAAAGTCCAAGGTTAGGGTCTAGCAACACGCCAAGGCACCCATAGAGAAAGAAGTTAATGCTGCAATGACGTGTCACCTCCTACGAATGCTTACCGTGTAATATAATACATTTTTCTTGATATCTCTAATCAAGCGGGTTGCATGCTAGTGCCATCAACCCATGTGCTCGATTATTCTTTCTTTGACTTCCCGGTATTGAACTCACCTATTCCTTACCATGGCCATGGATTTATTTAGGCTATATCAATTCCATCAAAGGGCCTGAGATATCTACTTTTGTAATGGAACATAAGGGACAAATCCTTCCTCGCATTATCTATTAATGCAGTATTACTCGTGACGCACCCAACGTATCCTACCTCACTACGAACAATGTGTCGTCACAGTTTTCGTCAATACACCTAAGTGCGTGAGTAATAATACCCATTAATAATAATCTTAAAGTCTACGGACCAATACACACACCCGCAGATAGGAACATCCAATGACACTATGAAATGTGGATTTCCTGCTGGTGGGTCTCGTTCTCATAATATCTTCCAGGATATTACCAAGGGCGCATTCCATGAGAAGGTGCCTCAAAGTTTTATGATTCCTCACCCCTAATGACCTGTATTATTTGTGTCCCTCAAATAATATCATTTGGTCATAGAACATACATTCAAAAATAGTGTTATGGCCTTTCGATTTCTCATCATAGCAGGGATCCACTACGACCCTTTAATGAAACAACTGTCCTTAGGACATTATCACATGACATGTCACACATAAGAACAATCAAGATGTGATAACGCTTTTATTTAATGAATAAAGTACAAATTAGTTGGTTCTAGACAACCAACTCCAACAACGCGGGCCACCAGTGAAAGTTAGTTTTTGGTCGTAAATAAAATAATTAAGTGACAATTATTTTATTGTAAAATCCATAACATTTAAACGATAACTCAGATTGGAAATCTAAGAGTATCTTTGGGTTCATTGGGGCATATTTCACTTGGTAAAAGCCTAACCTCGACCGGCGCGGGTCGAGGGTGAATGTTAATAATTTTTCAAACATTTTTTCGAGTACGTTTAGTAAACGCGCAAACAGCATTTTGTAACTTTTGAACCGATGCTCGAAATTGAAATCTGAGGACACCATTGAACTTGTAGCACCGATATTCGCTTAAGGAGACTTTCACCTTGACTATAGTTGGTCGAGGGTGAAAGTTAGTTTTCATTTTTTTTGTGGAAATAAAAATAAAATAAAGAACAGCTTTTTATTTTATTTTTAACCTCCCAATTGAGTGCTTGGAGGTGGGACATCCCGAGCTAGAAAACTTCTATTTGTGAATTCATGGTGGTGGGGACCACCCAAACCCCTCTTTAATATGGGGATGTCCCTTGGTAAACCTCCCATTTAATTATGCCAACGTAAATTAAACGGCTTGACTTTTAAATACGATATAACAGCATCGTTGGAATTTAGGAAGGTTCCTATTAAATGAACCTTCATAAATTCCATGATCATTACTTACCCTCCCCCTCTCTTATTAATATGGATCTTGGGGGAGGATTTGGCATGGCTTCAACAAGTGATGAAGCTCTGGTAAAGGTGATGCCTGACACTTAGAAGATGAAGCCGACCCAGCAGGAGGTGACAGACAACATCGAACCACCAATGGGTGACATGAGAGTGGTGTCTTTGGGAGCCAGTCCTAGGAACTAAGAACACGGTCCACCGGAAAGCACATACAATTCTCCTCATTCAAGTTAGGGGTTATTTCATCTGAGTGTTTTTTATTTCCTCTTCCTCTTTTTTTGAATTTATACAAAGAACGTGGGTCAACCGACTAATGGGTTGTCCCGCGATTCTTCCATCTTTGTTGGAGGTTGTTGTGGGTTATCTTGTAGGGTTTTTTGTTGATTTATACCCCCTTATCTCGTTCTTGACATCCTTCTTGAATTAAGAACATCTATGTCACTTGTTATCGCTCTAACGTGGAGGGTGCGGCCCAAACGAACATGACTCGACCACTCCGCAACCTTTATGGTTTTGATGTGTTCTTCGCGATGGAGGAGGATGGCGACCGGTTCCGTCGATTGGCACCAATGGTACTTGAGAGTAGAGGTTGGCACCACGGATGGCCGCGAAGAAGGTAGCGGCGCGTCACGCCGCTGAAGAATGGTCGCAGCCCGTCGGTCGCAGCGGAGCAAGGGCGACAGCCAACATCGGTTGGCTGCGTGAAGGGGCGGCGGTGCGAGTCTGCACTGCCCCGTAGAGAAATATTTTGGCCTTATGCCATAGTGGTGAGGAAAGGGAAGCCAGCTCGCTACCGGCTGTCGGCGATGGCGAGGTGCGCGACCGCGCCGCGCGGATGAGCGGTTGGCCATCCGACCAGTCGGGGGTGACCAATTGGACCGCACCGCGGGCCACCTAGTGGGCCAGGCCGGACCCAACGGGCTGGGCCAAACCCAGCAGGCCGGGTCAGATCCCGCGGGCTAGGTTCGACCCAGGCCCAGACCTAGGTCGGGCCAGGTCGACCAAACCGGGTCAGTTCGGCCCAGGCCGGGTCGGACCGGACCCAAACCAACTTCAACCCTTTTCTCTCTTTCATCCATATTTTGAGCTACGTGTGTCTGTTTGATGAACCGTCAGTGGCACCAGAAACCTTGGAGTAATATGGACCTTTTGGTATACCCTACTTGAGTTTTGGTTAAATTTATGGTACATCCGGGTTGGATCGAACACGAATCCAACCAGGACCTCGGGACTAAAAGGACAATAACTTACAGATCAGGCATCTGATTGACACACCATTTGTTGTGATGAGACCCCCTTTATGTGGTGGTCCTTTGGGATACTTCTTTGCGGGAATTCGTGTAAGTTGGAGTATCGACTTTTGGCTTGAGGAGTGGATCCTCCTGGAATCAAGCGAGCTTAGTGCGGGAACCCTATAGCTGGCTGTAACATGAGAAAGGGATCATTAGTGGGTCTATGATCAAGGATACCACATGGATCCACTCTAGGAATCCATGTGGGACTACTCTAGGATCATGTGTGGGATTGTTATACTAGGATCATGTGTGGGTTTGATGATGTACTAGGATCCTATGTGTATCTGCTGTACTAGGATCTTGTGTGGGTCTGATGATGTATTAGGATCCTGTGTGGGTCTGTTGTATTAGGATCCTGTGTGGGTCTAATGATGTACTAGGATCCTATGTGGGTCATTTGTACTAGGATCCTGTGTTGTTCTGATGATGTACTAGGATCCTGTGTGGGTCTGATGATTTAGGATCCTATGTGGGCCTGCCTCTTAACAGAGTAAGATGATTCAATAGTTACATCTAATCATCTCTACTACTGTACCTAAGTTATACCTGGTGTAAGCTAAGTCCTTACCTTCATGGTGATACCTTTGTGGTATTCTTCTATGTGGCGTACCTCTGTGGTACTTTCCTTCGTGGTGATAACTTGGTGGTATTCTTATGTGTGGCATACCCGTGTGGTATTTACCTACATGGTGATACCTTTATGATATTCTTCTGTGTGGAATACCTGGGTGGTACTTTCCTTCGTGGTGATACCTTGGTGGTATACTTTTGTGTGGCGTACCTGTGTGGTACTTACCTTCATGGTTATAACTTTGTGGTATTCTTCTGTGTGTCATACCTGTGTGGTAATTTCCTTTTTGGTATTCTTCTGTGTGGTGTACCTTTGTGGTACTTGCCTTTGTGGTGTTACCTTCTTGGTATTCCTCTCTTTTTGGAACAGTTGAGCCTTGGGCTATGGATTTGGGCCTTGTGTTTCCTCATGAATTGGGTATATTTGATAACTTAGGTGTATGTATGGGTATATACCTAAGTAGAGATGACAGTTGTTTTCATGATTTGTGGTTTATCCTTTGTGGATTTTGAGAGACCTTTAGGGGGTCTTGGGGTCCCTACTGAGTATCGTTATAATCACCCCTGCACGGGCTATGCCTGTACCTTGTTTTGTTTGGTGCAGACGACGGACATCGCTGATTAAGGACGAGGGTACCGGGACTAGAGGTAGCTCGGAGGTGGACTATAGATGAGGCGTACCGCAGAGATGACCGTTCGAGATTTTTACCAACCATTCAGGTAGGATCCTTGGCACGTGTTCACATGAGCTTTTCAGTTTACTTTTACTTTCCTATTTTCTTATACTTTCCAGTTGGGCTTGTATTCTGGCCCCTTTTACTTACTGTACACACTCTTTTTACTATTCAATTTACTTGTTTTTGTATCGTGTTGTGTTCTTGGTTGCATGAGTTATAGGTTATAAAAGCAATGCCTTCCCAGTTTTAGGGAATACGCCTTCGGTGCTAGTAGCCAGCCCCTGGCCTATGGAAGGTGGGCTTGGGGTAGTCATGACATGGGTCCCAGAGACGGGTTGTGACAAATTGGTATCAGAGGAGTCGGTTCTACCGTTTAACATTGGACTCTAATCTTTTTAACAACAATAGTGATAAGTGTAGTGAGTGTGGTTATCAATTTAGGGAATCTAGTATTGGTGTGGCGGCTGGCATATCCGTACACCTGGAACCTGACATCTGATTTCTAACCAAGTTCACGAAAACACTGATTACGTGTGTGTTTTGAAAATTTCTCTTGTGTTTTCTTGATTCATCTCACCAGGTATAACTAAATGACTGTGGTGCACCTGTTTCTTATCAGGATGCCGTTGTATAGACAGCCGGCTAGGATTTCTAAGAGAGTACACAATGACGGCCCACCAAGCGATGAGGCTCCAGTGCAGGGCCCTCTTACTATGTTGGCACCTTCGGGGGTGTACTAGCAGCACCACCACCCATTGGGCAGTAGATACCACCAGCCATACTGGCGGATGGTGCACGCCGACTGAGCACATTTCACGAGTTCCAACAGTAGAGGCCTATGAGGTTTCGAGGTGAGATAGTTTCCCATGTATCTGAGGGCTATTTGGAGGTGGTTTCTAGAGTTTTTCACCTATTTGAGACACCAGTAGAGCATATGGGGATCTTAGCTACTAGATTTTTCAGTGAGTGACCATGAGGATGGTCCGCATAGTGATGAGGCTTTGGTACGTGGACCATTACCTGAGATAGTACCTTCGGGTAGTGTGTCAGCTATATCACTGCTTGTTGGTCAGCAGTTACAACTAGTGGTACTGGTAGAGGACACATATAGGCTTAGTGCCTTACGCATGATTCAACATTAGATACCCCTCAGGTTCTAAGGTGAGCTCGACTCACAAGCGGCTGAGAACTGGCTTGAGGAGGTGGCTGAGAGTTCTCTTGATCTTTTACAGCTCAGCAGGATGACATGTCGGTAGCTGAGTATTCATCTAGGCATACCGATCATTCCTGGTACTCAATGAATACGATATGATCAGTGCTTCGGGGCTTGGAATTTCGAGCACAGTGTGTTTAAAGACATCCAAGCCACTTCTATTCCTCTTTTCATTCCTACTTATGTTGGGGTTCTAGAGAGTACCTTTGTGGTTGAATGTTCTTTGGATGAGCGGATACAGCCAGTGAATGATAGTAGTGGGAAAATAGGAAACTGGCACCAGTCTCAGAGACTTGGGTATGTAAAAATGTTTTGAGAAGAATAAGTGTTAGGGATAGATGAATCTGCAAGGCTGTAGACGTAGAACCAGAGCTAGGGGAGCATCATGAGGTGGTGTACATTTCAACATATTAAAACCACCCCCCTTTGTGGTCCCCACCAATCTTAGGGAGATAGAGAGCAGGGGAAGGTAGTAACTACATGCGGTCAAGGAGTGTGGCCTAAGGACTCCATGAATGATTAGAGGTAGGGTCTGTGTCTACTACTAGTTGTCTTATCAATAGACATAGGTACCAATCATTCCTTCCTTCCATGAATCTTTTCAAAGACCTAGAGTTTCTGGTTAAATCGTTGAATTGACCTTCACATATAGAGATACCTTTGGTAAGATATTCAATAATCACACTTATGCTGACAGTGTGATCTGACCCTTGAGGTGATAGTTTTGGTTAGAACCTCTTGGTGGTAGCATCGAGGCCTTACGACATTAGTTTGGGTATGGACTGGGCATCCACGGTTCATAATCATATTAACTGTATTAGGAAAAAAAGGTTGTGGTTTCTCTAAAATGTTGGAATGGGGTTTTCCTTGGTTGGAGAAAAGGAAACTCAGGCGGCACAGGATAGACTCATGCATAGGAGGGTACAGCTAATCACTCATGAGTCAGCCAGACTTACCCTTGTGGCAGCAAGAGTTTTGAGATTTCAGTTCCAAATAGAAGTGGTAGAGCGTGGGGACATCTTTTCAAAAGATGTTTACAGGATTACCTCACCAAAGGGAGAGGGAAGTCTACTTTGGCTAGATACTACCAAAGATTTGTACACAACTTCCCCACGGTAGCGGAACCCTTGTCAGATTTGACAAAAAAGGGGGAGCCTTTCCTGTGGATGGAGAAGTGTCAGCAGAGATTTCAGCAGCTGAGACAGAGACTGACATGTAGAACTATGCTACCCATGACCTGGAGTTAGAAACAGTGGTATTTGTGCTAAAGTTGTGGTGGAATTACTTGATGGGTGAACGTTTTGCAGTCTACTCGGACAACAAGAGTCTCGGGTATATCTTCTCTCGGTAGGACCTGAACCTGGGAAAACAACGTTGGTCCGAGTTTCTCCAGGACTATGACTTCAAGATAGTATATAATCCTAGGAAGGGGAACATTGTAGCAGATTCACCCAGCAGTAGATCTGGTATACAGCGGCTAGGTGAGGAGACAGAGCAGCTGACTGCTTTACGGATATCATTTGTGGACCGAGATTGAGTAGTTTTTCTTCAGTCTCTCACAGTCACTCCCCCACTTCTTCAGGGAGTCAGGGAGGTACAGCGTGGGGACACTGACTGCAAGGTTCAACATGTTCAAATATCCTTAGGGCAGACAGTTTATGGATTTTCTAAAGGTGGAGAGCACGTTGACCTCTTCAGAAGACGTACCATGGTACCAGGACCTTCAGCGCCAGTATTGGTGGCTAGGGATGAAGAAAGCAGTGGTAGATTTTTTATCACGATGGCTCACCTGTTAGCAAGTAAAAACTATTCAGAGCTGGAATAAGTCTTATGCTAACAGGAGACAGAGACCTTTGGAGTTCGAGGATGGTGACCATGTCTTTTTACGGGTCTCACCTCAACGAGGTTTGCAGATATTTGGCTAGGGTGACAAGTTATCATTGAGGTTCATTAGACCCTTCCAGGTCCTCAGTAGAGTTGGCGATGTGGATTACTGCCTAGCAATTCCCCCTCAATTGCACTGGGTGCACGATGTCTTCCACGTATTCCAGATGAGGAGATACGTGCACAACACATCTCACGTCATCGACCACGGTGAGTTGGACATTGATGATAGGGAGATGTTTTCAGAGGTTCCAGTGGAGATTGAGGATTGACAATAGAGAGTCCTTCATGGGCGATTGATACCTTTGGTACGTGTGCATTGGTAGCACATGAACCTCTAGGAGAGCACATGGGTGCGGGAGGCTCAGATTCATGCTCAGTACCCTCACTTGTTTTCCTAGTTTTTGTAATGTGGCTTTTGGGGATGCAAAGCCCTGAGGTGGGGAGAATTTAAATACCTAGAAATTCCATGTAATTTTTTTTTAATTATATGGAAATTTTTCGAGACTATGAAATCTGACGGTGTGCAATTCTGAGGCTCGGAGTGCCCAGAATGATTCATCGAAGTTTTGTTAAGCTTTAATTAGCGCGTGTAAGTAGTTTTCCTGAAAAAGTGGAATAACTCTTAAACGGTTACTCAGATTAGAAATATGAGAGCACCATTGCGCTCAAGATGGAGGGTTTACCCTAGGCGCGACTTATGTTTAGTCGGTGCGGGCCTCCTATTAGAAAAACCAAAAACGGCATAGATGTAAATAAAATAATTAAATAAATTATTTTATTTTTCAAATGCTTATAACTTACAAATAGTAGCTCGGATTGAAAATCCCAGACTACTACTGAACTCATGAGGGCATGATTTATTTAAGCAGATACTAACTTTGGTCAACGCGGGCCACCAGTGAAAGTTAGTTTTTGGCTGTGAATAAAATAATTAAGTGACAATTATTTTATTATAAAATCCATGACTTTTAAACCATAACTTATATTGGAAATTAGATAGTATCGTTGGGTTCATTGGGGCGTGTTTCACTTGGGCAGAGTCTAACCTCAACCGGCGTGGGTCAAGGGTGACTGTTAATAATTTTCTGAACTTTTTTTTGGGTACGTTTAGTAAACGCGCAAGCAGCATTCTGGAACTTTTGAACCGGTGCTTGAAATTAAAATCCAAGGACACCATTGAACTTGCAGCGCCGGTATTTTCTTAAGGAGAATTTCACCTCGACCGTAGTTGGTCGAGGGTGAAAGTTATTTTTCCTGTTTTTTGGGGAAATAAAAATAAAATAAAGAACAAATTTTTATTTTATTTTTAAGATCCTAATTTAATGCTTAAGGGTGGGGACCACCCAAGCTAGAAAACTCCCATTTGTGAATTCATGGTGGTGGGGACCACCTGAAACCCTCTTTAATATGGATAATTCCCTTGGGAAACCTCTCATTTAATTGTGAAAATGTAAACTAAATGGCTTGAATTTCAAATACTAAGTAACAGCATCGTTGGAATTTCGAAAGGTTCCTATTAAATGAACCTTCATAAATTCCACGATTGTTACTTACCCACTCCCTCTCCTATTTATATGGATCTTGGGGGGAGGATTTGGCATGGCTTCACCAAGCGATGAAACTCAGGCAAAGTTTCGCGACACCTAACACTTAGAAGACGAAGCCGACCCAGTGGGAGGTGACAGACGACATCGAACCACCAATGGGTGATGTGCGAGTGGAATCATTGGGAGCTGGTCATGGGAACTAAGAACATGGTCCACCGGAAAGTGCGGACGATTCTATGATTTTCAAGGTAGGGTTTATTTTGTTTGAGTGTTTTTTATTTCCTCTTACCTATTCTTGAATTTATACGAAGAACGCGGGTCAATCGACTAACGGGTTGTCCCATGATTCTTCTGTCTTTGCGGGAGGTTGTTGTGGGGTATCTTGATGGGTTTTTTGTTGATTTATACCCCCTTATCCCATTCTTTACATCCTTATTGAATTAAGAACGTCTATTCTACTTATTACAGCTCTAACGTGGAGGGTACGGGTCAAACACACATGGCCCGACCACTCTGCAACCTTTATGGTTTTGATGTGTTCTTCGCGACAGTGGAGGACGGTGACCGGTGTTGGCGAATGGCACTGGTGGGACTCAGGAACAGCGGTCGGCACCACGGTCAGCCGTGAAGAAGGCGTTGGCACAACCGTGCCACTGGATAAGGGTTGTGGCCCGTCGGCCACGACGGAGTAAGGGCGACGGCCGACATTGGCTGTTAGTGTGAAGGGGCGGTGGCGCACGCCTGCGCCACCCGGAGGAGAAGAACTGTTTCCTTGTGCCGCAGCAGCAAGGAAAGGGCTGCCGGCTCGCTGCTGGCGGCCGGCGATGGCGCGGGACGCGATCGCGCCACGCGGAGGAGCGGTTGGCCATCCGGCCAGCCGGGGGAGACCAAGCAGTCCCCCCTAGCAGACCGCATTGCGAGTCATCGCACTGCGGGCCGAGCTAGGCCGGGTCGGATCCCGCGGGCTGGGTCCAACCCAGGGCCAGACCCGGGTCGGGCTGGGTCAACCGAACCAGGTCAGGTCGGACCGGACCCGGACCAACTTCGACCCTTTTCTCTCTTTCGTCCATATCTTGAGCTACGGGCGTCTGCTTGACGAACCGTAATCGGTTCTGGAAACCTTGGAGTGAGACGGACCTTTTGGTATACCCCACTTGAGTTTTGGTTAAAGTTGGGGTATGACTAGGTTGGATCGAACATGAATCCAACCAAGCCTTTGGGACTAAAAGGTAACTTACAGACCGAGCGTCTGATTGACGCACCGTCTATTGCGCTAAGACCCCCTTTACATGGTGGTCCTTTGGGATACTTCTTCATGGGACTTCATGGAAGTTAGAGTATCGACCTGTGTCTTGAGGATCGGATCCTCCTAGAATCAATAGAGATTAGTGCGGGAACCCTGTAGCTGGCTGTAATATGAAAAACGGATCATTATTGGGTCTATGCTCGAGGATCCCACATGGATCCACTCTAGGAATCCATGTGGGACTACTCTAGGATCTTGTATGGGTCTTCTATACTAGGATCTTATGTGGGTATGATGATGTACTAGGATCTTGTGTGGTTCCTCTATACTAGGATCATGTGTGGGTCTGATGATGTACTAGGATCTTGTGTGGGTCTGCTGTACTAGGATCCTGTGTGGGTCTGATGATGTACAAGGATCCTATGTGGGTCTGCTATACTAGGATCCTATGTGGGTCTGATGATTTAGGATCCTATGTGGGTCTTCCTCTTAACAGGGTAAGATGATTAAGTAGTTACATCTAATCATCTCTATTATTGTACCTAAGTTATACCTGGTGTGATCTGAGTCCTTACCTTCGTGGTGATACCTTTGTGGTATTCTTCTGTGTGGCATACTTGTGTGGTAATTTCCTTTGTGGTGATACCTTGGTGGTATTCTTCTATATGGCATACCTGTGTGGTACTTACCTTTGTGGTGATACCTTTGTGGTATTCTTCTTTGTGGCATACCTGTGTGGTACTTTCCTTCGTGGTGATACCTTGGTGGTATTATTTTGTGTGGAGTACCTGTGTGGTACTTACCTTCATGGTGATAACATTGTGGTATTCTTCTGTGTGGAGTACCTGTGTGGTACTTTCCTTCATGGTGAAACCTTTGTGGTATTCTTCTGTGTGGCTTTACCTTTGCGGTACTTACCTTTTTGGTTTTACCATCGTGGTATTCCTTCCTTTGTGGAACAGTTGAGACTTGGGATATGGATTTGGGCCTTGTGTTTCCTCATGAATGGGATGGGTATACTTGATAACTTTGGTATATTTATGGTCATATACCTAAGTAGGGCTGACAGTTGTTATCATGTTTTGTGGTTTATCCTTTGTGGATTTTGAGAGACATTTGTGGGGTCTCGGGGTCCCTACTGAGTATTGTTATACTCACCCATGCACGGGCTATGCCTGCACCTTGTTGTGTTTAGTGTAGATGATGGACATCATTGAATAAGGAAGAGGGTACTAGGACTTGAGGTAGCTCGAATGTGGACCATAGATGAGGTGTACCATAGAGATGACTGTTCGAGAGCAGTACCTTCCCTTCAGGTAAGATCCTTAGTGGGTGTTCAGAGGATCTGTTCGGTTTACTTGTACTTTCTAGTTTTCTTGTACTTTCTAGTTGGGCTTGTATTCTAGTCCCATTTACTTACTGTACACACTCTTTTTACTATTCAGTTTACTTGTGATCGTATCGTGTTGTGTGCTTGGATGCATGAGTTACAAGTTATAAATGCAATGCCTTCAAGGTTTTAGGGAATACGCCTTCGGTGCTAGTCGCCAGCCCCTGGCCTATGGAAGGCAGGCTTGGGGTAGTCACGACACAGGCCCCGAGGGATGAGTCATGAAAAATACCATGACAAGGGCCTCTATTATTATAGGAAGAAGTGATCAAGTCTAATAGAAAATGTGGAATGTTATATGTCATGAAGAATGAAGAATAAAAGTTGGGGGTTAGTTCATGTAGAAAATTAATTTATTTAAATGTTTTAAATATGAAAAAAGTATATGATCGGTAAAATTTTCAACATAATTATAGCTATAAAATTAGAATATAATAATAAATATTGGGATAATGAATCATATCTTAATAAATATTATAATGATGAATATAAATTTATTGAAAATGTAAAATTAAAATATTTATCAGCTTCATAATTATCCTTATCATTAAAATTATTTTTAATTTTTTTTAAGTATAGTCAACACAATATATGATAAATAATAATATTTACCATCGTCATCATAATCATCATTAAAATTAAAACATTTTAAAATATTCATCATCATTTTCAAAAAAAATATTAATTTTTTTTCATTATCATAATTATCAAAAAAAATTAATATATCCATTATCACTTTTGATAAATAATATTATTATCATTTTCATCATTATTATAAGGTTTTATTATTGACTAGCCATCTAGGAGTTCATATGTTCAACTTCCCATGGGTACATGTGTGTGTATTTCTATTGTATTTCTACCTTTCTTAACCCATATAAATTATTAAAATGATTTTTATTCTACTATAGAGTGGAAAATGATGTTTCCTATGAAACATGTGTGCATAAAAATATATTTTTAAGAGAAATATAATGTTGATCAAATGAGTGGTGAATATTTAATAATATTACTCTATCTGGTAAAAGGTGACAAAAAGTAGCCATAGTTGGTTGAGGAAGTGGCCATTGAGTTAAATTTTAAAGCATCCAAATATGTAAAAATGGAGATATAGACACTATTTTTTTCAATGCAACAAATATCACAATCCTACTTTGATTCCATCTTGGTGATTACCAGAATCTAAGAGAGTGGATACTAAGTAGCTATACATGAAGGAAAGTCCCTACATGGTTCTTACATGAGAAGACAAAGTAATTTTAGTAAATTTGTTATATTTATGAGAGTGTATAGATATTTAAAAGTGAAACAAGATAGGTTTTGTTACATGGAATTAGTATATCAAAGGATATTATGAGTCTTAATGAAATGGATGAAGCACACTAAAAATTCAGATTCTATCTGTGCAAGTGTATTTGAAGTATTTCAAAACTTCATATTAGTTTGAGAAGTATGACTAATGAGTTGTGGTAGTTTTCACTTGTTCTATATGTAATTAATATACTAGAGAATAATGTGATCATTAGAAGTATAAGAACTAGGATTACTAGAAGTTTTGATAAACTAAGTTCTATAAGATATACCAATATGAAAAAACTAAATTCAATATGAGATTCCAAGGCCATAGTTCCAATAATATTTTTGGAGAAAAAGATGATTTTCATTATAATATTAGGTATAATACCTTACAATGGGTAGGAAATTTTTTATCAAATTACAAAGCAAGTAATCCATACCTCAAAAAACATTGACAAAAAAATAAAACATGATCTTTATATATACCACAAGGGAACTTCAATTTTCCCATTTTTATTTGTTTTTTATTCCAATTCAATACATCAAGTTAATGTGTTATTATTAAAATCAAAATAAATGGATTTTTAAATGAATCAAGAATCACCAAGTTTACCTTACATATCATGATGAATTCGAGATGGTAGAGGGGTAGCATCACCCAGATCATAGGTAGTGAAAGAGAGGGGTTGGTGGCAGGGGTGTGGAAAGGGTTAGGGTAGAGGTCTAGGAGGGTGGATGGGCGGTAGTGGCATCACCAAAAGGAGTTTCAAAGAGGGTTATGGGAGTGGTAGGTGATGTAGGCATATGGGAGGTTGCGACCATGGAGGCTTCGGGTGTGGAATCGGATATAGTTCGCGATGGGCAGTGGATCTGGTTCGCAATGGGTTGTGGCCTCAATAGGTGTGTTGATGGATCTGGTTCACGATAGGTTGAGATAGCTATGGATGTAGTGGCAGCGTCTATGGTTCATGATGGGGAGACTAGTTTTCAATGGTAGGGTTTTTGGAGGCATAGGGGTTTGATTTCTGGTGATGGAGAGGTTAAAGGTGTTTTTTTAAGGCTCAGCGACCACCTATGGAAGTTTCCCATTTAAAGGGGTGTAATTTCTTAGATTTCTAGTAGTGACACATATGATGGTTATTATAAATAATCATTATATATGTGTTTTTCATTTACCCATATATAATAAAATGTATGAATACCATTTCAACAATTCATAAAAATATATATATATAATATAATACATTTGAAAAACATAATTTAAAGAATATTATATATATAATGACTTTATATATGATGACATATCATATGATAAAAATCATCATATATAATAAATTTGATATCACTCATTTTTTCTTGAAGACACCATTCTTATATGATACCCTGGTGGTGTTTTCTATTATATTTTAGTATTAATTTAATATAATTAATTTAGAATAAAATAATAGTATTATTATTTAATATTTTTTTCTATATGTATAAATTTAAACAAAACAAAAAAAATCCAAAAAAAATCTTCAAAAAATCAATATGATAATTATGTTTCCTATATGAAGTCAACTTGTAAAAATATAACGCATCATCTATTAAATACATGTCTTTCTATGTAAATGGAAACATAGTCTTATGATTCTATATGGGAAACTCAAGTGATTTACTTTATACACAAAACTATCAAATTGTCACTTTCTCTTCTCTAATGCTTGAAGTTGCAACAAAAAATATTAGAGTCAGTTCGTTTTGGAATGTCCACGTCCCCATGATTCTCACTACCTAACCTATATATTTGACCACACCCCATACATTTTTCTCATCACATCTCCAATCCAATATATTTCTGAGAATATGAGGGAAATTAAGGGTGAGGATCAGGGGGTGATGGATAGGAGGGTAGTAGATGTGGTGATGCAGCGAGTTGCCTCAGACGTGCTCAAGATGATCAGTGGTAGGGGATAGGAGACGGGTTGGTAAAGTCTATTAAATGATACCCACTTTTAGGTTTGGATTTATGGGGTGAAGAAAGAATTTGGAATACCACATTGGAAATGGGGTAAATCTCTCAAAGATCATCCTTTATCAAAGGGGTCTTGGGGAGTGTTTTCAATAAAAAAAATTATATTTGGTTAAATGTTTATAAATTGTTTTTAAAATACATATTTCATTAAAAAATTATTTATATATATATATTATAAAACAAAACAAAAATAAAATAAAAATAAAGATTTTATAAAAACAAATAATGATGAGATTAATTGTAACATTTGGATTTCGAATTCTGAATGGGTACCCTCCCCCAAGGGTTGTCTCACTTCAATCAAATAAAGGTATTATTTTATCAAAATGTTGATATTAAATTGGTTTTATTTACACTAAATTTTATCTATAAATGAATTGATAATGAGATTATCCAATTAACATTTTCGATATGAAATTATCTTGATAAAATATCCCAATATCGGTGTTGTGGGGATGTCAGAATTTGGTGACTGACATTCCCAAAATCTTGGTGAAATACTCAAGGGAAATTTACACTAATAGCCCTAAACCAAAAAATGGGTATAGATCAAACCATTTTGGGTATTTAATTAAATTCACACAGTAAGATTCAATATTTTTCCCATCTTCTCTATCTACCATTTTATATTTTCCAATAATCAAAAGGGTTTGAGAAAAGGTTGAACCTATAAGATAGATTCTAAATCTATTAAAGTGATGAACCAAGACATGGTCAAACTTGACCATTTCGATGACAACAACTTCTCTCAATGGAAGAACAATATGAATTTTCTTCTTATAGTGTTGAATATTTTTTACATCATGTAACCATACATTCCTCCCATTTCTGATGAGCCTAATCAAATCCTAATGACATTCCAATTAATGTGACTCAAGTCAAAAATAATCATTCAATGATAAAGAAACCTAAAGATGATGAGGCTTTTTTTCAAGTAAATATTTTCAACACACTATCAAATTGTCTTTATGAATATTTTTTCCAAGCTAAGTTTTCTCAATAAATATGGGATGCACTCGAATTTGAGTACAAATCCAAGTAAGAAGGTATCAATAAATTTCTTATTTAAAAGTATCTTAACTTGAAGATGGTTGAAAACATGGTGTTAGATAAATATTATGAGATCCAATTTATTGAAAATAACTTTTACATAAAATAAATATATAAAAAACGTTCCATGTTGGATAAATTATTTCTAAATTTACACATATGTGGAAATATTTTGTTAAATCACTCATTAGAAAGAGTGGGGATATTTTCTTAGAACAATTTCAAAAGGTTATTTCCATTGAATAAGAATATATGTTTAGAGACATGGGTATGACATTGTAATTTGATATCAAGGTTAATATAATTGAGGGAAAGGATCCATAGAACTATTTCTTACATGTCAAGAAGAAAAGTAAAAAAAATTAGAATAAATACAATCCTTCTAAGAAGAAAGGAGGGTTATTTATCTTTATAAAACTAGAGAATTTGGTAAAGGAATGTAACTATTAAAAGAAATTTGAAAAACCCACTTCAAATAATATGACTAAAGAGAATCTAATTGTTATGATATATGAATTCATTATGAATTCGATGAAGATGGGATGGTGGATTGATTCTAGAGTAATAGTGCATGTGTGAAAGTATCATTCGATATTCAAAACATTTTATGATAGTACTATCATGAACGAAGAATATATTGGAAATAATGCATGCATCAATGTCACTAGAGAAGGAAGCATGGAACTAAACTTTATTTTTGGGAAGAAGTTAACTCTTATAAATTTGTTGTATGTACCCAAGATTAAAAATAGTTTTGTCTCTTTTGATCTTCTCTATAAGAAGGGATTTCATGTTTTATTCAAATTCAACAAGGTTATCTTGTCAAACTAAGGCATGTTTATGGGGAAGAGGTACTCAAATGATGGAATGAATCAACTATCTATTAATAATATGATTGAATCTTCTTATTACATGATTGAGTCCTCTAATTTGTGTAATTTTTGTTTAGAACATTCTAATTATACTTAATTAAAACTAATTATAAGTTAAACTTAATAATCTTTTGAAATTAATTTAATAAATTTGAAACATGTGTAGTATCTAAAATAGTTAAAAAAACATTTCAAAGTGTTCGGATAAATTTTGATATATTAGAATTATTACATTTTGATATTTGTGAATTAAATGGTTTATTAACTCATGGAGGGAAAGGGTATTTTATTAATTTTGTTGATGATTGTAGTATATATTTACATATATATCTTTTTAGAATAAATGATGAAGTCTTTAATATATTTAATAAGTATAAATCTAAAGTTGAAAACCAATTAAACAAAAATATTATAGTATTACACTTTGATATTGGTGGTGAATACTTTTTTAATGAGTTTAATGAATTCTATGAAAAAAATGGCATAATTCATCAATTTAATTCTCCTTGAACACCTTATAAAAATGAATTAGCTAAAAGGAAAAATCATACTTTAGTAAAAATGGAAAACTTCATGATTAATAAATCTAAGTTACCATTAAATTTATCAGTTAAAGCTTTATTTCCTACATGTAATATTCATGATGGGACTACTTCTAGAAATACTAAGTTACTCCCTTATGAAATTTGGAAAGGTAGAATACCTAATTTTTTATATTTCAACGTGTTGAGGTGTTTATCATATTATATATTTCCTAACCTTAAAATAATTAAAATCATACCAATAGAAATTAAAGGTTTTTTTGTTGGATATGTAGAAAATAAAAAATATTATAGATTTATGGATTTGGAAGCTAATTTTATTATTGAATCAATAGATGTATAGTTTTTTTCAAATAAATTTTATAATGATTATGTAGAAGAGTTTATTCCTCATGCCTCTATATTTTTTACTCCATATAGTTAAAATACAATAGTAGAGAATAATGATTATTCTGTAGCTGGACCCAAATAGAGTACAAGACCTAGGAAAGAGAAACATCTACATCCAAATTTTATTTCTTCCAATTTAATTGTTTTCACTATTGAGAGAGATTAATGAAATAATATTTTGAATAAGTATCCTATGGTATTGATTATTTAAATAATCCAAAGAAATATAAAGAAATTATTAATTCTATAGATGTTTCTTTCTATAAATAATAAATTAATGATGAAATGGATTCCATTATGGGGAATAATTCTTGGGTCATTATGGATTTACTATGTGGTTCAAAGCTTAATCATTCTAAATGTGTTTTCAGAAATAAGTATGATTAAAATGGTAGCATTCAATATTTTAAATATATATTGGTTTCCAAAGGTTTCTTACAAAAATAAAGGGTTGATTATTTTGATACTTATGCACCTTTAGCTCATATTACTTGGATAAGAATTTTATTTTCATTATGTTTAGTTAATAATTTGTATTTCCATCAAATGGATATTTAAAATTATTTTATTAATAGAGATTTAAATGAAGATTTTTACATGGAACAAACATAAGTTTTTTTTATAAGGTAATGAAAATAAAATACACAAACTAGTTAAATCTCTTTATGGCCTTAAATAATATCTGAAGCAATGTTCTGATAAATTTGATTCTATTACTTAATTTAATGGATTTTATCATAACAATGTGGATAAATGTGTTTATTCAAAGTTTACAAAGGAATATGGAGTTACTTAGTGTCTATATATGGATTATATGTTAATTTTTTGGAACAAATATTATTGGTGTAAATGATACAGATGATTATTTATCATTTATTTATAAAATGAAGGATATGTTAATAGTTGATAATATTTTAGGTATTGAAGTTAGAAAACATAGTGGGGTATATTCTTTAAGTTAGTCTCATTAAATAGAAAAAAAAGTAAATAAATTTGATTATCTTGGTCTGTAGATTGTTAATATTTTATTTTCTTATAGTGTTAAAAATTTTATGAATACAGGTATATTCATTACACAAATTGAGTGTGCTTGTGAAATTTGTTCTTTAATGTATAAAATGCATTTCACAAGAAATGATATTGTTTTTTTGGTATATAAAATGAGTAGATATACTAGTAATATTGGTGTGGATAATTGGAAATTTATAATAAGAATCTTTGTATAATTGAGAAAGATCAAAGATTAAATTTTATACTACAGTGATTATCCAGATATATCATAAGGATACACCAATATGAGTGGGATTACCAGTATTGGTGATAATAAATCCACATATGGATGGTTGTTTAATCATGAAGGTTGTGTTATTTCTTGGGCGAGTAAGAAACAAACATGTATTTCACATTCAACCATGGAGTTAGAGTTTATTGCTTTAGTGGCATATAGAAAGTAAGCTGAATGAAGTAGGAATCTATTATAAGATATTAGATTGTGGACTAGTCTGATGCCTCCCATATCTATTAGCTGTGATAGTGAAGAAAATTTATCAAAACAATATAGTTGTATGTAAAATGGAAATTCTAGACATATAATTTTAAGACATTATCATCTGAGAAAATTGTTACAAGATGGTACCATAAAAATTATATATGTGAGATCATGTAAAAACCTTGAAGATTTTTATAAAAAGATCTACCTATAGAGTTCATTTGTATAAATAATAAAGTGGCAGGCCTAAAACCCATATAATAAATAATTTTTATAATGAAAACCTAACAGTTTATTTAATTGGATCTTAATCAAAGTGTTTAATGGGTAAAAACAAGTTATGAAGATGATTTTTTATAATTACAATTTTAACCATAACTACTTGATGTCAATATCATCTATTATGACAAGAGGGTAATTTATAAACTCTTGAAAAAATATTAATACTCGATGATTTCTGTGTTATAATAAGAGAAACACATTGTAATATTTTTCCTATGTGAACTTAGAAGTGGTGTAGTTTCTTATAGGAGTCAATGTGTTTACTCTTTGGAGAGTTCATGGAAAGGATATAATAATGTGGCTATAAAAGTGATAAAAAATGACAAGACTACACATAAGGTCTTTAAAAGTGCTATAATAAGTCATTTTTAGTGTTGAAAATTGAAATTCCCCTAAAATCCCTAGGCCATTATCATCGCTAGAAAAGTGCTGATAAAGGGACCCATTATCAGTGCTCTTTCTAGTGCTGATAAAGGGGTATAATTTTTTAGTGTTCTATTAAAATTACTTCACTCTATATTAGTAAAAACAAGGAGAAAATATAGGGAGAGAAAATATAGAATTTAATTGAAATAAAATTTACAATGCAAATACAAGGAAAAACACTATATTATAGACATTTCAAACATTGGTTTGTAAAATTACATGAGTAAGTAGAATTTATCACATACATTCAAAAACATTAATGTTTCTTTGTATTTGGACCCTTTCCCTTGTTCATGCTATTAGTTTCCAAACAAACCACTCCAACTGAAGAAAAATAATGCACCTGTATAAGAAAACAATTTATATGTCAGTAATACTATAAAGAAATAAATTAAACACAAAGTGTAAATTTTTAACTAAAAACATATAATTTGAGTCATACCTGGCACACTATGTATCAAATTCATTTTTGGTTTATTCTTATAGGTCACACCATTTATTATTTTTCTCAAAAGAAGCTTATCTTGAATTGTCTCACATTTGTGGTGATAAAAATTCACTATGGATGTGATCCAATTCAAGAGAACTTTCTTTTTTAGAGCAATCCTTCAACTGTATGACCACTTTTTGTTTATCTTAAAGAATCATATCTATGAAAATTAACTAAATAAGTATCAAATAAAAATGATAAGTAAATTAATTATGTAATTACATATGAAATGATGAGAAAACAATTTGAGCTTGTTGTTATCATTTTTCCCTATGTGATGTGCATTTTAAACTAAAATGGAACTTATACATTGAAAACACGCACTTCAAGTTATACCAAACACATCATGCTCCATATTGATGTGCATTCAATTTATACATGTCACAAATGAATTATGGATCATTGTCCTAATGTTTTAAAACAATACTAGCATGTTTTCTCAGTTTTGGCTAGTGATGTGCGTTTTAAACTAAAATGACACCATTATATTGAAAACACACACTTTGAGTCATATCAGTCACATCATGTTCCATATTGATGTGAGTTTGATTCTTACATGTCATAAATGAATTATGGGTTGTTTTCCTAAATTTTGAAAACAATATGAGATTGTTTTCTCAATTTTTTCTATTTTATGGGTGTTTTAAACTAAAATGACACTTTTGTATTGAAAACACACACTTCTAGTCATATTGACTACATCATGTGTCATACTGATTTAAGGTCAATTCCTACATAGAAAAATGAATTATGGATCATTTTTGTAAATTTTTAAAACAATCTAAGCTAGTTTTCTTGGTTATTGTGATGTGAAACATGTTTTAAACTAAAATGGAACATTTTTATTGAAAACACACACTTCAAGTAATACTGATCACATAGAGTGTCATATTAATGTGTGGTCAATTCCTACACATAAAAATAAATTGTTTATTGTTTTCCTAAAGTTTGAAAACAATATGGTCTTTTTTTATAGGTTTTGGTGATGCGACATGACATTTAAACTAAAATGGAACTTTTATATTGAAAACATGGACTTTAAGTCATACCGACCACAACAGGTGTCAAATTAACATACAGTCAATTCCTACACATCAAAAAAATTATATCTTTTTAATAAAGTTTGAAAACAATCCGAGATCATTTTCTTGGCTTTTGGATATGTGATATGTTGTACACTAAAATGAAACTTATTTTAAAAACATGTACTATGTGTCAAACTAACCACATCGTGTATAATATTGGTATGTGGTCAATTCCTACATGTGAAAATTTAATTATGGATTTTTTTCCAAAATTTTAAACATAATCCAAGTTTTTTTATTGGTTTTGGTGATACGACACATGTTTTAAACTAAAATGACACTTTTATATTTGAAAACATGCACTTCAAGTAATACTGACCACATTGGGTCTCAAATTGATGTTTATTTGATTCTTACATGTAAAAAATGAATTATAAATCAATTTCATAAAGTTTAAAAACAATTCAAACTTGTTTTCTTGGTTTTGGTGATGTGACATGTGTTTTAAACTAAAATCACACTTTTATATTGAAAACACATACTTTGAGTCATACCGATCACACCATGTGTCGGTTTGGAATGTGGTCAATTCCTATATGTTACAAATGAATTATGTATTTTTGTACTAAAGATTGAAAATAATTTTAGATCATTTTATTAATTTTGGTTATGTGACATGTGTTTTAAACAAAAATGACACCTTTATATTGAAAAAACATAATTTAACCACATTGGGTGTCTGATTGATGTGTGGTTTATTCCCACACATCAAAAATGAATTATGCATCATTTCCTAAAGTTTAAAAATAATATGATTGTGTTTTCTTGGATTTGGCTATGTGAAATGTGTTTTAAACTAAAATGATGATTTTTTATTAAAAACATGCCCTTCAAGTCATACTGGCCATATCATATGTCATAATGATGTGTGATAAATTCCTAAAAATCAAAAATAACTTATAGATTTTTGAAGTAAAGTATCAAAACAATCTAAATTTTTTTTCTTGGTTTTGATCATGTGTCATGTGTTTTGAACTAATGAGTAAATTTAATAAAATAAGTATCAGATAAACTGGTGAGGAAATTAACTAAAAAATGTTGATAAAATGATGAGAAAATTAACTAAATAAGTATTAGGAAGCCACCTCTTCATGATGTCTATATACATTATAACACCATATATTCTACCTATTCATTTATAAATAAATTGATTTCCTCCATTATACTTTTCCTTGAGAAAAAGAACAAAAACAATATATAAGCATTAAAATACTAATTCTTCACATAAAACTTGTATATATAAGGTCATAACCTATACTAGATCACTAAAATAATAGTTAATCACCTAAATTTGATATCGGAAAACATTTTGGTACCATGTACTCTGCACACCCATCTCTTAAAAAAATTACTTCTTCTTTTGAGTACATAGATTATTGGAAATCTTGGTAGTACTAATAAAATATATACAAAAAAAGAGAAAGAAATATTTTTAATGAAATTATTATTAAATTCATAAATTCCTTGTTCAGGGATGCTAGTATTTTGATGGTATATGATAATTTTTAGAAATTTGAAAATGTAATATCTACAATCATTGTTTTTATATTTCTTCGGACACTGTATAATCATTGACCAAGATGAGTAAATTGTTTTGGAATATGTTTTGATAGTTAAATATTTCTATATATAAATTAATCTATTTCCATTTGAATAAATCCATAGGCTTATTATGTTTAGTTACTGACACCATACCATGACTTAGACTATATTTATATATCTCCCTATCATAACAAAATTCTCATTAAAACACAAACTGAAACATATAATTTGAATTTTATTTATATAATATGGATTTTTTTGCTTTAAAAATTCACAATACACATTGTGTGTGGTTGGTTTGTTGGAAATACATTCATTGGATCCAATAAATAAATATTTGGGGTTTCCAAATTGATTGTGATCAACATTCAGTGCTTCCTAAAAAATAAAAAACAAATAAGTAATGAAAAAATGAAAAATATATTTTATATGATTAGATTATATATTTTAACTGATATATTGTAGGAACCAACAAGATTCTATCATCTATTATTATATTCTCAAACGTATCACCTAGTTCATATTTTTTCTTCTCAATTTATTTCACTTTTAAGGAAATTTAATGTATAGAAATGATATAGGGATTAATGAATCCAAATCATGCTTCACAGGGTTTTCCATTTATATAGTAGTAATAGAAATTTCTACAGAAAATATTAATAGTTATTAAATTTAATGAATATAGTATATCATTTTTTGGATAGACAGGTTAGGAAAATGTACCTCATATATATATTCAAAACTGGGGTTCCCAACCATTCAAACTTGAGGATCTCATTTATAATCTTAAGACCAACCGCATATGTAATGAAATTTTCAAATATTTCTTATTCATATTGAATATATGACACATATCTATCTTTTAATATGATTTCTGTATTAATTTTTAATGTTAATATATATTTTAGTAGAACTGGTGGGGATAAGGTACTATTTGAAGGTCCTTTTGTTTTCTTGGTTGATTCCCTGGATTGTCTTGATCTGACCTTCAGTTTCCCCATCATTCTATCTGTCTATAATACCATAAATCAATTCAGACCTTTTTTTCATCAATTTTTACAGGTTTTTCATTTGAAAAAAAATTAATGAAATACATCATGTATATTTATAATATTAGATGACCATGCTATGAAAGTTCCAATAATATCATTGGCGATTGTAATATTTGGATCACTAAGTGGAACAGTCAACTTGGTGCTCTTCTCTTGAGATACGTTAATATCCAATATTATATGATCTTTTGGGAGTTATTGTTTTTGTTTCATGTCTCCTAGAATATTATACACCTTACTCCTTGCAACAAGGCAGTGCATGGGTGTTGATAGATATAAATCACTTACAAATTTACCCTATAGAATTTTAGTAATATAAAGTTATCAAAAGTTGTTTGATTCAAATTTAGGATAAATTGTAATGAAAAAGTTGATTACCTAAAGTAAGGTATGTGGTTTAGGGGAATGACTATGCTCAAATCTAGAATATTCATTTGGTTTTTCATGTGTTGATCTTTATTCCACTTCTGGTTTGCTTTCATCCTTTTGCATATATTGGTCTTCCAAACTATACCAGATGATAATATCTTGGAAAGCATCTATATCTGCCTAAAATTTTTTAATCATCTTATATGTATCATCTTGTGGTTTTTTATTTACTAAATATTTTTTAGGAGACACTCCAAATCCTACACCTTTAACAAAACCATATTGTTCTGACGACATCAAATCTACTAAAAGTTGTTTTTCTTCTAGCATGGTCGATGTTGATTCTTATGTCTATACCATATAAAAAACATATGAATATAAATAAATATTTTTATGTAATACTATTATAAATCATAAATAATTACTATTATTTCATATTTAAACATTTTTCCCATGCTTATTTTGGGTTTTCATCAACTAGTTTACCCTCCCTATTTACATGGTCCTCCTTCCATGGCACATGATGGGGGGTGGAAGTGGATTTAGATTTTGATTCATAAATCTACATAAAAAATGAACATATGTTGTTTCATATAACATAAAATACATATTTTGATTTAAAAAATATGTCATTTTCTTCTCTAGTGAAGCATTTCTCATCCTTGATTTTCAATAGGGGTACATTGGTTTTGTTGCAAGTTGTTTATTTTCAACACTCCTTTTTTGTTTTATAAATTAACAATTTTTAATAAAATTGGATAAAATAAATAATTTCAAATAATATATTATTGTTTATAACTCACTAAAAATTATTTCTCATCATGATGAATGATGAAATAATTCCATGTTTCCTTCCTTATTATGTGTGTATTGGTAATTGGTGGGTGGGGATTTAGTTTCTCCTCAGCATCCCTAAGATGAAACTTTGTAAGAATTTTCTAGAAGACTCTATAGGATTTTCCAGTAGCCATTAAAACATATTTCTTATGGAAATAATCTAAAATTAATGAACTCTACAAGGGATAATGAAAATTAAATCAAATTTTATTATATTTTTTTAAATAGAGAATGTATATCATAACATTACCTTAACATATTCCCAAAGGGTTGCCTTCATTACAGGTTGGGCATGGGGACACAAAATCTATATCAATTGAAAAATTCATTCTCATTGTGACCCCAACAAAACTAATGAATACTGACTTGTTGGGGTTAACATTTTGGTCTCATTTATTCCATCCAAACTCAAATTTTATACCCATTCTTATTTGCTTGATAATTTTAGTCAACATAGTGATGCTACATTGTTCTTGTTTTTTTCCTTTACATGTTGTTTATCCCCTAATAATTTTGTAGTTTCAACATCAACTTCTTATTCTTCCCCAAGACTGGTAACATTATCATGGTCAAATGTCATTTTGTGCATGAGTAGTCAAGCATTTAATTTATATTATGTTAATATGGTAGATGACACATAATAATATGCAGAAAATCATAGTATATTAAAAAATAATTTAACATGATCATTAAACTCTCTTTATTTTATATAAAGTTTGAAGAGATTTGGATCCTCTATCAAGAATCCAAATCCCTTATTTGTGGTCCCCTCTAACTAACAAGACATTTGATACATTGGGACCTCGATGAAATGATTGTGATCTCCCAATGAAAGGGTCATCCTAGATTGAATTTTTAAGTAATCCTACAGTTTTTTTAATTATTAATAGGATAATTGACCAATTATTATTTGCTGGATCTAAGACATAAAATAACCACACTACTTCTGATGCAATTATGAACAGCTCATCCTTTTCCCCTTCCATACTGAAATTCACCTTCATGCAGCCCATTTCATCATCATTCACTAAACTCATATTGTCAACCGATTTGAAATAGAAAATTGACACTTGAAATGTTGTATAATTTTACTCACATATTTATTTGAAGATGATGAAATATGACATATTCGTATAAATTATATTTCTATCCTTGGAACTAGATATGTGCATCACTTCCTCCACAAGCATAACTCTGCTATTTTTCATTATACTACTACTGTCATGTTCTTTTGTATAGAACATATTTCCATTAATTACAAAACTAGTGTAAGATACGACATCTTAATTTAGTCCCCTGGTTATCCCTCAAAGTCATTTAGAAATTGAATTCATATTTTCATACAACTCCATATAAATATGATCTCAGAACCATCCTATAAACTATTGACTATGTGTATTTGATATCCATCCTTCAACCCTTGATGGATTCAAATATCTAATAATTTCTTTTTTGGATTCAACATATGGATCAACATCTTCACTATTATATAAAATGTAAAGGTGATCTTTCTCCCCCTATATGATGGTAATTTTAAAAATATATCTTCTAGAAATCCCTTATCCCCTAACTCTTCCATTGTGAAAAGACTTTTAGATACTGAGGCTATCAACATCTGATAGGTAATAAATATAGAATTCAATAGCTTCTTCAACAATTTATTGTTCTACAATAAAACATTATAGTCAAATTTGATTATTGACATATCCTTTAAAAATATCCATATATCATTCAACGGGGTATATCTATATATAATAGACATAACCACATAGTTTAACCACTCTAACCAAGTGAACCATCAGGTGGACCATTATATCAAAGAATGGTGGTAGGAAGAACATCTCTAATTCACATAATAAGACTACATCATCTTTATTCATGATTTGAAACTTTTCCATGTCTATAACTTTACTACATATGGAATTGAAAAAGAAGTAGAGTCTGGTTAATTTATGCCATACATTTTTAGGGAGAATGAAATGTAAAGTGATGGGTATGAAACTTGCATCAAAACATGGAGGTTGCAGTCCCTATAACTTAAAATTATTCATTAACATGACATTCTTGATAATTGATGAATACCCCTATGGAACTTTTACACCATTATGTAAAATGTAAAGTTACAAATTTTAATATTTGTATAGTGTAAGCTTATAGAGGAAAAAAAGTACGCACTTTTCCCTTTATCAGTGACAACTCATTCTTTATCCTCATGTCAATCATGTCCAACCTAGCCTCGATGCCATATTTTTTTAGGAACATTTAGTAACATGCCAATAATACTATCAAATTATTTTTTTTCTACATGCATGACATCAAGAAAATTTAGGACATAAAAACAATTCCAGTATGGTAATTTGAAGAAAATTGATCACTTTTTCCCACCTAAATTCATAAGGTTTTTCAAAAATGGTTTACTAAAAAAAGTTTCAATATATTTTACTTTATCAAATAATTGATCACCCATTATTGGATACAGTGTTGTAACTTATTCGGTATTCCCATTTAATAATTTCATCTAATATTAGTATTAATTTCATTGAGTTAAAAAAATATTTCCTAAAAACACAATATTCAAGGAATATTTCAACCAAAATCAATGTGTGCATTCTTCACAAATGGGATACCCCAGCATTACTTTAATTCTATATCCTGAAAAATTTCCATAATTAGAAAAGTAATTTAGAATCCCATACAACATGGCCCTCAATTTTAATTCTTAACTTCTATGAGCATCATACATTATAAAACTTATATCCCACATCAATTTCAGATCTTTGATCAATGAATCCAAATAGACATCAATATCATTACTGGGACGTTTTGGTGTAGATATAAGTAAATACAACATAATGTATTTTCACTTCATGTATAAACATGGTAGAAAGTAATAATTTACCAAAATAACTGACCATGTATTTTGAGTAATACTCTATACACCAAAAATATTTATTCCATCTGTAGATAATGCAAGATGAATGCTTCTAAACTCATTTCCAAATTTAGGATACTCATAATCAATTTTCTTCCACTGAGGAGAGTCTATTGGATGACACATTTTCCTATATTTAATTATTATATCAACTTTCTATGTCAATTTTCACTCGATTTCTTGACATCGATATAGTCTTTTAAATTATGGAATGATAGGAAAGTACCATACTTATTTCTAAAGAAACTATTCATCTTTCTTGTATCGATTTTTTCCACACTTAGAGAATTTTATGAGTGATTCATGGTCCTTGAGAAACAATATTCAATCTTGTGGAAAAACATACATTTTTAAGAGATCATGACTATTGAACATATAATTTAATTAGTGTCAAATGTTCGATAAGGAATTTCATTTTTTTTAGTATCATATCATTCAAAAGACCAAGTAGTTATGTAAATCTGGTGTCACTCCATAGGTTGACAGCTTTAAAATTATATAACATCAACATAGCTAAAAATGTTTTGTATTTAGTATAGCCAGTTTATAATAGTATTTTAGCACATCTATTTAACTTCTCAAACAACTTTAAATGATCATGAAGTTCCTCTTTAATTTCCATGTCATTTCTTATATATGATCTCCATCATCATTTACACTGGTATTCATATCAATTGATCCATAAACCTTAGCATCATCCTAATCAGTGTGCATATTTAGTTTTTCCTTGTGTTTGGTCTAACATTTACAGCTCCGATCTATCCCATGAAAAATCAAATGTTCTTCCAACTCTTCTAGACTAATTTTTCTGGAATAACAACAACATAAACATAGAAAAAGGATTTCAAAACGATCGTATGCATGCTCTATTGAAAACTTGATAAACTCCTTATATCCATATTCATAATCTTTTATCATACAATTGTCTTGCATCCATTTCCAATTCATATTCATCCTATTAGGTTCACAAAATGTTCATTTCAAACAAAATAAAAATATTTTTTATATAAGATATTCACAATCAAAGGAGAAAATTATAGATAATTATAATAAGGGGAACCCAACATTTGAATGTTATGAGTTATGATTCCTGAAAAGTTATTATTTTACACAAGGGTGATAATAAAAGAAACATCCTTCAGTAAACACATGATTGTTGATCCAGGTTATTGATTTGATGTTGTGTGGGATAAAGAGGTGGTAATAAATATGTTAGTAAAAAAATTTATTTATTATTGGATGGAATAATTACATTGGAAATTAATTTTCTTTCTTGTCATTTAATTATGACATGGATTTATAAATTTTGGTAAAAAATTATTTCCTTATAACATATAAGGTCATGTAATCATCGTATTTTGATATAGGGTCAAGGATCTTGTAATTTCATGAAACGAATGGATGAAACTATTATTGATGGCAGAAGTGAAGTTGGATTCCATGTTACTCAATTTCTCAATAGATTATTCTAGACCATGTATTATAATAATACTAATTAATATATTTGTAGTATAACCCACTAATGAACCCCTATTTCAAAAATATTAGAGTTATCAATCTTTGGTATATTTCACATATCCTTCAATATTGAAAACCACTATTCAATTCTATACTAAATTCAATAACCCAAAAACATTCTAACTTAACGTTTCATCATACCTAATATAAATAATTTCCAAAATTAAACACTTTCATAATGAATGAAATCATAAAAAAACCATTTTCATATTACCAAACAAATCACAACCTAATTATATTAACCCAAAATAAAAGGAGTTTAAAATTATAATATCATAAAATAATTTTTTAACAAATATCTACTCACCCTAACAAGAGATTACACCTAAAATGGGTTAAGCATAATAAAATTTGTCTCTTAAAATATAAGGAAACTCGTTTATTTACAAGAAAACCATTGAAACCAAAGGAAAGAAGAAATTTTTAGCTTAAAAATACATAAAACCCTTTTATTTTGAATAAAACTTCCAAAACAATAAATTCAGCCACAAATTTTATTTATAAACACTTCAAAACTCATTCAAATATCCCATTAAATAAAAATTTATGTATATATGAAATAATAATCAGTTTAATATATGAAAATGATACTTTATTCAATAATAATTAAATTGTCTCACTTTAAAAAGGAAATTTATAATTTAACTCAAGCAACAACCCACCTCAATTATTTATTTAAAACATTTAATTGAATAATAAGAATAATTTCATAAAGAATTTAAGTGTACTTTATACTAAAAGGTAGCATTTTTCAAAATCACTACACACGGTAATCATAAAATTTAGATTTATACATGAAAACAATATATATACATTAATCAAACACTTGAAAACATTTAAAAGAAAAAAACATGAGAATCACTTAAACATTTAAATTATAATTAGACCAAAACACATTAATAGAACAATTATGAATTCAAAATTCTTAAAGTAATTCACATACATAAAGAACACTTTAGATTATATCCAAAAACCTTTTCATTATACTTTTTAGGATATATTTTATAATTATAAATCCTCTATTCTCAAACACATCCCTAAAGAAAACTATCATCCATAAAAAATATAACTAATTCAAACTAAATACCACTCAAAAAATTTAGAAAAACATCATACAAAACCTTAACAAATTATTGAAATTAAAACATTCATCATTATAAAAAATGAAATAAAAAAAATGAGATCACATTCCAATACCTATTTTTTAAAACTAAAAACATTTATTCAAAATGCATACTTTCAATCTATAGATTCAAAAAAAAAACAAAATTAAATGAAATGAAATAAAATCAATTCTAATAAATTTTTTGAAATGATAGAGGTTCTTATCTAGTTAAAGATACTTGAAATAAAAGTACACAAAATACCATTAAACCAATAAAAGTAGATATAACCCCTAAAATATCTAATAATTACCTATAACAAACCCATTAAATCTAATGACATGCAGTATAATTATACAAGATACACACAAACTGAAAAATTAATTATCAAACCCTCACAAATTAGGATACCACTGTAGCTAAACTTTGAATCAATGTTATATTGTTGTTTAAGGATATTTAAATTAACATGTTTCATGTTAAAAATATGAATGAAAATTATACAATGAATTCATAACATACAATAACCTTACTGGAATATAATAAAGCAACAATAATGAAATAAGTTTCAATTTATTCTATTTAAAACCTCATGTTTCCAAAATACCTTCTATATATAACAATTTAACCCAATCTTATCACATTTAAAAATACTAAAACACTATAACATAATTTTTTATTTCAAATAAAATTTAAAAAAATTAATTATAACATAAATATTTCATAGTAAAGTGAAATTTAAAATCTTTGATATCAAAAAATTTCAAAGGAATTAATAAAATTTATCATTTAATTTTAAATCTTGATAATATCATTCATATTTTTTTTGGAAAAATAATTTCATATAGAAGTTTAAATTTTAAAAAATTTAAAAACTATTATTATAATAAAAATTAATTAAATATATTCATTAAAATAAATAATTCTATAGATTAATTAATAAATCAATCAATCACATTGCATATCATCGAATAAATAAAGAAAACATTTCAAAATAAATTAAGAAATGCTTCAATCAATTATATTATCAATTATAAACATTAAATAAAACACAAAATAATAATAAGGGGTATCGAATAAATTAAAATAATCAAGAATAAAACCTCTAACAAATTTAAGAGATAAGGATGTGGATTATATAATTTTCAGTGATGGGGAACTGCACCTATTTATAATCCATTTGTATCACTCAGACTTATCAGTATGGATCACTCGACATGGCTAACATAACCCACTCATACTATCCAAAACAGATAACCCTAAACACCTCAATGAGTAGAATGATCATAGACGTGATCAGGTTAGGACAATTGGTTAGACAATCACAATCAACCAGTTTTCCTCAACTAACTTCACGAGTGGCACTCCCAAATGGACTATCCCTTACCAAATGGGATATAGATAGTCTAATCATGAATAGATAGACAACCTTCCCCCAATCTCACACTGAAATTCTTAAGATTCCCATGAAACAGTCAACGAGAAGTGAGGTTCCAATTATAATGAATATAACCCTAGCCCACTTCACAAAATACCCTTTATTCCAATGCCTCATATATATATATACTCATGTAATTCAATCAACTGTATAAACACACAATTTATTGATGAACAAAACTCATGTACTTAGAATAAGGGTACAAATGGTCTAATAAAATAAGAGTTATTTAACAAAGGTTCCAAATGGGCATCTACAGTAATTATAAATAGAAATTTTGATAATGCTATATTTTAAAACATTTTAAAAATCATAACACTCTTTTTAAAATACCAATTGTGCCTTTAGAACATTTATTAGGAATAAAATTTTAAAATCCCCTTTTACTTAACACCTTTTTTAAAATGAATTTGATTTCAAAAATAAATTTTAAAAACATATGATGTTTTATTCAATTAAATATAGTACAAAGCATCATAAAAAATAACATGAATGGTAAAATCCATAAATTATAGATAAATATAAAGGGAATCCGATCAAAAAAATCAATAGGATTTTTATGTAACCAAAATCCAAAATTAAAGCACATGTAAACCTTAAAACAAAACATTGTACTATATCACATAGAAAACTAAACCCATTTAAAATATTTAAAATCACTAAAGGAAACTCTTCAGTCATTTAATCATATATATAAAAAACATACTAATAAATTTAAATTTCATTTAATTGTAAAACATTAAAACCTACCTTTTTTAAAAAAACAAAAAAATTGAAACCTTTTATGTTTCTATGAAACACTAATTATTACTCAAAAAATACACATAATTCTTAAAGAAAACTATCATAAAAAATTCAAGCATCCAAGTTATGTTTCCAAAAAGTGGGAAACATGGAATCATCTACATGAAACATTCACAGATGAAGAAAGTCCCTAAAAACAATGATATGATGCTCTTAAATAGAAACTGGAAACCCTACGAATTGAGACATTAAAATTGTCGAACCTGAACCCAACTAGGGTTTTGAAAATAGTGCGAAGTAGTGTTTGGGTATGTTGGACTCCTCATGTTTTAATGATCACAAATCATGTTTGGAGATTATTGGACTCCTCATGTTTTAATGCTTACAAATCATGTTTGAATCTTGTAAACTATGTTTAATCTTGTTCTATTATGCTTTAGTATGATTATGTTTAATCTTAATCAATTTTGTGAATATTGCTTCTAAAGGCAGCTTATAGATATTTGGCTAAGTCTGTGAAACCGCAAACTTGCTACTGGTTCCAGATTTTCACAAAGTCCATGACACCGTAAGCTTGCTACCAGTTCCAGATTTTTGCAAAGGACCTGACATAATTTTTGTGCTACCATTTCCAAGACACCATAATAAGACATCATTTAGAATTTTGAAAAAGGACTAGAAACTATTACCTGAGACACCATTACCCTGAAATTGTAACCATGATACCGGTTCCAGAATTTGCAAAGGACCAAACACTGTAACCTTGCTACCAATTCCAGATCTCACCGCAAATGTCTCACTATGACTTTATCACCATGACTGTCTCACCATGAAATTCTCACCACAAATGTGAAACCATTCCATACTTAACCATTTTTCTATCTTTTTCAATTAAATTCAAAATTTGTTTCTAATGGTCATATTTGAGTCATTTAATGGCACTGATATAATTAATGATTTTTTTAGTTATATCAGCATACAATATGAGGTATGAGGTGTGGATATTGTGCATTTTTTCAGCTCCAACTCAATAACCAGAAAAAAAAAATAAAAGTGTGGCACTGGAAAAAATATATATACATTAGTGGAATGCATGAAAAAAGAAACGAACACTCATACATGCAATAATACAACAAATAAGGAACTTTAAATTCCTACTATCTGTAAAAAAAGAATAACCTATTGTGAACCATATTAAACTCATCCTTTCAACAACTCAAAGAAGAAGAATAACATATAACTGCACTAAAAACCAGAACAATCAACTCATGACACTCTGTTTTCAAAAGAGGACTTGAATGTTGCATCTGATGCATCCAAAGAGTCCAGAGCTTCATTTCACGACACACAGATCATTCTAAACTCTATCTCATTACACTTTTCTCTGTTGTGTACTACTTTGTTAATTTTCAAGAAGTGTGTATATATTTATTAAAAAACACATTGTCTCTTACACTGAACTGGAGGATATAGTATATCCTCACTCTAATATCTTTTTACACCTTGTTTCACCTGCATATT
Source organism: Viscum album (assembly GCA_963277665.1). Lineage (NCBI taxonomy): Eukaryota > Viridiplantae > Streptophyta > Magnoliopsida > Santalales > Viscaceae > Viscum > Viscum album. The sequence goes on from OY728126.1 coordinate 396,347,392, forward strand.
ACTATAGAAGAGGTCATATGTGACCTAGATGATAGTTTTCCCATGAAGAATAGTGGTTGAGATATTTTTACCTAGAAAATCTTCTACATTGTTGTTAACCTCGATCTAGGGTGTGGATCAAAGATTTTTATATATTTTTTAGTGGCAGGTGATCGCCAAGTGTAATGGATTAGGTCTTGTCTTGAGACAAAACCACTTGTTTTATCCATTATGTCTTTCAATTTAGTCTTTATCTATTTTTAACTCATATTTTAGAAAACTAAATTTTACTTTGATAGTTAGTCTTGGATAGTAGTTATAAATGTTTTGCCTCATTAGAGTAGTTTCAATGGTTGTATAAATATCTCATATTAGTATAACTGAGAATTAATCAATCTTCTGAGAAACTATTTGAATAGTCAAGTTGTTATGATTTTACTTCCTTGGTTAACTGGCCAGTTTTAGTTTTAATTGGTGGGATCTTTCAAATAAATTTTTTAACAAATTTTTTTATAGGAACTCAATTCACCCCCCTCTTGAGTTTCCTACTCCAACCAACATTTGGCATCAGAGGTTGTTTTTCAAGTTTTTATTTTCAAAATTTTAAATTATAAAACTTTTTTAAAATCTTTTTTAACTATGATTTAGTTATATTTTAAAGATATTTAAATTTTTGTTAAATATAAATTTTTAGTTATTTAATATCTTATTTAATTATCATGGATAATGTATTAAAAGGTGTTTATACCAATAGACCTCCATTATTTAATGTAAAAAATTATGCATAATAGAAAATTAAAATGAATATGCACTTAGAAAGTATGGGTTTTGAGATTTGGTCTTCAATTATATATGAATATAATATTTCTACTACTGATAGGAATACTTAGGATGACCCAAATAAGGATTATTATAACAATAATTTCAAATCCATGAATTCTGTAAACTATTCTTTAGGTTATGAAGTGTTTAATAGAATTTATGTATGTAAAACAGCCCAAAAATTTGGGACACTTTATCTGTTTCACATAAAAGAACCTCTAGTGTTAAGGAAATGAGAATTAACATTTATACTATTAAATATGGTAACTTTAAAATGAAGCATGATGAGCCTATGTATTACAAGTATCTCAGGTTTAATGAAATTGTGAATACTATGATCTCTCTGGGAATGGATGTTACAACCAAGGAGTATATCATGAGAATACTCAGATGCTTACTAGATAGATAGAGAGAGAATTTTGTATTAATTATAGAATCATGTGCCATTAGCAAGTTTCTAGTAAAGGTGATGATAGGAAGGTTGATGATGTATGAGGAATAATTAAAAGTCAACAAGGAAGAGAAATATGAACCAAAGTGGAAGTCAGTGGATTTAAAAACCACTACTACCAAAACAAAGGAAAAGAAAAGGATCCAAACTCATTATGACAGTACAAGAAATAAAGATTCTCCATCTAACAGTGATGAGGAAATGGCTCAATTATCAAGAAGGTTTAAGAATTTTTATAAGGGGAATAAATTCTTCAAGAAGCCTAACTAGAAAGGTAAATATGAAAATAAGGGAAACTAGAAAAAGTATTGGAAGAAAGGTGATACTTCTAGTGAAATCTTCTGTTATGAATGTAAAAGAAAAGGACATGTGAAGGATGATTATCCCAAGATAAGATATAAGAAGAGATATGAGTAAAAATATAGAAGGTATAAAAAGGTAATGAAAGAAACATGGAGTTATTATGAGGATAGCTCAAGTGACTAAGAGTCTTCACCTGATGAAAAGGATGACAAATTCAAACTGTGTTTCATGACAAACGCATCTGAGGAAATATGTTTAAAGATATCCTGTAAAAGTCTATGGTACTTGGATAGTGTATTTTCAAGACACATGATAGGATATTACTCATGTTTCAAGAACCTAATAAAGATTTATGGTGGACATGTCATTGTTGGTGACAATGCTAAAGGAAAAATAATTGGCCTTGGCCAGATTGGTAACCCTAAATCAGTTTTAATTTCTAATGTACTTTTTTTATAGATTAAAATATAATCTATTTAGTATCTCTCAGTTATGTGATGATGGTTTTTATATTAAATTTTAAAATGATGCATGCAGTATTTTTAATTTTAAAAATGAGTTATTGTTTTCTTCTTTTAGAAATGAAAATGTTTTTATTGTTATCTTAGATTCTTTAATTTCTCAAAAATGTTTCCTTCTTGAGTTCATTTCACAAAGAGTCTTTTCTTTGGAAGAGAAGACTAGGAAACTACAATATACACTCCCTTAGAAAGATTACTATAAAAGGATTAGTCAAGGATCTACCTAAACTTGGGTTTCCAAATGACAAAGTCTATAATCCTTGTCAAAAGGGTAAATAGTACAAAATCTAATTCAAACCAAAGAAAGAGGTTTCAACTTCTCAACCTCTCGAGTTGTTTCACATGGACTTGTTTGGACCTTCTAGATTTTCAAGTCTTAATGTGAAGCACTATGTCTATATTCATGTAGATGACTATTCTAGATATACTTGGACCTTTTTCTTGGATCACAAAAGTGAAGATTACTCTCATTTTACCAAGTATTCTAGGACAGTAAAAAATCTTAGTGGTCTTAGAATCAAAACCATGAGAAGTTACCATGGTTTTGAATTTTAAAACCAAGAGTTTGAATATTTTTGTTTAAAAAATGGCTATAGTCATAACTTCTCTGCCCCTAGGACACCTCAACAAAATGATGTTGTACAAATAAGAAATATAACCTTACAATAAATAGCAAGAAAAATTCTCAATGAATAAAACCTACCTGTCTACATTTGGGTAGAAGCTGTTAATATAGAATTCTATATAATCAATAGAGTCTTGATTAGACCAATCCTTAAAAGAACTCCCTGTTAATTGTGGAACAATATAAAACCCAAGGATAAATACATTAATGTTTTTGGTTGTAAAGTCTATATCTTTAACACTAATGATAATCTAGAAAAAATTTCATCCAATAGTGATGAAGTAATTTTCCTAGGTTAATCAATTTCTAGTAAATCCTATAGAGTCTTTAATAATAAAACCAAATGTGTGAAAGAATCTATACATGAAAATTTTGATGAAACAGACCCACATGAACCTAAAACCTCTCTAGAAAATCTTGAGGATGATATTTCAAATCTGGACATCAATGCTAAATTTTCTGACCATCCTATGAAGGAATCTGTTATAACTTTCATTTCTAGAAATTATCTAGATTCGATCCATGATGAACCCGAACCTGTTGAAGAACCTAAAATTAATATTCCTTCTTTTTCTAGATCTGTTAGAACCCTTAATAACCATCCTCTGGATGTTGTTGTTGTAGATTTAGATAAATGAACACAGACTAGAGATTCTCTAAGAAATCAAGTTGAACATCAAGATTTCTTTTCTTAGCTTGAACCTAAAAACATTTAATGAAGCAATCAATGATGAATTTTGGGTGATGGATATTCAAGAAGAATTAAATCAATTTGAAAGAAATAAAGTTTGGAAACTTGTGGATAGCCCTAAATACATCTTGACCATTGGCACTAAATGGGTGTTTATAAATAAAGTATATGAATCCGGTACCATAGTAAGAAATAAATCTATATTGGTTACTCAAGGTTATAGTCAATAATAATGGATAGATTATGAATAAAATTTTTCACCAGTTGCTAGAATTGAAGCCATCAAAATATTGTTAGCATATGCAGCATGTCTAAATTTTAAACTATATCAAATTGATGTCAAGAGTGTATTTATAAATGGTTATATAGTTGAGGATGTTTTTGTTGAAAACCCTCCTAGTTTTACAAAACCTTATTTTCTAAATAATGTTTTTAAATTTAAAAAACTTTATATGGTTTAAAGTAAGCTCCAAGAGTTTGGTATGATAGATTAAGTAGTTTTCTTATTTCCAAAGGTTTTAAAAAAGGTATAGATAATCCTATTCACTTTATGAAAAGAATCTATAAAGATATTTTGGTTGTTCAAATATATATTGATGATATTATTTTTGGATCTTCAAAAAATTATTTATGTATTGATTTTTCAAAGATGATGCAAAATGAATTTGAAATGAGTTTGATGGGTGAACTAAAATTATTTCTTGGATTTCAAATATTTCAAAATAAAGAAGGTTTTATTTTAAATAAAATTAAATATACTAAAGATATTATAAAACGTTTTGGTTTAGATTGTAACATTCTGGTTCTGGAAGCCACCCAGAGGTTCCCCATACCCGGTTCGTCACATGGCCTCAAACGCATTTCCCCGAACCCTATAGGATTCCAACTAGCAGCAAGTGCCTTGGTTGTGATAGTGGGGAAACTATGACCACATTGGAAGAGTAACACAGTTGAAAAAAATAGATATATAGTAGCACAAGTAGTAATAACACCATACAGCAGTATACAGTAGAAGACTAAAAGTAAGAAACAACAGGAGCTCACATATAAATGATGCATGATACATGTGTCAAGGAATACAGACAAACACATCGCAATACTGAAATATAGTACTAAACCAAAGTACAAAATAAAGTAGATAAAACTCCACAGCATCGCAAGCCTCATCTTGGTCCCATGCACTCCAGCTCTATAGCAGTCAAGTACCTAAAGTAGAAGGGTGCTTACCCTTATCTATACCTGCAACAACATAATCTATTTGGGCCCAAAATCATGACCCAAACAGGGTGTGAGACTAATCCCAGTAGGTAACCACCAAAAGATTTGTGCCTAATAGTTAGTGAATATATATGGTAGGCAATAAGCAAAGAGAAGTAGTAAACAAAAAAAGTACTCAAAAGTAAACAATCCTATAGTTTTAATGCATTCAGTTTCATATATCAAGTAAGAAGATAATCAAAAACAAGTAACCCTTTGAGAAGTAGTCTCAACCTAATCCCTCTTATTCAACCAAAACAACACAAGTAACCCTCGGGGAAGTTCACACAGTCTAACCCCTCTGGTTTAGTTTAAGTATAGACTCTCTGAGGAAGCACTCACCATCAATTCCCCCTATAGTCTCATATTTGTAACTAAAGGCACTCTGGGGAATCACTTACATCACATTCCCCATGTGGCCCATGTCGAGGAACTACAGACACTCTGAGTAAGTACTTACATCAATTCCCCCTATAGTCTTGCATCGTAAAAGTAAAAACAGACACTCTAGAGAGTCCCTTACGTCCATTCTCCCTATGGTCTACTACACTAGGTTCTCACGGCCCTGTGTAAGTCAAACAAGCACATCAATGCAATACAGCCAAAGAAAACCTCAAGAAATACTTGGATAACAGTCTACAGCATAACATCATGTCAGATAAACAAACACTCCATCCTACAGTACTAGGCATGGTGAAAAACAAGGTAGCCTAATAGGTTAAGCAGGACCAAACAGTCATAAACAAACATGCATGGGAAATCACTTCCAAAGCATAGCAATTTATCCAATTCACATTCAATTAACCTCTATTCAAGCATACAAGCATAGCAGGAAATTAACAGGGCTAAAACAGTAAACGTGCAATATACTTTTCATGGTTATTGGGAAATTTTGCACATATAACTCAAATAATTTCTACATAAAGGCACAAACCACCTACCTCAGTGTTGCAGGATCATTATACGTGAACCTCAAGCCTTGAATCTCCCAAGAACACCGTAGATCTGCAAAAACGTATAAAATGTTCAACTAAGGATAACTCTTGATAAAGGATGAATCAAGAAACTAAGCTATAGGAAAAGGAAGAGCTTACCGAGTCAATCCCAACACTATTGATGGCAGTCAATTCATAGAACGGATGTTCAATCGGGAGCTCAAGGAAGAATCATAGTTGTACGGACACTCTCAAGCGAACTAGGTCGAGAAGGAGGTGTTTCTGTCCATCAGACGTAACCTCGGTACATTTAATGAAAAAAATAAAGTACACGGTGTGTACTTTTGAGGTACATAGCATGTACTTTCCCTTACTGAGCCCCGCTTTAGGCGGCCTCTAGGTCACCACACACGGTCGTGTGCACAGCCGTTACATGGCCAGCACATGGCTACCTGCGGTAACCGAGTACACGGCGTGTACTCATAAAGTACACGGCGTGTACTTCAAAAATTTCTAGAAACTCCTCTTTTCCTAAAAAACACCAGAAAAAAGGAAAACATACCTGAAAAGAAGATCTGAGTTCTTACATAGATAGTACTAAAAGTAGTGATACTCCAATGATTACTGCTTATAAGATGGATCTTGATGAGAATGGTAAATATGTTGATCGAACCACTTATAGAGGAATGATCGGGAGCTTACTCTACTTGACTACTAGTAGGCCCGATATTATGTTTAGTGTGTGTATTTGTGCTCATTTTCAAGACAATCCTAAAGAGTCGCATCTTCTTGCTATCAAAAGGATTTTCAAATACCTCAAACATACTACCAACTTAGGATTGTTCTATCCTAGAGGATAGTCATTTGACTTAGTTAGCTATTATGATACTGATTCTTGTGGTTGTAATTTAGATAGAAAAAACACCTATAGAACATGTCACTTTTTGGGAAAGTCACTAGTTTCATGGTCTAGTAAAAAGAAAAATTATGTTGTAGTATCTACTATTGAAGCTGAATACATAGCTGGTGGTGGTTATTGTGTATAGATTTTGTAGATAAAACACACTTTGTTAGACTATGCCTATCAATTCAAGAATGTCCCTATAAATTTTGATAACACAAGTTCTATTAACATATCAAATAATACGGTTTATCATTCTATAACAAAGCATATTGATGTAAGATATCACTTTATGAGAGATCATTATCAAAAAGGTGATATTACTTTAGAATTCATTAAAACAAAACATCAGCTTGCTGACATTTTCACTAAGCCATTAAATTTTGAAAGGAAAAAATTAAATCCTACATGAATTAGGAATGATTAACCTTGAGTGAATGGATTATTGTCTCAGGATTATTGTCCTAGGATTACTTTCTTAGGATTATTGTCTCAGACAACTGTCTCACAGCTTACTATCTTATGATTGTTGTCTCATTGGTTATGGTCACACCATGTTAAGTCACACATTAATACAAACACCATGAATTCTTATACCATTATCACTGTATTATTCATATTTTTTTAATATTTATTTTTGTATCGAGTGTTTTATTTTATTACTGCGTTTTTGTTTTTTCAACGTTTAAACTTCCTAAATGATAAATACATATCACTTAACTTCTCCCGAGCTCATTTATCTTGAAACTGTAATAATCTATCTCTCTCAAACTACTTTCCATCCTTCTCGACCTTCTTGATCGCGCGTTGAATACCCAGGATGAAGTGTCCATCCTCTTCGACTCCTGAGAAATTCAAGTCTCAGAAGAAAAGGAAGAAGGCTTCTACTGTATTGCCCAAGAAACTACTAAACCTAGGTCTTGAGGATTATAAGGTCATACTCAAAAATGAAATATATGTGAAGTGGATCTTATCTATTAAGTCTTTGGTTCTAGAAGTTCTAAAATAAAAAGGGTGATTGGATTGGTCTACCAAGGAGAAAATACCCATCTACCCAAGGCTTCTTTTTTTGTTTTATCAGTATGTTCAGTTTTCCTTTAACTCAAAAAGATGATTTTGTGGTTAGGAGCTAGATAAATGGTCAAAGATGCACTTTTTCTTCAAGGTTATGGGATTCCTGATTAGGAATACCTCATAAAGGGATTTTTGGGGACTACCAAAGAGGACCTCATCCACCTAGTGATGTGTTTAGCCTAGAAGGGGATCTGGAAAGTTTGACTAGAAATAAGAAGAAGTGAAGTCTTATTGCTTCTAATATTAATGGTGATTCGAGGTTGTTTTTCAAGTTCATTCAACATCTCATATTCCCAAGGAAAGGGTATTTTTTCACTCATAATTATTAGGATTTATTTTTTATTCATCTTCTGAATAATGGACACAAAATCAACTTGTGTAAGTATATTATAATTCACATGTGTGATATGCTCAAAACTACATCAAATTACACCTCTCTTTTCTATTAGAGGTTGATTTCTTTTATTCTTATATCCAAAGGTGTGGTTGGCCAGAATGAAGAAGTTATTGAGGAGTATGATTTTTGTATCTCTAAGGGTATTTTACAGAGAATGAAAATAATCTGAAATACATGGAAGAGATCATGGGTTGAGGATAATGATAGGTTGTATAGGGGTTTTAATCCTATTAAAAATCCCTCTAGACCTAATGATGTAACTGATATTGGATTACAAGAATATGAGATTATGGAATATCCAGATGAAGAAATGGTTGATAATGTTACTGAAGGTTTTGTGAGAGTAACTCATGAGCTATCATCTCTATCTAAAGGTGATGTTGATGCAAGTGGAAAGGATGAAGCTGGTGATAAAGGAATTAAAGATATAGAGAAAGATCCTGCTATTGAGGAAGCACCTGCTGCTATGGAATAGTTTGAGGAACATGTTGAAACTGAAGTAATCTCATCTTCTAAGGAAAGAATAGAACAGGCCTTTCATCTAGCTAGAGAAGATATGGGTGAGCCTAACAGAACTGAAAATTTGGGAATGGTTTAAGATATTGAGTCTCTTAGTCCTAAAATAGATGCATCTATTTATGGGGAGTATCACCCCATCTTAGAAAGTATTCAATTTCCAAATCCTATTGACCAAAGTTTTATGGATACCTGGTATAGGTTTCCTAGTTATTTTGATGTGGATAGAGTCCTTGATAAAAGGGATAGATCTTTCAACCATGTTTCAGTTGAAACCAATTTCTCCTAAAGAAGTATCTCCTACTAAGGAATATGAACCTATTTTAGTTCTTGTTTCTGAATCTGCTCAAGAATATTTTGAGATTGTAACTCATAGTGATTTGAATGTTTTTTGAGACAAATTTTTGTCGAGTTTTGGTAAGCTACTACAATCTCAACTTACCCCTTTAACAAATCTCAATGAAATGGATGATTCGCTACTATTAGAGAAAATTATATGGCAGATTCAACTGAATATGCTTTATGAAATTCAGGATGTTAGGGTTGAGAATAAATAGTTGAATGATGAGGTGAAGTCTCTAAAATATATGGTTAAAGATTTTTAAAAAGTCTTGAAAACTGGTCAAGTTCATATTTCTCATCATAGTGATGATGATACTGATAAAATTCTATATAATTTTGTGTCGTTGATTCAACAAAACATGATTACAGTATATGAAAAGGTGGTTAAGAACAACACCAAGATTGACAATAAGATGCGTGAGCTTGTTTTTGGACTCAATGGGATGACCGATGAATATAAAGGTTGTTTAAAAAAGGTTCTAAATCAGCTTAAGTCTCTCACATTAGTTGTTTCAACTTCATCTGCCTCTGGATAGCCATCTCAAACTATAGACAGTGACTTGCTCAGATCATTTTTCAAATAAGATCTTCAGTCAATGTTGAGTGGTGTTGATAAGGAAAGTCTCTCTGATGTCATCAAGAATAGTGACCATGTGCTTGATTTGGTGAGGGTCCATTCAAATATTTCCACTGATGCTCAATAATAAATCTCTAAGAAAGTGCACTTCTACTTTAATAGAATTTATACTAAGCATGAGTTGAATAATCACTTCAAATATCTTGTGGAAATTTTAAAGATGCCTCCAGTAACTCAAGCCTTCAAGGATCAAGTGTAGAAGATCAAGGAATTCACACCCACTATGGAGAAGTTTTTTGGAAAACAATGATGACTTTGAGAAGTCCATGTAGTATGGTGTAGAGATCACCTTAGATTTTATCAAGCTTTTGAAGCCTTATCTCCATGTTTAGAGTACTGTAATTGTGGCTCCTGCAGCTATTCCATTGAGGCCTGGACTACCTTCTGCTACCTATCCTTCTTCCTCCACCTATTTTTCTCTAGTGACTATGTTTTTTTCTCAAGCTCTAAGTCAAATCAAACCGATCATTATTGAGTAACCTTTTCCTCAGTCTTCAACCAGACCTACCCTTGTAACTTCTATCATTAAAGGAGTGCCACTGCCTTCCCTAACCACTGATTCTTCCACTTCCACTTCTTCTCCTCTAGCTTCTCCATATAATAAAGGGCAAGATAATATTGTTGACTATACTAATAATTTAATGGTGATTTTTATAGGGATCTATTGTATTTTCTTTCTTTCTTGTAATGGACTTTATCCTTTTATTTAACAGAATGTGGCTTGTTGTTGTTTCTTCACTTGTTATTTCCTTTTTCTCTTTCTCTCTCTTATCTTTTTGATAATCCCAAAAGGGGGAGAAGTAATTAAAATGAATTTATAGGGGTGGAATAATCATTTATATTCTAAGGGGGAGAATAATAATGAGGATACATAAGGGTAAAGAATTACCCTTTATGCTATTTATTTCATATATACTTTAATATCTTGATTTGATCAGTAATATTTTTATTTCTTTCTAAAACATTTGTCTTGTAAATGCCATGATTTTTTATCATCAAAAGGGTAGATTGTTGGACTCCTCATGTTTTAATGCTCAAAAATCATGTTTGGAGATTGTTGGACTCCTCGTGTTTTATTTCTCACAAATCATGTTTGGATATTGTTGGACACCTCATGTTTTAATGCTTACAAATCATGTTTGAATATTTTAAACTATGTTTAATCTTGTTCTGTTATGTTTTATTATGATTATGTTTAATCTTAATCCATTCTATGAATATTGATTCTTAAGACAGCTTACAGATATTTTTCCAAGTCTATAAAACTGAAAACTTGCTACCGGTTCCAAATTTTCACAAAGTCTGTGACACCATAAGCTTGCTACCGGTTCCAGATTTTCACAATGGACCTGACACTATTTCCGTGCTACTGTTTCCAAGACACTGTAATAATACATCATTCAGAATTTTGACAAAGGACTGGACATCGTTACCTAAGACACTATTTCCCTGACACTATAATCATGCTACTGATTCTAGAATTCGCAAAGGACCAGACATTGTATCCTTGCTACCAGTTCCAGATCTCATCGCAACTATCTCACTATGACTGTATCACCATGACTATCTCATCGTGACTGTCTCCTCGCAACTATGAAATTGTTCTGTATTTAACCATTTTTTATGTCTTTTTTAATTAAATCTAAAAGTTGTTTCTAATGGTCATATTTGAGTCATTTAATGAAACTGATATAATTAATGATCTTTTTCAGTCCTGTCAGCAGATAGTACGAGGTATGAGGTGTAGAGATCGTGTATTTTTTCGGCTCCAACTCAAACACCCAAACAAAAAATAAAAGCATGGCACTGGAACAAAAAATATATATAGTAGTGGAATGAATGCAAAAAAAAATAACACCCATACATGAAAGAATACACCGAAGGAGGAACGTTCAATTCTTACTGGAAGTAAACAAAGAAGAACCTGTTGTGAACTATCTGGAAAACATCCTCACAGCAACTCAAAGAAGAGGAAGAACATCTCGATGCACTAAAAACTAGAACACTCAACTCACGACACTCTGTTTTCATAAGAGGAATGTAATGTTGCACCTACTGCATCCAAAGAGTCTAAAGTTGTATTTCATGACACATAGAGACTTTTAAACTCTATCTCGTTACACTTTGCTCTATTGTGTACTGCTTTATTACTTTTCATGTAGTGTGTGTATCTGTATTAAAAACACACACTGTCTCCTACACTGAACTGGAGGATACAGGATATCCTCGCTCTAATATATTCTTACACCTTGTTTCACCCACGTATAACTATGGAAGAGGTCCTGTGTGACCTGGATGATAGTTTTCCCATGAATAAAAGTGGTGGAGGTCTTGTGACCTAGATAGTCTTGTGCACTATTGTTAACCCTAGTCCAGGGTGTAGATCAAAGCTTTTTATATATTGTTTGGTGGTAGGTGATCACCATGTGGAGTGGGTTAGGTCTCAACTTGAGACTGAACCACTTGTTTTATCCGTTGTGGCTTTTAATTTAGTCTTTCTCTGTTTTTAACTCATATTTCAAAAAAAACTAAATTTTACTTTGATTGTTAGTCTTGGATATTATTTATAACTATTTTTACTCATTAGAGTAGTTTAAAAAGTTGTATAAATGTATCATATTGGTATAACTGAGAATTAATCAATCTTCTGAGAAACTATTTGAATAGTCAAACTATTATAATTTTACTACCTTGGTTAACTATCTAGTTTTATTTTTAGTTGGGGGTATTTTAAATAAACTTTTTAACAAAACATTTTATAGGAACTAAATCCACCCCCTCTTAAGTGTCATACTTTGACCAATAGGGGCTCACTGAACTAGTGGTAAGCCAAGTAATACACTCTCTTGGATGGTAGGATCTCAACTGGGTTGATGGTGTGATGGGTGCAAGGTGGTGTAATGTGGTGAGTAGTGGATCTTCAGGAGATAACAAAATAAATTGGTAAGGGAAAGTTCAAGGATCATGATTAAATAGGGGTAAAGATAATCACATACCTTAGCTTTTGAGAGGATCGATTTTTCCGAGAATATCGAGGAAGAGTGGTGGCAGTGATTCAATTCCCTGACAGCTTGAATGGCATTAGTGAAGAGAATCCTGTTAGGGTTCTATTTAAAAGATGAGGAAGGATTTTATCAATGCTTTCAAAAAAGCATTGATAAAGAGTGGTTTTATCAGCACTAAACTGGTTAGGGATGATAAAGAGAGTTATCTTTATTAGTGCTAAAAAATCACTAATAAAACGTATCTTTATCAGTGCTAAAATTCTAGTGATGATAAAGACCAAATTTTAATAATATAATTAATATAATTAAAAAATTTCAATGTATATAATTATAAATAAATACTTAGAGAATTAAAAATATGAATTTACAAATATAATTATAAATAAATATATTTATTATTTAAATATATTTATTCCAATTTAATAATTAATTAAATTAATAATTATTTATTTATAATTATAATTATAAATAAATATATTTAAAAATATTTGTATACAATTATAAATATATTTATATAATTATATATATATATATAAATTTATTAATGTACAAATATATATAATTATAAATATAATAAATATATTTAATATAGTTTTATAACTATTTAAATATATATTAATTTAGTTATTATATAATTAACAACATTTTAATGTATATAATTATAAATAAAAAATACATATAAATGTACATAATTATAAATATATTAAAATAATTATAAATATGTATTTTAAAATATAATTATGGATAAATATTTATAATTATTATTATAAATAAATATATTTGTAAATATATTATTAAATATATGTATATAATTATACATATATTTATATCATTATATATATTTAAAAAATAAATATAAATATAAATACAAATGTATTAAATATATTCATTATTTAAATATATTTATTATAATTTTATAATTATTTAAAAATATAATTATTTATTTATAATATATAAATACTTTTTAAAAAAATATTTAATATTTATTTATAATTATAAATATATAATTTTATAAATATATTAAATATTCATTTATAAATATATTTAAAATATATATATTTGTAAATATATTTATAATTATAAATATATTTATATCATTAAATATATTTATATAATTATATATATATATTATTTAATATGTATAGACATAAATATAAATATAGTAAATATATTCATTATTTCAATATATTTATTATAATTTTATAATTACAGAAATATATAATTATTTATTTATTGTTATATAAATAATTTTTTAAAAAATTATATTTATTTATTTATAATTATAAATATATAATTTTATTAATATAGTAAATATAATTTTATAAATATATTTATTTATAAATATTTATTTACAAATAAAATTTTAACATTATTAATGAATATATAATATTAATAGCATGAATGTTAAAAATGAGTGAAATTAAATAATTAAAAATGAGTAGAGAGAGGGAATATGCGGTCTGCGAGAGATTTTCACACAAGATCATGATATAGATTAGATATTTCCTATCATGGATACCTTTGATCATTGTACTTTGGATGAACCATTCCTTGTTGAAGGTTGTTTTGACTCCCACAAGATAGTTGGCGCCAGATCGAAGACCCGAAAAGTAGTTCATGGAATGTCTATTGCGGCTATAACTGATAATGATGCTCTCTGATCTTTATCTCTCTTCAAAGGATCTACCACTGGTGGATTTAAATGAAAAGTAAATGTTTCCCATGTTAAGGAGGATTTGGATGCTATTTTGGAATGCCTTGAAATTGGTAAGCACTCCATTGTTGCACATATTTTTTCTTTGAGTGGTTCAAAGCCATGGAAATTGAGGACTTGATTTTGAGACTCTTGAACATCTAGTACTTCTTAAATTGGAATTTTTTTTCATTGGTTTGTGGTCTTTTTCACATTCTCTTACCTTCTGAAGACCTAAAAATGATAGTGTGGGGCTTCAGTTTGATTAACTTCAAGCATTGAATCTTACACATTAGGGATTGGGATCATAGCTTCAATATGTTATAGGTAAGTAACACCTCTTCCCAATAATGGTTCCTAGTTTATTGATTGAATTAGGTACTTTGGAACCTAAATATCTTATTCAATATTTCAATGTCCATAAGGATTCTGATAAAATTGGATTGGGAAATTGAATTGGCCAGATTTGACCATTACACAAGTTTCTTATTGGAAATTGACTTGTGTTCCACCTTAGTTGATTAATTTTTTATTTTGATTGATGATAATGAGATTTAATATCATATTGAATATGAAAATGTTCTCTAGTTTTGTAAGGATTGTAAGGTTTTTGGACAAGATATCCTAAACTGCAAGTGTTCTGTTGTCTGTGCCTTTTGTTAGGTTCGTGGACATGAGGAAAATCCATGCTTTAAGAAAGCTAATATTTCGAGTTCCATTTCTCATGGTGGTTTTATAAACTCTTAGATTTCTCAATTGTATGATGGAATATCTCCCAATTATGTGTTCTTTCTGAGGAAAGGTCTTGAAAATGATCTTGGGATTAAGATGGGATTATAACTAGAATGTTTGAATAGACCTAGAGATGGTCTTGCTAATTTTTCTATTGAACATTTTGGTAAAGGGTCTAAACACATGGAAAAAAAGGAAGCAATTCTTTGCTATTTTGTATGTTTTAGGTTTCCATATATGGCATGTACTAGCTATTGTTGACCTTAAGGGGCAGAAAGAGGTTAGATCCTGGGCTGAGATTATGGAATCCCCTGATAAAGAAACTTCTCAAGAGAGAGCTAATCAACAGCTTCTATAAGAACAAATGATTTATGTAAGAGCCCACAAAGTAAAGTAGAAAATGGATGTTGAGGCGCCTTTTCACTCAAATCCTTCAACTGTCACTCAAACCATAGAATTGGATGATGCTACACTGATGGTTTCCAATGAATCTGGTTCTACTGTCTTGGCTCTATGGCCATAGTTGACGGGTCTAGAATACATGAGCAATAAGAAACCGGTAGATTGAGCTTCCCATCAAGTTAATGTTATAGAAATGACTGATTTAAACTCCCCAAGTGGTGTTGTTGGGTTACAAATGAGTATTTTCATTAAAAAGGCCACAAATTATTCAAGTAAGGATGAAAAGGATAGTGTTGGATAGGGATCTAGGAAAGGCATTCAGCACGAGACTCTGACCAAAGGTAAAAAAATTGTTGGATAAAGTGGTCTTCCAATTGGTCAACACTCTGAAATCCAAAGCATATAATCCTCAATCTCAATATATACAGGTTCTATCTTCTCTGATCCAAATACAAAATTACCCTCTAGGTAAAAATTCTATACATGTTCTCCCCCTATAGGTGGAGTATCCAACCACTACCCCCTTATGTAGGAGTACTGATGACTTTGAGAATGTGGAGTCATCTTTTCCATCCCATTTTACTGATCTAATTAAAAATTATTATGTCACTTCTGTCAAGGCCACTGATGAAGAATTTGATGTTGTACAAGTCAAAAACATTAGTATCATACCTTTAGAAGATCAGTAAGGTGAAAGTCCCACTAAAGGCCTCAATAAAGAAGTAGAAGATTGTTATTTCTTACAACTTGAATCCACTTTCCATTTGATAGAGCTATATGTAATCAGTTTCAATGACTATTTAATCGTTCAGATGTTTTTATCAATTAACATTGAAGATGGCTTTCGATCTAACTCAAAGATGGACTTTCAAAATCTATCTTTGAAATTTAGGATTTTCACCATCCTGAATGTCTCATATGAAGAATGTGATCCCCCAAAACGAGCTGAGACATGGGGGAGAGGTTGACATACAAAGGGGAGATGAATATATCTAGGGAATGTGGGATCTAGAGTGACTTATATGAATTGAATTCCTACATTTGGTCTCTTTTTTTTATGTTGGAATTTTTTTCCTTGTTTGACCCTTTCCATTTCTTGTAAATTTTCCTTTTACTAATAAATTTGGGGTCATGGGTTTGGTTTCTATATCCATGGTTGAGCCTTCTTGGTAAAAAATGAGTAGACTTTAAAAATATTGAAAAAATGTATGAATTTTATTAATTATATAAATTATTAATGAAATAAAATATGGAAATATATTGAAATGAAGATAAATGCATATTAAAAATATTAAAACATAGTAAATAAGTATGTATAAATATATAATAGAAAATGATTAAATTTCAGAAAAATAAAAATGAAAAAAATTGAAAAAATATTAAAAAATAATAAATAGTATATATTAAATAAATATATAAAAAATGATGAAATTCAATAATTATAAACATGATATATATTAAATATATTATATTAATAAATATAATTCTAAAATGAATATTAAAAATTGAATAAATTACAGAAATATTATGTGTGTGTGCGTTGTATATAAAAATGGATTAATTACATATATATGTGTGTGAAATCAATGTAACACATGGATGGTATATGTTAAATTTAAAAATAAAATGACATTCAATTAAATTTCCATTACTTGATACAATTATTAATATTTTTAATTTATATTAATTTTCAATTATAAACCATTTTTCACTAAATATATGACTTATTTTATATAAGAATGCATATTTTGTATTACATAAATCATATTTTAGGACATATTATATATATTTATATATATAGAGAGAGAGAAATATATATATGAATATATTTCTATATTAAAAATATTAAATATATTAATGAATAATTATGTATAAAAGCCATTAAAAATGAATAAGACATTAACATTTTTTTTAATTATTACATTTTATTCATTTTCTATATTTATATTTAATATATAATATTTATTAATAACTGTGTTTAATATATATATATATATATTAAATTTATTCAATTTTATTAATAATTGGTTCATTAATAAATTTTTTAAGAATTTTTTGAATTTATTCATTTTTAATAATATTGTTTAATTATTAAAATTTGTTCATTTTATATATCTATATTTAATATATATTATTTAATAATATTTAGAATTTATATATATGTATATTAAATTTATTCATTTTTATTAATAATTATTTAATTGATAAAATTTGTTATGTCTTTTATTTTTCGATAAATTTTGGTAGGAGTAGGTTCACCTGACTCCAAAACCTTTCTAGTATTTAATTAATAAAATTTTAATATTTTTTTAAATTTAATCATTTTTCATTTATATTTGTTTATTTATTTCCATTTATTCATTTTATATATCTATATTAAATATATAATATTTATTAATATTTATAATTTATATATATATATATATATTATTTATTAATAATTATTTAATTAATATATTTTAAATATTTTTTAAATTTATTCTTTTTAAATTTTTATTAGTTTAATTGTTTCAATTTTTTAAATTTTCTAAATTTTTAATATTTTTAAAACTTGTATTTTTTTATTCGGGTATATAAAAAATTGAGGGTCGTGTATAGGCATGCATGAGAAGGTGGGATGGGTCGGGTCATGTATAGGCCCATATGAGAAGGTGGGTCGGGCTTTGTATAGGCCTGGATGGGGGCAGGTGGGTCGAGTCATATAGGACCGTACCCATGTGGCATATGCATGTAGATGCGTATGTGGGTTCCAATTCCTCTCTACCATGGAACGTTGTGTTTGTGGGGTGCTCAAGCTTATAAAGCGAAGCACTGACAAACAAGAAGTCTGATGTGGGACAGTTGTGCGAGACAACCCTTTATCATCACTAGATAAAAGCCCTGAAGAAAGGTGGTATTTATCAACACTTTAATTTAACACTGATCAAGGACACCCTTTACCAGCGTTTTTTATACCGTTGATAAAGAGTACCTTTATCAGTGCTTTTATCTCATGCTGATAAAGGCTACCACTACTTATTGTGGGTATTGTAGTAGTGTATGTTTCATCATTTAATTCTTTAAAGTTATATTTAATTTAAACATTTTAAATGTTCAAATCATACCACTATAATTATAGAATTTTACATGTTTATTCCCCTTGATTTTTAGCTTTAAATCCTCATTTCTCCCTTTAAAATTGGGTTATAGTGAGTAGGAAAAAGATAAATGGTAAAATTTTCACCTGGAGTCACAGTTACGTAGTAACGGTTTCTGCGTAAGGCTAACATGGTTTTTCCCTTAAGAAACAGATATCATTCGCATGAGGGTACTTCTAGTATACCCTCACATTAAAAGAGTACAAGGGTCAATGTAAGGGTACTTTTGAGTGACTCTTACATAGTAGGGGTGACTCGTGTGAGAGTACTTATGTTTACCCACACATAATGAGGCAACTAACTTTATGCAAGATCATAAATTTAAATTACCTTTACATGAGCTATATAAATCTGTGCTTACCTTTATGTAGGTTAGAGAGCAATATATGAAAATTTTGGCTTACCCATATATAACCAAGAAACTACCTTTACACAACTAATGAAACTGTCTTCTTGGCTTTATATAAAGAATGAAAAATGGGGTTTACCCATACACAAGCTAGAAAAACCCCCCTATGTAAGGGTAAATATGATTATGTTGTAACCGAACATGTAGCGGATGCCCCAAAAGGTGGTATTTTAACATTTTCTACCGAATATCGATGTAATCTTGTCAATGTTGGTGAATAGCTGCCCGGTTAAAATCAAAGATCTCACATGAAAAGTTTTAAGAACAAAATAAAAACTGTAAAATACCTGGTTTTGATCTGAAGTCGTGCATGACGTCTTCTTGTCCTTGGTGATTCCTGCTTGAATAATCTGAATCCAAATTCCTCTAGATCATCCACATGAGCTTCAAGAAACCTACGGGAGCACCGATCGTTTAATTCTGAGTGCTAGCATGGAGATCTGACGATGGTTTTGATGCTCTAATGACCACTACATCACTTCGCTTGCGATGCCTGAGAGAGAGCTCAATCTGAGATCTTTTGATCAATACATTCTCTCTATAACATTAGAGAGATGCTATGTGGGAGAAATCCCATGAATAATATTTGGTTAATGCCTCTCCTCCTCTATTTATAGTGTGTAATTAAAATAGCCGATATTGCCTCTCCATTCCCCGAATACTTAATGCACTATTAACGACATGTTATGACTACTAATCTGAGTCATAAATATTATTATCACTCACTAGTAATATATTAAAAATATTACATGATAATAAATGAGTCAATAACTTGACTCATCGTTCCCATAACTATTAATTGAACCTTGAATAGTTTAATATTCATTCAAATAATACTTTTCATGTATTTACTTAAAACTTGTAAATACATTTAATAAATAAATTAAATACTCATTATTCTTATCTTTAATAATATGAATTTATTTATTCCTTGGTGATTTTATCTCCTTGGAAAAAACTCGAACCCTGGTGGTGGGGCCCACCATGTCCAAAACCCCTATTCTACTGAATAAGGAAGATTCTTGAATATAATATTGGGTGTGAACCTCTAGGCCCATATCTCGATAGTAGTGAATATTATTCATAGACCAATAGTGGGATCTAGTAACCCATCATTGCCCCTAAAGAGAGAAGGATTTTCACAACAGAGACAACCAACCTATGAACACTTACTATGTAATATAATCTCTTTGACATTAATCTCTCACAAAGAAAGACACACACCTATGTCATCATCCTTTTCTTTATTTATTGTTTATTAATACAACTGGATAGATTTACCCTTGACTGACATAGCCATGGTCTTATGAAGGTACTACAACCCTTATCAATATGGACTAAGATATATTAATTCCATAACCTGGAAGCGACAAATCCTTTCTTGACCATTCAACCAATGTCATTATATCAATGACACACCCAACACAAACTTCCTCATCACAATTTCAACATCATGGTTTTCATCTTGCATCAAAGTACGTGATCAAATGACATACACTGGAAATGATTTCATGTTGGGAGACCATTACACATGATCGTAGATAGGAACATCCAATGACACCTGAAACATGTGGTGTTCCTATTGGTGGGTATATCCTCATGATCTCACTACTAGAGATTATCAAGTGAGAACTTCATGAGAATAAGTCTCAATGCTTATGAGCCCCCAGCACCTGATAGTAAAAAATATACTGTGTCTGCTTAGTAAGATGTATCTAGTCCATAGAACATATATTTAAGATTAATGTCATAGTATCTTGAGGTTCTCATTATAGCTTGGTATCTTCTATAACCTCTCGACATGACAATTAATCTATGGACATTACCATTATATAGAGTATGAAAAAATATCTACACTATAATTTTAATAATACATCATGCATAACTAATTGTACACATGATATGGTAATCAAAAGTACTAAATAGTTGGGTCGAGGACACCCAATATTTCAACACTTCTACTTGCACTAGATCTAACTTGATAATCAAACTTGTTATATACTCACATGATAAATATCATGTTTCTACTGAGTAATGGATTTAGCTACTGGGCTCTCCACGATTCTGTTGTGTGGCTATTCTTCTATAATGACATCATCTCCTTGAGTAAAACTTCTCAATAGATAGTATCCCTGAGTATATCCATTTTTTCCATTGTCATAACTTAAAATCATGGATAGTAATAATATCATAATTGACATTATGATAATATTTTCCTTACTAGTTGTGATTCTAAGAACTGGAAAAAATTGTTGTGTTTAACTACTTCTTAACTACCTCAGAAGCTGCAATGTACTCGATTTTTTTAGGTATGGATACCACTGGATTATATGATCTTGTATCACTCATCACCTTAGCCTAACTGTGATACTAGATCACATTGATCTATGGAAGACTAGTTTGTATCCCCAAAAACTAGTATCCTTTCTTCTACACTTACCAAGTACATATCATTTTGTACTTGTCAAAGTAAAAATGAATAGTTCTGACTATGTCACTTACAGTGCTCCTGGATATAACCGATATTTTCCTACTGTAAAATATACCTTGGAAATATCAGTTCTTTTACATATCATGACATGAATTATTAATCCATAACTTCTATGTATGGATTTAACTCATCACGTTTATCTTCTCTTATGTCTCAGACGTGTCAACCTGGAGAGATTATGCCTTGTGACATAGGCAACGATTCATCTCTTGAATTATTCCAACTTGTATTTTTCAAAACCATGTCACTATATATACAATTGAATAGGTCCAAGAAACCTTTAGATCCATCACAGTAGATCTTATTCCCTAGAACTTAGGTTGCTACTTTAAGTCAATCACTATAAAATAAATTCCATCCTAGTCTTAACTAACTTAAAGACCAATTTTTTTTCCATATTTTTCCAAACATATTTTACTTGGAAAACTTTGGCACTCCCACTAAAATTTGATAGACACATGAAATTCATTTGTTCCAAATGAATTTTCTATGATCATATTGCTTACTTCAATCCTAAACAATATTTCAGTAACTTGAAACATTTATTATCATTCTATGATGTGACCATCCCTTTCTGGTTACGTCGTATAGACACCATCCACGATTGGTGGTCATGACATCCAATGCTAAATAATTTGATCATATACATTATCTATGACAAGTAAAATTCTAACATATTTAGGCCTAATGAATTGGAGAAACCAATTGAGCCTTATTGGTACTATGCTTATTCCATCCATGTATCAACTCACTTGAATACCCACCATTGTATTCAATATATAATAATCCCCTTTTCACTTTGATACATTGAATCCATTAATTGGATTTTAGTTGGTCTTTTAAATCTTAGCTAATTTTCATACACTACTTTCTTGTAGGAAATATTCTTCACAATAAATAATATATCATCGGTCATGGTGAATATAATACCATCACCATGGTTTTAACCTTCCTACTTAGTATGTGTCTCTCGAACATCCTCCATTCCACATGCGCTTGTGGAACTAGTTCCTATGCCTACTATTTGTGCATCTGAAGCAACGACTAACAAAAATTCAATCTAACTCCCACTATCTCAAAATAGATGTACACCCTCTTATAGAAATATAGTCTATAACTTGACTATATCTTTTCTATCATAGGGATTTATGTAATATCCTAAGAAACTGTTAGGATGATTACAAAAGATGCACAATGTGTCTGTTACTGATGCAAGTTTGTTTATGTCCTAACAAACTCTTTGCATACAAACACATGTCTATATGACATAATGGATTTTTCATCATACTATGATTCATATGATATCCATTTTTCATTTTATTTTGCATATTATTATGGGATTACACTGTTATTTTTAAATCATGTCATGAAATATAATAGAATTTTCTTTGAGTAGCAACACTAATATTCCTTACATCATAACTATGATGTATAAAACGTGTATTTATGAATTACTCTATGCTATATCTTTTTTATCAATGTTGAAATGTAAGACTCCATCATCTTTCCTCCTCATTAACATAAATATCATGATATGGATAAGGTAATGTATGTTTATGTTGACACTTCTTTCATCACAGAGTCTAAAGATTGGAAAAGTGGAATATCTGATCTCAAAGTGATTCAACCTTTGGACAAAATATCAAAAATTGACAAAGGAAGGAATAAGAAGAATGTTGCACAAGGGTCGCGCAAGTTCTACGATGGTCGCGCAAGTACACTTGCGCGCCCCCTAATGGTTGTGCAAGTGACTTGCGCGCCCTAAGTGATAACCACCCGGGGTCTTCTCCAGCCTATAAATAGACCCTGTGGGCCCCCATTGGAGGAGGAATTTTTCTATAAACTCAGATTTGAGCTCTCAGCGCCCTAGTCCCTTCTCAAATATTCTGAAACACTTCTAAGGTAATTTCTTACCTAGAAAGGAAGATCTAAAGAGGAGGAGGAAGGCCTAAGTGTTGAAACTCATAAACACTTGCGCGCCTAAGTGGCCATCCCTTAAGGGAAATGGCCACACTTGTGCGCCGCCTAACTCCATCAATAGAACTTGCGCGCCACTCTTCTGGAAGAACCTCAAGATGATTCTAAAGGATTTAACTAAGAGTCGCTCAAGTATTACCCTGCTGGTTAACCGTCACGCAAGTACCCATGCGTCGCGTAGGTATACCTGTGCGACCAGGACTTGCGCGCCCACGTAGTACCTACGCACCTGCCAAGACTTGCATTCCCCTGCCTTTTTGGGTGCCCTTCTTACCCATTTCACCCCTCTTAAGCCATTCCACCTCTGCTATTCAAGATTCAGTCTTCAAGAAACTCTTCAATTCCATTTATGGCATGATTTCTTGATTTGAATTCCTTATCTGAAAGGAATTATGTGGAATATCTCTCAAAACCTAGTGATTTACACATCTTTATGTCACTAAAGATTGATATTTCATTCATTCAACCTCATCCTTTAAGATGAGATAACCCCTTAACCTGGGCCTCCTTTTTAGGAGTAAGACCCAGTCCCCAAATTTGGGCATCCTCCTTAGGAGTAAGCCCCAAGTCCTCATTAACCTGGGCCTCCTTTTCAGGAATAAGCCTCAGTCTCAAATATGGGCATCCTCCTCAGGAGTAAGCCCCAACCATAATTCTCTTAACATGGGCCTCCTTTTCAGGATTAAGCCCCAGTCCCCAAATATGGGCATCCTCTTCAAGAGTAAGCCCCAATCTTAATTTCTCTTAACCAGTCCTAATTTACCTTTGATCTGGGATTCCTTCTCAGGAGTAAAACCCAATCATAAGTCCTCTCCTAATTTGGGCCTCCTTTTTAGGAGTAAGCCCCAAGTTAGAGTATTAAAATCTCCATGAAGTACATATACCTTTATGGACCCTGTTCCTGGATTTCTTCCCTGAAGTAAATCCTAATTTTCACTTATTTGGGTAGTCATACATACATAAGTCCCACACTATTTCTTATGATTGCATCTTTCATGGCACAATTGTCTGATCTTTACCAATACCTCTTGTTTCTCACACCGAGCATGACTCACGTGAGCTTAGAGTGTAAAAGTAATTATGACATCCTTCTTTGAGCCATCAATCATAAACATCATACTCCCTTACTCGAAATACGTTGGTTCTGATTCCTTTTCTAAACAAAGGATACGTAGGTAGCCTATCTTCGGGTTCGATCCCAACTCTGAAATAATCCATGTCCTTATGAATGACAATAAACTTCAAGTGTCCCACTGAGTGGCTTTAAAACCAGCATGGTCATCATAATGACCAAGATACTTTTACGTATCAAAGGATACCATTGACTAATAATCTCTAACAAATACAGATGATTCTCTATCAATGAATAACCTCGAATACATATAAAAGATTCTCTAAATTTCCTACATATCGATCATTGATTGTCAGATCTAAAGGAAAGCTCATTTTATACTTGGTAATGTAATAAGGATTCACGAACATAACTTAAATCTATAAAGAGAGTCCCGGAGTAGACAATAATTCCCCTCAAAAAGGTGTGATGAGTCCGACCTCCCATCCTCTCAACCAATGCAAATTCTTAAGTCTCATTAGTCCACAAACTAATGAGTGCCTACCTTTGGAAATTAGGTCCAAATGGATATGGAATCATTGGATGTTTTGTGTTCTATGAACAAACCCGTTAGAAACCGATTGGAATGTTTGAACCTTCAATCAAGGAGTTCATCCCCCAATTCTGAGGGAAACAGTTTAGGAATTAATCTATTCTACATTATCATGATTAATGATTGCATAGTCAAGATATTCTTCAGCATGATGGCTCGAAGAAATTCATATCTTCTGACTATGAATATACTTCACTTTACTATTCCTTAATTACTTAAAGTAATCATATGAAGTATATATATACCTATAGATTTGACTGGAAACATTTCATAATTAATTTTTGAACTAATTTCCAAAACATCGTGACATACCTTTATTTGTAAAGGTTTCTTTGTCCAAACTATAGACATCGATAATACCAAAGGTGTTTAGCTGTGTTGAGCATAAATACTATATTTGATATATTCCTAAAGTCCACTTTTAGTTTTTTTGACAAATAAATATCTTTCCACAACTGGGTATAAGTCTTACATTTATATTTATCACTCATTTCCTATGATTCATGTATTATTGAACTAGTGATTTAGTATTAAATACCAAAAAAACATTCATTTCGAAACTTTAAAGAATGTATCTTTGCATCCAAGTATCCATGATATTAATGTTTGTGGTTATACTCAATAATAGTTCTACACAAATCTTTCACTTGGTAATTTAATAAGTCATGTACTACTCACCAATGGCCTAGGTATCACCCTTTCACAACCATTTAGATAATCCACCTAAATTCTAGTAATGTTTATATACTTTCTTTGTTACCGTATATATATACACATATGTGATAGGCATATAGTATTAAATACCCAAGAAGTAAAAAATGAAACATTACATTGATGAATATTTCTAAATACGCAGTAACTTGATTCTTTAATTCAATTAATTGCTTTTAAACCTCCATTGTTTTATTCTATAATATGTAATGTTAATAACCTTTGTTAATACCTCATTCATTGAAGGCCTTTTCGAATGTTCCATTATAATTAGTTTCCCTTGGGATTTTTGATTGTATTTAAATTTATACTCCATAATAATTAAAGATAAAATTGTCTTTTAAATTCTTATTCACTTGGAAAACCTTACCTGAATAGGTAATGAAGCGTTTACTCAATACTTATTTGTTTTATAACTTAAAAAACTTGAGTAAAGGGGTGAAAATGATATGATAAAGGGATCCATTTAAAGATCATGATCCATATTTCAATTTACACATGCTGATGTAAACATTCC
Source organism: Viscum album (assembly GCA_963277665.1). Lineage (NCBI taxonomy): Eukaryota > Viridiplantae > Streptophyta > Magnoliopsida > Santalales > Viscaceae > Viscum > Viscum album. Next base: position 396,373,581 of record OY728126.1, read on the forward strand.
CTTATTCATATCAGTGCTTTGCTTTCTCTTTGAAAACATCTTAGAGATTAGATTTCATGTTTTTATTATACATGTCCTGATGTAGAGACTATAACTAACATTAGACGTTGATGAAATCATAATGACATAACCATCATATGCATGGTACATAAGTCTCTTGTAAGCAATTTCACTCTCGCTTCTTGAGGTAGTATAACAGGTGTTGGGGATACTGGCATAGTGAGTTTCCTATTTCATAGTACTATGCGCACGCACCTGTACTATTCTTGGATACTCGGGTCAATGAGGAACTTTACTTTGCCCAATATTTATCATAGTAATAAACTTGTGGTATAAATTTCCATTTTTATACAAAAATAAATTTTAGCAGATTAGTACCTTTTTATTTGGATTACCTGTTTAGACATTTTGATTAAATAATTAAAGCATTAAAAGTCTCCCACTATTTTTTATTGAGTTCTAGGAACCCTTTGTGCTAGAATTGGAATACTATATCACTAGATTATTCTAGTTTCAAGTATCTAGTAACCACACCTCATGGTATACAAGATATGGCTAATCCACTACTTGGAGGGTTCAAGGTAGGCTTTTGGCTGGCCAACCGCATGAACTCGTGGGTCCTTGATCTATTAAGTGAAGTCCCAGCTTCTAAAATCAGAACATGATTTACTCAATGATTGCCTATAAAATGATATCCTTACTATCACTTTAGTTAAGTCTACCCTTCACTCTTATAAGGACTCCCCAGTAGTAAGAGGCGCCCTTAGTTATGGCATGACTGACACCCCAAACAACCAATTTTGTCAAAATTCAAAGGACAGAAGTCAGTTATGACTTAATATATCTTTGAGGGTTTTATTATTTTTTAATGTGATGAAATAAATTATTTTCTATATTTATAATCACGTACTATGTGATCGCACTCACAATTGACCATATAAGAAATAGAAAACTTCATCACATCACATGTTCATTTTATCTTGCATGCTTGTTTATTATTATTCTATGTGGTCATGCATTAACTACACATTCAAAAAAATTAATAAACCATGCAAAACAAAATGATGACTTGATCATGAACGGGTACTATTGGTTGATTCATTGAGTGAATAAAGGGCCAACTTTGACCCTAGAGGTAATACCTTGAGTTGCATCACCTGTGGCTCGAAATGCAGTGTATGTCCCTCCAATGCATTGTATGTCATGTCTGGTGTTTTTCCATGAATCTTTATGAACTGTGTCACTGGTCATCTCGTCATTATACAACATCACTCGCATGTAGGCGAGGGTGTCTCAGGGTATGAAAATACAGCTTTGAGAATGGGCGCATAGGCCCTTATACATATAACGACTCTGAGATGACATGCAGATCTCCTTTTAATTAAAATAATTATTACGAAACCATTACAATAATTAAATAAATAAATGTAATGCACTAGACATACATCAGACGGTCTCAGGTTCATGATCAGCATACACATTAACTCGTGTATATAAACTAAATGCTGAATAAAAATTAAACTTCTATTAAATAAATTAGAGGGTATTTAATTGAATTAAAAAATTCACTCTAATTTTAAATTCAATATTTTAACGTTTTTTGTTCACAATTAATTAATTTAATTTTAAAACTAAAATTAAATTAATTAAATAATTTAATTAATTACCAAATTAAATTAATTTACATCACATGAATTATTAAACAAAAAATTAATATTTAATTAATTTAATTATCTAATGTAATTAAATTAATTATTTAAATTAATTTTTGATTAAATTAAAATTAATTCAGGCCTCTGAAAACCATGGGCAGGGCATGTGCGGGTCAGGCTTAACTCGCGTAGGCCCATTTCGGGCTGTGCCGACCCCGTGTGGTGTGATCTCGACTAGGCAGGTCTTCCCAATCCCGTTTTGAGGTTGGGAAGACTAACCCGAGTGGGTTTTGGGGCAAAACATGACTAGAAAAGAAGGTACCTCACTGGCTACTGCAATTGGGGCCAACCAGTGGTGGTCGCGGTAGGACGCAACCGGTGAGGTTTGCTTCTATAGGGTGGAGACGGGTCGGGGTTCGGGAATGGTCCGACGAGAGGTGGTGTCATCTGGAAGAAGGGTTGAGGTTGATATTGGAGAGGATTGTCACGGTGGAGAACGATCAGATCTGGGGTCTGTCGCGATGGAGGGGTCGTATGGAGGCGGTGTCGCGGCTCTCCGCTGAAAGAGGGTAGCTCGTTTCATGGTGCGCTAGAGAAGAGGAGAAAACTAAGAAGAGGGGGGGATCGCCCTGGTGAGGGTTGGCTGACTGCACGAGATCCGGCTACAAGTAGCCGCAGCGGATGAGGCAAGCGCCAGTGCGGCACATCCGGAGAGGGAGGCGGCTGGCCTGGGTGAGGCGGCTGGGTGCAGCGTTGATCAGTGACGGTCCAGTGAGAGATGGCCCACCAACCTAGATTAGGTGGAATTTGGCACCACTGTAGGAAAAATATGGCCTCGTGGGGCTGTCTCAAGTCAACAAGGGGTTGCTCGCCCCCCCCCCCCCAATAATTGCCCTCTTTTTTTGATAATTTTTTTTATTCCTCATTTCTACCCATGAGGCGCCACCCCCCTTTCAAGCCCCCTTTTTTTATAAATCCTATTTATTAGGCTTGGAAAAATAATATTATTATTATTATAATAATATTATTATAATAAAATTAATATTTTTACAATCAAATTATTATTATAATAAAATTAATATTATTGCCAAAAATTATTTTACCCGATCGGGAAAAAATTGTTCCGACTGAAAACTTGGCTGGAACATTTTGTTTAGATATAATTCAAATTGCAGTCATAAACATATATTTATATATACATTCTTCAATTTTAAACCCCCAAAAATTGATTTGAATCTGTATTTAAAAACTTCAGATGACCATAACTTCATCATCCGAAGTCAGATTGGAAATCCATCTGCGAAGTTGGGACTGTATCGACGCCCTCTTCATAGATTAATGCAAATTTAATTTTTTTTCCTTGACTTAAAATAAACACGTGAGGCTCTGATACCACTTTTTAGAACTAGGAATGCAACGAGAGCCCCAAAAGGTGTGATTTTAACATTTTTCACTAACGATCGACGTAATCTTGTTGATGTTGGTGAATAGATACCTAGTTAAAGTTGAGGATCTCACGTGAAGAGTTTTAAGCTCAAAATAAAAATTGTAAAATACCTAGTTTTGATTTAAATATGCGCACGACGTCTTCTTGTCGTTGGTGATCACTGCTTGAAGAATCCGAATCTGAATTCCTCTAGATCGTCCACATGCCCTTCAAGAAACCTTCAGGAGCACTGATCGTTGAATTCTGGGTTCTAGCATAGAGATCTGATGATGCTTTCAACACTCTGCTGATCACCACGTCGCTTCGCTTAGGATGCCTAAGAGAGAGCTCGATCCAAGCTCCTTGGATCCAGATCTTCTCACTCTAGAACATGGGATAGAAGATAGGAGAGATAAATTCCATGAATAATCTTTGGTGAATTCCCCTCCTTCTCTATTTATAGTGTGTAATTATAATACCTGATATTGCCTCTCCAACCCCCAAATACTTAATGAACTATTAACGAAATGTTATGACTACTAATCTGAGTCATAAATATTATTATCACTCACTAGTAATATATTAAAAATATTACGCGATAATAAATGAGTCAATAACTTGACTCGTCAATCCCATAAATATGAATTGAACCTTGAATAGTTTAATATTCATTAAAATAATATTTTTCATGTATTTACATAAAACTTGTAAATACATTTAATAAAAAAATTCAATACTCATTATTCTTATTCTGAATAATGTGAATTTATTTATTCCTTGGTGATTGTATCTCCTTGGACAAAACCCGAACCCCAGTGGTGGGGCCCACCATGTCCAAAACTCTTATTCTACTGAATAGGGAAGATTCTTAAATATGCTATTGTGTATGGGCCTCTAGGGCCTTATCTCAATAGAAGTGAATATTATTCAAAGACTAAGAATGGGATCTAGAAACCCATCATGGCCCCTAAAGAGAGAAGGATTTTCACAGCAACGATAACCAACCTACGAACACTTACTGTGTAATATAATCTCTTTGTCATTAATCCCTTATAAAGCAGGACGCACCCCTATGCCATCATCCTTTTCTTGTTTTATTGTTTGTTGATCCAACTAGACAGATTTACCCTTGATTGCCATAGCCATGGTCTTATGAAAGTACTTCCATCCTTATCAACAAGGCCTGATATGTATAACTTCCATAACCTGGAATCAAAAAAAACCTTTCTTAACCATTCAACCAATGTCATTTTATCAATGATGCACCCAACAAAAACTACCTCTCTGTGATTTAAACATCATGGTTTTCATCTTGCATTAAAGTACGTGATCAAATGACATGCACTGGAAATGATCTCAAGTCAGGAGACCATTACACATGATCGTAGATAGGAACATCCAATGACACCCAAAACATGTGGTGTTCCTATTGGTGGGTATGTCCTCATGATCTCACTACTAGAGATCACCAAGTGAAAACTTCATGAGAAGAAGTCTCAATGCTTATGAGCCCCCAGCAACTGATAGTCAAACATCTACTATGTCCTCTTAGTAAGATGTGTATAGACCATAGAACATATATTTAAGAATAGTTTTATAGTATCTCTAGGTTCTCATTATATACTGGGATCTACTATAATCTCTCAACATGACAATTAATCTAAGGAAATTACCATTATATAGTGGATGCTAAAATATCTACACTATAATGGTAATAATACATCGTGAATAACTAACTGTACACACGATATGGTAATCAAAAGCATTGAATAGTTGGGTCTAGGACACACTTTTTTCAACAGATTGCCTTTATGAAATAAAGGGATTTTACATAAGGGTAAAAATTATTTTAAATTAAATTAAATTTCAATTAAATAAACTATCAAATATTAAGGAAAATACCCCTAAAACTCTCAAAACACAGGAAAAGAAAAAGGAAGGGTTAGGGAAAAACCATACATTTACAATATTAATCAATGTCCCTTTTAAATAATTATGATATTATAAATAGAATGATTTTATGATGGATATTTAAGGATGAAGATGACAATGGGTAGGTGTTAACCAGGTACCTTGACATTATAAAATTGGGTTAGGGTAGTGTTTAAATGGGTATCTATAGGGTTACAGTAGCAAATTGAAAACATGATTAATGAATGAGTAGAGTTAGAGTAATAAAATTATCATACCATAAACCCAATCTCAATTATGGAAATTGTTTTTAATTAATCCATAATATATTTTAAAATGATATTAAAATTAAAAACTAATTTATTCAATTTGAATTGAGTACATATTATATTTATAATTTAATTTTAAATTTTAATATGCTTATTAAATGAATAAAAATTTAAAAAATATATTAACTTAATTTTTTATATTCTTATTTTATATTTAGAATTAAAATTAATATATTTTAATTTTAATCAGATAATTAAAAAGGTTAGGGTAGTTAAAAGGATAGGTAAATATATAATAAGCTTTTATTAGGATAGGGAATTTAAAGTATAAATAGGTTATAATTTTTTAAAAATAAATGGGTTTGAGTATCCTATATTTCATGGATACCTAACCAATTAGACATCCATGTTTGGAATGGTATAAATCCTATATAAAAAGTGTCAATGTGGAGCACTTAGATGGTAACTCAATACACTACAATTCTGATCTTAACATCTATTATCCAGATTATTCATATGAAATGTATAACCATTAATGTCATACTTGGACCATGTTATCAAATTTAAAATTAGACCACTAACTAACTATATTAATATTTCTGATGCATTTGATCTACCATGAATGGTGTCATTAAACCATGGTAAAAAAATTTGTTATGCTCATTCAAAATCGACATATCATTTTTCTTTGGATAACATTTTTTAACACATTAATATGAAATGTTATATATGGATGAGCATTATTTATGCTTTTTAATATGTATAAATGTACCTTCTTTATTCATTCACCTGTTAATGATTTTACTTTCAAGCTACAGATCCCTTATCCCCCATAATTGACTCATTAATGGAGAGAGATATGCAAACTGATGTGCTCTACTACATACAAATATCATGTAAAAAACTCTACAACCTCCTCAGAAATATATTTCACTACAATAGGGGCTTTAGTTTGATATGTATTATTAACATATCTATTTAATGACTTAATATAACTTTCAAAAGGATACATCCAATGTAGATATATAGGTCTGTTCAAATCTATATTTCTTGCACCAAATGAACCATTTTATGCACTATGGTATCAAAAAAATATGGATTAAAATACATTTCTAGTTGGAAAATCACATGAAAAATATCATTATATATATTTTCACTTTGTTAAAATTTGAATTGATAAAATAATACACCTTCATGATAGTTATTCAAACACAGATGGGAAATGTTCTATATAATACAACTGGTAGGAGTTATTGAATCATGATGTGACAATCATGATATTTCATGCCTATCAACTTTAAAACTTTTAGGGACGCAATATTTTTTACATTTGAAGAATAACCCTATAGAAATTTTGATACCATGGCGTCACTAAAAGAAAATAATTTTCTCCCTCTTGGATAATTTGTTACAAGATGGAGGTAGGTATGTTCACCTTCCATCCATAGTTTTAGTATTTCCATTAATATCTAACAATTTTACAATAAATCTTTCATAGATATTCTTATCCACATGTATTTCATAAATGTTATGTTTAACCTCATGATATCTCCAATATGGTAGCTCAAAAAATTTTGATCATTTCTTCCATATATTTATATCATTACTAGATTTTTGTGTCTTTCCAAATGTGACATTAATGTTTTTCACCCTCTCAATATACTAATTGGTGGAAAAAGGTTTTGGAGAAATATAATCTTTTTGATCCATTGAATGAATTATTAAATCTTTGATAAGAGTGATCCATAGACAAAAACCTCTGATGACCCATGTAAACAAGTTTTCTCCCATGTTACAGTTTATAATATGAAGTATGTTGTTAACAATATGGACAATCCTGATACCCCTTAACATTGTATCTAGAAAAATTTCCATATACTGGGAAGTGATTTATAGTGAACATAATCATTTCATGTAGTTTAAAATGTTCCATTTTATAATAATCGTACACTCTAATACCTTCCTCCCACAAAAATTTCAAATAATCAATTAATGGTGATAAGAAAACATCAATATCATTTATGGGATGCTTTGGTCCAGCTATCATTAAAATCAATATGGTGTATTTTTTATTCATACAAAATTTGGGAGATACATTGTAAATTACAAATAAAATAGGACATGAACTATGTTTGTTACCAAGTATTCTATATGGATTCATTCCATCGGTGGACATTCCAAGTCTGAAATTTCTAACTTTATTTCCAAATATAGGAAACTATTTATCAATTTTCTTCCATTGTGAGTAATATGTTGGGTGGCATAATTTTCCATCACATATCTTCTCATATTCATTCCATATTAACCTTTTTAAATCATTTGAATTTTCAAATAAACATTTCAAATTATGTATTATAGAAAGATAGAAAATTACCTTGGTAGGAGTCTCTTTAACTGCTAAATCAACCTGTGATTTTTTTTTCAACTAATATTGTGACATCCCACATTTAGGAAACTCTGAAAGAAATTCACATTCATTCCTATATAGAACACATTCATTCTAGAAGGCATGTATTTTCTTGTACCCCAAACCCATAAAGCATAATATTCCATTATCTTTATAATGTGAATCTAGAATATCATTGTATTTAAAATGTATGTCTTTCAACAACTATAGAAAATCTATAGAAATATTGTCACTCTATCTATTTTCTATTTTAAGTTAATCATTATTAACATTTTTAATAAATAAATAGATTCCATATAATTGGGATACAATGGTTTTTCAATATCACCATAGAGATGCTCAATTTTTGGTTCATTCCTAATGGCCCCTAATTCAATATCACAAATCATTTCTTCAATTTGATAAAACTTATCATCTTAAAAGTCATCATTGATCAATAAATTTGGAATTATGCCCATTTTCACCATACCAAACCCAAGGGCAGTAACTTGAATTAAAACCTCAAAAAATTAAATGATATTTTATTTCTCTAATTTTCAACTTCTTCATATTTAAACATTTCAAGAATGGATAGAAAAACGTGTCATTTTATGGGACATTTTGTTTAGAAAATTACAAAAAATCACTAAGTCCTTCCTCATATACATAACATGTTTGTAGTGCAGTAATCAAACTTCGAATCATTATTATCTTTAAAAAATATCAAAAATTTAAAATAATTTATTTTATTTTGAATTTTAATTTCAAAATTACTTTTATAAATAAAAATAAAAAAATATCATAAAATATTTCAAAAAAATCAAAATTTTGGATTAAAATTATTACTTTGAACATATTTAATTATCATCATTCATAAAAAATCACAAATATTAATCTAAAAAGAATCATTCATCAAGTAAAAAATACCTAAGATGTGTGAATAATCAGATTTGCAAATATAAATAGTGAAGATAAAGCGACAGCAATGAGAAATTGGAACTGAAAATAAAAATAAAAATACCTTGGATTCATGTAAAATCCAAACAAGAAACACAAACCATAAATTGATATCATAACTAAGACGATTGATAAGTTGATAGCAATGAGAAGAAGGTAGAAGCAGCGGCAGATTATGGGTGACGGTGGAAGACGACGGTGGATTCCAACTGAAATATATTCATGGCCACCAGATCAATGAATGAAGATATTTGAGGTTACATATCAAATAACCTAATTATTTGAGGCCACGAAGTGAAGAATGAATATATTCAAATCCACGAATCAAAGATACAAGGGTTAGGGTTCACTGTGAGAGAGAAAACTAATGTATTTCTATGAAATAATGAAACCAAAATAATTGTCCTAATGTCTGATTAAATTTATAATATGTTTTTGCATTGGTTATCTAATAACTACATGAAAAGATGAGTTTTCACGTTAGTTACTAAATAACCGAAGTGAAAAATATGGGTATTTTATTTTTCACATCAGCTATTTAATAACCGACTTGGAAAATCACTATTTTCATGTTAGTTATTAAATAACCATCATGAAAAATATTCCATTTTTATTTACCATGTTGATTATTCAATAACTGATGTAGAAAATAATTTTTTTACATCAGTTATAGATAACTATTGGGAAAATCATATTGGGATAAAAGGATTTTTCACTAGTGAATACTCAATATAGGAAACTACATTCCCAATTTACTTCCTAAATTCCAAAATAATTATATTCTTATGGTTAATTAAATCCATTTAATCACTAATAAACTAAATCTTGATTCCCAACATTTTCAAAATAAATAATAGAAAAGTTTTAGATCTCCTAGAAATATTTGTAAACAAACAGAAGATAAAGATGATCTTTACGTGGCCTAGGACTTTCTGTACATAGGAGGAAAATTAGAGGAGTTACCACATTTAGAAATATCAGGGGTTAGCTATAGTGGAGGATTGGACTTCCACAATATTGATGCTCTAAATTATCTCTGTTTCATGATGTCATTCAATATTCAAAGGGGAATGCTGGATGAGAAATAGAGAGGGAGAAATATATAGTTATTCAATATTAAGAATAATAAACACACATACTAGGATTAAAAAACACTCTATATTTCTTTTAAAATTCATAAAATCACATTTTTCATTACAAAAAATGTAAAGGAGAAGACCCTCATTAATTTCATCATGTTATTACATGCATTATAGGTCTCTATGTATTTTTCAATATTTTTAGGCATGTGAACATATTTATTCTTATGTTTCATCGTTTAATTATTTAAAGACACATTTAATTCAAATATTTTATCTATTTAAATCATACCATTATGATTTTACAATTTTATATGTTTATTTCCCTTTATTTTTATCTTGAAATCCTCATTGTCCCATTAAAATATGGTTGTAGTGAGTAGGAATATGATAAACAGTTAAATTTGCACCTAGAGTCACATTTACACAATAGTGGTTTCTGTGTAAGGGTAACAAGGTTTTACCCTTAGGTATTGGATAGCTCTTGCATGAGGTTACTTCTATTATATCATTATATAGCAAGAATAGAATGGTTGATGTAAGGGTAATTTTGAGTGACTCTTACTTAATAGGGTGACTCATGTGAGGGTAATTTGGTTTACCCACACATAATGGTATAAATACCTTTATGAAAGATCATAAATTAGACTTACCTTTACTATAGATATATAAATCCATTATTACCTTTATGTAGATTGGAGATTATTTTTACCCAATATATGAAAATTTTGACTTACCATTATGTAGTTGAGAATCTACCTTTATACAACTAAGGAAATCCTCTTCTTATCTTTACATAAAGAATAAAAAATGGGGTTTACCCATAAACAAGCTAGAAAAAACCCCTACATAATGGGAAATAGGATTACCTTTATGAAATAAGTTGATTTTACATAAGTCTAAAAAATATTTTAAAGAAAATTAAATTTCAATTAAAGAAACTATAAAATACTAAGAAAAAAGACCCATGAAACTCTCAAGACACAGGAAAATAAAAAATAAGGGTTAGGGAAAATCCAGACATTTACAATATTAATCAAATGGGTAGGTGTTAACCGGGAAGCTTGATATTATTAAATTGGGTTAAGGTAGTGTTAAAATGGGTTTTTATAGGGTTGGGGTAGCATATTAAAAATCAATTAATGAGAGTGGAGTTAGGGTAGTACAATTAGCATATCATAAACCTAAACTCCATTGTGTAAATTATTTTTAATTAATCCATAATATATTTTTAAATGACATTAAAATTTAAATCGTATTTTTTTTAATATGGTACATATTATATTTATATATAAATTTTAATTTTGAATATTCTTATTAAATGAATAAAAAATTAAAAAATATATTCAATTAATTTTTTGATATGAATATTGTAGATTTTGAAACAAATTTTAGATATTTGAATTCCCAATCGGATAATTTAAAAGGTTGGAGTAGTTAAATGGATATTTAAAAATATAATAAGGTTGTGTTATGAAAGGTAATTTAAAAAATAAATGGGTTAAAATTTGGTAAAAATAAAAAGGTTGATGTATCCCAAATTTCATGGTTACATGACTCTTAAACATCCTTAATTGGGATGATATAAATCATGTATAAAGAGTGTTCATTTTGAAAACATAGATAGTAACTCAAACAAATATTCCTTCTATTTCATGATTTGACAACAATTAATCTGAATTGTGATATTAATTTCTTTTTTTCATTTTGAAATACAATATTGTAAATTTATCAATTTAAATTCTACGAGCATGAAAAATTCATATTGATTTGAATTATTTTTTAAATACTCAAACATTTTATTTGGAACTACTTCCACCTAGACCTGCTTATCGTGTGGGATTCCTTATTCAGGTCCTAGCCTTCAGCCATCCCATTTCCCATGCGCTCATTTGGCATGCTGACTATCCACTCTTTTCTTGACCCTTAGTTGTTGATAATTATCACTGCCCATTTCATTATCACCATCCATTTGTCCCGATGGATAATATATTTTTTATTTCATCATTTTAGTGGAATGTTTAAAGAGGGCCTTAGCTGACCATTTTGTTTCAATGCATTGATGGTGTTAAGGTGAATTGATCACCCCCTACACCATCCTGATCTCACATGATTTACTTTTTAGTTTTCCCCACCACTAGTTATTTGGTGTTCTCGTCACTGGTCTCCAAACCCTTGTTAGATTTTTTCTTCTGATCTCTAGTGGTGAACCTCTATGCCTTCTAAACTCCATAGTACACTACTGGTGTACCTCTCCTAGAGGAGCTTCAAAGATTTCACTCTTGTGCCAAGATGAGTACCGAAATAAGACAATCTAATCCATGTATTTTTTGAGTTTTTCAGGTATTTAGTGAACTTTGAAGATTTGAAATATCCTGACGAAGACAAGAAGAGCTCAGGAGGGTCGAACTAGTTAGCATCCAGTACTGTAAGTTGTTTAAATTTTTTATTCTTGTATCTCATCTATAAAAGTTATATTTTATATACTGTTATTGATGTTTCTTCATATTTACACTATAAATATGTTTCTACTTTTTTGAGCATTAATAAAATGAATGTGTGGGTGGTGGTGTTCTTGTCATGCATATAAGTCCCCACAGGACAAAACCACATTAAATCTCTATGTTCTTTACTCTTTCCTTGCAATATTTCATTTCTTGTTTCTATTTTTACCAATCCTTAATATTAGTCTTTATTCTGTGAAGAATTCAATTCTGTCTATGTGTTGTTTAGTGTTCTGTTCTGATTCAGGTCACCACTCATCCTTACAAAGTGGTGTCAAAGCCTCACTGTCTTCATTTTCTATCAAATTCGATTATTGTTTCATGTTATCTTTACTTATAATTCTGATTTTTATTTGATTTTCTATACTAAAAAATCACTCTTAAATTGTAACCTCTTCTATTCGTTAAAATTATTTAAATCCATTATACCTTCTACATTTCTCTATATTTCATATCTCTTTCAATAAAACATAGTTTACCTAAAATATTGGTCAATTGTTGGGGGCGTACACTTAATGTTGTCTACAAGAACTTAGCATCTACTATAAGGGTAAACATGTCAACAATGAGATGTGAAATTAAGAAATTTGATGGTGGAAATAACTTTAATTTGTGGTGAATTAAGATGAGAGCCTTGATTATACAGCAGGGCCTAATTGATGCCCTTTATGAGCCTAATAAGCATGCAATAAATATGAATGAAACTAGACATTCTATTACAGAATATGTTTATTTTTTTTTAATGCATTAGTTAAATCACATTTCTCCCTTTTGCTTTATTTAGGTGATAAAGTCCTTAGAGAAGTAGCTTATGCATCTATTGTTGCTAGAATTTAGCTCAAACTTGAAAAACATTACATGAATTCTTCATTAGTATATGGGATTTATAAAAAACTCTGCATGTTTACATTTAAAATGAAACCTATTAGTTCAATTAAATACCATCTAAACGACTTTAATAAAGTCATGTTAGATTTATCCAATGTTAATATTTCTTTTAATTATGAGGATCAAGCAATGATCTTCTTAATCTCTTTAGATAATTCCTACAACACGCTTTTTGAGACCATTATGTATGGATGATACTCTTTAACCCAAGAAGAGGTTAAATCAGAACTTATATCTAAGGAAATGTATTCTAAACCTAGGATCAAATGTGAGTTTAAGAGATTGTTCTCTAGGGGTAGGCCTAAAATTAAAACTAAGAATAAATAGTATAGTAAATAAAAGATTAAAATCAATAAATAACCCAAACCTAGGTCCAATTATAAGGATATAAAGGTCACATATTTTCATTATGGGAAACAAGGAAACATTAATCCCAAGTGTAGGAAACTAAATAATGAGTTGGAGTCTAAACAACCCACTCATTGATCCCTTATTGTAGACACTGGTTATGAAACTATCAAGGCCATTAATTTTTCCACCCATTCACTCAATCAAGAGTGGGTCCTTGATTCAGGTTTATCTTTCCATATGTGTTCTTTTAGAGATTCCATTCTGGTAGAATGAGATGTCCTCTTAGGTAATAACAAGAGTTGTATGGTTGAGGGTAGAGGATCCGTTTTTTTAGAACATGATGACCATACTATTATTACTTTACTTGATGTTAGGTGGGTTCATAACTTTCAAATAATCCTGGTTTTCTTAGGGGTACTAGACCAAAAGGGATATACCATCAGGTCTAAAACAGGTTTTCTTAGAAACTCCAAATGATATAGAACCATTCTAAAGGGATCTTTAATCAATGTGATGTATGTCTTGAATGGAAAAACCCATTCAAGGTAGTTGGTTAGTGTACATTCTACCAATACTGAGAATAATATTCTTTGGTATTGAAGATTGGGGCATGTAAGATCCAAAGGCCATGAAGAACTCAATAATGAAGGGATGATGAGTGACATCACACCAAGAAATCTTCTATTTTGTAAAGATTGTGTGATGGGAAAGTCCAAGAGGGTTAGCTTTGGTAGGTCTAGTTTCAAATCCACAAACCCCTTAGAATATGTCTAACCTAATCTATGAGGTACATCTAGGACTTCCTCCCATGGTGGTGGTTTCTATTTTTTTACCTTCATAGATGAATTTTCTAGGAAAGGTTTCCTCTAAAGATAGGGAATTGATTATTCTAAAAAAATACCCTATTGTTAATAATTCTTCCATTAGGTTTTTTTTGTCCTTTTCTTCCTATAATGATCTTCACATTGAACAGTTAAATTTTAAAAGTACCTTCTTGAATGGTGATTTGAATGAGAAAATTTATATGAATCCTCATGATGGTTATCCTGGAGAATTTAAGTTGAATCATGTATTCCTTTTAAATAAATCTTTGTATAGCCTAAAACAAGCCTCTAGGTAGTGGTACATAAAATTTGATTCATTCACATTAGTTAAACAGTTCATTAGGAGTCAATATTATGCATTTGTTTATTTTAAATCAACCAAAAACTACATTATTTATCTACTGTTATATGTTGATGAAATTATTATAATTTTCAAAAATATGAACCTCATTTCTGCTAATAAATCAAAATTAAAAGTAAAGTTTAAAATGAAAGTCTTAAGTGAATCTAAGAAAATATTGGGTGTTGAAATCATAAGGGACGGACCAAATAAACTGTTATTATTATCTCTTCATACCTATGTTTTAAAAATTATTAAGAGATATATTTGAATCTATCATGCCAGTAAATATACCTCTTGGATATCATTTTAAACCATCTTTAACACAAGCACTCATAGTTATTGATGATATTAAATTTATGTCTCAAATAATTTAGGGTAATATAGTATGCAGTGTTATGTACTATATAAACTACACTTGGCCAGATATTTCCTATGCAATCTAAAATTTAAGAAGATTCATGGACACACCTAGGAAGCTACACTAACATGCCTTTAAGTGGATCCTTAGATATCTCTCTTGTGGCTCTAATGTTGCTCTGTGTTATAGTAAATATGTAGACTCTACTGAATTTATTACTGGATATATAGATGTTGATTATGAATGTAATATAGATATCAAAAAATCCATCACTAGTTATTTGTTCACTGCCTATGGTGGCCTCATTTCATGGAAATAAAATATGCAGTCCATGGTTGCACTATCAACCACGAAGTCTGAGTATATTTCCTTAAGCAATGTAGTAAAATATGCCTTATGGCTGAAGGTTCTGTCTTCTGAACTAAACCTATAAAATGTTTCTATTAATGTCTATTTCAATAGTTATTCATCACCTCATTTATCTATAAATTTATTTTTCCATGGTAAATCAAAGAACATAAATATTAGGTTTCATTTTATTATAGATTTTGTGGAATTTGGAACTATGTGTGTCAAAAAGATACACACTAACATAAACTTGGCTGATAGTTTGACTAAATTCATAGTCCTATCTAAGTTCAAATATTTTTTAGATATATTGAATTTGGTTCCAATTTTATAATCTTAGGTGAAAGAACATTGCTAATTTCAATTAAAAATGGTGGAGATTTTTTAATTTTGATATTCATTTATTTGTTTTCATATTGAAATACAATGTTTTAAATTTTTCCATTTCAATTATGCATGCATGAAAAAATCATATTGATTTGAATTATTTTTTAAATACTCAAACATTTTGTTTGGACCTACTTTTTCCTAGGCCTCCTTACCACATGGGATTTCTTATTTAGGTCATAACCTTCATCCGACCCATTTCTCACGTGCTCATGTGACATGTTGGCTATCTGCTTGTTGTTTGATCCTTAGATATTAATAACTCTCACTGCCCATTACATCATCACCATCTATTTTTTCTAATGGATAATAGATTTTTTTGTTTCATAATTTCAGTGGCATGTGTGTGGTGGGCGTTGGTTGGTCGTTCTATTTCAAGGCATTGATAGTGTTAGAGGGAATTGATCACCCCCTATGCTGGTCTGATCTCATGTGATTCACTTTTGGTTTTGCCTCACCACCAGTTCTCTATTGCTCCCATCGCTGGTCTCCAAACACTAGCTGTATGTTTTCTTCTGATCTCTAGTGTTGAACCTCGACACCTACTGAAATTCATCATACACTATTATTATACCACTCTTGGTGGAGCTTCAACAACAATTCTCTTACGTTAGGCTGAGTACCTGAAGAAGAAAATAAAATCCACTGAGGTTTGAAAGTTTTGTGGGTATTCAACAAAATTTGACAATTCAGAATAGCCTGACGAAGAAAAGAAGATATCAAGATGGTAGGACTGGTTAGCGTCTGACATTGTAAGTTGTTCACATTTTTATTTGTGTATCTAATTTGTAATAGTTTTACTTTTTGTGGTGTTTTTAATGTTTCTTCATCTTTCACTACTACACATATTCCCTTTAACAGCACGCAAAATGGATTTTAACAGTGATAAAAAAATCATTGTTAATCACAATGATGATAAGGGTAGGTCCCCTTTATTAGTACTCACAATAGCACTGGTAAAGGCATTTCTGGCTACAATGTGTCATTAATATAATAGTACACCCAGCGAAAACCTGAAAACCCCTATAATTTCAAATAATTCTATATACATTCAATGTGATTCCAGGAATACAAAAATGTTCACCCATGGTATATAAAAAACACTTCTATATACATTTCAAACATTTTTTATATAATTATATATACAATTATCTAACAAACATTTAAAAAGAATAATGTTTCATCTTTTGACACTCATGATCCCCTCTCAAAAATGTATACCCATGGTATCAGTTTCCAAACAAATTATCTCAACCCGATAAAAAGATTCCTCCTATATAATAAAACAAATATTATGTTAGTAATACTATAAAGAAACAAATTAAATATTAATATGAAATAATAAATTGATAAAATTTCAATGTTTAATAAAAAAGATGCATTTGGAGTTATACCAGTCACACCATGTTTCCTATTGAGGTGGGGTTGATTCTTACATGTCAAAAATGAGTTATGGATTATTTTTCTAAAATATAAAAACAATTCAAATGTGTTTTCTTAGTTTTGAGTATGTCATTTATTATTTTACTAAAATTAATTTAAATTTTAAATAATGACACATTTAGAGTTATACCAGCCACACCGTGCATCATATTGAGGTGTGGATGATTCCTACATGTAAAAAATGACATATATATTATCATCCTAGATTATCAAAACAATCATAATGCATTTTCTCAATTTTCAGTATACCAGTTGTATTTTATTACTAAAATTTCAATTAAAACTGGAAACATGCATTAAGAGCCATACCAGTCACAGTGTACATCAGTTTTATGTGAGACTACTTCATACACATCTCAAATGACTTTTGAATTACTGTCCTAAATTATCAAGACAATCGGAGTACATTTTCTTGGTGTTCAGTGAGTGACACATTTTGAACTAAAATGTCGATTTTGAACTGATAACAAACACTTTTTGTCATATCGGTCACAACATGCATTGGATTGTGGTGTGGTTGATTCTTACAAGTCACAAATGACTCATAGATCATTTTCCTAATGTATCAAAACAATATGAATGTGTTTTCTCAGTTTTCAGTATGCCACTTGTTGTTTTTACTTAAATTAATGTCAATTTTAAATAAAAAGAGACAATTTGAGTGATATTGGCACCATTGTGCATCATATTAAGGTGAGGCTGATTCATAAACCTCAAAAATTACTTATAGACCATTTTCCTAGGATATAAAAACAATCTAAATGCGTTTTCTTGGTTTTTAGTATGTCACTTGTTGTTTTTACTTAAACCAATGTCAATTTTAAATAAAAAAAGAGACTTTGAGTTATATCAACCACATTTTGAATTTTATTGAGGTTATAATGATTTATACATGTCAAAAATGAATTTTATATAATTTTTATAAAGTATTAAAACAATATGAATGTGTTTCTTGGTTTTCACTACGTTAGTTGTGTTTTTTTACTAAAATGTCATTTCAAATTGGAAACATGTATTATGAGTCATATCGGTCATATCATGAATTGGTTTGACATGATAATGATTCATACACATCACAAATGACTTATATATCAATTTCATAAATTATCAATACAATTAGAGTGTGTTTTCTTTCTTTTTAGTGAGTGACACATTTTGAACTAAAGTGTCAATTTTAAACTAATAACAGACACTTTTAGTTATACTAGTCACACCATACATCAGATTGAGGTGTGGCTGATTACTATAGGTCAAAAATGACTCATGTATAATTTTACTAATGTATCAAAACAATGAGAATGTGTTTTCTCAGTTTTTAGTATGTCACTTGTTCTTTTTACTTAAATTAATGTCAATTTTAAATAAAAAGACACACTTTGAGTCATACTGGTCACACTATACATCGTATTGAGGCAAGTTTGACTCATAAACATCAAAAATGACACATGTATAATTTTATAAAATATAAAAACAATACAAATTCATTTTCTCGGTTTTCATAATGTCACTTGTTATTTTTACTTAAATTGATGTCAATTTCAAATAAAAGGAGACACTTTGAGTTATACTGACCATTCCATTCATCGTATTGAGGTGAGGATGATTCCTACATGTTTCAAATGACTTATTGATCATTTTACTAAAGTATTAAAACAATCAAAACGCATTTTCTCAATTTTCAGTATGTTGGTTGTGCTTTTTTACTAAAATGTCATTTCAAACTGGAAACACGCATTATGTGTCAAAAAGGTAACATCATGCATTGGTTGGACATGATACTGGTTCATAAACATCAAAAATGACTTATAAATCATTGTCCTAAATTATCAAGATAATCTGAGTGTGTTTTCTTAGTTTTCAATGAGTGACACGTTTTGAACTAAAATGTCAATTTTAAACTGATAACGGACAATTTAGTCATACCGGTCACACTGTGCATCAGATTGAGGTGTGGTTGATTCCTACAGGTCAAATATGACTCATGTATTTTTTTCCTAAAATATCAAAACAATCCAAATGCATTTGCCTAGTTTTTAATAAGTCACTTGTTCATTTTACTTAAATTAAAGTCAATTATAAATAAAAAGACACACTTGGGGTAATATCAGTCACATCGTGCATTGAATTAAGGTGTGGTTGAATCATACACATCAAAAATGACTCATGGATAATTTTCCTAAAATATCAAAACAATATGAATTCATTTTCTTGGTTTTTAGTTTTTCACTTATTGTTTTTACTAAAATTAATGTCAAATTTAAATAAAAAGAGACACATTTAGTTATATCAGCTACACCGTGCATCATATTAAGGTGTATTTGATTCCTAAATATCAAAAATGACTTATAGATAATTTTCATAAAGTATCAAAATAATATGAATTTGTTTTCTTGGTTTTCAATATGACAGATGTGTTTTTTTTACTAAAATGTCATTTCAAACTGAAAATGAATATTTTGAGTCATACCGATCACATCAGGTGTCAATTTGATGTGAGACTAATTCATACACATCAAAAAATTAATTATGAATCTCTTTCCTGAATTATGAATACAATCATAGCACATTTTCTTGCTTTTTAGTAAGTGACACATTTTGAACTAAAATGTCAATTTTAAACTGATAACGGACATTTTTAGTCATACCGGTCACATTGTGCATCGAATTGAGGTGTGGTTGATTCCTACACACCAAAAATGACTTAAGGATCATTTTCCTAATGTATAAAAACAATCTGAATTCATTTTATCATTTTTCAATATTCCATGTGTTCTTTTTTCTAAATTTAATGTCAATTTAATATAAAAAAACACACTTAAAGTCATATTGGCCACACCGTGCATCAGATTGAGATTTGGTTGATTACTACACATCAAAAAAGGATTATGGATCATTTTCCTAAAGTATCAAAACAATACTAATGAATTTTCTTAGTTTTTATTATGTCACTTGTTCATTCTACTAAAAGTAATGTCAAATTTAAATAAAAAGAGACACTTTGAGTGTTACTGATCACTTGTTCTTTTTGCTTGGTTTTGAGTAGGACAGCTGATATGATACTAACTATATTGACCCAGACATTTCGTACATATATATCACATATTATTATATTAATATTCCTTACATAGCATAATTTTCCATGCCAAAATAGTTTAGCTCTACTGCTTTTGGAAACATGGGAACAAAAAGAACTAGTTCATAAGTGTCTCTCTTTAAGTTATTGTTTACTAGAGAAATTCTTATACATATCATTTCTAAAACCATTATTAATAACCTAAGGATATGAAACATAAAAAAGGGTGATTATAGATGCTTAATAAGTGTAAAAAAAGGTGATATCAATGATCATATACGGATAACATGAGCATAAAGGTGTTAAAATATGATATTAACATTAGAAATTCATACCCTACATATCATAGATCATAATAACAATTCATGGATCAAATAATGGTAGTTCATAATACATGAATCTTAAAGGATCAAAGAATATTATAAACTAAAAACATATACATTAATTCATACTGATCACACTATGTATTATATTGAGGTGAGGCTGGTTGATTTGCGGCTAATTACTACATTATTCAGGAAAATGTTCATGACAGATCTCTTGGGAAGTCATAATTTTCATTCAACTACTAATAAATCCCTTGGTAGATGCATCCTTATGATTCACTTCACATTTCATGCAACATGGGGTTTCCTCTTCCACACAAAAGGAACATGTTCTCTATTTTATGGATTTTTGTAGATAGTTTAATGGAAAGTATGAATTCCAAAAAGATCAGTCAAAAAAATAAGTATTAGATAAAATGATAAATAAATTAACTTACAAATAGTAGATAAAATGATGAAAAAATTAATTAAATAAATAAGAAGACACACTTTGAGTCATACCAGCCACATCGTGCATTACCATGATTTCTATTTTCTTTCTTTATCAAAATAGTAACACTGGATTATTAACATTCGTCACTTTCCTTTAATCTCCCTCCACTACATTTGAAGAAAAGTGATAAATGCCGAAAATTCAGGGGTGATAAGATTTTGAGGGAGAATAAGTCTCTGGAATACATTGTTTTCATGAGTAGTCAAACATTTAATTTAGATTATATTAATGTAGTGGAGAACAGATAATATTATGTGGAAAAACATAGTATATTAAAAAAAACTTTACCTTCTCATTGAATTCTGAGTTGTAGCATAAATTCCAATCTCTCATGAGAATGAACATCTTTGAACAAACTGACCCAACTTGAAAAAAATAATCCACCTATATAAACAAACAATTCTAATGTGAGTAATACTAAAAAGAATTAAATTAAACATAAATATGAAAAAATCCACTACTTCTATGGAAGTCACATATTTATTCTATTTGTGTACATTCTTCAATCAGGTATGTTTCCCATTCATTTCTGAGCACATCTATATCTCCTTATGAATATGATTCTTTTTGACAGTCATAGTAGTATTGAAAAAATATAAATACATAAAGGATTAATAAATATTTTAAATGAAATAGTAATTATATTCAAAAATACCTCTTCAGGGATGCTAGTTTGTTCATGGAATATAATCTCTATCATAAATTTACAAACATAATAACTGTAATCTTTTCCATTGGTTTATTTTAGACACTGTAGAAACATTTAGGAGAATAAGTAATTTGTTTTTATATGTGTTTGGATGGTGAAATATTATTATATATACCCTGATACTTGTCCAGTCATAGAACTTTTCTTCTTTATTGTGCTTATCCCTTGGCCTCATTCCTTGTTTTTCATGATATTGATGCACCACCCTATCATAAAAGAATCCCCATTAAAAGATAATATAAATTATATAACTTTATTTTTAGTTCTAAAATGTTGGATGTAGTGTATTAATTGTTGAAAAATTCCATCATGTGTGGATAGTTCGTTGCATATAGATGCATTGAATCCAGGAAATAAATATTTAGAGTGTCCAAATTTACCGCAATGAGCATCAAATTCTATCTAAAAACACAAAAAGGAATAAGTAATGAAAAAAATGAAAATATATTTTATATGATTAAATTGTATATTTTTACCCCTGAATCGTTGGTATTAAATAGAGTCTTCTATCTAAAATTTCTATTTCAAACGTTTTGATTATACCTTCCACTATTTTATCCTTTTTTTAGGTTCTATTTTTCATTGTTTTATAGAGTATATGTGAGGACTAATGAGTCCAACTTTTCTTTCATGGGAAAATACCTTCAAATGTTTTTCATATATACTCTTTCTAAAAATATGAAATGTATTTAGATGTAATTAACACAATATATCATCTTTTGTACAATAAAATCATGAAAACATACCTCATGTATACATTTACTACTAAGTCGTCTAGCCAATCATAGTTGAGGATTTCATTTACACTCTCAACACTAATGAAATCTTGGTCTTTATCTTTGTACATATTTTCTTCAAAATCAACTATGTGATTATGACCATCTTTTAACTTTGTATCCACATGAACCTTTAATGATAGTAAATGCGGATATAGAACGGGCAGGGTAATGTTTTTTTCGGTATATCTTTCTGATTGGTAGGTCGATCCTTTAGAGGGTTTTGAGAAGGTCATTCATTTCATCCCCTTGGATTTGTTTGTCTTTAACAACATTCATTAGTTCAGATATTTTTTCATTAATTGTTTTTTTTAGTTTGAAAATTAAATTTGAAATGAATACCTCCTTGTCGACATATTTTTTTACAAGATATAACGATCATGTGATGAATCTTCCAAAAACTTTTTCAACTATATGAATATCTTCCTCATCAATTAGAATAGGTAGCTCGGTGCTTGACTCATGGGTTACACTAATCGAAACTCAAACATGACCTGTTAGAAGTGCTATGTTGTGTAGCATGTCATTTTGAATATTCAACACCATAGACCTCACTACAAGGCGATGGGTGGGTGTTGATAGATATAAATCATATTCATTATCACCTTATAAAATATCAGTACACAAAAGGTATCGGTGTCTTTCTGATTCAAATTTCACAAAAACATTTATTAGAACATCGATTACCTCAACTAAGATATCTCTTTGAGGGGAATGGCTCACCTCATAGCTAGTGGGGGGTGGGGTAGGATCTCCATGCGGTGTTTTTTCTTGATTTTTTTCTTCTCTTTGCCCCCCCCCCATAAAAGTTTCCATAATCTCTCTCTTCTATTGGAATTTTTCTTCAAAGGTAAATATTCTTTCTCACTTTGATCCTCCTCTTGTTTTTTCTCTCAAAATATGTTTGGTGTTTCACCCCAAAACCCACACCTCTGATGCAAGCATACTATTCTGGCCACTTCAAGGCCACTGACATTATGTGTTCATATGGTACAGCTATTACTGATTCCTGTGACTATGAAATATATAAATTATAATAAAATAAGTGATTATTGTTATGTAATAGAGATTTAAATCAAAAAAAAATTATTATGTAATACTTACACATGTTTTCCACACTTTTTGTGTGTTTTCATCTATTAGTATATCATATTTATTTACACGTGAATCATTATATATTACATAGTGTGGGATGGATATTGTTTTGGATTTGGAGTCATCAATCTGTATATAAATAGAGGAACATAATTATTGTTTTGTTTCATGTCACATAAAAGTATTACGGTATATTTAATATACGTATCAATTTTTATCAAGAGAAGCAATCCACATCCTTTCTTTATGGAGGGGGTATGCTAGTTTTTCTGCTAGCTCCATATTTTCAGCACTAAGTTACTGTTTCATAAATAAAAAAAATCAATCAAAATGACGAATACACATATCATCAAATAATGTATTATTAGCTACAATGTACCTAAAAATACACATCTGCATGATTGGAAAGTACCATAAAACTTGGGATGTGTTTATTACGGAATAATGTACTATTCCACTGAGAATATTCTACCATGTGACATAGTTTCCCATATTTATTTCTTGTATCTATGTGTCGCGTCAATTAACTTGCAATCACCTCACTTCTATATAGGCACCTAAACCTTGGAATGATTGGAAAGTACCATAAAACTTTTATAGTAAAAGATTCATATTTCTTGTATTGAGAAGCACCACACATTGGGCATTCTCTAAGTGATTTGTGGTCCTTGAGAAATAGTATGCAATCATTCAGTCAGGCATGCATTCTTTCAGAGATTATACCCATCGAGCGTAGCATTCATTTGGTGATGTATGTTTAGCACAAGATCTCATTGTCTTATACGAGCATGTCATTCAAGAGAGAAATTAATTCCATAAAACTAGCATCACTCCATCTGTTGCCTTCTTTAAAATTATATAGCTTCAGTACAGCTGACAATGCTATATATTTAGTGAAACCACCATACAATGGCATCTTTTCATAACTCTTTAACTTCTCAAATAATTTTGGGCAATCATGAGTTCATCTTAAACTATCCTTGTCATTTCCTCAATACAATATTCATCATCATTCACATCTATGATCACATACTTGATACAATCTTCCTCATTATCCACACTTGTAATCATATCAGATGATCCATAAAAATAAATATCATCCCATCCACTGGCTACATTCACATTTTCCCCATTTTGATTCCATCATTTATAATGTCAATCTATTCCATGATAGATAAAGTGTTCCTCTAACTCCTCTGGACTAATTTTTCTTGGCTAAAAATAGTGTAAACATGGACAAAGGATTTGATAAGGGTCATATGCATGATCTTTTGCAAACATGATGAACTCTTTCACTCCATATGCATACTCTTTTGTTAGATGATTGGAATTCATCCATTCTTTATTCATATCCATCCTATTTGATTTGTTAATATTAATATTTAACAAAATAAATACAAAAGGGGCCTTTAAAATAAGGGTAACTCAACATTTGAATGATAGTTATTATTGAATTTTGTTATCTGAGACTCATCCCCTGATAATCTAACTTCAAACCAGAAATAAGATGTAATTGTAGAGGACTCCCCTAATTTAAGCCATGTAGGTTATGTTGGATGCAAAGTAGGTTTAGGATTTGCAATGGGGTTAAACATTAATTCACTATTTGCAGGAGTAAGTTCATGATGGATATCCTATGGGTCAGATAGAGTTAGTGACATTCCCTTTTCATTGTGTTATTATCAATCTACTTGTCTTCTCTATATAATTTAATGGTTTTCATAATTCTATAAAAATATAAACTTAAAATATTATGGAAAAACTACATTTCAGATGTTCTTTGAAAACTATTTATAAAATCAAACATGAAATACCATTAAAAAACCAACAATTTACATAAATTCCTCCTTAAAATAACACACCCTTTTTAAAATAAACCAATCAGTTTCAAACACTCTTTAAACACGCTTTGAAAACAATCTAAATTATTAAAAATGAAATCCATCTTTTTCATGTTAAATCATTTCAAAAAATTCCAAAAATGTTCTCTAATTTTTCATAATTAAATCAACCACATATCAAACATTTAAATTAAATAAATTCCTTTTTACAAGGAAATCTTCACACATGGTTTCAAAAATTAATTCATTTCTTAAAAACCCCTTTTAATTTCAATATCAAAAATTCCATATAAAAATGAAAATATAATAGAAACCATATTTAAAAAATTTCATGAACACTAAAATATTTTTCATTCCCACATAAATTTGGTTTTAAAATCAACTCACTCAATAAAATCTCTTCTTCCATTTAAAAATATTATTTTCCAAAACAAGATTTCAAGTACTAAAATAGGATATTATAGAAAAACTTACATGAATTTGAGGTCAATCCAAATATATGAAATCAAGGAAAAGATTTATATGAAGAAATCGAAAGGATATGAGGAATATCCAAATAAGGATGTTATGTGATTATTCAAGTAATTCCTTTATGGATTAAAGTAGGTTCCTCAATAATAGAACCAGAAGATTGAGGTTTCATGGCCGAAGAAGGATACACTTAAAGCAATGTA
The DNA here is from genome assembly GCA_963277665.1 of Viscum album. NCBI lineage: Eukaryota > Viridiplantae > Streptophyta > Magnoliopsida > Santalales > Viscaceae > Viscum > Viscum album. Next base: position 396,399,694 of record OY728126.1, read on the forward strand.
GGCCACTATTTCTAAAAGAATTTATGGGATGGATGAAGTTACATCATACTTCTTTTATAAGTGGATGACCTATTAGTTTTTGGATTGGGATTTATAAAGATTATGGTTTAAAACATGATTTTTCTAAAAGGTTCAAGATGAAAGTTCCTAGAATTTCCAAGAAGATTTTGGGAATGTGAATTTAGAGAAATTAGAAGGATAAAACATTGGTGATATCTTTGAAATAATACATCTAAAAAATAATCAATAGATTTTTGATAACTAGATTTAATCCTATCTCAACTCCAATTTTTGTAATATTTATATTATCTGAAGCATAGGTATTGAGAATAGAATATGAGATCCTTTATAAGAAAAATATTCTATTATCATTGGTAGTTAGAATTTTTATGTACATAATGCTTTTTACATAGTCATATACTACCTTTGTAGTGATATTTTTGTGTCCTTCATGTCAAATCTAGGAAGTGAACCCTGGGAGGCTGTGAAAAATCATCCAATACTTAATGGTGTTGAATGATACATCAATGGTCCTTCAAAAAGATGATATTCTATATGGATTCCTAGACATAAACATTATTAGATATTGAGATATTTAGAAGAGCTCAATTGTATTAGTGTTATCCTATGGAGGGGAAATGGTTAGTTGGATGTATTATTTGTAACTGGTAGTTAATTTTTTGAATATGGAAACTAAATTTGTGGAATCAATTAAATTGGTAAAGGAGTTTATTTTGATAAGGTGATTAATTAAGGAGCTTAACATATTCTAGGAGAAGGGGATACTCTATTATTATATTCAAAGTTTGATTCACCAAAAAAAATGGGTGTTTCATTCAAAGATGAAACACATTGGCCTCATATTCAATTTCATCTAATATGTATTAGAATAAAAATTGTTAGAGTAGTGAAAAAAGTTTAGAAATAGAACTTAGCTAATACATTCATATTGTTTCATATCCATGAAAACATAAGTAAATACTATGCCTCAATGGGACTAGTGTGAAGACATCAAATAGAGAACATCACATACTATGTAATGGAGGAACAATAGTTATAATTTCCAATTCTAAAGCGGTTTCCAAGAATTTCCTTCAAATAATCATAAAATGGGATATTATTAGAAAATGATGCTTGTTTCAATTTTTTTAGTTCATTCAACAGTATAGGTCATTGGAAGTAAGTGAAGTGTTGATAGAAAGGATATAAGTAGCAGAAAAACTACAGTAGTAAGTAGATTGATAGAAAGGGTGTGTTTTGATGGTTATGTCCAGACAGTGGTGGAGATTCAGTTCACCAGAAGGGGAAATTGATACATACACCAGACTCTTATGCTTCATATACACTAATAATATCTCACCCAAGATGTTATTTCTTTTTCTATTCAAATGTATAAAGAACAAAAACTAACTATAATTCATGAATAGAGTAATTCTTATCATGAGGTCTCAGATTTCTAGACCCATATTCCACAACTTTACTCCACTACATGAAGACACACCCCAAACCCAATCCCAATTCATTATGATAAACTTTATAACCATCTTCTGATTCATGGGGAATCAAAAATAGTGTTAATGTATGTAATGGACCAAACTAAATCGACCTGAAATGTCACCCGAGATTACCAACCAAAAGATAGTGAAAAATATAATAACCAATATATGTATCATGAGTTACTTGAAACAAGATAAACAAACAGAGTACAACATGGAAGAAAAAAACACATCCATGAGAAACACAATGTCAAGAACAAATGCTAAACCCAAAATAATATAATTCTATATGCAAAAATAATATCTATATGTATAAATAATTTAGAAAATTTGGAAGTTATGGTCCGGCGGTAGGATGGGGGGCAGCGGGGGAGGTACCGACGGTGGGGGGTAGCGGTGACAATGGGGGTGGGGGCAGCGGGGATAGTGGAGGCGGAGGTGCGGGAAGTGGAGGTAGGGGTAGATGATAAGGGGGAAGTGGAGGAAGAGGCAGGGTCAATGGAGGCGGAGGCAGGGGTGGGGGCGGAGGCGGTAGAGGAAGAGGCAGAGGTGGAGGCGGTGAAGGTGGAGGTGGTGGCAAGGACATCAGAGGAAAGGGCAGCAGAGGTGGGAGCAGCGGAGAAGGGAGCAGCAGAGGTGAAGGTGGGGGTAGCAGAGGTGGAGGCAGAGGTAGAGGTGACAACAGATCTCAACTTTCATGAAATCATGAGGGTAGAGCGGCGAGTAGATCTGTTAGGGTTCTATTTATAAAACACAAAAGGATTTTATCAGTGTTTTGTAGAAAGTGCTGATAAAGGTTGTTTTTATCAGTGCAAAATTATAAAGTGCTAATAAAAACAAATTTTATCAATGTTTTTTAGCGCTGATAAAACATTTCTTTATCAACGTTAAAAATATAGCGCTAATAAAGACCTAATATTAATAAATTATTTATAATTATAAAATCATAATAAATATATTTATTATATTTATAATTATAATTACAAATATTTATTTATTTATTTGTAGTCATAAATATAAATAAGTATATAGATAATTAAATACTTATGAATTCAAAATGAATATATTAATTATATATTATTTATAATTTCATAATTATTTAAATAAATATATATTTATATAAATATATATTTATTTATACAAAGAGAGTCTGAGTACAGGTTTTCAAGACAACCCATACCTATAAATTTTATTAGAAAAAGGAAATAATAGCAGAAAGGATGAATGAGTCAAAAAAAGGGGCAAACCCACATCCATGATAGAAAAATTACATATGAAGAACCAGAGGCTCATGACCATATTTGTGATTAGAATGATCAGTGTCATCAGTGTTATCACAAGTTTTCCAATATGATTATTGATTAAAGAGCGCCAAATATTCCTCCTTGGGTTTTTATATTCTATAGTGAGGTTTTTATTGGAAGCACGACCATGCCCTTGGCCTTGATTTTTTGGGTGCCGACCTCATCTCTTGGTTTTGGGTTGTTTCCAATTCTCTTCTTTTTCCTTGACAATGTCAACAAACTACATCATGTACTGATCTGGTTGCTCAGCAACCCCTCCTTTGACCTCATTCACTATGGACTTGGAAATGGTAGAAGGTTGACCACCACCCTCCGGTTGCAGGGTGACAAGTGGGTCTGGAGAATCCTCCTCAACCTCAGATCCACCAGTATTCCTACGCGGAGTATCAATCAGTGGGGAAACCTACGCACCTCCTACTGGAAACCCAATCTGGGGAGAATTTCTCTATTCCATAATTACATAATACTTTTTGCACAAGACCAACTGGAAGCCCTCATCATCCACAATATTAGCTTTCCCCTTCCTCTTAGCTGAAGTAAGCAGACCATGCCTCAGCTCAAGATCATCTTCCTCTTGTATAGCATCCTCTAGAGTAGACTTTTCATCCTCCTCAAAATCAAGACTATCCCAATTAGTACCCTAAGGAGGTGCTTTGACCACCTCAGTGGTAGGTCCCTTCTTTACCATATCTTCAAAAGAAGGCACTCTTATAGTACGATCATCAAGATCACTCCCATTCACCTGTATGTTAGGTTTCACCATATGAGCAGTATTCTTAGTGGTAGTCTCATTCCTACCCTTCACAGGATCAGGACCTGAAACACTCTACTTCTTCTACTTCTTAAGTAAATTACCCTCATCATGCCCTCTGATTGAGTAGAAGCATACAATGGTTTTCCTATAGTGCAAAAAGTGATGACCAAAGGATCTTCAATTAACATATAATTGAGGTAACTTCTCATACTCAATCCTCAACTCATAATCTTCATCATTAGTAGATAAAACAATTTTTTTAATTAGTGTGGAGCTCATATCAAATTCAATAAGGAGACATGCATAATGAACAAACCATACTAATTTCATCTCTCTGTCCATATTAATAGGGATGTCAATTCCCAATTCTATGTCATGAAGAATCCATGGATTCCATAGAATCTAGTTCAGGTCATGAACCTTGACCCACATTTAAAAAGATGAGTTTCATACCTGGAGGGGATTAAATCTAGGATCCCATTCACAAAGATGAAGATACTCTGGCTTGAGCATTATCAGACTATGTCCCCATGATTGCATCTTTAATTCCTCAGAAGGGAACAAGAAAAGGAAAAAACTGTGTCCTAACGAGATGCAGTTCCAATCCAAGAAGCCCCAAACCGTTGAAAGACGCGACATCAGATTGCTGGTTATCCATAGTGATGAACCCTTTGGAAGAATAAGACAGGAAATTAACAAATGCTTTTCCATATCAACCCTCTCCGAGATCGCAGAAGGATATTCCTTCATATGAGAAATAGATCCCCTATGCTAAATCCATTCAATAGAAAAATTCTTGAAGAGAGAAAATAATTTTCTAGAGCCAAATCCAGGGGAAGGAGCCTCTTCCCCTTCATTCAGACATCGAGAAGTAGGAATATTGATTCTTCCATTTAGCACTGCTGCAGACTTCCCCATATCCTTCAATCCGTAGTTATCTGTCACTGTCACGAATGGCCGAGACCCAACCCGACGCTCAACCGCCGCCCGAGCCGCAGCCTCTCCAAAAGAAGTCTCAGATCTGTGTACCTCGACCACCAGGATGCCGCTTTGAACTGGATTTATCACAGACCCAACCCAACACACATCACCCGCCACCCGAGTCACAACCACGACGACAGAAATCTCATATCTGTGGACCTTGGCCACCACGGAGCCGCTTCAAGTTGGATTTATCATAGACCCATCCCGACGCACATCACTCGCCACCTGAGCCGAATTTATATGTGTGTGTATATATATATTAATATATATTTATTTATTTATTTATTTAAAATTATAATAAATGTATTTATTGTAATTTTATAAAAAAATATTTATAATTATAAATATAATAAATATATTTATCATTTAAAAAATTATAATAAATATACGTCTTTAATTAATATATATATATTCATTATACATGTATTTATTTAAATATATATATATATATTTATAAATATAATTATAAATAAATATATTTAAAATGTATTTATATATAATTATAAATATAATAAATATATTTATCATGATTTTAAGTATTTATGAGAACATAATAGCTTCATTGGAACATTAATGAATCATATACCTAGTAAAGTATAGATTATAAAAAATGAGTCATCATATATATATATATGGACAAGATGAATAGTAATAAGGGTGTAATGTATAAATGAACATCCATGATGAATACATAACATACAAACGTAAATTATATTCAATCATCAATTGACCAAATTCATTGGAAACATATATTTATTTATAATTATAAATATAAATATAAATAATTAAAAAGTATTTATATATAATTATAAATATATATATATATATTTAAAAAGTATTTATATATAATTATAAATATATAAATATAATAAATATAGTTGTTATTTAATGAAATTTATTATATAGAAATTTGAATTATTAAAAAATATATATCTACTTACTATACTAATCCTGGGTACCCTTGCTTCTACGTGTCATCACCCAATTACTCCTAGGCCACGTGTCATCACCATATTCTTCCATGACCCTCCTTCGCCTCTGATTATTTTAATTCCCCACTTCCCCTCTCTTTCCATCGGGCTCTTCTACCCATCCACGTCTCCCTCTCATCGACCTACGCTTCTTTGATGTCATGTCTCCCTACCCCACTCCTCCACTCCTCCGCTCCCAGCTCCCCACTCCCGCACTACCATTTCTGACCCAGATCCCGCTGTAAACCTTTGCCTCCACCTTCCACCTACCCGACTCCGCCTTCCGACTACCTACCTCTGACTCTGACTCTACATATGCCTCAGCCTTCGCCTTTTGACTAACTGTCTCCACCTTCTGGCTACCTGCCTCCGCCTTCCAGCTTCTCGCCTCTGCCTATGTCTCCACCTCCAGACTATTGGGCAACCATCTCGAATCAAACATGAGGGTGCGCCATTCTCTTACTCATGAAATTGAAAACCAAAAGGGTAACCCTAGGTCATGCATCTCGGTTCTCGAACAAGATCTCGAACCAGGTGATGAAGTCTCAGTTTATTTTAAGAATCCAAACTCTAGGTACATTGTTTCCTTTTTTTTCAGAATTTTCCACTCCAGAATATTCATGTTCATCCTACTATCACCGATTTCGATCATGTGTTGTCTTGAATCTTACATTCATGTAGCCGAAATAAGTGCTATAATTTGTATTCCTACTTTTCCCAAGAAGACGACAATGTGAGCCATAAATTGTTAATAATCAGTTAATATTTGTTGAGAATGATCTAAAATTGGTTAGATCTAAAACCTTTGTGAATGTATTGGGGATGTTTCAATAGGACTCAAATCCTGGGGACCTTTTAGTGTAGAAAGATGAGGTTCTATAACTGGCGGGGCATATGAATTACTCCAAATATGATTCCATTTTACACATTTCATCCACTGCAGTTATTGCAGATAAGTACTACCACTACAAAAATCATAAGGGAAAAATCAAGTCATCAACCTAGAGGGATTCATGCTTTTAACACTCAAATAAATATTGGCCTTGAAAAAATTACTTGGGTCTACAATGATTTTCCATTTAATTCTTATTTTCATATTCAATGCTTTCTTATTTGTATTGTATATCTTTGTATTTCTTTAAATTTTATTCAGTACATCAATTGTTCATTTTATTTTCATTTGTTGTCCTATTTACATTATATTGTGCTTCATATTCAATTGGAAGATAGTGGAAATCATACTTGGGAGTGCACTAGGCATGGGATTCATGGTGATTTTCATACTGTACGCAAGGGGCTTGGTGAAAAAACACAAATATATTATGATTCAATGGTTTCTTCATCGATTTCAAACACGTGAAATCATGATAAAGTGGATACAACTACAAAAAAGGATGATGTGTTGGGTTTTTGAATCTTCATATATCTATTTAGAAATTATTTTATAGTTTACTATTCATACTTTCCCTGGGATCATAATCATTTATGGATTTTTTTTCAAACTAATTGATTTATTGTTTTCATTTATTTAGTGTTGTGCACAGGAATGTAGAAGGGAAAAAATCAACTTTACAGGTTAAATTTTACTTAAGTTTGTTCATCAAGAAGCATAATGATTAATTATGTTTAAAAATTTATAATACATGTTTTTTTATAAATTAAAACTTATAAACTAATATCTATTCATATATAATATGTGTATATTTCTTCAATGATATACATTCATATTATATTTACATTCAATGTGTTTTATACAGTTTTAACAAAATAGATGTTTTAGAATTAAAGTTAAAATCTGAATCTAAGGATTTGGTATTAAACATATCATCAACAGGTGAGTGAGTATGTAACACCCCTAGCTTAAGGTATTTCACTATTTTATTATGTATTTTTTATTATAAGAGGGTTAACATGTTCATATTTTTTTCTAATTTGTTCGTATTTTTTTCAAACAAGTCCATATTTTATTCCATATAGGTACAGAGCTTCTGTTCATGATTACTTTCCTATTTCCCAGTTTGATGAGTATGTACGGAGTGACTGGAGTCAATAAAGAGTTTTTATTTTCTGTGCATACGTATTTCGCATCATTTTCCCTCTTTGACACTTAGTTTTCTTGCTCTAAATTTAGAACATTAATTTGGATAGTTGGAAAAGGGAATCGATGAGAGGCCTGATGTATGTCTAAGATTTCCCTTAGTTTTGTTCTCCACGAATGGTTTTTACCCCATTATCTATAGCATAAGTTATAGGTTTATATATTCGGTTCAATTGAAGAAGAGTTTCATATCATGTTTCCTTTTTGATGTTATCAATTTATTGAAATGTATTGATATTACTTTTATCATATTGACATTTTTTCTATATCGTTAAATCATTTTGAATTAATCCTCCACCTAATAGAATAATATGTGATTATTTTAATTATGTGGTTTACATACAAACTGTTTCTTTTTTTATGTGGTGGTAATGTTTTTAATTTATCTCTAAAGTAGTTTGTTTCAAAGGTGTGTATGGTAGATGTAGGTCAGTGTTTCTATGGCTCTTAACTCCTTGGGTGTTCCACCTTTTTGAGGACCTATATATTAAGTGATTCATTTAGTGTAATGATATTGGCAGTGTATTTCATTTTATCACTTTTATTGGTATCTCTAGGATTCTCAATGTTATCATCATGGGAACATGCCATACATATGTTGTCTGACAACCAGATGAACAAAATGAAGAGACTTGCATTCACTTTTCATTTTGAGGTATTCACCTACACATTATTTTGTTGTCTTCAATCACATTATTCAATAATATACATCTATTGACTCTAAATTTCAATTTTTATCTTTAATTTTTAAATGATTTCATATTTTAAATTGTAGAACATAAAATGAAATTTTTATATCAGAATTGGTCTTCTGAGATAATCCCCCTTTCATCAGTGGACTAGTAAAAGTCATATTTGGGAATAATCTATATGCATTTACCATGTGGCACAAATGTTATCATCTAATGCTTTTTATGCGAAGGTGTGTTACTGCTATAATGAACTACGTATGTTTTACCATGTGGTATATTTACTCTTTCTCCATGTGACTCTTCTTTTCTATCATCGTATCTTACTTCTATAAGAATTTCAACTTCATCACTGATACATTATTGATTTTAAACTCTACTACTTTAATTGGTAGTTTTTAATTTATTGTGAGATGATAATTATTTACATTCTAATTTTTTATTCAATATTTTGAAATTTTTACTCAATATTCTTCATGGATTTAGATTTGTATTGTGGCATGATATTTAGGTACTACATAAATTTAGGCATGTAATCCATAAGTTGTTTGAAACTCTATTTCATATACAAGTTCCAATAACATGCATGTTTCAGGAGGCTGCTACCAGTAATTAAGTTTATATGGGTTTGTTGGATAATACATTAATACACCTAGATTCATATTTTATTGCACAACAATTAGCTGAAAAATTATACAAGGCATTAATTGTTTCAATTATTTCAATTTAATTACTATTTTAGAAATTAAATCAACTATCAAGAAAGGGAAAAAATTCTTGATTTATTAATGCATTATACTATGTTTTGTTTTGTAATATTGTGATTCAAGTTAAAAATTATCCACATTCCTAACATTTAAAATAATGATAATTGTGTATGAATTAATTGAGGTATGATTAACTTCAGCAATGGAAAACATTTAAATATTATTCACATTATTTAAAAACACATTTAAAAAAAATAGGCTCTCACTAATCAATTATTTCCCCCCTTTTCACATTTTTAGTACATATATTGTTTTTCCTATAAGTTATTCCTTACATATTTGATCAAATAAATGCAATTATGTAATATCACACCTCATCATCAATCTACTCACCATTTTTTCATTTTGAAGATGATCATAAAGGTAAGGTTGTATACTTATAATTTATGTTTCGTAGTCATTTTACTATTAGGATACAATCTATTAATATTATTAATTTCTCAAATTACCTATACTTATCCATTTTAGAAACACATTTTCTGAAATCTGTAAGTTTCAAATTTCCTGTTACAAATAATTTCTCTACTATTATGTCTACTTTACTATAGTTTACTAATACACTGTAAGGAAATTATAAAATCATAAAATCAATTTTATTGATGGGTAAATTATATATATTAAAATAGATAATCCATGTTCTGATATGTAATGATGGTTTCTAGTAATTTAGTTTTCCCATATTATGATTTCTCAATTTTTTCTCCAGTTGAACGGATTTACCATTCTAGGATTTGTCAGTATTTTTTTCAATAAAACAGATTTCCCAATTTATGAGTTGTCAGTTTTGTTTCTAGTACAACATATTTCTCATTATCTGAATTATGATGTTTGTTTCTTGTATAACATAATTCTAATATTCTGAATTATTATGTATGTTTCCAGTTAAACTAATTATCCATATTGTTATTAAGCATGTTATTTTCGACTAAAACAAATTTCACTATTTATGATTTTTGTTGTCAGTTTCCTGTAAATAAGTGTACCCAATTTATGTCTTTTATTGTTTGTTTCCATTATTAGTGATTTCCCATTTTGTGGTTAGGCATTTTTTCAGTCAATTTTCTTTTTGTAATCTGATTTTTCATTTATGGTTATTGCAAAACAGAATACCCATTTGATTATGTCACGTTTGTTTTCAGTTTATGTAAGATTTGGTGTCCTAGAACCAACTGATTGTACTTTGATTACATGGATATTTAATGTATTTAAATATTAAACATATTATTACATATTGTTCATTGTTCTGCATGACTATGATGTAATAATGACCTAGAGTATTTGTTTCATTGATAAGGTCATAGAAGTTCCCCTCAATAATGAGAACCTTGAAATGCTATAACAATATTCTTAAATATAGTTTTGCGGTTGGATGACATACTATGATGGGACACATAGCATGAATACTGTTAGGTGCGAGTACTCGTAAGCAGGTGAGACTTCCTCTCATAAAGTTCGCACTCGGTAATCTTCAAGACAGAAGATTATGATAACAGACCCGCTAGTAGAAATTCTGCATGTTTTGGTGTCATCGGATATTTCTATCTATGAGCGTGTGTGATGATCCCTAAACTTTATGATTATCATTAATACGTGTCACGACTCATGCACTTTGATTTACTGACGAAAACCATCACGCAGACAGTTGGCAGTAAGTAGGGTATGTTGGGTGCGTCATGAGTGACATGTTATTAAGGGATAAGTCAAGGAAGTATTTGTCCCTTCCATTTATGGAAGTTGATATCTTGGCCCTTTGATTGGAATAGAACCATCGTGCAAAATTCTATGGTCATGGTGTAACGATGAGTTTATTTCAGGTAGTCAAAGAACGACGTATCAAGCATAAAAGTTGATGACACTATCATGAAACCTGCTTTATGAGATATTGCGACAAAGGAATTATATTACACAGTGAGCGTTGGTATGTGGATGTCATTGTTGTGACTTTAAGTTCTTTCTCTTAGGTGTCTTGACCCATTGCTAGATAGTACTCTTGGACTTTAGGCAAGCTCACCTAATGCCAACGAAAAAGAATCCTAAAAGGTCACACACTAAGTGTTTCTGGTGGTCTCAGTTAAATTCTATTTGAATTTAATTAATAAATATTATTCTCAAGATAGTGGAATAATTTTATTCAAGTTAAATGATTGCATAAATTAAATAAATATTTATTCACTGGATTATGAGTAAAATATATTTATTTATTTTATTGAACATTTAATAAATATTTATTTTCTAGTTTGTAAATAGAATATTTATTTAAGAGAATAAATTATTTATTTTTTTATTCATGTTTTCAATAAATGGAAGTGGAGTTCGAGCGGACCAAGGCCGATCCGGTAGTAAAATAATTATTTTCAAGACGATAAATAATTATTTAACTTGTTGGTACAGATTAAAATAACGCTGTTATTATTTTGTGATGCGGAATTTTATTTATTATTCCGATTTGCACAAGTTGGCACACTATAAATAATGATGTGGTATTATTATTAATAGCATGGGTTTTCTCTAAGGTTATGAATGTATTTAATTGTTGTTATGCAATTAAATATTTTAAATGAAACCCCATGTCAATAAATAGACACATACGTCTATTGTGACATAGACCAAACTGCACACCCGGTTAATTGAGAATTGTTGAGCTAAACAATTTCTCTATCGAATCCTCTTCTCGCCCCTCTCAAGAGCGAGAGATGTTCTTCAAGGCCGAAGAACAAGCGATCAAGAACGACCGACACAAGACACTCACTTCACTGCGCTAGCACCTGGAGAATGATTGGTGTCGGTTGAATGCTATCGGAGCACATGTGGATCACCGCTAGAGGGATTCTAGTTTGGATCCTTGCAAGTGCAAAAAGATAATCTGGAAGGGTCATTCTGAATGATCAACATCATCAACGAAAAAAATACCGAAGATATAGGCATTATTTTCTTTATGAAATTAATTAAATTAATTAAATTAATTATAAACATGATGTGCAATATTCTCTCTAAAAGTTTCAGGTCTCTTCCTTCTTTATCTAAATCTTTAATTCTTTTCTGTGGAGACTAGCATTCATCGTCGTATTGATCCTCAAATAATTATTGATCATGGAAAAAATTAAAGTTGGGTGTCAGCCCAACCGAGCTTCTGCTACACCCAAAACCTACAGTTTACCAGATTACAGAAATTTAGATTAGTCATGTTTCCCTCCAGTAAAATAGAATTCCCATTTTATGAAATATTATGATCGCTTCCTGTTAAACAGAATAACCATTTTTTGAATAGTGATGTTTGTTTCCAGATTTCCCATTTTCTGATTATCACTACTACAAAAACGACATATATCAGCGCTAAAAAAGGGTTTTAACAGCGCTAAAAAAGCACTGTAAAGCTCAGCGCTAATATAGGGGGGTCCCTTTTATCAGTGCTCCGAAAAGCGCTGATAAAGGCCCCTTTTATAAGTGCTAAAAAAAGCGCTGATAAAAGACCCCTTTATCAGTGCTTTTTTTAACACTAATAAAAGGGGTCTTTATCAGCGCTTTTGTTAGTGCTGATAAAGGTCCAAAAAAATTAAAAAAAATAACAAAAATTTAAAATAATGCGGGGAGTGCTTTTATCAGCGCCTGACACCCCCTTTTATCAGCGTTAGGAGGTCTCCCGCGCACAGCCCTTCCCGCACATCCTCATACGCGTGCACCCCATTCGCTTCCACCCGAAATCGAACCCGGGACCTCCCCCCTTTCGCAGGGGCACCTTTACCACTAATCCATTTCGTTTTGTTCTCTATTTAATGATATATCTATATATATATAGTTTTATTTATTCATATATTGATATAGATTCATATTAATATAAATATATTTATTCATATATTAGTATATATATATTTATTTGTATATTAATATATTTATATATATATTTTTAGTTATAGTTTTTAATACGTATATTTATTTGTATATTAATATATACATATAAGATTAGTTTTAAATACATTTATGAAAAAATATGTTTTTTATGTGTGTTTATAAATAAATAAATACATAAATACATACATAGATATATAAAACACACATACATAGATATATACAACACACAGACACACACAGAGACATACACACACACAAACACATTTATATTTATGAATAAATACATATATATGTGTATTTGAAAAGCCATAGAATGTACATATAAGATTAGTTTTAAATACATTTATGAAAAAATATGTTTTTGATGCATGTTTATAAGTAAGTAAATAAATAAATACGTACATATATACATATATACAACACACAGACACACACATAGACACCCACACACACACAGACACATATATATTTACAAATAAATACATTTATATGTGTATTTGAAAAGCCATAAAATGTTAAAACGACCATAACTTATAATCTAGAATTCTATTTCAACGTCACAACCAGTCAAATCGAAGAAAATGAAACAATCTTCGATATGATATGTGGTACAGGCTTAACGGACATCCGGATCAGAAGTTATACTTGTTTGAATGTTAAAAAATCGGGGTATCCCGACTAAAAACTCAATTTTGGAGGCCTTATGGGCCTTTTTGGGCTCGAAAAATGTGACAAGGGCTTTGCCCTAGTCATTAACGCATAGAGCTCGTCGCAGGCTTCGATTTGATATGTTGTAGAGCTCAAACGAACACCCAGATCAAAAGTTATGGCTGTTTGAAGTTTGAGTTACATTTTCAACATATTTTAGATCTTTTATTAATCGTTTTGATTTTTTTGTCCTCAATTTGTTATTAAATGATTTTTAATCGATAATAATTAGAAAATTATGAATTAATAATATTTTTTTTAAATATTTTGAAGCCATTTTCACTAAATTTCTTATATATTAAATATAATAGTCTATTTATACATATCTATAACATATTTAAAAAATATATATTGTATTTATATCAATATAAATATACTTATATAAGAATAATTTAATTTTCCAGATTTTTTTTGAAATATAAAAATTTTCAACGCTGATAAAGGGGTAGCGTTTCCCTTGCCAGTTTTTGGCGTAGTGTATACATGTTTCATTCCATAAAAAAATTTATCCTATTTTATGATATCTCATGTTTTTTCCTGCTATAAAAGAGTATAATGTGAAGCCAACATTCAGATTTGGGGCTGAAATTCAGCATCATGTCACAGATATGCATCTGAAGATACATATGTCGGTTGTTTTTTCCCAATGGCATTATTCTGATTGCACCTGCTATTATGTTCTTCTATTGCATGTCACCAGTTGTTTTTTCATACTAATGTGTGTCATTAACTCACATGAAAGTTTAATTACCTATTGCAGGGATCAATATAATTGTCTACAAACTTGATGAACTACTGCTCCTCTGCATTGAAGGATCATGACAGTACTGGGAGGCTATTGAATGCACATTATGATGACACCAGTTAGACTCTGATGGGCAGACCTACTGCTGTTGAAAACCATGGTTCCTGTTACTATTATCATTCATGTATCTACTACTGAAACTGTATTCACTGCCACAAATTTGGGTTTTTGCAGCGTCACCCCTTTAACATCGCTAAAAAAACGCTAATAAAGACCCCCTCTTTAACAACGCTTTTTTACTAGTGCTGATAAAGGGTGTATTTCAAAAAAATCATTAAAAGTAATATATTAATATATTGATATTGATATAAATATAATATATATATTTTAAATGTGTTTTAGATAAGGATAAATAGAAATTTAAACATAATATATAAGATATTTAGTAAAAAAAAGCTTATGAAATAATTTAAAAAATATTTTTAAATAATAATTTTGTTGTTTTTGTCAGATAATAGTCATTTAATAACAATTTGAATATAGAATAAATGAATAAATAAAAGGTCTAAATTAAGTTGAAAAAACAACTCAAACTTCAAACAGTCATAACTTTTGATCTGAGTGTCTGTTTGAGCTCTACCACATTTCAAATTGAAGCTTGTGACGATTGAGGCCAAAAAAGGCCCAAAAGGCCTCCAAAACTGAGTTTTTAGTCGGCGTACCCCTATTTTTTATTATTTGATGGATTTTCAGGCTCATTTATGGGGGCGGGTTTGCCATTTTTTGGTGGGGACTAAATTTATTCACAGGTCTTACATTCATATTGATATAATGGGTTTAAAATTTTATTATTTTTCACAATGTACTATTATTTATAATCAAATATATAACAATATATATATATATTTTATATATTCACACCTAAAAATTTAATTTTATAAATAATTAATTAAACATATTTACATATAATATATATTTATTAATATATAAGCCTCATCTAAATAAAAAATAATATCCATTTTATTTAAAATACAAAATATGAATATTTATATACCTATATAGTGTGTGTGTGTCTATATATATATATATATATATATATATATATATATATATATATATATATTAGTGTGTGTGTGTGTGTTTTAGCAAACTGATACATATTATCTATATATTCTAACATATAAATATACATATTAATATATAATAATGTAAATATATATAAATATGTATAATTATACTTACAGATACACATATATATAATATATATACATGTGTATGTATGTTGTATATATGTATGTATGTGTTTATTTAGTTATTTATAAATTCACACAAAAAACATATTTTATAAATGTATTTAAAACTAATCTTACACATATATATTAATATACGAACAGTACCGGCCTGGAAAATTTGATTGCCCAAGACAGACACTGGAAATATTGCCCTTGACTGCATAGGTTGCAACATTAAAAGGGTGGATTTTTTTGCCCCTTTTTGTGTGTTGTTTTTACTTGCCCCTGTGTTGCCCTAGCCCAAGGGCTTGTGGGGCTTGCCCTAGGGCCGACTCTGTATACGAATAAATATACAGATAAAAAATATAACTATACATATATATAAATAAATATATATAAATATATATATAAATAGATATTAATATACGAATAAATATATATATATATATTAATATAACTAAGTATATATATATACACAGACATTAATATAAATATATTTTAATATAGGAATAAATATAACTAAATATATATAAATAAATAAATAGATATATCATTAAATGGAGAACAAGGTAACATGGAGGAGTGGTAAAGTGTTCATGTCTTGAGTTTGAATCCAGGGAGAGACAGGGGCGTGCACGCATGTGCAGGGTGGGTAGCGCTTTTAAAGGCTTGGGGAAGGCGCTATTAAAGGCTGGTTGGCGGGGGTGGGTGTGAGTGGGGGGGCTTCCGAGTGATGTTAAAAGGGGGTGGCGGGCAATGTTAAAAGGGCTCACCAATTTTTGGATTTAATTTTTAATTTTTTTTACAGATGAATTTTATCAACGCTTTTTTGAGCAATGATAAAAGAGACCTCCTTTCAATTCTCTCAAATTAACAATGCTAAAAAAACGTTGTTAAAAGCTATTTCTAGTGGTGATAAAAGGACTATCTGTAGTAGTGATTTAAGTTATATTACCATGGTGACAGAACATTCCATAGTTCTATTTCCATGGTGACAGAACAATACAGAGTTATGTTTCTTTGGTGACAATGAACCATGGTGTTTCCATTTTGAAGTTATGTTTCCATGTTTCTTTTTCAATGTTTCACCTGCTTCAACTATCTATAAGTTATGTTTTCATCTTTAGTTTTTGTTTAAGTTCATTTTACATAATTCAGTGTTTACGGTTACTTATTCATATTTGAGAACTATGACCAGAATTGCAATTTCAACATATTTATTATTAATTTTCATTGATCGGTTCTCAAATTATTAATGCATTTTGAAATTCAGATTTGATTTATGGCACGGTGCGTATGCATGATATCAGCGATTTCTAACTTAGTCTTTCACTTTGGTCATTGTGTTTGGTGTTGTGCCCCGATTCGGGTCATCACTCAGCCTCTTACTTAAAGTAGGTATATATGTTGCACATGAGCAGTCCCAGCTCCGTTGAATTGCACTGCGATATCGAGTACGAAAGCAGGAGTTGTCACAGGATTAGAAAACAGGAAATAAGAAACAACAAGCAGCCGGTGCCCATCCATGTTGGCGTCGTGTTTCACTCGCATCCTCCCGCCCTGAGGCCGACCCGGTTCTCGCCCACGTCATATATGATGTCGTACTTCACCTGCTGCCAATTTCCGATGATGCTCACGTCGTCGGCTCTTTCATTTGCAGCGAACGCAAGACAGCTCGTCTTGTTGCCCAGGCTGAATAAGATCCCCTCGGCGTCGATACCCATCGTGACATTGCCGGAGAAGCCCAGGGCTATGGGGGGCACGTTTATTTTTTCGTCATCGCCCAATTTGCTGAGGTCGTAGCAGGTGTCCAACAAACCGTCCGTCACGTTGGTCTTCGTGTAGTTCGACATTCCTTTCTGGAATGCCAAACTGAGCTTCTCGTAGGCCTTTTTGGGAAGCCGGGAGATCACAGTCCCAAAATCTATAATGGTCCCGGGGCTGGAGAGAACCTTCCTCGAAATCGGAAGCTCCTGCCCCGAAACGCTGATTTTTTGAAGGTCGACGAAATAGTCCGACGTTATGTTCGCGGGCGTGAATGATGCGTTATGGGATGGGCAGCTGGTGGCGCCGAAGGAGAGGTGTCCGCCGGAGGCGGTGCGGGAGGGAATGCAGTAACAGAAAATCTTTTTGTATTTCTTGACGGTCTGGGAAACGATGGAGAGAGGGCCCGGTCCCAGACCAAGTATCCCGGCGGTAGTGCCGAAGTCTCCCCGGTTGTCACGGCCGCAGCCAAACAAGAAGCTTTCCACCTTGTCTGAACCCAGCGTCAGGGTGTCGTTTGCGACCGACCCCGTGGTGTTGGAACCATCGCTGTATCCATTGGAATACTGACACGTGGTGCCGTCGCAAGGGACGGGATGGGTGAATTCATTGCAGACAGGGGATTTGCAGGAGACATTGTGATACGTTGTGGAGGAAGAGGGGTCGAAAAGGGTGCCATTTTGGGGGTAGCACCTCCTGCAGGGGTGGCACTGGGTCCAGGAGAAGTCGCTGCCGGTGTCGAAGATGAGGGTGAGGTTTTGGCCTGGCGAGCCGAGTTGCAGCGTGACGACGTTGTCGAAACCAGATAGACTGGCTGTATCTGAGGAGAGGCGTGCTCGAATGTATTCGACTCGGAGTTGGTCCCGGGCCAGACGGTCGGCCAGCGAGGGCGCGTCGCCATGTTTGGAGAAGCAGGGCCCATGCCTGTTAATCACGCTCAGGGAGGCGTTCCCTTTTCCAACTGCCATGTTTTATTACAATCAGTGCACAGCACAACAGAAGAAGAAGAAGGATTGTGAATTGTAGAGCTGTACCTTTAGAAGAGTGTAGGCAGGTATTCGATGGGAGTGGGGTAACGTGGAAGAGACGACCGACGTCCCAGTGGGAAGCGCAGGCATGCTTCAAATGGAAAAGACAAATGAGGAGGAGAAAGGAGAGCACCTCTGAAATGAAAGCCATCCAAACCCCCACACTACTCTTAAATCCACTACCGACTCAGCGTTTGCGCATATTTATACGACGATTTCCGTGCACCGCCTATTCTCCCGGAATTTGCGCGTAGAAATATAAAAGAAGACTATCGACCATTCTATCTAAAATTATAACTAAGTCAAAAGGAGAAAAACCAAGGGCGGGATTTGCTTTTAGATAAACAAAAGAAGACGGCCGTAAATCCAGGGTCACGGTTTGATTATAATATTCCTCGGTCATTATTTTTATCCATACGTCAACATTTCCATGAATTTACTCAGGTGTAAAATTTATCTCTAAAGATATTTTCAAATTTTTTAATTATTGATAATTTATGATAACATTTTTTTTTAAATAAAATTTTTAACAATTCTTTATGGAATAAAATTCATTTATACGAAAATATAAACATAGGGATATGAATGTATTACACAATTTGAGTTTTACTTATTTAGTAAATTAAAAACACACTACTACAAATATGCTAACGGGGCACAAAAAAGCATCTAGCATTGTTAAAAAAGCGTTGTTGTACTCCACACCATTAAAAGAGTGCATTTATCAACGTTAAAAAAACACCGATAAAGGGGTGTTTTTATCAATGCTAGTAAATGCGCCACTTATTAGCATTGGTTTAGCGTTGATAAAGGTCCAACATGTTGCAATGTGCTATTTGTATAACATCACACCCAACAAAAACTTTTAAAGTGTGTATTCAAAATATATAATTTAATTAAAATAAATTTGACATCATGGATACAAAAAAAACATTATTATATACATTTCAAACAATGTTTTGTATAATTACATTTGCAATCATCTGCAAACATTTAAAAACATTTATGTTTCATCTTTTGGCGCCCACAATCCCCTATAAAATTATAAGTAAATATATTTGTTAATGTATTGTTAAATATTTGTATATAATTATAAATATATTTATATCATTATATATATTTATATAATTATATATATTTAATAAATAAATATAAAATTAAATATAAATATATGAAATATATTCATTATTTAAATGTATTATTATAATTTTATAATTATTTAAAAATATAATTAATTAATTAATTTATAATTATAAATATATAATTTTATAAATATTGTAAACACACATTTATGGATATGTTTATTTTTAAATATTTATTTATAATTAATTTTTTAACATTATTAATGAATATATAATTTTAAGTGCATGAATGTTAAAAGTGATTGAAATTGAATAATTAAAAATGAGTAGAGAGAGAATATGCGGTTCGTGGGAGCTTCTCGCACAAGCTCATGATGGAGATTAGGGATTTCCTCTCATGGAGGCTTTTGATCATTGTACTTTGGCTGAATCCTTCCTCGTTAAAGGGCGCTTTGACTCCCCCAAGATTGTTGGCGCCAAATCAAAGACCCGAAAAGTAGTTCATGGAAGGTATGTTGCGGTTGTCGCTGATAATGCCGCTAACTGCTCTTTCTCTCTCTTCAAAGGATTTGTCGCTAGTGGCTTTCAACGGAAAGGAAATGTTTCCCATGTTAAGGAGGATTTGGATGCAGTTTCAAAATGCCTTGAAATTGGTAAAAACTCCATTGTTGCCCATATTTTTTCTCCAAGGGGTTCAAAGCCATTGAAAATTGAGGACTTGATTGTGAGACTCTCAGACATCTGGTGCTTCTCAAATTGGAAGTGTGTTTCGTTAGAGCATGGTCTTTTTCACATTCTCTTCCCTTCTGAAGACCTGAAAATGAGAGTGTGAGGCTTCAGTTTCATTAACCTCAAGCCCTACATCTTCTACATCAGGGATTGGGATCAAAGCTTCAATCCGTTGGAGGTAAGTAACACCTCTGTCCAACTGCGGGTCAGAGTTTATGAATTGAATTAGGTACTTTTGCACCCAAAGATCTTATTTGATATTTCAATGGCCATAGGGATTCCAATAAAGCTGGATAGAGAAACTGAATTGGCCAAATTTGGCCATTACACTAGTTTCTTATTAGAAATTGACTTGTGTTCCAACTTAGTTGATAAAGTTTTTCTTTCGACTGATGATGATGAGATTGAATTGCGTATTGAATTCGAAAAAGTTCTCTGGTTTTGCAAGGATTGTAAGGTTATTAGACATGATATCCTGAACTACAAGCATTCTGTTGTATATATTTTTTGTTATGTTCGTCGACATGAGAAAAATTCATGCTTTAAGAAAGCTAAGATTTCAAGTTATGTTGCCGTGGTGGTCTTGTAAACTCTCAAATCGCTCAATTGCGGGATGGAAGATCACCCAATCATATGTGCTTGCTGGGGAAAGGTCTTGACAATGAGCCTCAGAATAAGTTGGGATTGTAGTTAGAATGTTTGAATGGACCTAGAGATGGTCATGCTATTTTTTTTCTGTTGAACATTTTGGAGAAGAGTCTGAACACATGGACAAAGGAAAGCAATGCTTTGCTGCACTGGATGTTTCAGGTTTCCATAGCTAGCTTGCACTAGCTAGTGTTGATCTTAAGGGGTAGAAAGAGGTTAGATCCTGGGATGAGATTGTGGAATCCCTCGATGAAGCAACTGCTCAAGAAAGAGCTGATCAATAGGTTCTCTAAGAAAAAATGATTGCTTTAAGAGCCCGCAAAGGCAAGCGGAAAATGGAGGCTGAGGCGCCTTTGCACTCAAAGCCTAGAGCTGTCATTCAAACCATGGAATTGGCTGATGTTACACTGAAGAAGGGGCTATCCAATGATTCTGGTCCTACTATATTGGCTCCGAGGCTAGAGTTGAATGGTCCAAAATACATGAGCAATAAGAAACTGGCAGATAGAGCTTCCCACCGGGTTAATGTTGTGGAAATGACTGATTTGAACTCTCTTAGTGGTGTTGTTGGGCTACACATGACTATTGGCATTGAAAAGGCCACAATTGATGCAAGCAAGGATGAAGGGTAAAGTGCTGGACAAGGCTCTAGGCAGGGCATTCATCACGAGACTCCGACTAAAGGTAAAAAAAATATTGGTGGATGAAGTGGGCTTCTAATTGGCCATCCCTCTGAAATCCAAAGCATATGAGCCTCGATCTCAATTTGTGCATGTTCCATCTACTCTGATCCAAATACAAGTTGACCCGCTAGGTGACAAGTCTATACAGGTTCTCCCCCTACAGGTGGAGCATCCAACTAACATCCCCTCACATAGGACTATTGATGGCTTTGAGAATGTGGATTGGTATTTTCCATCCCATTTTACTGATCTAATGAATAATGATTATGTCTCTTTTGGCTAGGCCTCTGATGAGAAATTAGATACTGAATAGGTCAAACACTTTAGTGTCATATATCCAGAAGATCAGGTTGGTGAAAGGCCCACTGAAGGCCTTAGTAAAGAAGGGACAAATTGACATTTCTCACAACTTGAAGCAACATTCTCTTTAATGGAGCCGGATGTATTTGGTTTTAGTGACTATTTAAAAGTTCAGAAATTGTTATCAATTAACATTGAAGATGGATTTTGATCCAACTCAAAGATGGACTTTCAGAATCTATCTTGGAAATTTTGGATTTGCACCATCCCAGACATCTCATCTGAATCTTCATCAGATGAAGAATATGAGCCCCCAAAATGGGCCAAGACATGGTGGAGTGGTCGACAACCAAATGGAAGAGTAATATATCCTAGGAATGGGGGATCTAGAGTGACTTGCAGGAATTGATTTCTTGTGTTTGGTCTCCTTTTTTGATGTGAGCATTTTTTGCCTTGTTTAAACCATTCCCTTTCTTGTATGTTTTTCTTTTATTTATAAATTTGGGGTCATGGGTTTGGTTTCTAAATCCACGAATGAGCTGTCTTGGTAAAAATGAGTAGACATTAAAAATATTGAAAAAAATGGATAAATCTGATTAATTATACAAATTATTAAAGAAATAAGATATTGATATGTATTGAAATGAAGATGAATACATATTAAAAATATTAAAACACAATAAATAAATATGTATAAATAAATATCAGAAAATGATTAAATTCCAAAAAAATAAAAATGAAGAAATTAAAAAAAAACTTAAAAGTAATAAATATTAAAAATTCAATAAATTACAGAAATATTATGTGTGCTTGTTGTATATAAAAATAAATTAATTCCATATATGTATGTGTGAAATCAATGTAACACATGATTGATATATGTTAAATTGAAACATTAAATGAAATTCAATTAAATGTCCATTACTTGATATAATTAGTCACTATTTTTAATTAATATTAATTTTTAATTATAAACCATTTTCACTAAATATATGACTTATTTAATGTAAGCATATTTTGTATTATATAAATCATATTTTAGAAAAAATTATATATATTGATATATATATATATAGAAATATATATGAATATATTTCTATATTAAAAATATTAAAAATATTAATGAATAATTATGTATAAAAACTATTAAAAATGAATAAGACATTAATATGTTTTTAATTATTACATTTTATTTATTTTTTATATTTATATTTAATATATATTATTTATTACTATCCATATTTAATATATATATATATATATATATATTAAATTTATTTATTTTTATTAATAATTGGTTCATTAATAATTTTTTTAATTTATTCATTTTTAATAATTTTGTTTAATTATTACAATTTATTCATTTTATATATCTACATTTAATATATACTATTTATTAATATTTATAATATTTATATATGTATATTAAATTTATTTATTTTTATTAATAATTATTTAATTAATAAAATTTTTAATAATTTTTTAAATTTAATATTTTTTATTTGTTTAATTATTTCAATTTATTAAATTGTATATATCTATATTTAATATATAATATTTATTAGTATTTATAATTTATATGTATATATATATATATTAAATTTATTAATAATTATTTAATTAATAAAATTTTTAATATGTTTTTAATTTATTCAGTCTTAGTTTTTGTTTATTTATTTTTTACTTTTTTAATTATTTCAATTTTTTTAATTTTTAAAATTTTTAAAACTTTTAATACTCGTATTTTTTTATTGGAGTATATGAAAAATTGGGGGTTGTGTATAGGCCCGCATGGGAAGGTAAGGAGGGTCAGGTCATGTATAGGCTTGCATGAGAAGGTGGGTCTGATCGTGTATAGGTCTGGATGGGGGAAGGTGGGTCATGCCGTGTTGGACTCGACCCGTGTGGCTTATGTGTGTAGATGTGTATGCAGGTGCCAATCCCTCACTACTGTGACACGTTGTGTTTGTGGGGCCCCCAGGATTATAAAGCGCAACACTAACAAACAAGAAGTTCAATGTACGATAACTGCATGGGACAACCCTTTATCAACACTAAATAATAGTGCCTATAAAGTGTGTTCTTTATCAACAGTTTTATTTAACGATGATAAATGCCACCCTTTATCATCGTTTTTTTTGTAGCACCGGTAAAAAGTACCTTTATCGGCACTTTTATCTCACGTTGATAAATGCTACTATAAAGACCCCGACCTTAGTAGCCCAGAGATGATGCCTTACATTAATACATTGGCATAAATAAAAGACTCGAATCCTCACATACCGACCAGTTTAATAGTTTTGGAGGGCATATTACATACACGGACTTTACATTTAAACATTAAAGGAAATAAAACATAACGATTCCAATGGAAACACCATAAAATCATAAATTATCCCTACAAGTCATTCATAATATACATCTTCAAATCCTAGAAAAAAATAAAACATAAGGGGTGATCTCAGGTGCTAAGTAAGGGTAAGTAATACAACATAAGTTATCATAAATAGACATAAATAATAAGGCATGATGAATGACTAAAAACACATTCCATTAAAACATAATCTTGAGCATAATATGGAAGGAATAATAGTTTCTTAAATAATTCTATATAAATAATCATATGAGAATGAAAGTTAACATCCATAATTTTAACTGAATTTTGAATCTTATATACTCTATATAATTTTAACATCCATATTATGTGTTTCTTAGACATAATATAAGAACCAATTCATTTTTTCAGATAAAAGAATTATTTTTCAAAAAATGCAATTTTACCGCATTTTAATAGAAAACCCTTTTTAAAACCAATATTTGACACTTATATATATTCAATTTAATGAAATTAAATTCTTCTTTAGAATCAGGACATAAAAATTTAGTTTGGATAAATTTTTGGTACTTTTCTGATAACTTTCATATTTTGATGAATTGTGAAAAATGCTATGTTTTAATTGAAAACAACTTTTTTAATCAAAATAATTTATAGTGTTAAATTGTGCATTTGAATTGTTTTTAAGTATAATTAGATTATATTTTTAGCATTTAATACAATATAGGTCATTATAAGTAATTTCACATTTACATTTGACATAAACACATGTCAATCTTTTGATAGTTTTTACTTTTTAAAAACCCGTTTTTTTTTGGCTTTGATAACGAGAATTAGTTTTAAATTAATTAATTAAACTTATATGTTTTGAATTTGATAAAATAGAATTCATTTTTGAATTATGAATATCAAAATTAGCTTAGGGTTAATTTTTGGTATTTTTCTGAAAACATTCAATTTTTGATGAATAGTGAAAAACACTGCGTTATTATTTAAAACCGACTTTTTATTTAAATATTTATTTATTTATTTTTAAATTTATTTTAAGTAAAAATAGATATATAATACCTATATAAGTTCAATATAATTCATTTTAGTCATTTTATAATAAAATTAGATGTATAAATTTTTATTGAACTTTTTATCGTCTTTTACTCACCTTCTAGAAGCATCTGCAAATTTGCCTAAAACTTAATTTTACCGCTCATGTGAGTTGAATTTCAAAAATATGAGAGACACGGTTAATATTAGTAAGTAAAATGTGGTTTAATAAGATGAAAATATTTTTTGATGAATAGTAACTTTTGACTTTTATTTACCACAGTTAAAAGTAAATAGAGTAATTAAGGGTAAAAATGATATCATAATTACCCTAACACACGTCCTAATTATATTGGATAAGTATAACTCAACCCAAAACAACCTTAGGAATAAAGTATCACTCTCTTTGGTTCACTTGGATTAGATTAGGACATTTATTATTATTTTATTTAAAGAAGAGTTAAAAGAGTTAAATTCAAAGTTTAATAACTAAACCATTTTTAATATGGGGTTATACATAAGATAAATTCAAATATAAATATTCATTATAAATCTAAAAATATTTCCTACATAATGGTATTTTATTTATAATTTTTAGACATTAAATAATTTAATTTATTTATGACACAATGATGATGCAATAATTACCTTATTAATGAAAGATTAAAATAATTGATATTATAAATATCCAAATAAATGTAATTTGAGACTTTTGATGAATTACACTAATTTTATAGGTTAATATGACATTTTAGGGTTGGTTAAATAAATTTTATTCTAAGTTATAAAGTTTTTATGGCTGTCAAAAAAATCAAATACTAAATAGTGTCAAAATTGACATAATTGAGTTTTTAAAACAAATATTATATTATTAATTGATATAATATTCCTAAAAATCTAAGGTTTGGAAAAAGGACTTATATAAGGTTATATATATTAATAATGAACCACATGGGGTTTTCTTGGCTTGTTATAGTAATTTTATTAACCATATAATATAAAAATACAAAGAGACATGGTAAATGTCAAACTATTTAACTAAGAGTTAAATATAAAAGATAAGGTTAATATAATGACCTAAACCTATCTAAAACTTATTGTTTGAGAGGTTTTCGACCCATCCCAACCTTATCCTTTAAATAATTCATTTTTAAGCCATTAGAAACCAAAAATGATTTTATTATAAAATAATATTTCAAGCTTTTCCTAAAGTGACCCTTACCTCTCTTATAAAAGGTCACTTCCCCTTCTCTTAATTTCACACCTCCAAATCCATTTGGATCGGCCAAAACCTGATCAAATATCCTCCCAACTTTCTTCCCTTCATCCTAGAGGCTCTTCCCTTCATCCTAGAGGCCTTCCTTTGGTCAGAAATCCAACCTAAGGATCCTTTTTGATCAAATTGAAAGGAAGAACCCGAAGAAGAGGTAAATATTTCATCACCTCTTTCAAGTTCTTTTCTTCTTCCACTTCCTCTTTATTTGTTATTTCCATTATAAAATAATAAATCCAGTATCTTCTATATACCGTGGTGTTATTATAAAAATGTTACAACCATATTCATTATTCTATCCATCATATGAATGAAAAAGTCACCATACGTGCGTACGTACGGCTTACCGTCCCCACGTCGTGGTGTAGTTTGTTATTAAAAAACTTCATTATTTGGATGAGTATAATAATGAGTATAACTAATGTAAATAATAAATATAAAACATTAATGATTCTGTATATATGATATACCATCCAATTATATACGATTTCACCATCAATATAATGATATTGTCACTCGTGCGTACGTACGGATTACCGTCTCCACGAACACGTTGAGATTCATTCCCCATCATAATCATTCAAGAATAATTTTCATTTTATGATTAAAAATAATATTTATGAACATAATATAATTCTGTATATGAATCAAATAAATCCTATCCATAACAAACATGGCTTACGTAACCAAGCATACAAAGGAAAACAAACCAGTTAACACCCAAAATGATGATACTACTAAAATATTATTAACAAAGTAATATTAAAGGATCATATATGATATCATATTTATGTATATAGTTTTTGTATACTTTAAAAACAATGTTTTCACTATTATATAGGAGGTTAACATACCACCAACTAAGGAAAAGTACAAGGTAAGAGTTAATTTCTCAATCTCATTATTATTCGAGATTGTTTATGGGTAAGTTTTTACTGGGACATATTTATTATCCATGTCCATGTTTCATAAAAGAGTTTTCAAAGGGATTCTTTTTAAGGGACTATTTTTTTAAAACATCATTTTAAATGTTTTAAATATTCATTCTTCTAAATCATTCTCATTAATATCAATGTTTTCAAAATGGTTTTTAAGGATTTATTTATATGAAAATGAATGTTTTTAAAATTTTAATTCCATTCAAAAGTTTCAAAGTGGTATGGGACACTTTGATTCGAAAATGTATTTAAATGTCTTCCTTTCTAAATTGTGTGACTTTTAAATGTTTTCATGAAAAAGGGATATTTCTCTCAAAGAGTTTTTCAAATCATTTTCATCTATGTCAACATCCTTTGATGGATTTTAAACTTGTTTGAATTTGATTTATTATGATACAAATCTTCCATATTGTATTGAAGGTTTTGTGATATGTTTGACTATGAATGTGTTATTTTTATACCATTCATTGTTTATGGTTAAAGTATTGACATTTTGTATGCTAGTTCTAATACGAATGTTTATATTATGTTTCAACCTTTTCATATGAGGAATTTATTGGACATAGTAAGTGATGGGTGGAGCCCGCTATAGATCCTCGATGCATTGGTAGGTCTCATGAGACAATTAGACGTGGAATTGGCCAAGGCCTTTCCCAATTTGATATATGGTTTTGGCCAAGGCCTTAATCATTTTTAGACGTCATGGCTGAGGCCTTGAAAAAATGACTCAGAATGTCTGGAATTATACATTCCCTCATTATGAAAATAATATTGATGGTTCATGTGGTTATTAGACTAGTAGAGTACCCATGACTATGTTTTATTATGGCCTTATTTACTAAGCTTATATTTCTACCATAATTTGTTCATGTTTATTGTTTGTAAAGGCATGTGTTTTCAATTAATCACCATACCTATTGTTTATATTATCTTCTGCTAAATTGTTTACCTTTATTGAGCATCTGAGCTCACCCCTTTCTTATGTTTTATTTTCCTAGGATTTCCAAGAAGTGTATTATGATTGATATGTAGGGTTAAGCTAAAAGGGAATAATGGTGTTCTCAAAGAACTATCTATGCTATATTTTATGTTTGAAATTGTAATGTAAAGTTGATGTATGTAATTTATTTCCAAGACTGCTAAACTGATTGATCTTTTAAGACTTGATTCCTTGTAATCATGCCAATGCGTTAAAATAATGCACCGACTCTAGGCTTATGGCGTTGGGGTGTTACAGTTGGTATCAGAGAAAGCTTAGAAAAATCCCTAGAAATAGATTTAGATAAACTCTGATTAGAGAACATTACCCTAAGATAGACTTTGAGGATTAGTATAGAAGAACTTCCTAGAATTTTGGTAATATAGAGATTTTGTGTATTTTTCAAGCAATACATCCATGTCTAGATACGAGCAGGTAGAGGCGGCTCTGGAACAGATGTATCTAGAAGTGAAAACTCTGACAAGGAGTTTCGAGCTTGACCTGGGGTATCTGGGTACATGACAATGGGCCTTGCTGCACTCTTGGTTACGACACTCCCGAGGGATATGATTAAGATAATTCACATTTTTATTTCAAACCATTATGAAGGATTTAGGACTAAATAATTCCTCAAAGAAAACATTTTATGATTATAGATTATATGCATAATATTTTCAATTTACGTTAGGTATTTTACAAGTTTGGAATTATGCATTACAATTCATAAACTAACCTAGTGTATGTCATTGTTTAAAAATGGCGCCCATTAGATGGAATGAGAATTCCAGCAATATGCATGATCCAAAGAGTAAGAAGGATCATATATTTTATGGTATTAAGCCAACATTTAGGAAGGAAATAGTATCCCATGTATTATCATCATATGAATAAATAGTATCATGTGTTAATAAGATAAGTAAAGAATTCTCTGAGTCATATGGCTTTAAAGGGAAGCTAGAGAAGAAAAGGATGGAAGAGAGAAACATGGATAAAGGGAAGAGGGGAAAGAAGGATTTTCCCATATGTGATAACTGCGGAAAGAATCACCTTGGTAAAAATTCTTGAAGGGAATGAGAGTTTGTTATAAGTGCGGAGAAAAAGGACGCCAAGTACGTGATTTCAAGGGTAAGAAAGAGATTTTAAATGTACAATGCTTCATCTGCAAAGATTTAGGACACTACGTGAATCAATGTCCAAATCACTAGAGTATGCCCCAAATGATGCTATTAGATAATAATCAAGTTATGATACTACCATAGATGAATAGGAATGACTAGTGTTAATATGTTTTTATTAAATAATTATTTCATTTGAGTGTTATATCAACGATTTATTGGTTATATGAATTATGGAAATAAATAAGGATTGTACTGCAGTGCTATTTCATTAAGGATTTGAGATTGTATGAAACCAAGAAAAGTGAATCAATAACAAATTAATTTTTTTGAAAAATATATGGTTGAGAGAAAGATAAACCATAATATGGTTCTGATACTTAGTTAGTGATTTTGGAATAATATATGATTTATTTGGATAAATTATATTGGATATTCTTGATTACCTTGAAACTGATTAATGATTTGTATATTCCATCATTGTTGGAGTTTACAACATTTTTGGATAGAAGGAGTATATCCAGTATTCTATAAAGAATAAGAGAGCATGAATGTAATCAATAAGGTTTTATGGTAATTTAGGGTGTTACAATGTTTCAAAATAATACATGATGAAGGTATTCACATGTTATTACATGGAAAAAGGGATCTTTATTGTGTTTACCTTCCATATAAATTTTGGACTGTGAGTTTGGACAGAAGTATTTTGGACAAGTCTAAAGGTTGGAATCGATTAAGTTTGACTTTGAATACTATTGTTAAGGTTAAATCATTTCTTAAGATTATTTTTGGATTTTAATAAAAAGGACAACCCGGAGGTCAGATGACAACCCGTCGCATTCGGTAAGGCTGCGAGACTTGAACCCGCAACCGAAGGGCGACAAGGGCGCATCACCTACCACTAGCCTACGTGATGTCCTAGTTTGTATAATTTAGTTTTTTAAACATCCTGACAAATGAATTATAAATTCATTATTTTTTTGGATCCCTATACGATTAGGATAAATAGAATATTTTTGAATTCTATTATCTTTTGGAGTGAAAGATGAGTTTGTGGTAGGAATTAGTTGAAGGATGAAACTCTACTTGTTAAGTATATATTTTTTCTCTTATTCTATGAATAAATTAATTCTTAAACTTTAGGGAAGAGATCTTAAAACAAAAAATGTGTTATCTTAATACCTTATGTTTTGTTGAACTGATATTATTTTAAATCATCATAGATCGATGGCTTTGAGGCCCTCAATTGTACACTTATTTGTAATTGATGACCTCAATCACTCCCTATAAAATATTTATTTTTTTCCTCCAATTATGTGTCTCTAATTTCAACCAATTCTCTCATAATTGAGATCATAATTTGGTGGTGACTTTTTCATTTCCCTTTCCCTCTTATTAAGGCTAAATTTTATTTACCCAATTTCCGATGTGGGTTTTCCACAAAGGTATTTTTCTATTTTTAAACTTTTATTTTTGAAGAAAAATTTCAAATTGTGAGGACACAATTTATTGAAGGAGGGGAGAATGTAACAACCCAAGATTTCATAGTACGTTATCTCATTAAAGTAATTCAATAGTTTTCACAACACCGAGTTCGAGCGCACCACAACTTACCAAATTAATAGTTCAAAAAACAGTTATGAATAGTATTAACTGCATTTTGAATCTTATATACTCTATATAATTTTAACATCCATATTATGTGTTTCTTATACATAATATAAGAACCAATTCATTTTTTAGATAAAAGAAGTATTTTTCAAAAAATGCAATTTTACCGCCTTTTAATGGAGAACCCTTTAAAAAAAAAATATTTGACACTTTTATATATTCAATTTAATGAAATTAAATTATTATTTATAAATGGGATATAAAAATTTAGTTTAGATAAATTTTTGGTACTTTTCTGAAAACTTTCATATTTTGACGAATAGTGAAAAATACTATGTTTTAATTGAAAACAACTTTTTTAATCAAAATAATTTATAGTTTTAAATGATGAAATTTAATTGTTTTGAAGTATAATTAGATTATATTTCTATCATTTAATAAAATTTAGGTCATTATAAGTAATTTCTCATTTAAATTTTACATAAACACATGTGAATCTTTTAATAGTTTTTACTTTTTAAAAACCCGTTTTTTGGCTTTCACAACGGGAATTAATTTTAAATTAATTAATGAAACTTATATATTTTTAATTTGGTAAAATATAATTAATTTTTGAATTGGGAATATTAAAATTATCTTAGGGTTATTTTTTGGTATTTTTCTGAAAACATTCAATTTTTGATGAATAGTGAAAACACTATGTTATTATTTAAAACCAACTTTTTATTTAAATACTTATTTATTTTATTTAAATTTATTTTAAGTCAAAATAGATATATAATACCTATATAAGTTCAATTTAATTCATTTGAGTCATTTTATAATAAAATTAGATGTATAAATTTTTATTGAACTTTTTGCCATCTTTTACCCACCTTCTAAGAGCATTTGCAAATTTGCATAAAACTTAATTTTACCACTTCTGTGATTTGAATTTCAAAAATCCAAGAAACACAGTTAATATTAGTAAGTAAAATGTGGTTCAATAAGATGAAAATAATTTTTGTTGAATAGTAACTTTTGACTTTTATTTACCACAGTTAAAAGTAAATAGGGCAATTAAGGGTAAAAATGATATCATAATTACCCTAACACATGTCATAATTCGACCAAAAAAACATTAGAAATAAAATATGATCCTCTTTGGTCTACTTGGATTAGATTAGGACATTTATTATTATTTTATTTAAAGAAGAGTTAAAAAAGCTAAATTCAAAGTTTAATAACTAAAACATTTTTAATATAGAGTTATATATAAGATAAATTCGACTATAAATATTAATTATAAAGATAAAAATATTTCCTACATAATGGTATTTTATTTATAATTTTTAGACATTAAATAATTTAATTTATTTATAACACAATGATGATACAGTAATTCCCTTACTAATGAAAGATTAAAATAATTGATATTATAAATATCCAAATAAATGTAATTTTAGATTTTTTATGAATTAAACTAATTTTATAGGTTAATATGACATGTTAGGGTTGGTTAAATAAATTTTATTTGAAGTGATAAAGTTTTTATTGCTGTCAAAAAAATCAAATACTAAATAGTGTCAAAATTGACATAATTGAGTTTTTAAAACAAATATTATATTATTAATTGATATAATATTTCTAAAAATATAAAGTTCGGTAAAAGGACTTATATATGGTTAAATATATTAATAATGAACCACATGGGGTTCTCTTGGGTTGTTATAGTAAGTTTATTAACCATATAATATAAAAATATAAAGAGACATGGTAAATGTCAAACTATTTAACTAAGAGTTAAATCTAAAAGATAAGGATAATATGATGACCTAAACCTATCTAAAACCTATTGGTTGAGAGGTTTTAGACAAATAACCATATTAAAATTTAAATAATTCATTTTTGAGCCATTATAAATGGAAAATGATTTTATTATAAAATAATATTTCAAGCTTTTCCTAAAGTGACTCTCACCTCTCTTATAAAAGGGAACTTCCCTTTCTCTTAATTTCACACCTCCAAAGCCATTTGGATCAGCCAAAACCTACCCAGATATCCTAAAAACTTTCCTCCCTTCATTATAGAGGCCTTACTTTAGTCAGAAATCCAACCTAAGGAGCCCTTTTGATCAAATCAAAAGAAAGAACCCGAAGAAGAGGTAAATATTTCATCACCTCTTTCAAGTTATTTTCTTCTTCCACTTCCTCTTTATTTGTTATTTAAATTCTAAAATAATAAATCAAGTATCTTCTATATACTGTGATGTTATTATAAAAATGGTACAACCATATTCATTATTCTATCCATCATATGAATGAAAAAGTCACCATACGTGCATACGTACGGCTTACCGTCTCCACATCGTGATGTAGTTTGTTATTCAAACACTTTATTATTAGGATGGGTATAATAATGAGTATAACTGATGTAAATAATAAATATAACATGTTAATTATTCTTTATATATGATATAACATCCAATTACATACAATTTCACCATCAATATAATGATATTGTCGCTCGTGCGTACGTAGGGATTACTATCTCCACGAACGCGATGAGATTCATTCCCCATCGTAATAATTCAAGAATAATTTTCATTTTATGATTAAAAATAATGTTTATGAACATAATATCATTCTATATATGAATCAAATACATCCTATCCATGACAAACATGTCTTACGTAACCAAGCATATAATGGAAAACAAATTAGTTAATACCCCAAATGACGATACTACTGAAATATTATGAACAAAGAAATATTAGAGGTTCATATATGATATCATATTTATGTATATAGTTATTGTATAATTTAATAACAAATTTTTAACTATTATACAGGAGGTTAACATACCATCAACTAAGAAAAAGTACAAGGTAAGGGTTAAATCCCCAATCTCATTATTATTCGAGATTGTTTATGGGTATGTTTTTACTGGGACATATTTATTATCCAAGTCCATGTTTCATAAAATAGTTTTCAAAGGGATTATTTTTAAGGGACTATTTTATTAAAAAATCATTTTAAATGTTTTAAATATTCATTCTTCTAAATCATTCTCATTAATGTCCATGTTTTCAAAATGGTTTTTTAAGGATTTATTTATATGGACATGATTGTTTTTAAAATGTTAATTCCATTCAAAAGTTTCAAAGTGGATGAGATATTTTGATTCAGAAATGTCTTTAAATGTATTACTTTCTAAATTATGTGTCTTTTAAATGTTTTCATGAAAAAGGGATATTTTTATCAAAGAGTTTTACAAATCATTTTCATCTATGTAAACATCCTTTGATGGATTTTAAACTTGTTTGAAGTTGATTTATTATGATACAAATATTCCATATGGTATTGAAGGTTTTGTGATATGTTTGACTATATATGTGTTATTTTTATACCATTCATAGTTTATGGTTAAATTATTGACATTTCGTATGCTAGTTCTAATACGAATGTTTATGTTATATTCCATCCTTTTCATATGAGGAATGTATTGGACATAGTAAGTGATGGGTGGAGCCCATTATAGCTCCTCGATGCATCGGTAGGTCTCATGAGACAATTATATGTGGAATTGGCCGAGGCCTTTCCCAATTTGATATATGGTTTTGGACGAGGCCTTAATCATTTTTAGACGTCTTGGCCGAGGCCTTGACAAAATGATTCAAAATTTCTGACATTATATATTCCCTCATTATGAAAATAATATTGATGGTTCATGTGATTATTAGACTAGTAGAATACCCATGACTATGTTTTATTATGGCATTATCTTCCGCTAAATTGTTTACCCTTACTGAGCATCTGAGCTCACCCATTTATTAGGTTTTATTTTCCCATGATTTCCAAGAAGTGTATTATGATTGATATGCAGGGTTAAGCTAAAAGGGAATAATGGCATTCTCAAAGAACTATCTATGCTATATTTTATGTTTCAAATTGTAATGTGAAGTTGATGTATGTAATTTATTTCTAATACTACTAAACTAATCAGTCTTTCGAGAATTGATTCCTTATAATCATGCCAATGTATTAAAATAATACACCGACTCTGGGCTTCTGGGGTCAGGGCATTACCGCCTCATCCAATAAGTCTACATAAATGGTTAAGGCCTTAGTTAAAACTCATTCTAGTTTGTCTCATGAGACCTACCGATGCATCAGGGGGTTATAGCGGACACTACCTGTCACTTACTAAGTAAAATTCATTCATCATATATAGAATAAAAATATATATTTAATTCAAAGTTTCCTATACTAATTTGAAATATTTGAATCATAATTATAGATGAAATTACTCTAATAAAATCATTGAGAAATTCTAGAGAGAAATACTCTTTTTCTTTAAAAAGTAGAGTTCTTTTGGAAAATTATTTGTATTCATCATAATAATAAGATTATAAACATGTATATTATAGAAGGGAATGAAATTATAATTTAGTAATATTAAAAGAATACTCATAAAAAAATTTGGCAACTGAAGTAAAAACTTGTAAAATAATTTTTAAGAAACTTTTGAAATGAGCCACATCAGTGCGGTTTAAGGGAAAATATAACAGTCTTTAAAGCAAAAAAATGCATAATTGTTTTCATAAAAACAGGAATGAACATTGATAGTTTTTCATGACAAAAATAGTGATTTAAAAAAATAACGGTGTCTTCAAATAGATTATGGACAATAATTGAAAATGGGTAAGAAATTTGGAATTTCCCTTTAATTGGGTTTCTTATCAGGAGGAATTGAAAAGGGAACCCTATAAAAAACCTATTTTCCCATCAAAGAAAGATGAAATGATTTGGATAAATGTGTTTGGAATATATACACATGATTTATAATAAGTATATAAAAATAAAGAAGAATTAAATTGGGGTAAAGAGTGAGAAGGCGTAACCCGAATGAAAAATGGAGGTTTGAGGAGAATCCCTTACCACATTGCAAATAGTCAAACTGTATGCCCCATAAAATTAATAATTATAAAATGAAAATTTTAATACCATGAAGATAAATATATTTATGATATTATATATCAATGTATAGTATACATACACCACACACAAGAAATAGTGGTGAATAAGGCATATCTCACCTAAATAAAGGCGAGATGAGAAAACCCTTAACCCATGTCTTAAAGTGTTCTACATTTGTACTTAATGTCCTAGATAATTAAATTAGATTAATTAATAATTTAATTCAGAACCTATTAAACATGTATTTTATTTATTATAATTTTATTAAGTTCATTTATGGTATTTTTAATGAGTTATAAGATATAATTTTATCATTCAGAAGCATTCATTTCCTCAGTTTTCATGATCAGTTTACTTATATATGAGTATGGAAGTTCATGTAAAATGAGAATATATATATAGAATTGAAGTTATATGTTATTAATGAAAATCAATAAGAATAAATGATTATATAATTCATTTTTTCATTTGGGGGTGAGGATGAATCATAAGATAAGACGTTAGTGATAACCATTTAGACCATTTTGGCATTTTTTCGATCATCACAAACTATTTTTGTTTCATTAATTAGTATTATGTATATATACTAGTTAAAAAACATTAGATAAGATGTAATACATTATAATATTTTTAACTATAAAAATGGTTTTATGAACAACCTTGAAGGAATAATTGAAAAATGAAAACATGTCATCCATGAAGGCGGTAAATCGGCACCTCACAGACGATATTTTCATCTTTAAAATAAAAGGAAAAGGAGAAGAGACTTGATGGTGGATTTTACATTTACATAATAATATTATAGAATATAAAATATATTGGAGTCATAATTTCACTTTGGACAGGGGAGGCTAGGGAAGGATAAGAAAATAAAAGAAATTGAAAAAAAAGAAAATAAAGAAGATTTTACCTCTTGAAGTCTCCTCCTTGAGAACCTCCTTAAAGGGATTGTTTTTGGTATTTTGTTGAGAAAAAAGGCTCCTGAACATTGGGTAGGAGTTTTGGAATATTATTGGGTAGAAATTGTATAAGTCTTAAATCTTAGAAGATGCGAAGATAAGAGGTGGTGAGGGGTGGTATTTATAGTGGAGGAGAGGGGTGTTTTTTTGAATATTTTTTTCATTTCCTTATTTTTTTGGCTCAAGATTTTGAATAGTTTGAGAATTATAACTAAATATATTAAAATAATGATTTATAGTTATATATGTTGGTGTTACATCATCCATAAATCACATATGACTCCATAATTCATTTATTTTGTTAAATATCGTAAATTACCGTATTTCACTATTCACAAAAATTCAACTATTTTAGAAAAATCCAAAAAATTCACCCTAATTTTTTTATATGTGTATAATTTAAAAATGAACTCCATTTTATGAAAATAAGTTTCTAAATATGAGAAATTTAACTTTTAAATAAAATTATTATTTACTTGAAAAATACTAATTTTAAAAGTATAACCGACATTATAACACTTTGAAAAATTAATTAAGGTCTCATAAAATTATCTTATAATCATAAGAAAACAAGATATAAATTTTTAAATACATTTTATTAATATAAATTTTCTTTTAAATCATTATATTAATTATAAAATTGAAAATAAACATTTATGTTTTATAAAATATCAATACTTAATTAATAATTTCTAAAACATTTATTTACATATACTATAATATAATTACATCATATTACCATTTATAATATACCTAAATTTATATATACTTTTATAAGTGATTTTATTTTTCTAATGGACACATTACTATTTCTAACGGTCACATTATTATTCCAACAGTAACATTACTATTCATCAAAAAATGAAACTTATCAGAAAAATACTAAAAATTTAACCAAAGTAAATTATGATATTATTCTTAAAAAATAATTTTTATTTTGGTAAATATAATTTATATATTGTAAAAATTTATATTTAAAATAAGTTCTCCATTAAAAGGCGGTAAAACTGATTTTAGAAAAATATATCCTTTTTATGTGTAAAATTAAATTTATTCTTATCTTATGCCTCTAAAAATGTTTTTGATGAATGTAAAAATATTTTATTGAATATATAATATATAAATTTCATTAATAATATTCATTCATGAAAATTAAATAGATAGTTCAGGACGTTCATTTTTGAATAATGATATTTAATTTTATATCATTGTTCGTTCAAGCTTGTTGTTGTGTGAAACCTATGTTGTTGAAGAAATTAAATTTAAAAAGATACATACCATAAAATTTTGGGGTGTTACAATATCCCCTCCTATAAAAAATTGTTTCCACACAATTTGAAATCGTACTTCGAAAATTGAAGGTTGATACTTCAAAATTCCTTTGTGGGAAACACACATTGGTAATAGGGTTAAAATATCCTCTTAATAAGAGGGAAAGAGAAATGTGAAGGTCACCACAAAACTAAAAAATTCAAATAGGATATCATTAGTGTGAAATGAAAATATGGACATGGAAAAACAATCATAACCATAAAGTTCTGATGGAGAGTGATGGAAAACATGGTCATTTTAAAGTTAACCATCACAAAGTTGAAAATTTGTGATTGGTTAAAAGAATATCGATTTCACAGAAATAAAATTAAACGGATAAAATTTTTGTTCCAAAATATTTTTCCCTGAGTTGAGGAAACATTTTAGTTTTCAGATAAAATTTATTGATTACTTTCCATGTCATAAGAATAATCTCATCGTTTGGTTGTGCTTCGATCTATTTTCACTTCATCCCTTACACTTGAAAATGAATGTTCAAGATGATTTTTTTTCACACCTAAAGAATTAAAATCAACTTCTACAAATTAAAAAATCCAAAAGAGTATAATTATCTATTCTTTTTTTATTTGTACATTAACTGAAACCAA
Organism: Viscum album; assembly: GCA_963277665.1. Classification (NCBI taxonomy): domain Eukaryota; kingdom Viridiplantae; phylum Streptophyta; class Magnoliopsida; order Santalales; family Viscaceae; genus Viscum; species Viscum album. Next base: position 396,438,653 of record OY728126.1, read on the forward strand.
AATTTTTAGGATAAGATAATATAATTACCCAAAAAGAATAAACCTTTATATGATGAAAACAACTTTAGTCTCCAAAATTAAATAGTAATACCCAAAGTTCAACATAGTTCATTCAGAAAATAACCATAATTCCTAAAAATATTCTAGACTATGATTAAATCCCAAAAATAAGAAGGATTTTATCACATAGTATTCAGAATAACATCTATCATTATTAATTTATCATACCAAAAATCTAATTTCCTCAATCAATTAATCTCTAATATATGCTAATAATTTCCATAAATAACCTGAATCAGCATATGTCCATAATAAAATAGAATTTGAATCTAAGAGAAAATTCAACCTTTATTCCTCATAATATTATGTTTACTATAATCTTATAGGATTTCTAAAATAGAGAACATCTTCCGAAATAACATTAATCACGTAATCAACAAATCATTTTCTAATCCCATGGTTATCTTTTTCATATAAAAAACATCCCTAAAATCAAAATAACATTTACCCATTAGATAGTTTAGCTAAAAAATCATGCCAACCAGGACTTCGCATAGGCTAGTGGTAGGCGTTTCACACTTGTTGTCCTTCAGTTGTGGGTTCAAACCCTATGGCCTTTTCGAACGTGATGGGTTGTCACCCAGAATATGGGTTTTCCTTTTCTAAAACCTTATTAATATAACTTCTAAAATAATTATGATGGAAATTCTAGAAATAAGTTCAATAACTAAATATACTTTGAACTAAGGTTTTCAATACAACCCCAATCCATAGATACCTTATCCATTTATTTTCACACAGGTTCTTCCTTGGTCTAGAGTTTATCCTTAAGAAGAGGACATTGACTCAGGTAATTCCTAGGTTCCCCATATTTAAGGAAATTAACTAAAAATGGATTATTAGGATGTTTTTTATTTCCTTCCATCGCACTCTTTATTTTACTCGGTAGTTATTTTCTTTATGTCCTTTCCTACACATAAATCATTTCTCTATTCTATTGAGACACTTTCTTAGGTGTCTCCTTCTATATATCTTGGATGATGGAAATCAAGCCCTATTTCTTCCATGATCTCCACCACTAAAGTTCTTATAAAACTCTATTATTCTCTTCTTTGGTGGGTTTGGGAGTTAGTTAAGGTATATGTTGTTAATCATATTTTGGGAAAATTGATTAGGCATGATCATGATATATTTCACTCCTATAAATATACCATTTGGTTACTCATTTCCACTACCTTTCCATCATGTTCAATATTAACATGAATCCCTCAAGTTTCTTCCATTGACTAAAACCAGAAAGCATAGTGTGAGTAACAATAGTCACAGTGAGAAAAATGTATAATCATTTATAAAATATCATGAAACCTTATTTTCAATATAAAACACTTGAGGTTTAACTTAGGTTATATATATTCAAATCCTTTATAATGGTTTGTAATGAAAATGTGAATTTTCCAAATCATATCCCCTAGGAGTGTCCAACCAAGTGCGTAGTAAGAACCATTTTCATGTACCAAGTTACCTCAATTCAGGCCCAAGAAACCTTTTTAGAGTTGTTACCCCTAGTTAAATCTATGACAAAATCACGTCCACTTGTAGTATCTAGACATGAATGGATTTCTAGGAAGACCCACATAATCTATACCTTACCAAAATACTAGGATGTTCTTCTATGATTATCCTCAAAGTATATTGTAGGGTTATGTTCCCTAATATATGTTTTCTAAATCTAGTTTCCAAGGTTTCTAATAAACTAGATCTGATACAAAATGTAAAGACCCCAATCCCAGCAACTCATAGCCAATACCTTACATTAATACATTGGCATAGATACATGACTTGAATCCCCAAGGACCAATCAGTTTAGTAGTTTTGGAATCCAGATCACATACATGAACATTACATTTCAACATGAAAGGAAATACAACATAAAAATGTCATTGGAAACACCATAAACTCATAGATTATCCATATAAGTCATTCATAATATACATCTTCGTATCCTGAGGAAAAATAGAACATAAGAAAAGGGTGAGCTTAGATGCTCAATAAGGGTAAGAAATATAGTGGAAGATATCATAAATAAAAATAAACAATAAGGTATGATGAATAACTAAAAACACATTCCATTAAAACATAATCTTTAGAATAATATGGAAGGAATAATAGCTGATAAAATAATTCAATAAAAATAATCATATGGTAATGAAACTTAACAATAGATATTCTACCAGTCAAATAATAACATGAATTATCAATTACTAATATCATAATGAGGGAATGCATAATTCCATAAATCATAAATATACCATCAAGGCCTCATATAAGAAGTCTACATAAATGGGTAATGTCACAGCCAAAACCCATTCTATTTTGTCTCATGAGACCTGCTGATACATCAAGGGGATATAGCTAGCTCCACCCATCACTTACTAAGAACAATTTATTCCACATATGTCAAATAAAAATATATATTTAAATAAGAGTGTCATATAACACCTTGAAATATCTGAATCATAATTATATATGAAATTACTATAATAAAATCATTGATAAATTCTTGAGAGAAATACCCTTTTTCTTAAAAAAAGAATACTTTTTCTAGAAAATCATTTTTTTCATAAAAATGAGATTGTAAACATGTATATCCCAGAATTAAATGAAATTATAATTGAATAATAATAAAATAATACTCATAAAAAAATTTGGAAACTAAAGTTAAAACATGTAAAAAAATGTTCAAGAAAAATTAGAAATGAGCCACTTTAGTGCAGTTTAAGGGAAAATATAAAAGAGACTTTAAAGAGAAAAAAGGCATAATTGTTTTCATAAAACGAGGAATGAAAAAAGATAATTTTTCATTACAAAAAGATTTATTTTATAAAAATAATGCTGTATTAAAATATATTATGTATGGTACTTGAAAATGGGAATAAAAAGGGTAATTTCCCTTTAATTGGGCTTGCTTATCAGAAGGAAATGAAAAGGGAACCTTGTAAAACACATATTTACCCATCAAATAAAGATAAACTAATCTGGAAACATGAGTTTGGAACATATACATAGAATGTAGAATAATTATATAAAAGGAAAGAATAATTACATTGGAGTAAAGAGAGAGAAGGCATAACCCAAATGAAAAATGATGGTTTGGGGAGAATCTCTTACCACATTGCAAATAGTCAAACAATATTCCCCATAAAATTAATAATCATCAAATGAAAATGTTAATACCACAAAGATAAATAGATTCATGATATTATACATAAAAGGATAGTATACATACATCACACACAATAAATAGTGTTGAATAAGGTATATCTCATAGAAATGAAGGTGAGATGATAAAACCCTTACCTCAGATCATTATATCTCATAGAAAAAAAGGTGAGATGAGAAAACCCTTACCTTATATCTAAAAGTGTTCTAAACTTGTAATTAAAATCCTAGAAAATGAAATTATATTGATTAATAATTTAATTCAGAACCTATTAAACATGTTTTTTATTTACTATAATTTTATAAAGTTTATTTATGTTATTTTTTATGAGTTTTAAGATACAATTTTATCATTTATAAGCATTCGTTTCTTTGGTTTTTAGGATTAGTTTACTTGTATATGAGTATGTAAGTTCATGTAAAATAGTAATAGATATCCAAAATTGATGTTATGAGATATTAATGAACATATAAAAGATTAAATGGTTATATAATTCATTTAGTTTTTTGGGATGACGATGAATCATTAGATAAGACGTTAGGGATAATCGTTTAGATTATTTTGGAATTTTTTCAATCATCACAGACAAGTTTTGTTTCAATAATAAGTATTATTTATATATAATAGTTATAGAACATTAGATAATATGAAATACATATATTACAATATTTTTTAACCATAAAAATGGTTTTATGACCAGACTTGAATTCAGAATTAAAACACGAAAACACATCGTCCACGAAGGCAGTAAATTGGCACCTCATAGATGATGTTTTCATCTTTAAAATAAAAGGAAAAATAGAAGAGAATTGATGGTGGATTTTACTTTGAAATAATAACATTAAAATATATAAAATATACTGGAGTTTTTATTTCACTTTGTATAGAAGAGGTAAGGTAAGGATAAGAAAATAAAATAAATTGAAAAGAAAATAAAAGAAAAGAAAGAGGATTTTTACCTGTTGAAGTATCCTCCTTGAGAACCTCCTTAAGAGGATTGATTTTAGTATTTTTTTGAGATAAAAGGATCCTAAACATGGGTGGGGGTTTTGAGAAGAGTTTGGGTAGAAATTGGATAAATATCAAATCTTGGAAGGTGTGGGGAGAAGAGGTGGTGAGCGGTGGTATTCATAGTGGAAGAGAGGGGTGTTTTTTTGAATATTTTATTCATTTGTTTATTATTTTGGCACAAGAATATGAATAGTTTGAGAATTATCACCAAATATATTAAAATAATGATTTATAGTTTGATATTATGGGCTTACATAATCCATACATCACATATGACTCCATAATTAATCTATTTTGTTAAATACTGTAAATTACCGCATTTCAGTATTCACGAGAAATTCAACTATTTTAGAAAAATCCTAAAATTCAACCTAACCATTTTTCAATTTGTATAATTTAAAAAATAACTATTTTTTTTTAAAAAATATGAGAAATTTTATTTTTATATAAAATCATCATTTACTTGGAAAATACCAATTTTAAAATCATAACTGATTTTTAACGCTTTGAAAAATTAATTAATGTCTCATAAAATTATCTTAAAATCAAAAGGCAACAAAATATGAATTATTGAATACATTTTATGAGTATACAATTTATTTTAAATCATTAAATTAATTATAAAATTTAAAATAAACATTTATGTTTTATAAAAATATCAACACTTAATTAATAATTTCTAAAACATTTATTTACTTATACTATGATATAACTATATCATATTACTATTTATAAGATGCCTAAATTTTATTTATACTTTCTAGGTGAGGTTATTATTCTAATGTCAACATTACTATTCCTAATGGTCATAATATTATTCCCATAGTCACATTACTATTTATCAAAAATGAAACTTATTAGAAAAATATCAAAAATTTCACCAAAGTAAATTTTGATATTATGATTTCAAAATAATGTTTATTTTTTAAAATATAATTTATAAAAGTGTTAAAATTTATATTTAAAACAAGTTTTCCATTAAAAGGTGGTAAAAATGTGTTTATAAAAATATATCCTTTTTATGTGTAAAATTGGATTTATTCTTATCTTATGACAATAAAAATGTTTTGGATAAATGTAAAAATATTTGATTTAATATATAATATATAAATTTCATTAATACTATTCATTCCCACCAGTTTAATGTCTAGTTTATAATGGTTATTTTAGAATAATGATATTTAATTGTATATAATTATTCATTTAAGCTTGGTGTTGTGTAAAACCTATGTTATCAAAGAAATTAAATTTAAAAAGAGAAATACCATAAAATATTAGGGTGTTATAAATACCACTACTTATTGCAAGTTTTGTAATAGTGTTTGTTTAATTATTTAATTCTTTAAAGTTCCATTAAATTCAAACATTTTAAATGTTTAAATCAAACCATCACAATTCTGTAATTTTACATGTTTATTTCCCTTGATTTTTAGATTGAAATCCTCATTTTTCCATTAAAACTGGGTTGTAGTGAGTAGGAAGAAGATAAACAGTGAAATTTTCGCTTGGAGTCACATTTCCACAACAATGGTTTCTATGTAAGGCTAACATGGTTTTACCCTTACATAGCAAATATCTCTCGCATGAGGGTACTTCTAGAATACCCTCACATAGAACAAATACAAGGGTCAATGTAAGGGTACTTTTGAGTGACTCCTACATAATAGGGGTGACTCATGTAAGAGTAATTATGTTTACCCACACATAATGATGTAAATAAATTTACACAAGATCATAAATTTGAATTACCTTTATGTGAGCTATATAAATCCATTCTTACCTTTATGCAAGTTGGAGATTATATTTATGCAATATATGAAAATTTTGGCTTACCCATATATAGTTGAAAAACTACCTTTACATAAATAATGAAATCCTCTTCTTTCCTTTACATAAAGAATGAAAAAATGGGGTTAACCCATATGAAAGCTTGAAAACTTCCCCTACATAATGGGAAATATGAATAACTTTATACAAGAAGGGGATTTTACATAAGGTAAAAATTATTTTAAATAAAATTAATTTTTAATTAAAGAAACTATGAAATATTAAGGAAAAGAACCATGACACTCTTGAGATACATGAAAAAAAATGAAGGGTTAGGGAAAATCTAGACATTTACAATATTAAAAAATGTCCCATTTTAATAATTATTATATTATAAATAGAATGATTTTATGATGGATATTTTAGGATGAGGATAATAATGGGTAGGAATTAACCGAGCACCATGACATGATTAAATTGGGTCAGGCTAGTGTTTAAATTGGTATTTATAGGGTTAGGGTAGTAAATTGAAAACATGATTACTGAACGGGTAGAGTTAGGACAGTACACATAGTATACCATGAACCCAAACCCAATTATAAAAATTATTTTTAATTAATCCATAATATATTTTTAAATGAAAATAAAATTAAAAACTTATTTATTCAAATTAAATCTAGTAAATATTATATTTATAAATAAATTTTAAATTTTAATATGATTATTAAATGAATAAAAAATTAAAAAATATATTTACTTAATTTTTTGATATTCTTATCATAGATTTTGAATTAATTTATATATTTTAATTTCTAATCAGATAATTAAAAAGTTAGGGTAGTTAAATGGATAGTTAAAAATATAATAAGGTTTTGTTAAGATAGGGAATTTAAAGAATAAACAGGTTATAATTTTGTAAAAATAAACGGGTTCGAGTATTCCAAATTTCATGGATACTTGACCCATTAGACATCCCTATTTGGAATGGTATAAAGCCTGTATAAGGAGTGTTTATATGGAACACTTAGAAGGTATTTCAATAAAATACTATTCCAATATGCACATATGTTATCCTAATTATTCATATAAAATGTAAAATCATTATTGTCATACTTGGATCATGTTATCAAATTTAAACTTGGACCACTAGCTAACCATCTTAATGTTTTTGAAGAATTTGATCTACCATGCACAATCTCTTTAAAACATGGTAAAAAATGTTTTGTTATGCTCATTCAAAATTCACATATATTTCTTCATTCGATAGTTTTTTTTAACACATTAATATTAAATGTTATATATGGATGATCATTATCTTTGCTATAAAAGATGTATAAATTTACCTTACTCATCTTATCACCTGTTAACAATTTTAATTTCAAGTTAGAGATCCCCTATCCCCCATAATTTACTCATTCATAGATGGATATAGTAAAAAATAACGTGCTCTATTGTAGAAAACTAACATGTACAAAACTCTATAACCTCCTTGGAAATATATTTCTCAATAATGGAGGCTTCAGGTCGATATGGATTATTAATATATAAATTTAATAATTTAATATACCTTTCAAAAGGATACATCCAATGTAGACATACAGGTATGAAAATCTATATTTATCACACTAAAATAACCATTATATGAATTATGATATCAAAAAAAGATGGAGGAAAATACATTTCTAGTTGAAAAAGTATAGAAACTGCATTGTTCTTTAAATTGTTTAATGAATTCAAATCAATAAATATGTTACAAATTGAATTGAAAAATAACTCACCTTCATGATAGTCATTCTAACATTAATGGTAAATATTCTATGAAATAAAACTAGTAGGAGATGTTGAATCATGATGGGATAATAATGTGGTTTCATGGATATCAACTTTAAATTTTTTAGCGACACAATATTTTTCACATTTTAAGAATAACCCTATAGAGATTTGATACCATGGAGTCACTTAAAGAAACTAATTTTCTCCCTCTTGGATAATTTATGATAAGATGAAGGTAGGTATGTTCACCTTCCATCATGAGTGGGATATAACTCCAAATTATTCCCATTTAGAGTGATCCCAATCTTTCATTCAACCCATCTTTAGCCCGAATGGCCCGAAGGCTTTATTTTTATTTTTATTATAGATAATCCCCCTTTTAAGGGATGAAGGGGAACCCGTACATGACCCGTAGGCCCAAGGCACAAGGACCGACATGAACCACAATACATAACCCAAAGGCCCAGAGGCATACCATGCCCATTACATGACCTGTAGGCCCAGCCCAATAGAACTTCCCCTCCCCAGCGTCTTGCATCATTTATCTCCTTAGCTCGCCACCTTGCATTGCTGATCGACTAGCATTGCCCTGTACAAAGCTACACGGTGCCTGGTCCCGATGGCGGCTACCATACCCTCTTATTCTTCCAATACAGTTAGCTCTGCATCGGGTGGCTACTACTCCTGTTGCTCTGATCCTCTTCTGGGGCATGTTTTGTGTGAACTGGGCTACTCCATGGTCTATGTGGCCCGAAGGACCTGTGACCCGAAGGCCTATGATGGCCCGAAGTCCCTGGAGTCCCATAGGCCCAAACCGATGGCCCGAAGTCCCAAATCGGGTGAATAGTTCTGGCTGCTATAGTACCAAATAGTAACTTCTACAGTGACTGCTATAGTACCCAGAAATTCGCCTCCACCCGGTTTTGAACCCGGGTCTCTTGGATGCCAAGAAAGAGCCCTTACCACTCGGGTATGGGATGGTTGGCTTCAACCCATCTTTAGTATTTCCATTAATATCTAAAAATGTTCCAATCACACTATCATATATATTATCCTCTACATGCATGAAATCAATATTATATTTAACCACATGATATCTCTAATATGGTAGCTCAAAAAATGTTGTTCATTTCTTCTAATTATTTCTATCATTACTATATTTTTGTGTCTATCTAAACATGACATTAATTTTTTTCACCCTATCAAAATATTGATTAGTGGACAAAGGTTTTTGAGCAATATAAATTTTTTTTGATCCATTGAATGCATTATTAAATCTTCAATAAGAGAGACCCATATACAAATATCTCTCATGACCCATGTAAACTGTTTTTCTCCCATGTTGTAGTTGATAATATGAAGTCTATTATTCATACATTAGACAATAATTATGCCCCTTAACATTGTATTCAGAAAAATTTACATATACTGGGAAGTGATTTATAGTGAACATAATCCTTTCATGTAGTTGAAAACATTCCATTTTATAGTAATCAAACACTCTAATACCTTACTCCCACAAAAATTCAAATAATCAATTAATAGTGACAAGAAAAAATCAATATCATTTCTGGGCTATTTTGGTCTAGATTAAACTCAACATGGTGTATTTTCTATTGATAAAAAATTTAGGAGATACGTTGTAAATTAAAAATAAAATAGGACATGAACTATTTTGGTAGTAAGGAATTGATATGGATTCATTCCATCTATGGACATTAAAAGTCTGAAATTTCTAACTTCATTTCTGAATATAGAAAACTATTGATCAATTTTCTTCCATTGTGGGTAATCAGTTGGATGAAATAATTTTCTATCACATATATGATCATATTTATTCCATATTAACCTTTTTAAATCCTTATAATTTTCAAATAATCATTTAAAATGAGGAATTATAGAAAGATACTAAATCAACTTGGTTGGAGTCTCTTTGACTACTAAATCAATCTATGATTTTTTTTTTCAACTTATACTAGGATGTCCAACATTTAGGAAAATCTAACATAAATTTGTATTCCTTTTTATATATCATACATTCATTCCAAAAGGAATGTATTTTATATTACTCTAAACCCATCCAACATAATAATTCATTCTCTTTATAATGTGAAACAAAAATATTATTGTCATTATAAAGTATGTCCTTCAACAACTATAACAAATATATAGAACTCTTGTCACTCCATCGATTTTCTTTTTTAAGTTAAAACATTCTTAAGACCATTAATAAAACACTAGAATCTATAAAACTAGTGTACAATGGTTTTTTAGCATCATTATATAGATGATCAATTATTGGTTTTTTCCCAATTGCATCTACTTCAATATCACAAAGCATTTCTTCAATTTGATCAGACTTATCATCTTGAAAATAATCATCATCAATAGATCTAGAATTTTTACCAGATTCCCCATGCCAAACCCAAGGTTATTAACTTGGATTAAAACCATGAAAAATTAAATGATCTTTGATATCTCTGATTTTCAACTTCTTCATATTTAAACATTTCAATCATGGATATAAAAACATGTCATTTTATAAGACATTTCATTTAGAAAATTCCAAAAAATAATGGAAACCTTTCTCATATTCATCACTTGTTCACAGTGTAGCAATCAAACTTAGACTAATTATTATCTTTAACAAATATCAAAAATTGAAAATAAGTTATTATATTTTGAAATTTTATTTCAAATTTACCTTTATAAGCAACAATAAAAAATACCATGAAATATTTCAAAAAAATAAATAAATAAAATATTTTGGATAAAAAAGTATAACTTTTAACATATTATCATATTTCATAAAAAATAAAAAAAGTTAATCTAAAAACAATAATTCATAAATTAAAAAATACCTAAGATGTGTGAATAATTAGAACTGCAAATAAAAATAGTGACGATAAAGTGATAATAATGGAAAATTGGAACAACAAATAAAAATGAAAATAACTTGGATGCCTGGAAAATCAAAACAATAAATACAATCTATAAATTGATACCGTAATAGGGAAAATTAATAAGTGGACACCAATGAGAAGAAGGTGAAAGTATCAGCATATGATGGGTGATGGTGGATGACGATGGTGGATGCCAACTGATATATATTCAAGGCCACCAAATTGAAGAATAAAGATATTTGAGGTCACATATCAAAATATTAAGATATTTGAGGCCACAAAGTGAATAATGAAGATATTAGAGGACACTAATCAATGATGTAAGGGTTAGGGTTCGTTGTGATATAGAAAAATGAAGGTTGTCCATGAAATAATAAAACCAAAATAATGGTCTAGATGTCTGATTAAAGTTAAAATATGTTTTCACATCAGTTATCTAATAACTGACATGAAAAAATGATTTTTCACATCAGTTATTAAATAACCTAAGTGAAGAATGTGGGAGTTTTATTTTCCACATCAGTTATTTAATAACCGACTAGAAAAATCACTATTTTCATGTTAGTTATTAAATAACTAGGGAGACTTCAGCACTAATTCTGGGATACTTGGTAGGGGCTCGTGCTTTCTGTCTATTGTTTCCCAGACCACCAGGACATACAACTAGATTTTCTGTTACTGGATTACCTCCCACACCACCTATGGACGACCCCTCTCCTTTATTAACACCATCTTCCCATCCCATAATGCATTATTCATGCCTATAAACATAATGTTAGACTATTTATTCAACCTTTAGAAAATCAGCATTTCCAGCCAGGAGCTACCGATTTTAGAGAACGTTCTCTTCAAACTAGGGACCAAAGATTTCTAGTTTAATTTCATAGATTTTGGACCAAAGGATCCTAGTTTGAAGTTATATAATTTGGACCATAACCTCCCAGTTTAACATCATGTTATTGGGATGTATCCGTGCAATTTAATATCATGTGTTAAGGATGAAATGTTATGAAATTTACTATTATAAAACTAGGAAATTGGGTAGAGAGAGGTATCCTAGAGGGGAAGGGTGTGCTACAAAAAATAACCTGACGTGAATAAGGAACAGAGATCCACATTTTACTATACACTCTTAAAGAGAAACTCATAACAAAGGGATAAAAGGTTTGCGTTCTTGCATATGGGACCAAAGAAAAAAAATTTAGGCATCGTTACGTACCCCATGAGTATGGGAATCAATACACATGTAGTTATTGAAACTATAATGGTAGATGACTGGTACCAGGGGAAATGTCCTCATAAGTAAGAACATCGATGCTACATAATTTAACATCATGAAGCTAATATGAGAGGGATGACATCTGAAACTAACAAGATGTGTGGAAATGAAAGTAATAAACCGATGTGAATGAGGCTGAGGAGGTCTATGCCACACCACATGATTTTGAAGAGATTCACACATAGTTTTGAGTCATGATGTCTGAAATAGAAGGTAATGAAGAAATATGTGGTATGAAATCACCTGACATGAATGAGGCCAAATAAACCCAACACCACACAACATATTCCTAAGAGGATCTTGCACACTATTTAAATCCATAGATATTGGATTAAAAGGTAGGTATCTAAGAAAGGGAACATATGTAATGAATCATAAATTCCTTGATGTGAATGAGGACCAATAGAGCCCTACACCACATGACACATTTCTAGGGAAAACCCACACAAAATTTAAAGTCACAAGGCTTAAACTTGGGTGCCTAGTTCAATGTCATGTCCTCAGAATATTGGGAATGATCCTTTTAAGGTCACCCAAAAGGGACCATCTATATGGTGTAGTTTAAAATCATGCAGTTGAGATGATGAACATGTATTTTAACATCATATAGTTAATATGGTGGTTGTTACGTAGTTTATCATCATGTAACTAGGACGATGCATCACAATTTAATTTTATGTTTCAAGGATAAGTCCATGAAGTTTAACATCATGTGTTAAGGATGGTGTTGTATATAATTTAAGGTCATGCTACTTGGACCATTGACCCCTTATTTAAAGTACTACTTGAGAAACTTAGAATTGGTCAGAGGAGTGATATACTCCCCATATATGGTGACCAAAGAATACGCACCATTGAGATAGACCTTGTGAATGATGCAAGACACTTCTCATTTGGGCTCTAACTTTGGTGTCTTCCTACCAGGTATCATCGACATCCTTAGAACTAGTACTGTATCACCTAGGAATAAAGAGCAGAGGAGAACCTTATTGTTGAATGCTCTAGATATCTTGTTCTTGTGATACTCTAGATTATGTAAGGCCCATAGCCTATTCTCATTGAGGGATTCAAGTTTAGTTAGACAAACTTCCTATATCTGTTTTGACATCCATTGATCATAGAAAGCTACACGGAGTGATGAAAATTGAATATAGATGGGCCGTACTACCTCTGTTTTGTACACTAGGGAATATGGAGTCACCTAGATGAAATTGCGAGTCATCTTCTGATAATTCTAAAGATGATTGGGGAGATTTTACAGACAAATTATATTGTTATGGTCCACCATATTTTTTAAAATTTTGGATAGTTTCTTGTTTAATACCTCGATATGTCCATTTTTGTGTGTATGGTAGTGAGAAGTATAGTTGGACTGGATGTTGTACTTGGCGTACAATTTCTTCAGCTCAGCTGCTCGGAAGTTAGTGACATTGTCGATGAGAGTGGCATGAGGGACTCTGAATTGATAGATGATGTAGGAGTTCACAAATTCAATAATCAATTAGGATTTGACTTCCTTGAGGGGAACTACTTCTATCTACTTAGAAAAAAATATGTTGTGGTTAAAATGAATTTTCATTGGCAAGCGGTTGCTGGTGGATATGGTCTCAAAACATCAAGTCCCAGACTGCAAAGGGCCAAGAGTACTTGCATCATGTCATGCAATATTCGAAGGGTAATAAAGGATGATAAATAGAGAGGGCTAAATATACAATTATTATATATTAAAAATAATAAACACATGTATTAGGATTAAAAAAACACTCGATGATCCTTTTATAATTCATAAAATCACTTTTTTTATTACAAAAAATAAAAAGGAGAAGACCCTCATTAATTTCATCATGTTCTTACATGTGTTTCAGGTCTCTATGGATTTTTCAATATTTCTAGGCATGTGAAAATATTTATTCTTATTTTTCATCATTTAATTATTTAAAGTTTCATTTAATTCAAAAAAATTATTTATTTAAATCATACCATTATAATTATATAGTTTTACATGTTTATTTCCTGTGATTTTTAACTTGAAATCCTCATTTTCCCATTAATATAGGGTTTTAGTGAGTAGGAAGAAGACAAATAGAATAATTTTCACATGAATTCACATTTACATAGCAATGGTTTTTGTATAAGGATAACATGGTTTACCCTTAGGTAGTAAATAGATCTCATGTGAGAATACTTCTAGTATACCATTATATATCAAGAATAGAAGGGTCAATGTAAGGGTACTTTTGAGTGAACAAGTAGAGTTAAGATAATAGAATTAGCATACCATAAACCGGAACTCAATTATTTAAATTATTTTTAATTAATCCATAATATTTTTTTTAATTTAAATTAATATGAAAAACTTATTTATTTATTTTGAATCAGGTACATATTATATTTATAATTAAATTTTAATTTTGAATATTTTTGTTTTTTTTAAGTTGGGGATGAAGCCTCTTTTTATTATTAAATCAAATATCTCTTTCTATCTGGGTAGAGGGAGAATCATTACATAGCTCGTAGGCCCAAGGCTATGTGGATCATGAACATGACCAGAAGGATTAGTGAAGGTTCATGCTTGTATCATCCTACCTGCATCACCAGGTCTACATCATGTCTATGTCACCACCTGCCTGCATCATGCTTGCATCACCACCTTCCCCCATCATGTCTATTTCACTTCCTGAATTGTAAGTCCTCCAAGAGATTTATGAAGGTTTCGGGTGCAGTGGAAGCACGTGGGTGGATGTGTCCACTTGGCATTTTGTCATTAGCAATGATCAATCTAGGATCAATACAATGATAAATGCCAGTCTCCATGGATCGATTCAAAGAAATAGACAAAGAAGAAGAAAGGTCCCGGAATCAAAAAAGTGGATCGTCACAGGTTGATTATAATTAATTTAATTAATTGACAAGAATCACCTTTTGGGTGTTCTTTCTTCATTGATTTTCTTGATCATGTTCTGATGTGATTCGTCGTTGCATCATAGAATCCAAGTATAGACTTCCTATAGCGGTGATCCACACTTGCACCTCGTATCTCTAGACGTCACCAAAGGATTCTTTGGGTGCTAGCGTGAAGAAACCTTTGCTTGCATTGCCCACCTTATATCGTCTTGATCCGATGGAAGAAGATCTCTCTCGATCTTGAGAGCGTTCTTGGAGGAAGAGGTTCTTTCGGCCTTGAAAGAATTCTCCAGAATTGTTGTGCACAACAATTCTTATAAAAAGAGTTGGGGTTGTGAGGATATTTATAATAGGATTTGAGGTTTTAGAGTTATGACAATAGATAAATGCGTTACACATTTTATTTATTTCATTACCTCTTTTGAAAATCCCATGTCGAATCATTAATTCCTTGACATGCGCCCATGCTGATTATAATAAATATCATTTAATAAAACGATATTTCCTCAAAATCCCGACTGGAAAAACTACATGGTGTGTAATCATAAATACACAGCGTTTACTTGTTTTTCATTAAAAACTACACGGTGTGCAATCATTAATACACGTCGTATACTTGTTTTCAAAATAAAAACTACACGGTGTGTAATCATTAATACACGACGTGTACTTGTTTTTATTTTATTATTCCTCCAACATTAAAACAATTTAGGCTTCCTTGAATAATTACTAAACCACGTATGGGAATAATATTTATTCTACTAGAGATACTTGGATACACTTAGTGTGTGACCCTCTAGCCCTCTTTCTCGTTAGCATTAGGTAGGCTTGCCTAAAGTCCAAGATTACTATCTAGCAACAAGTCAAGGCACCCAAGAGAAAGAAGTTGATGCTTCATTGACGTGTCAACTCATATGAACGCTTACCGTGTAATTTAATCCATTTATCTCAATATCTCATCAGGTAGGTTTCATGGAAGTGTCATAAACCTATATGCCTGGTCCGTTGTTCTTTGACTACTTGAAATAAACTCGTCGTTTCACCATGGCCATGGAATTTCATGTGACAGTTCTATTTCAATCAAAGGGCTGAGATATCAACTTCTATAAATGGAAGGGACAAATACTTCCTTTAATTATCCATTAAAAACATGTAATTAGTGACGCACCCAATGTACCCTACTTCCCACCAACTATCTACGTGATGGTTTTCGTCAGCAAATCTAACTGTGAGAGTCATGACATGAGTTAATGATAATATTCTAGTCTAAGGACCATTACACACGCTAATAGATAGCAATATCCGATGACACCAAGACATGCAGAATTACTATTGTCATGTCTATTCTCATAATATCCCATCATGGAGATTACTAAGTGCGAACTCCATGAGAGAGAGTCTCGTCTTCTTACGAGTACTCGCACATGACGGTCTGTGTACTATGTGTCCTATCATAGTATGTAATCCAACCATAGAACTTTATTTATGAATATTGTTATAGCATTTCAAGGTTATCATCATAGCGAGGATCTGCCATGACCTTATTAATGCAACAAATATTCTAGGACATTATTATATTATAGTCATGCAGAACAATGAACAATATATAATAAGAGTACATTAATGTAATCAAAGTACAAAACAGTTGGTTCTCAGGACACCAACCCTTAAAAACTCCCACTTGGACTAGCGCCAAATGCCTATGACTTTTAGTCTACTAGACCTCACATGATGATCATGTTTCTACTAAGTCAAGGCTTTATTCAAGGGGTCCGCCATGTTGTCTTCCATGGAAATAATACTCACTGCAACTTCAACTCTCTGAGAAAAGTCCCTCAAGATATGATACTTCCGAAGTATATGCTTTGTCTGCTGATGTGACCTTGGCTCTTTTACAAGTGCCACCACTTCAGTATTATCACAGTAGAGTGTGATATGATCTTTACTGCTAGGTACTACATCCAAATCTTGGACAAAGATTCGTATCCATACTGCTTCTTTAGCTACCTCAGAAGCTGCAATATACTTGGACTCTGCTATAGAATCTTCCACCACACTTTTCTTTGAGCTCTTCCAGCTCACTACACCTCCATTCAAACTGAAGATGTATCTAGTCCGTGACTTCATGTCATCTTGATCAGTATGGAAACTAGCATCTACATGTCCTCTGATGACTAGTTCTTCATCTCCTCCATAAACCAGAAACATGTCCTTAGTACACCTCAGATAATTAAGGATAGTCTTGACTACCATCTAATGGTGGTCTCCTGGATCATCTTGATATCTTCCCATCGCACTTATTGCGTAAGAAACATCTAGCCTTGTACATAGCATAACATACATGACTAACCCAATCACGGATGCGTAAGGGATCCTTTCCATTTTCTTTCTTTCCTCATGTGCGTGAGGACACATTTTCTTGGAAAGATGAATGCCATGTGACACTAGAAACAATCCCATCTTGGATTGTTTCATACTAAATCTCTTCAGTATCTTTTCAATGTATGTACTTTGACTCAAGTCCAACATTCTTTTGGATCTATCACGATGGATCTTGATCCCAAGAATATATGCTGCCTCACCCAAGTCTTTCCTAGAGAAGCATTTATCCAACCATGCCTTAACTAACTGTAACATAGGTACTTTGTTTCCAATTAGTAATATGTCATCAACATATACTATTAGGAAAAAAACTACACTTCCACTAAACCTTTTGTAGACACAAGGCTCGCATTCATTCTTGATAAAGCCAAATTCCATTATGGCTTCATCAAAACAAATGTTCCATGACCTTGATTCTTGATTTAATCCATAAATGGATTTCTGCAACTTGCATACCTTGTTGGAATCCTTTGGAGTCACAAACCCTTCAGATTGTGTCATATAGACATATTCCTAGAGGTTCCCGTTAAGGAATGCTGTTTTGACATCCATTTTCCAAATTTCATATTCATGGTAAGTGGTAATGGGCAATAGAATTTTTATGTATTTCAGCATCTCAACCAATGAAAAGGTTTCATCATAGTAAATTCCTTGATGCTGTCTAAAACCTTTTGCAACCAGTCGTGCCTTATAGGTGCTGACTTTCCCCTCCATGTCCAGTTTCTTCTTAAATACCCATTTATTACCAACAGGCTTTACATCAACTGAAGGATCTACCAAAATCCAGACCTGGTTTTGGTACATGGAATCCATTTCATAATTCATGGATTCTTTCCACTTGGTAGCGTCTATGCCTTCAAATGATTCCTTGTAGCTAAGAGGATCATCATTGTCAACCAATAATGATTCACTATCCTCGGTGACAAGAAAACCATATCATTCTGGTTCTCTCACCTCTCTCGTGCTCCTACGCAGTTCTTGTGTCTCTAGAACATATTTTTCTTCCACATGGCTTTGTGGAATCTGTTCTTGTACCAACTCCTATGTATCTTGAGCCTCAACTCCATCGAAGTCTATCTCGCTCCCACTATCTCTTTTGAAGATGTGCTACCTCTCAAGGAATATGGCGTGTCTTTCCACTGTAACCTTTTTTTTTCTGAGGGGTTGTATAGGTAATATCCCCTTGTTTCCTTGGGATATCCTATAAAGATACACTTTGTGCCTTGGGGTGCAAGTTTGTTACCTGAAGAGGCCTTAACAAATGCTTCGCTACCCCACACATGTAAATTCAATAACATGGCTTTGCGTCCACTCCATAACTCGTATGGAATACCATTTATTGATTTAGTTGGTACTTGGTTTAGTATGGGTGCTACTATTTGTAATGAATATCCCCAAAAGGATAATGGAAGACTCACATGACTCATCATTTATCTCACCATGTCTAACAGGGTGCGGTTCCTCCTTTCACTTACACCATTCCACTAAGGTGTATAAGGAGGAGTGAGTTGAGATAGAATTCCAAACTCCCATAAGAAATCAATGAAGTCCTGATTAAAATACTCTCCTTCTCTTTCTGAGAAAAGTTTCTTAATATTATTACCAAGCTAGTTCTCAACTTCATTCTTGTATTCTTTGAACTAATCAAAAGAATCTGACTTATACCTCATTAAGTAAATATATCCATATCTACTAAAATCATCAGTAAAAGTTATGAAGTATGGGAACCCACCCCTTGCTTCAACTGGAAATGGTCTACACACATCTGTGTGAACTAATTCTAGAATCTCTTTATCCCATTCACCTTTCCCACTAAATGGGGCTTTGGTCATTTTTCCTTGTAGACACGCATGACATACACCAAGTGGTTTTAGTTCGAAAGAATATAAATACCCATCTTGATGTAATTTTGTCAAAAGTTTCTCATTGAAATGACTTAGCCGGTGATGCCAAAGTTGGGTGTGTTATGAGTCATGTGAATTAACTTTTTCATCGATTTCCATTACTTGGTTTGTGTAGTCTAACACATAAAGGCCATTATATAAATGTGCCCTACCAAAACAAATGTTATCTTTATAAAAGTAGCAACATCCACTTCCAAACTTGAAGATGAATCCATTAGTATCTAATTTAGATACTGAAATAATGTTTTTGGTTACATAGGGTACATAATAACATCCTTTCAATACCAAGACCATCCCAGTAGGCAATGTGAGGTGGTAGTCTCCGATAGCTACAACAATGAGTCTGGCTCCGTTGGCTGCTCGTAAATCCACTTCACCTCGGTCAATCTTTCTGAATCTACTTGGTTCCTATATTTGGATACATATGTGAGGACCACAAGCTGTATCTAATACCCAATTAGTAAAAATAGATAGATTGAATTCAATAAAAACGCACCTGAAGCTTCCCATTGCTTCCTTGGCTGGGTGTAGTTTTTCTTCCAGTTGCCCTTCTTGCCACATGCGAAATAAATAGCCTCCTGTTCTTTTGCCTCCCCTTTGATATTATTTTTCTTGGAAGGCCTTGAAGATTTTTTGGGCTTAAAGCTCTTCACCTTCCCTTTCCTTTTATTCACCATGAGGACAGAAGGCTTTTCACACTTCATGTCATTGTCCACTTGGTTAAGGAGGATAATAAGATCAGATAGAGACTTCTCAATGTTGTTCATGTTGAATTTCACAACAAAGTTTGAGAAGATCTAGGGTAGTGATGAAAGAATGATATCGGTACCCAGTTCTTAGGGGAGTTTAAACCCTAGAACCTCCAAGCACTCAATGTATTCAATGAGCTTGACTACATGAGGCCTGACTAGGGCACCCTCTCCAAGCTTGATTTGAAATAGAGCCTTGAAGATCTCAAACCTTTCCTGTCTTGCTCTCTCCTAGTACAGACCACAGAGGTGCTCGAGCATGATATAGTTATCCATGTCTTTATGAGACTTCATGAGCTCACTAGACATTGATTATAACATCAAACATTGAACGTCAAGGATGTCATTAAAATGTTGATCATAGACTATGAAATATTCATCACTCGCCCCTTGGGCAGGCGAATCAGGAAGTGAGGACTCTAGCATGTAAAACTTTCGTTCATGGAGTAGGATAACCCGAATGCACCTAAACCATTCCTGAAAGTTACTGCCTATGAGGATATTGTCTTTGTCCAGAATTGATCATAGAGAAAATGTGGTTGAGGAGTTTGTCATATTGATTCTACAATTTAAAAGAGCAGATTTATCAATACCTTTTGATTACATTTTATGAAAAATAATAAATGAATTTATTAATTATGCCATTATTTTATCAAGTCCCAATGGCCCTCACCATTGAACCCGGAATGTCTAGTTGCTTTGACATTCTAGTGGCAATGATCCATATTTCCCTTCGCATAACCCCAACAAGGGTTGGTCAAGCTATTTGAAGGTATTTAGGTAGGCATGTCTTTGCCAACTGTTAGCTTACAGTTCCTTGATCTGTTGAGTGGACTCCCCAATCCTAAAATCCTGACTTGGATTTCCTCAACACTTACCTCCAATATTACACCAAGTCTAGAAAGGGCTACTCCTCTTGATGTAATATGGTTCAGTCAACCTGAAAACTTTCATAAGGGCTTCTTTTATAAAACTAAGTGTCCCAACAAGGGTTGGTCAAATACATAGTTTTATTGAGTCTTTCCCTTAATCAAGTAAAAGAAGGATTATTCTGAATTAATATAGTGTTGAGGTATTTTAATCCTTTATACGTATTTTCGCATTATCACATGCTTGTTAATATTAAGTGATGCTTGCTTAAGTGATTAACCATGTTCTGATAATGTTTACACATAGTCCGGTTTTATTTTATTCCATCTTTGCATGCTTGTTTATTTCATTAATTATGTGATCGCGACAACACATACATAATAAATAAACCATGAAATTTGACAGAAATAAAATAATATGGAATGATCATGAGCTTCTATTGGTTAGCTTATCTAGCAATTTGGTAAGCTAACCCTGACCTAGGGAAAAACACCTTGAAGGGATGGTTCGTGTTTTACAGCTCCCACCTGTCTACCTTTGTATCTTCTTGGGTTGGTTTCTCCTTAGCTTCGGGTTTTGAACTATCTCCTCTGGCTTGGGAGATCCTCCATTACATGGGGTTTACATTAAAGAAACCATGGGCACACAGGCCCTACATTTTATTGTAAGAAGGCTCACAGGACAACGAATTTAAATTAAATAAATTCAAATGAAACCATACACACACAAAGGGTCTTTGGTCTAGCTCATGATCATCCATAGCATGCAATGAAATTTAAGCATATTCAAATTATTTTAATCATTATATTATTCAAGATAAGTCACACTTGAGTTCAATTAATTATGATCTTATAATTAATCAATTATTTATCTTAAATTCTTTTCTGAATTTCCTTGAGATTCTTCTCATCCATATTCATTGTACGAGTCTTTGTACTTTGGAGGAAACCCAGTGAAATTGCATTTCTAGAAATCACACAACGTGTAGTTTATATTTACACGGTGTGTATTTCTTTTCACCCTTTATCCAAAGTACACACCGGGGGATTTGGCGTGTTTTCTCTACTTTAGAAATTTTAGAGTACACGACGTGTAGATTAATCTAACACGGCGTGTACTTTCATGTTACGTGGTTACCGGCCTAGCAATACCATGTACGCGGTAAATGGATTATCCTTGTACATGGTTTCACCTAGGCCGGATTGGACTACACAAAGTGTGGATTCAACATACACTCTGTGTATTCCAATTTCCACGCGCCATTCAATTCTGGTCAACACAGTGTAATAAAACTCAGGTATACTCAATTCACACGACGTGGTTTGGAGGACCAGTACCGGTTCGTTGAACCTAAGTACACGACGTGTAGTTTTCATTACACGCCATGTATTTCCGTGTTGTACAAACAGAAAGAGCGGCTCCTCCATATGAGTTCCTCATTTTTATTTTAATTAAAATTAAAATTAAAAAATAGTTTATGTGATGTGAATCGATAAACAAAGAAGGAAGAATAGATCTCGTTCATTCAGTTTTTATAGAACAATTTATCTTGAATTGAATTGAAAATAAATGCGTAAATTATCAATGAAAATTAAATAACTATAATCAACACTGTGACTCATTCTGATACCAATTGAAGGTTCTGGGCGCAACAGAAGCATGTGGGTGGATGTGCCCACTTGGCATTTTCTCATTAGAAATGATCAATACAGGATCAATATGACGATAAATGCAGTCTCCAGGGATCGATTCACATAAATAGACAAAGAAGAAGAAAGGTCCCAGAACCACAAAAGTGGATCGTCACAGGTTGATTATAATTAATTTAATTAATTGAAAAGAATTACCTTTTGGGTGTTCTTTATTCATTGATATTCTTGATCACGTTCCGATATGATTCGTCGTTGGGTCGCATAAGCCAAGTGTAGAATTCCTCTAGTGGTGATCCACACATGCAACTCGTATCTCTGGACGTCGCTAAAGGAGTCTCCAAGTTCTAGCATGGAGAAACCTTTTCTTGTGTTGTCCGCCTTAGATTGTATTGATCTGATGGAAGAATATCTCTCTTGGTCTTGAGAGCATTCTTGGAGGAAGAAGTTCTTTCGGCATTGAAATAATTCTCCAGAATTTTTGTGCACAACGATTCTTATAAAAAGAGTTGGGGTTGTGAGGATATTTATAATCAGGTTTGAGGTTGTAGAGTTATGAAAATAAATGACATGTTACGTGTTTTATTTATTTCATTAACTCTTTTGAAAACCCCATGTCGAATCATTAATTCCTTGACATGCACCCATGCTGATTATAATAAATATCATTTAATAAAACGATATTTACTCAAAATCCCGACTAAAAAAACTACACGGTGTGTAATAATAAATACAAGGTGTGTGATTGTTTTTCATTAAAAACTATACGGCATGTAATCATTAATACATGGCGTGTACTTGTTTTCAAAATAAAAACTACACAACATGTAATCATTAATATACGGCGTGTACTTGTTTTCATTTTATTCTTCCTCTAACATTAAAAAGATTTAGGCTTCCTTGAATAATTATTAAACCACGTATGGGAATAATCTTTATTCTACTTGAGATACTTGGATACACTTAGTGTGTGACCCTCTAGGCCTCTTTCTCGTTGGCATTAGGCGGGCTTGCCTAAAGTCCAAGATTACTGTCAAGTAACAGGTCAAGGAACCCAAGAGAAAGAAGTTGATGCCGCATTGACATGTCACCTCATACGAATGCTTACCATGTAATTTAATCCATTTGTCTCAATATCTCATCAAGTAGGTTTCATGGAAGTGTCATAAACCTATATGCTTGATCCGTCGTTCTTTGACTACCTGAAATAAACTCATTGTTTTACCATGGCCATGGAATTTCATACGACAGTTCTATTTAAATCAAAGGGCCGAGATATCAACTTCCATAAATGGAAGTGACAAATACTTCCTTGAATTATCCATTAACAACATGTCATTCGTGATGCACCCAACTTACCCTACTTCACGCCAACTGTCTACATGACGGTTTTTGTCAGAAAATCTAAGTGCGCGAGTCATGACATGAGTTAATGATAATATTCTAGTCTAAGGACCATTAAACATGCTCGTAGATAGCAATATCCGATGACACTAAGACATGCTGAATTACTACTGGAGGGTATGTTTTCATAATCTCCCATCTTGGAGATTACCAAGTGTGAACTCCATGAGAGAGAGTCTCGTCTTCTTACAAGTACTCGCACATGATAGTCTGTATACTATGTGTCCTATCATAGTATGTCATCTAATCGTAGAACTTTATTTAAGAATATTGTTATAGCATTTCAAGGTTCTCATCATAGCGGGGATCTGTCATGACCTTATTAATGTAACAAATATTCCAGGACATTATTATATTATAGTCATGCAGAACAATGAAAAATATATAATAAGAGTACATTCATGTAATCAAAGTACACAATAGTTGGTTCTCAGGACACCAACCCTTACAATTTAAACCTTAGTCTTTTTGGATGTAGGATTATTGGGTTTAACACTTAGGAACCGCCCCAACTACATTGAATATTCTTATTAAATGAATAAAAAATTGAAAAATACATTTACATAATTTTATGATATGCATATTGTAGATTTAAAAACAAATTTTAGATATCTGAATTCCTAATCAGATGATTAAAAAGGTTTGGTAGTTAAATGGATAGTTAAAATATAATAAGGTTGTGTTTAGATAAGGAATTTAAAAAATAAACTGGTTAAAATTTGGTCAAAATAAACTGTTTAAGGCATCCCATGTTTCATGTTTACATGAACCTTAAACATCCCTAATTGGGATGCCAAATCATGATTAAAGAGTGTTCATGTGGAACACTTATATGGAAACTCAAATAATATCTTCTTTCCATTTTAGGATTTGAAAACACTTAAATTAGGTATATTTGTTACACATGATAAAACCATATGAGTATTTATATATCCATTGAATTAAACTATGATATCATATTATGAAAGAAAAAGTTATAAATGGATTAAAAAAATAGGAAATAAGAAACAATAAGGTGTTGGTGCCTATCAATGTTGGCATCTTGTTTCTGCCACATCCTCTCGCCACGAGGCTAACCCGGTTGTTACCCACATCATATTTGATGTCATACTTCACCTTATGACAATTTCTAATGATTTTCACATCCTCGACTCTTTTATTTATAGATAACATAAGATAGCTTGTCTTTTTGACCAGTGATAGATATTTCTAGCTACCTTGGTAGGTGGATGGTTCACCAAATCCACCCACCACCATAGGTGGGGATTGGTGGGGGTTTGTGGGGGTGTTGTGTCAAACTTGACACCTCACACCATTCCTATACAAGTAGGGCCATGTGAGATTAAAAAATTAATCATATTTTAGCCAAGAGAGATCCATTATATCTAAGAGAGAGCCTTGGAGATCTCCATTTTAGAGGGAGAGGTGTAGAGAGGAAGTTCTTGTAATATTTGTTCTTTGTGAAATAAAGCTCATTTTCTTCCCATTTTCTTCCTCTATTATTCTATATTCGTGACTAGTAAATCACAAAAAAATGGTATTAGATGATGGTTCTAATGAAACGACAATGATTAGTGTAGATTTTATGATGAAAAAATAATTCATCTTTCCAATAATCCTATTTTGAAGGTAGATTATGAAAGTACATGTCGAGGAGATTTCGATGGAATAAACAACATTGAAAATGGATCTAAAACAAGATTCTCAAGCTTGGCCAGAGTCTGGTCAAACTTTAGGTGCTATAATACCCCCTTGTTGAAGAATAAGGTACTATTCTAGATTTGGTGATATTTCCAATGAGATTCTGGTAGCTACTCTGGTAGACCACATCAATGCCAGATCATCACCATGTCATAAATTGATCTCAGCCATTGACACTAATTTAGACATATCTTGATCAATCAGTGTTTGATTTCGACGATCCAAAAGTCAATTCCACCATTTTTTACCATTAAGGATGCAATAGTTTGATTTTATTTTTATATATTATGCACCATTTTTTACAGAATTGAAATTCAATAGAGGACCATCCATGGGAGGTGGTCGAGGGGCTGTAAATGAATTCTAAAGCCAGAGAAGGTCTATAAATAGAAGGAGACCATCATAAAAATGCTACAATTATGGAATTGAAGGACAAATGAAGAAGAAAATATGAATGCTTCTACAAGAAAAGTTTCAAAGTAGAAACCAACAGAGAAGAAATGGAGACATGCATGTGATAGTCACTTAAGAATTCACACTTTTCTACAATGAAGAAGATGATATGTGCAACCATACATTAGGCTAGGACATAGAATGAGTGGTCAATAATACAACATCATAACACATCACTCTACAACATGATTATTTCTTGACTTATCAAGCTGGTGACTTTGGTGCAATCAATATGGGAAAATACAATTTGAGCAGAGATTTTTATCATGAGTGATATCCAATTCAAGATGAACGTTGTATACACAATCACCCTAAAGGATTTTCAACATATTAAAAGACTTAAACTCAACCTATAATTAGGTATAGCATTTTATCGACAAGGTTATGACAACATATTCAGCAATGAAGCACAAAAGATAACAAAAGGAGTCATCATCACTGCCCAAGGACACATATGCAGTACGTTATTCAAAACACATGTGAAGATATGTTTATACAGCCTCAACATAGAGGAAGGTGATATGACATCCAATATGTGGCATAAAAGATTTAACCACATGAGTGAAAGAGGGTTATCTAACATGAATAAGGAGAAGTACATAAATATTAAAAAAGATACATCACTCGATCCTTGTAAATACTTATTTTATGGAAAGCAATATAGAGTCTCATTTAGTACTTATTTATTAAAGAGATCAAAGTTTCTGGATCTGGTGCACTCTGATATATGTAGACCATGGGGGTGGATTCATTAGAAGGTAACAAATATTTTATATCCTGTACTGATTATGCATCTATAAGGGTAAGTGTCGAGGAGTCAATTCATTATACAACACATATACCAGTGTGTTTACATCTAGAGATTTCAGAATGGTTACTATGTTTCTCTTTTACTTTATGTTGATGAAATGTTGATCATTGGGAAGGATTTAGTGAAGATTATCCAATTGAATAAGAATTTATCCAAGTATTTTGATACGAAAGAATTGGGAGTAGCTCAATAGATTTTAGGGTTGTAGATCATTCGTGAAAGAAAGAGGAGGTTATTATGGATATCTTCAGAGAAGTATGTGGAATGTGTTCTGAAATGTTTCAACATGGAAAAATCCAAACTAGTGAGAATTCTTCCTCCTGAAAATTTGAAGTTGAGAAATAGTTCATTCCCATAATCCAAGGAAGAAATAGAGTCAATAAAGATGATATCATACTCCTTAGTAGTTATAATCTTGATGTATACTACAGTGAGTATGAGACCTGACAATGCCCATGCAGTGGTGATCGTGAGCTGATTTCTCTCCAATCCTGGTAACTAGCACTGGGATGTGGTTAAGTGGATTTTGAGGTATCTTAATGGTACTTCAAAGATTTGTTTGTGCTATGGAAGAGATGAACCTCTCTTGGAATGCTATACAGATGAAAATATGGATAGATATCTTGATAATAAGAAGTCTACATCAGGACACATCTATACATTTATAGAAGGAGATATATAATGGAACTCAAGGTTGCAGAAGTGAATTGATTTATCCATGATAGAAGTAGATTACATTACATATTCAAAAGATGTAAAGGAGATATTGTGGCTAAATCATTTTTTACAGGATCTAGGATTTAGCTATAAGGAGTACAAAGTTCATTGAGATAGTCAAAGTGATTGGGACTTGAGAAAAAACTCCATGTACCTTTCTCAGACAAAGAACATTGACATTCTAAATAATTGGATACACGAAGTGATGAATCGATAACTACTGTGACTTGTGAAGATCCACACAAACGATAACCCAACAGATATGTGGACAAAGGTGGTTTCTCAGGAGAAGATATACTTTTGTAGATTCTCTAATATATTTTAGTTGGAGGGGTATAATTGATAGATATTTACAGCTTCCTTGGTAGGTGTCTGGTGCACCAAATCCACCCACCATGGTAGGTAGTGATTAGTGGGGGTTGGTGTGGGATTTGTGTCAAACTTTACAACTCCCACAATTCCTATATAAGGAGGTCTATGTGAGCTTCAAAAATTTATTAGATTTGATCAAATAGAGCTCTATTGATTTGGGAGAGAGACTTGGGGAGCTCCATTTGTAGAGATAGAGGTGTAGAAAGAAAGTTTTTGTAAGCTTTGTTTTTTGTGAAATAAAGCTTATTTTTCTTCCCATTTTCTTCAAATATTTATTCTCTATTCATGATCAGTGAATCAAAACACCCAAGATTAATAAGACCCCCTCTATGTTTATAGAAATCGTGACATTGTTGGAGAAGCTGAGGGCTATGGTGGGAACATTAATGTTTTTGTCATCTCCCAATTTTTTGAGGTCGTAGTAGGTGTCGAAAAAACCACCCATCATGTTTAACTTTGTGTAATTAAATATTACTTTATGAAATTTCAATGTGAGATACCTGTAAGACTTCAAGGGAAGCTGAGAGATCATAGTCTTAGAGTCTAAGATGTTCCTCAGGCCGGAGAGAATGTTCCTCAGAATCAGTATCTTTTGGCCGGAAATGCTGATTTTATGAAGGTCTACGATATAGTCTAATGTTATGTTATCATACATTAATGATAAGTTATGGAATGGGAAGACAGTGACGCTAAAGGAGAGATTCCTATCATAGATAGTGAGGGTGGTAAGGTAGTAATAGAAAATCTTTCTATATATCCTGGCGGTCTAGGAAATGATGAACAGGAGGCCTGGGCCTAGGCCAAGTATCTCGGTGGTAGTACTAAAGTCTCCCTAGTTGTCACAGAAGCACCCAAACAAGAAGATTTACACCTCATCAAAATCCAACATCAGGGTGTCATTTGGAACCAAACCTATGGTGTTGGAACCATTGGTGTATCTATAGAAATACTGAGACGCAACATCATCACAAGGGACATGATCAGTGAATTAATTACAGAAATGGGATTTACAAGAGACATTGTGAAACATTATAAAGCTAGATGGGTCAAAAAAGGTGATATTTTGGGGGTAAAATATCTATTAGGGGTAGAACTGGGTCCAGGAGAAGTCTATACTGGTGTCAAAGATGAGGGTGAGGTTTTGGCTCGACGAGATTAGTTGCAGTGTGAAAACATATTCATTAGTGTTTAAATATCTATTTAATCAGGAGGGAAGGGAAACATTTGAATTTTCAAAACTAAATGGACTGAATTTATAAGAGGATAGTCATGCTTGAATTTATTCAACTCGGAGTTGGTCTCAGGCTAGGTGGTCTTCCAGTGATGGCACGTCGCCTTTTTTGGAGAAGTAGGGACCATTCCTATTAACCATGATCAGGGAGGTGTTTCCTTTTGAAATTGCCAAGTATTATTACAATCATCGCACTGCAGGATATAAATATAAGAATAATTGTGAATTGAAGAGCATAACATTTAGAAGACGTTGGGATCATATTCAATGAAATCAATGATCTATGTAGGGTAACATGGAAGAGATGATCAATGTACCAGTGGAAAGTGAAACCATGCTTCAAATTAAAAATAAAAATGAAGAGGAGAAGGGAGATAACTTGTGAAATGAAAGCCATTGAAACCCCCACACTAATCTTCCATTTAACTTGATATATCCTTATGAATCCACTACCGACTCTGTATTTTCACATATTTATACTGACGATTTCCACACATCGCCTATTCTTCTGAAATTTGCGTGTAGAAATATAAAAGAATACTATTGTAAAGTACTGTGACCCTTCTATATAATATTATAATTAACTAAAATAAACTAATGGAGAGATTTTATTTTAGATTAACAAAAGAAGATAACCACAAACACAAGGTCATAGTTTGATTATTATATTACTCGGTCATTATTTTTACCCATATGTCTACATTTCAATGAATTTAATTAGGTATAAAAATTATCTATAATGATATATTTCATATATTTTAATTAATGAGAATTTATGGTGCCATTTTTCTAAAAAAATAACATGTTTAACAAATATTTAAGGACTAAAATTCATTTATATGAAAATATAAACATATGTATATGAATGTATTACACAATTCGAGTTTAACCTATAGGTTTTTTAGTAAATTAAAAACACACTAATAAAAATATTCACTTTAACAGTGCACAAAAAGGCATTTAAAATTGCTAAAAAAATCTATTGTGCTCAACACTGTTAAAGGGGGTCCCCTTTATTAGTGCTTTCATTAGCATTGATAAAGGTCCAGTATGCTGCAATGTACTGTTTGTACAACAGAACACCCAAAAAAATATATAACATGTGTATGAAAAATGTATAATTAAATTAAAATAAATTCGACATCATGAATACAAAAATATAATATATAAATTTCAATTAATGTTTTGTATAATTACATTTACAATCATCCACAAAGATTTAAAAACATTAAAGTTTCATTTTTTGGCAACTATAATCCCCTCTCTAAAAACTCTTTCCATGGTATCAGTTTCCAAGCAAATCACCTCAACTAGTGTAAAATAATCTATCTATATAAGAAAAAAAATCAGGTGTTAGTAAAACTATAAAGAAATAAATTAAACATTAATATGAAAGAACACATTAAGAAAATTTCAATTTAAAATAAAAATACACACTTGGAGTAATACTGATCACACTATGAATTTTATTTAGGTGGGGTCGATTCCTATATATTAAAAATGAGTTATAGATCATTTTTCTAAAGTATCAAAAAACCATGAAGGTGTTTGCTCAGTTTTTAGAACGTCACTTTTTCTTTTAACTAAAATTAATATCAATTTTAAATAAAGACACACTTAGAGTTATACTGGTCACACCGTGCATCCGATTGAGGTACAACTGATTCTTATATGTCAAAATTTTCTTATTAATCACTTTTCTAAAGTATCAAAAAAATATGACCATGTTTTCTTGGTTTTTTGTACGTCACTTGTTCATTTTACTAAAATTTCATCTCAAACTGAAAACAAATATTTTGAGTCATACCGATCACATCATTTGTCGGTTTGACTTGAAACTGCTTCATATAAAAAAATGACTTATAAATACCTTTCATAAATTATCAAGGTAAATGGATCCTGTTTTCTTGGTTTTAAGTAAGTAATACATGTTTTGAACTAAAATGTCAAATTTAAACTGATAATGGACAATTTGATTCATACCATTCACATCACGTGTTGTATTTAGGTGCGGGTGATTCTTATATATGAAAAATGACTTATGGGTCATTTTACTAAAATATTAAAACAATCCAAATGTGTTTTATTGGTTTTCAATATGTCACTTGTTTCTTTTATTAAAATTAATGTAAATTTTAAATAAAAAGACACACTTGGAGTCTTAATGGTCAAGCCATGAATCAGATCAAAGTTAAAGTGATTCTTATATTCCAAAAATTAATTATGTCTCATTTTAATAATGTATCAAAATAATTGGAATGCATTTTCCCAGTTTTTAGTATGTATATTATTATTTTTACTAAAATTAATGTCAATTTTAAATTAAAAGAAATAATTCAAGTTATAATAGTCACACCATGTGTCAGATTATGGCGATGTTGATTCCTACATGTTAGAAATGAATTATGAATCATTTTTCTAAAGTATCAAAACAATCTGAATTCATTTGATCAGTTTTCAGCACATTAATTTTTCTTTTTACTAAAATTAATGTCAATTTTAAATAAATATACACCCTTAGAATATTACAGGTCACACTATGAATAATTTTGTGTTGTATCTAATTTATACATGTTAAAAATGACTTATGGATTATTTTCCTAAAGTATCAAAACAATCAGAATGTGTTTTATTGGATTTCAGTATGTCACTTTTTCTTTTTACTAAAATTAATGTCAATTTTAAATAAAAAGACACACTTCAAGTTATACCACTCACACTATGAATTATATTGAGATGAGTTTGATTTATACACATAAAAAATGACTCATGGGTCATTTTCCAAAAGTATTATAACAATCCTAATGCATTTTCTTGGTTTTTAGTATGTCACTTGCTTCTTTTACTAAAATTAATATCAATTTTAAATAAATAGACACACTTGGAGTTATAGTGGCCACAACATGCATTGGATTGATGTAAGAATAATTACCACACATAAAAAATGACATATAAAACATTTTACTAAAGTATCAAAATAATAAAAATGTTTTTCTCAGTTTTCAGTATGTCACTTGTTCTTTTTACTAAAATTAATGTCAATTTTAAATAAAAAGACACACTTCGAGTTGTAACAGTTACACCATACATCATATTGAGGGGAGGTTGATTATTACATGTCAAAAATGACTCATGGGTTATTTCACTAAAGTATCAAAACAATATGAATGTGTTTTCTCAGTTTTCAATATGTCACTTGTTCTTTTTACTAAAATTAATGTCAATTTTAAATAAATAGACACACTTAGAATTATACCGATCACACCGTGTATCAAACTTAGGTACATATAATTCCTACATGTCAAGAATGACTTATGGATGTTTAACAAAAAGTATCAAAACAATATTAATATGTTTGTTTCGTTTTGAGTATGTAACTTTTCTTTTTTATTATAATATCATTTGAAATTGAAAACACACACTTTAAGTCATACCAGTCACATCGTGTGTCAGTTTGATGTGAGAATTCTTTTTTACACTTCAAAAAATAATTAAGAATTTTTTATTAAATTATTAATACAATTGGATAATGTTTTCTTTATTTTTGGTGAGTGACATATTTTGAACTAAAATGTAAATTTTAAACTGATAAAAGAAACTTTGAGTCATACCGGTCACACCGTGAATCAATTGAGGTTCAATTGTTTCCTACACATCAAAAATTACTTATGGACCATTTTACTAAAGTATCAAAACAATCTGAATGAATTTGACCGGTTTTTTGAATTTAACTTGTTCTTTTTACTAAAATTAATGTCAATTTTAAATAAAAAGACACACTTAGAATCATATCGGTCACACCATGCATTGGATTGAGGTATGGTTGATTCCCCCACATTATAAATGACTTATAAATAATTTTCCTAAATTATTAAAACAATATGAATTCATTTACTCAATTTTCATTATGTCACTTGTTCTTTTTACTAAAATTAATGTCAATTTCAAATAAAAAGACACATTTTGAGTTATAATGGTGACATCATGCATCATATTGAGGTGTGGTTGATTCCTACATGTCAAAAATGACTTATAGATCATTTTCCTTATGTATCAAACTAATATGAATGAATTTACATGGTTTTTAGCATGTTAATTGTTATTTTTACTAAAATAATGTCAATTTTAAATAAATAGACAGAATTGAAATTATATCAGTCACATCATGCATCAGATTGAGGTGAATCTGATTCTTACATGTAAAACATTACTTACAGATCATTGTCTTAAAGTATCAAAAAAATATGAATATTTTTATCAGTTTTGAGTATGTCAGTTTCCTTTTATACTAAAATTAATGTCAATTTTAAATAAAAAGAAGAACTTGGAGTCATACCAATCATACCTTGTGTCAGACTGAGGTGTGGATTCTTCGTACACATCCCAAAGTCTCAAAACAATCCTAAATTCCAATGTTACCATGATTTACATTTGATTTATTTATTTAACTACCAAAACTACATATTTACTCAATATTATTAGCTAGAAAACATTTTTTAGCTAAAAACATTGAATGAATATGCAGTGTTGTAGTTCAAAAATTAAAGGAAATGAAAAGAATGATAACATTTGTATAAAGGAACATTTTATCTATTTTGTGGATTTTTATAGATAGTTGAAAGAAAATATTACTTCCCAAAATATCTATGAAAAAAACTAAATAAGTATTAGATAAAAATGATAAGAAAATTAACTTACAAATAATAGATAAAATGATGAAAAAATTAATTAAACAAGCAGTAGGAATTTAACTTTTCATGATGGTTGTGTACATTCTTTACCCATTTAACTTTTTTCATTTTATTTTTTGCATCCCCAAAGTCCAATCTATCATGAGTATGAGCATATTTGAACAAACCACACTAACTCAAACAAAATAATGCACCTATATAAGAAGTTAATTCTTATGTGAGTAATACTAAACAGAAATAAATTAAACATAAATATAAAATAATACAATAATTTTATGGACAATGATTTTACTGTGAAAACATAAATATTACCTCTGTGATTGAGCAGTGGAGGGAAGTTGAAGGAATGTAATAAATTTCAACACTGTAGAGGTGAAAAGGTTTTGAGGGAGAAGAATTCTGTGGAAGTTTTCATGTATAAAGGCATGAAATATGGATATAAATCTTCTTAAATAAATGAACTCTAAAAAGAATAATGAAAATTAAATCAATGTTTAATTATATAATTTTTCAATAAAATAGATAAAGTATATCGTAACATTACCTTTACATATTCTCAAAGGGTTTCCTTTATTATAGTATGTTCTTCCACAGGATTTGTAACATCATCACATGAAAAATACATTGTCTATATGAGTAGTCAAACATTTAATTTAGATTATCTTAATGCAGCATAGAGAAGATAATAATATGAGGAAAACATAGTATATTAAAAAACACTTTAAAATTCTTCATGATATTTGTGTACATTCTTTCATTAGGTATGCTACCCATTTGTTTCTAAACAAATTTATATTGTATTATGAATACAAATTTTTTTAGCACTCATAGTAGTACTGAAAAAATATGAATACACAAAGGATTAATAAAATTTTTAAATAAAATATTAATTATATCTTAAAATACATCTTCATAGATGCTAGTTTATTGATGAAATATGATCTCTATCATAAATTTACAAACATAATAAACACAATATTTTCCATTTGTTTGTTCTATACACTGAAAAAATATTGATAAAAATAAGTAATTTGTTTTGATATGTGTTTGGATAGTGAAATATTATTATATATACCCTGATACTTGTATAGTTCTATAAATTTTTAGGATCCTTGTGAACATTGGTCGTCCTCATGACATGATTTTCATGATATTTATGTACCAACCTATCATAATAGAATTCTCATTAAAACATATAATTTGAATTTTAGTTCTAAAATGTTGGATTTAGTGTATTAAAAATTGAAAAAATTCATCATGTGTGGTCTGATTGCTGGGTATCTATGTAGTGAATCTAGGAAATTAATATTTGGAGTATCCAAATTGACTATAATGATCATCCAATATTTCCTAAAAACACAAAAAGGAATAAGTAATGAAAGAAATGAAAATATATTTGATATGATTAAATTGTATATTTTTATTCCTGCATCATTGGTATTAAGAATAATATATCATCTTCAAGTTTTTTTTAAAAAAATTGTCTATTTTTTCACTATTTCATTCATTTTATTTGAATTTATTTTAGTTTGTTATGTAGAAGTGATGTGAGGACTAATGTGTCCAAATTTATGTTCATGGGGTAATCCATTCAATTGGTATTGATATATATGCCTGTAAAAATATGAAATGTTTTTAGCCATAATTAACACAGTATATCATCTTTTGGAAAAAAAATCATGAAAACACACTTCATGTATAAATTTACAACTGAGCCTCCTTACCATTCATAGTTGAGGACTTTATTTACATTCTCAATAAAAATATAGTCTGTAACTTCCTATATGTATATTAGTTCTTCAAAATCAACTATGTGAATTCTACCATTTTGTAACTTTGTATCTATATGAACCTTTAATATAATTAAATGCAGATATTGAACGTACATGATAAAAGTGCTTTTGGAAGATCTTTTTGATCGGTTGGTTTATCCTTTAGATGGTTTTGAGTTGACCTTTCATTTCACCCCTTTCCATTGTCCTCCTATAATAACATTCATCAGTTTAGACCTTTTTTCATTAAC
The DNA here is from genome assembly GCA_963277665.1 of Viscum album. NCBI lineage: Eukaryota > Viridiplantae > Streptophyta > Magnoliopsida > Santalales > Viscaceae > Viscum > Viscum album. The sequence goes on from OY728126.1 coordinate 396,474,467, forward strand.
TCTTAAGATTTAGCATGAAAAATAAATTGGAAATGAATACCTCCTTGTCTACATGTGTTTTTACAAGAAGTGATGACCATGAAATGAATGTTCTAATATCTTGGTCGGCCATATAAATATTTTTTTCATCAAGTGAAATAGGTATCTCAGTGCTTGGATCATGAGTTACAATAATCACCACTCTCACATGACCTATTGTAAGTTGTATGTTTTGTAGAGTTAATTCTTTTAAATTGAACATGATAGCCCTTGAAACAAAGTGGTGGGAGGGTGTTGATAGATATAAATCACAACCATTTTCACCCTATAGATTATCAATATAGGAAAGGTATCAATGTCTGTCTGATTCACATTTCATAGAAACAATTATTAAAATATTTACTACCTCAACTAAGACAACTATTTTAGGGGAATGACCCGCCTCAAAGCTTGTGGGGAGGTTGGGGGGGGGATCCTCACACACTTGTTGTTCTTGAGTTTTTTCTTCTCTTTTCTTCTCCCCCATTACATTTTCTAGCAACTAATTTTCCAATGAAATTATTCTTCAAGGGCAGCTAATCATGATTTCATCTCTACCATTTCTTTATCTTTATCCTCCTATTTTTTCCCTTCAAAATATGTTCGGGGTGTCACCCCAAAACCCATATCTCTGATTCATCCATAATGTTCTGGCCGCTTCAAGTCCACCAATAATAGATGTTCATCCGGTACAAGTGTTGATGATTCCTATGAGTATTTTAGATAGAAAATATAGGAAAATAAGTAATAATTGTTAAATAATATCAATTTAATGATTTTTTATTAATCCATACTTACACATGTTTCCCACACTTTTTGTGTATTTTCATCTATTAATATCCCATATTTATTTAATTGTTCATCCTTCCACATAACATGATTTGGTATGAAAGTGGTTTTGGTTTTTGATTCATCAATCTACATATAAAAAGAGGAGCATAATTATGTTGTTGTCACATGTCACATAAATTTTTTACGATAGATTTAAAATTCGTACTAATTTTTTTTCAAGTGAAGCTTATGCCATCCTTGATTTATGGTAGGGGTACATTGGTTTTTTTCCCATTCCTTATTTTTATCACTCAGTTTATATATCATAAATAAAAAATTCTCAATCAAAGTGATGAATACATATATTGTACATCAGTTTATTACCAGCCATAATATACCTAAAAATAAATCTCCAAAAAAAGGCTAGTAAATCCATCCCATGATTCTTGGGTTAGGAGAAGTGCATACATTTGTAGTGGGTGTGGGTTTATTTTCCCTTCATCATTTTAAGATGAAATCTCATTATAATTGTGTGAAATACTCTATTAATCCTTAAAGAAAGCATGGATAAAAATTTATTATGGGATTCATATACTATATATGAAATCTATAAAGGATCATGAAGAGTAATTCAATGTTTCATTATTTTATTTTTAGTAAAATAAATAAAGTATATCATAATGTTTCCATTATCTCTTCCCAAATGAGTGTCTTAATCTTGGTCACAATATGGTTTCATGAAGCTAAATCAATCAACACATGCTACATAGTGACAATCCTAATGTTACTACTAAAAATGGACTTTTTAGGGTTGATATCCTGGCCCTGCTCATTCCATCTGACCTCAAATTTGATGAATTTTCTATTCACCTTAATAATTGTTTCTAACACTGTCACACTATGAACCTCCTATTTTTTTTTCTACATCATCGGTTCTTAATCACCTACTATTTCTTCAGATTCGACATCATCAATATGATGCTCTTTTGGATTGGTAGTATCAGCATGTACAGAAGGTTGTTGTACCTTTTCATAGGAAACAATAGCAGGTTGAGAAAACTATTTTTCCTCAGGATTGAGAGAACTATCATGTAAAAAAGGTCGTTGTTCCTCTACACTAGGAGTAACAACAGGTTGAGAAACCTATATTTACTTAGGATTGGAAGCACCAACACATGAAGAAGTCATTATCTATTGAAGTGGTTTATCATTTAATTCAGATTACATAAATACAACAGCGGACATATAATAACATGAGGTTACACAATGTATATTAAAGAAATATATAACTTGATTATTGAACTCTTTTTTAAAGGTTGAATAGATTTTACCTCTCTATTGAGTATCAAAATCGCTTCATTATTTTCTCCCATGACATAAAAAACCTCATCTATATTGGGAAAATTGAGAAATGATTGTGACATCCCAATGAAAGGGTCATCCTTAATTGAATTTTCATATGAACCTTAATTGGTTTTGGTTGATTACAGAACAATTGATCACTTTTGGTTTGATAGATTTGGAACATAAAATACTTGTACCACCTATGATGCCATTATAAATGGTTCGTCATTGTACCCTTATTAAAATCCACTTTCACGAATCCCAATTCATTTATTTTAACAACACTCGTGTTATCAATCACTTGCATTGAAAAATTGGCACTTGGAATGTTTTATAATTCAACTAATATATTTTTATGATGATGCCAAAGTATGAAATATTCATATAAATTGGATTTCTTACCATAGTACTAGAAACATGCATTGCTTCATCCATAAGTGTTACTCCACTATTTTTCATGGTACTGCCTTCATCATGCTCATTTATATAGAACATATAACCATTAATTACATAACCATTGTAAGATAATACATACAAACTTGGTCCTCTGGATATCCATCAAAGTTGTTTTGAAATTGATTCCATATTTTCATCCGAATTCTTAAAAATATGGTGTTGAAACCATCCTATAAACTATTTATTATTTTTATTTGATATCCATATTTCATCCCTTGATGGATTAAAATGCCAAATTTTTTTGTGGGTTTCAACATATGGGGAAACCTCAAAAATATTTTGAAAAAATGGCGGGCTTACTCCTGATATATAACATTGATTATAACAACATCTCTTCTAGAAATTCCTTCACCCACAATCCACCTAGTGTGACTAGATTTTGGTAGAGAAATTATTTCCACATTAGACAGGTAGTCAGTATAAAATTCAATGACTTCCTCAATAATATATTGATCCATAATACAACCCTCTTCCTGAATTATATTTTTGACATATATTTTCAAAATCTTCATATACTTTTCAATGGGGATGATGTTGTATGTTCTTCTGAACTTACATCAAATGATGTCTTCCAAGATTAGTACTTATGTCACTAAGTTAGAAATCCGTGATGTCCTAAAAACACTATCTTCAATAAATGTTTCAACCTAATTGACTATGTACCTTGTTCACAAATGGGACACCCTTGAGTTCATTTAATGCTATATCCTAACAAATTTTCATAAACATGAAATTAATTTATCACCCCTTACATCATTTCTCTCAACATGAAATCTTAATTTCTGTAAGCATCATATGATGTTACACCCAAATCCAACAATAATTTCAAATATTCGATCAGTGGATCCAAATAAACATCCATATCATTACCTATTTTTTTCATGATATAAGCATAGATAACATAATTTATTTTCATCTCATGCATAAACTTAGGGTAAACTTATAATTTATCAATATTACCAGCCATGTACTATGAGTGCTTATTTGGAAACCAAAAGGATTCAATCCATATGTAAATAACCCAAAATGAAGGTTTCTTGGATTGTTTCAAAATTTAAGATACTTAGGATAAATTATCTTCCACTAAGTAGAGTCTACCATGTAGTGACCCAGACCCGAACAGCCAACCGAATAGTGCTAAACGGGTTGGGTGTTACTACCTTAGGGGAACCTCCCTGAACACCAAAGGCTGTCGAGTAGCAGCGAGGGTCTTATAGGTATAGTGGGGAGGATATAACCTCTCAGGGGATAATAATGGTACTGGTCTGAGTATAATAATAAATATGCAACAGAATAAATGACTCAGTAGACTCAAACCAGACCTGCAGAGTAGAAGCACATTCAATATCGATAAACAATGGAAGCAATAAATATAAACAAAAATAACAGAAAGTAAATAGAATAGCACGCTGATCACTTGTAACTACTACTAAATAGCAAAACATGCATCCAAAGCAGGTCATACATATCCATATATATATAAAGGGTGCAAATGGCTAACCAAATGTAGCTACATAACAAGTAAGCATGCTGATATAAGGAAAAAAGAAAAACAAAATAATCTCCAGCTAGACAAGACCTCAAGGTCCATAACATCTCCATGAAATAGCTAATGCAGTCCAGCTCCTGAAGATATACAATTTCCTGAACGTAAATCCATAAAGTCTACATGTGTCCCGAAGGGCCCATGTAGGGTGTGAGATGAATCTCAGTAGGATACCACCCAATGGTGCGTATGTAATATAAGTGTTTAAGCAAGCATGTAGTTATAAGGCAAACAGTAAACAGTACAATTCACACAAACAAAAACAAACCCCACTGGTGCTCAGCAGCCACCATGGAGTGTTACCTACTTCAGCCAATGCCAAAATCTCTATCATGTAACCTGAAACCATGTGGCCCCTGACACCATGTGTCTCAAGTACCGATGTCCCGAAGGCACGCCCAATAAATCGTATCTCAGAGGAACAATGATGCCTGTCCTCAAATAAGTAACTGGAGGGACAACGATGTATGCCCTCAAATAAAGTAACCATAGGGACAACGATTTATGCCCTTAAATAATGTAACCAGATGGACAATGATGTTTGCCCTCAAATAATGTAACCAGAGGGACAACGATGTCTGCCCTCAAATAACGGTGAGCCTTTGCTCCCAACTCGATAGCCTTAATGCTATCCCCTGAAGGCTCCTCACCTTCCACGTGGATTCCTATAGAAAGCACCCCAAACCAATAGTACCTACACCACAACTAACAGGGGAATCTATCCACACGAGTGGTCAAAACCACCTCATAATGGAGTCTCTCTATGTGCACACTACTCAAAGTTCTGGGTGAGTGGTAATAACTAAAATAGTATCCAAGCCACAACATCTTTGACACCTCGTGTCCCTTGAACCATGTTGCTCAAGTTTGATAGCCTCTTCATCCCAGTAACTCGGGACATACCCAACCTGATAGTCACCTTGCCTCAAGACGACATCCATGACACCCAATCCCATGGCCAAAACCAGCCAATTTAACCCGAGCCAAGCCCAACCCGTGATCAGCATCAGTCAAGAATATCCAGGCCATGCCCAACACAACCGCAATGGTTCCATCATATGAAATTCGGCAATTACATATAAAATCAAAAGAATCACTTTTGAATAGGAAAAAACAAACTAAACAGTTGAAATTCACTAACCAAGTGCTGTCCCATACTAGCACTGAGGTCTTTAAAGTCTCCAAAAATTCATATCAAGGTTTAATAAACTAAACTCAACTATTTAAAACAATACAATTCAATTATAACCATTTTGGCATCCCCCGGCCAAAATTCCCCAATAATAAATGACCACTCGTCTGACCCCACTCAAGGAAAACAGGTAACAAGGTATACCCAAAGGCATCCCATAGGTCAAATAACAATTAAACAGGAAATAACAGGTAAAACAGGGTCACACTCAAAATACCCGAAATTACACCAAAGGTCACACCACATAAAAGTTTAAAAAAACACAAAAAGAGGCATGCACCACCTACTTGATACTCATAGATGTAGTCACGCCCAATATCTAGGTTCAATTTGAATATGATCTTCGTAGATCTATGTTTCCGTAAAATCCCAACAATTTCACTTAGATGGAAACTACGATGTGTGAGGTAAAAGATCAAAAACGGAATAGGGTGCGTGGGTTTAGCCTCACTGTTGTAATCCTGAAACCACCGATGGATTGAAGAATGAACAACAGATGAAGAATCTAGGATAAAAAATGTGTTCGGCCTTCTGGAGTGTCAAGGTCCGAAAACGGAGAAGAAGAAGGTCCTTTATGGAATAAGACGTTACACCCTTTTATTTAAGTGAATAAAAAATAAAAGTACACGATGTGTATTAAGGACTACACACCGTGTAGTAGAATTTTATATACTCCAACTTAAGTGGAGGTAGCCACATGACTTGGATGCTCCACATGGGTCAACACACGACTTGAACTCAGCCGGTACGTAGAAAGGAGGATACATGGTGTGTCGAGAAACACCACACATTGTGTAGTAGAAAATTCCTACATGGTCATCACATGACATGTACTCGGTGAGCACATGAACAGTACATGCCTAACACATACACAGTGTGTACTTTAGATTACACGGCGTGTAGTCTAGAAATTTATAGAATCCCAGATTTTCCTAGTTTCCTCAGAAACAAGTCAAAAATTAAAATAGGGTTGAGATTTTGACCCATTCTAAAAACCCGGGTTCTTACAATATCCCCACCTTAACATAGCTCATCCTCGATCTATCAAACAAAACCCAAAGATATCACCAAACATACCACCTCGATTAAAGTAACCCAGACTCCCCTAGTCTCAAAGATTCTGGCTAAATTCCTCAAGGGGCTCCCCACCTTAGAAACTACCTAACTCGATCTCAAAACAAAAAAACTCAACAAAGGAAGGGTTTAATAACCTGTTTACGGGCTCATGGACCTCTTGTGATGCATCGTCACCCCTACGCCTCATTGGTGCTCCCGTGTTGTTCCCGACACCCCAGCCATATCACACACCACATCGGTGTCTGCCTCTACAAGGTCCTACATCTCTTGGATTCTCAAAATGAACCTGATGCCTAGTACCTCAAGTAACCCGCACTCTCGATGCCCTAATACCCAAAGCACCTCAATTAACCTACATCCTCGATGCCCTGATGCCCAATCCACCTCAAGTAACCTGCATTGTTGATGCCCTGATGCCACGCATCTCATACATATATATAAATATATCACACACCCAATATGAAACTAATGCCACTAACCAGCATCTAGTTAGTCCACATAAATCTTGTGCACCTCGTGCACTCAAAAGAGACATGCCTTAACAGGTCATGCAAAAAAAGAAACAAGAAAGTCATGAACACACTCGCGGTGTACCTCTAACCATCATCAACTCACCAGCCAACTCTACCCCTAGAATCTCCAGAGAGTGCACCTGGACTGAAATATGGCTACCTGATGCCTGACCTCCCTTTGGTGCTACTCCAGTCACCGGCCAATGACCCCTCATCTGGGTCCCACTATCCTTATCACGTCCTCCGCGTGCAGCTGAAACTCAGCTACCCTCTCCTAGTACCAAACCTGAACCAACTCTAGATGCCACAGTCGGTCTTGGTCCCTACCTACCAACTATATGAGAAGGCTTCCTACAGAACCTTTCCAAATAACCGACCTATCCACATGCCTGAGACTTTTTTGGAGGCCTATCGCACGGAGCCCGAACATGTCCTAGATGACCAAAATGAAATCAAAGCACTGAATAACTTTTACTAGGTGGTCTAGATGAGTCCTTGGCCTGACTTCCCTACTGGAACTCATACCATCCTCACTTCCTGCTATCCGAACCATCACTTAAAGCTATCGTCCGACCAACCTAGGGCCTATCCCTCTAGTTACCCTCTTTTATAAGCACTCGATTCACCGACTTTGAGAATGAACCTAGTATGAAAATATTCACCTGGATTCGAATGGCGTGTCGTAATCCATCCTCAAAGTGCCTCACCCTTACCACATCATCGCTTTCCATACCAGGTGCAAAGCAAGACAACTCAGTGAATGTAGATGCATAGTCCATGACAGGCATGTCTTCCTGCTAAAGTCTCAAGAACTCTCAAGCTTTCTATTCCCTCAGTGTCTCTAGGTAAAAGTTCTCAAGAAATATGTCCTAGAAGTCTTTCCATGCTAGTACCTCATGCCTGAGATCCTAAACCTACACATCCCACTAGCGCTTTGCCAGTCCTCGCAGCATGTATGTCACCAGCTTGACCCTCTGCCCTGGAGGCATCTTGAGCAGCTCAAAGATTATCTGCATTCTCTCTATCCATTTCTCATCCGCTTTTGTACCACCCTCACCCTGAAAAAGTGGCGGGTGCTGCGACTGGAACTCCCACGTCAGATATGCCATAGATGGCTCTATACCCTCCGCACCTCTGTCAATCCCCTACAAGACACGTACCAGGCTAGCTCGGAGCTGCTCGTCGAGCCATGGTCCAAATGCTGCTGAACCCTACTATTGTTCTGCCTGCACTGGATCTTGGACCAATTCCTGTCCCTAAACCTAGATCATGCTCTGCCTACACTGAATCCTGAATCGGATCCTACTCTTGCGGCACTGTACCATCTCCCGCCTGACGCTCCATCTGAGTCTACTAAAAGAAACCTGGTGAATACCATAAATAGTCAGATAACCCATATATATATGTAACATTATATACTCAACACAGATATGGAAATTAGTAAAGAGGCAACATAAAAAAACTACCCTTACTCTCTCCTATCGCAACCCATGCCCATGGAATCCCAACCTCATGGCCTCCTTACCCTCCCTCAATAGAGCCAAGTATCAAAAGTACCTCAGGCCATACCCATCCTGACAACCAACGTTGCCTAAAACCGACGACCGAGTCACCCTATCCTGATGATCAAAATCACCTCAACCATAGTACCTTCCTTGTCATACAAGAGCCAGACCCAAATACCCTACCACATGCAATTCATAAAATATATAAAGTATGTCATAACACATTGCAATGAATAAGAAATTTTAGCAGGAATTTCACCTATTCACATTTCCAAAGAATATAAGGAATAGAAATTGATATTATTCACATGGAATTTTCACTCCACAAAGTATACGTACAATTATGAAATTGAAATACCCTAAAAAAGTGCCTATCAAAATCCAAGCACACAAGCCTTTCCATACTGAGATAAGGTCCAATTATTTTTTACCGCACCAGGTCAAGGTTTACATATCAGAATCATTAAAATCACACAGTAAGTGAGCCACCGAGGTGGAAATCATATAAACTTTAATCTGACTAAAAAGCAAATAGTAATTCCCACCCATGGAAAATTGGTCCATCCCTCATACCTGGGGCTGTAGGCACCGAAGTACAAGCTAGAAACCCAGTTCCAGTCACAACCTATCTCCATTCTACCATATCCCAAATAGTAAAACTAGTAGAAATAAAAACGAAGCCTCAATCTCATTAGTATCCAGCAAAACACTGCTACTAAATCTCTATCAAGAACTCCTCTGATACCACTTAGTAACGACTCTGACCCGAACAACCACCCAAACAGTGCTAAATGGGTCGGGTGTTACTACCTTAGGTGCACCTCCCCGAACGCCAAAGGCTGCTAACTAGCTGCAAGGGTCTTATAGGTATAGTGGAGAGGATATACCCTCTTAGAAAATAATAATGGTATTGGTCCGAGTATAATAATAAATATGCAGCAGAATAAATGACTCAGCAGACTCAAACCAGACCCGCATAGCGAAAGAATATTCAATATCGATAAACAGTGGAAGCAATAAATATAAACAACAGCAGTGGAAAGTAAACAGAACAACATGATGATCACTTATAACTACTACTGAACAACAAAACATGCATCCAAAGCAGGTCATACATATCCATATATATATAAAGGGAGCCAATGGATAACCAACTGTAGCTACATAAAAAGTAATCATGTTGATACAGAAAATAAAGAAAAACAAAATAATCTCTATCTAGGCAAGACCTCAAGGTCCATACCATATCCATGCAATAGCTAATGTTGTCCAGCTCTGGAATCTGACCTCTTTCCTATACATAAATCCATAAAGTCTACACGCGTCCTGAAGGGCCCATGCAGGGTGTGATATGAATCTCAGTAGGATACCACACAACGGTGTGTACCTAATATAAGTGTTTAAGAAGGCATGAAATTATAAGGCAAACAGTAAATAGTACGATGCACAAAAATAAACACAAACTCCATTGGTTCTCAACAGCCACCATTGAGTCTCACCTGCTTCGGCCAATGCCAGAATCTCTTTCATGTAACCCGAAACCATGTGCCCCCTGACACTGCGTGTCTCAAGTACCGATGTCCTGAAGGTACGCCCAAGAAATAGTAGTTTGGAGGAACAAAAATTCTTGTCCTCAAATAAGTAATCGGAGGTACAATGATGTTTTCCCTCAAATAAAGTAACCGAAGGTACAACGATGTATCCCATAAAATAATGTAATCAGAGTGATAATGATGTCTGCCCTCAAATAATGTAACTAGAGGGATAGCGATGTCTACCCTCAAATAATGACGAGCCTCTGCCCCCAACCTGATAGCCTCAATGCTATCCTTTTAAGGCTCCTCACCTTCCACGTGGCTTCCTATGTCAAGAACTCCCAAACCAATAGTACCTCAACTGCAACTAATGAGGCCTCTACCCACATGATTGGTCAAATCCACCTCATCACGAAGTCTCTCTGTGTGCACACAACTCAAAGTTCCGAGTGAGCGGTAATCACCAAAATAGTACCCAAGCCACAATGTCTCTGAAACCTCATGTCCCCATGACCATGTCGCTTAGGTCTGATGGCCTCGCCATCCCAGTAACCCGGGCCATGCCCAACCTAACAATCACCCTGCCTCAAGATGACATCCATGACACCCAATCCCATGGCCAGAACCACCCAATGTAACCCGGTCCAAGCCCAACCTATGATCAGCATCACTCAAGAATATCTGGGCCATGCCCAACACAACCACAATGGTTCCAGCATATGAAATTCAACAATTACATAAAAAATCAAAAGAATCACTTTTGAATAGGAAAAAAAACTAAAAAGTTGGAATGCATTAACCAAGTGCTATCCCAGACCAACACTGAGGTCTTTAAAGTCTCAAAAAATTCATATCAAGGTTTAATAAACTAAACTCAACAGTTTAAAACAATACAATTCAATTATAACCATTTTGTCATCCCCCGGCCAAAATTCCCCAATGAGAAACTACCACTCGCCCGACCCCGCTCAAGAAAAACAGGCAACAGGGCATACCCAAAGGCATCCCATAGGTCAAGTAACAATTAAACAAGCAATAAAAGATAAAACAGGGCCACACTCAAAATACCCAAAAGCACGCCAAAGGTCGTGTCACTCAAAAGTCTGCAGAAACACAAAAAGAGGTATGAACCACCTACCTGAGACTCGTAGACGTAGGAACATCCGATATCGAGCTCCAATTTGAAGCTGATCTTCATAGATCTATGTTTCCATCAAATCTCAGCAATTCCACTTGGATGGAAACTGCGACATGTGAGGCAAAAGATCAAGAACAAAACAGGGTGCGCAGGTTTAGCCTCGCTATTGTGATCCTGCAGTCACTGACAGATTGAATAATAGAAGACAGATAAAGAATCTAGGAGAAGAAACGTTTTCGGACTTCCGGAGCGTCAAGGTCCAAAAATGAGGAAGAAGAAGGTATTTTCTAGAATAATACGCGATGCCCTTTCATTTAAACGAATAAAAAATAAAAGTACACAACGTGTATTAAATACTACATGCTGTGTAGTAGTCTTTTCCATACTCCGACTTAAGAGAAGGTATCCACATGGCTTGGAAACTCCATACAGGTTGACACATGGCTTGAACTTAGCTGGTACACAGAAAGGAGGATACACGAAATGTCGAGAAACACTACACGCCATGTAGTAGGAAATTCTTACACAGTCATCACACGAAATGTACTCGACGAGCACACAGTTGGTACTCGCTTAACCCATACATAGAATGTACTTTAGAGTACACGGGGTGTAGTCTAGAAATTTCTAGAACTTCCCAGATTTTTCCAGTTTCCTCAGAAACAAGTCATAAATTCAAACAGGGTTGAGATTTTGACCCGTTCTAAAAACCCGTGATCTTCAATCGAGTGATGAAGTTTTCAATATTTATTTCATGTATCTGTGTTCCTTGTCAATTCAATATAGTATCATGACTTCCATATAGGCATCTAAACCACATAATGATTGAAAAGTACCATAAAACTTTCATAGGACCCAATTCAACTTTCTTTTATCGAGAATCATCACACTTTGGGCATTCCTTATGTTATTTTTGGTCCTTATGAAACAATATAAAATCATTTGTACATGCATGTATTATTTCATAGATCATACCCATTGAACATTGAATTCCTTTATCAGTATATGTTTGACTAGGGAGATCATTATCTTATAGGATTATATCATCCAAGAGAGAAAGTAGTTTAGTAAAACAAGCATAAATCTATCTATTTCCGTCTTTTAAATTATATAGCTTCAATACAGCTGACAATGTTTTATATTTAGTACAACCAGCATAAAATGACATCTTTTGAAAACTATTTAACTTCTCAAACAATTTTTTACAATCAAAAAGTTCATCTTCAACTTTCTTTTTCATTTCCTCAATACGATCTTCATCATCATTCACACTTGTAATCACATCCTTGATACACTCTTATTCATTTTCCATACATGTAATCATATCATATTGTTAGAATCCTCATGTGTTAATCATGTTTTAATGATAAAAAATCCTATTAAACCTATTTAATCTATCTCAAATCATGTTTAGAGATGGTTGGTTTCCCTATGCTTTGAATAAACTTTCACAAATCCTGATTCCTATAAATCATGTTTGATTATTGTAAACTATATTTAATTTTTGTTCTATAATGATTTATTCTATGAATGATTAAATCTAATTAATTCTATGAATATTACTTATTAATATTGTTTATAAATATTTGGTTAAGTCTGAGAAGCTATTAGTCTACCACTGGTTCTGGTTTTCTGGAAAAGGACCCAGACACCGTGAACCAGACACCGTGACCAGAAACCGTGACCCAGACACTATGACCCAGACACCATGACCCAGACACCATGACCCAGACACCATGACCCAGAAATTGTATCCCATACATTGTAATCAGTTTTAGATATCATGAAGTTTGTGACACCGGTTCCTTGCTACCATCACCAAGGCACCGTTCAAAGTTTGGAAAAAGACTAGACACTGTGATCCTAACACCACATCTATGATATCGGTTCCTGATATAAATGAAATTGTAGTATCATGACTGTATCACCACTCAAAGGAAAATAATAAGACATCATTTTGTGGTGACACCATATCCAAGTGACACCGTTTTGTGGTGACACCTTTTCTACGTGATACCGTTTCAAGACAAACTATGACACCATTCTTTAATCTGTTTTTTCATTTTCAATTTAATTTATAACGGTCATATTTGAGTTATTTAAAAACACTAACATAATTAATGTTTCTTTGTAGACATGTCACCTGACAATACGAGGTATGAGGTGCAGAATACATGCATCCTGTTGGTTCCAATGTGTGCACCTGAAATTATAAAGGAAGATAAGCCGGGTTGTAGATATAAACAAACATAGAAGCAGAAGGACGAGTGTTTTTGAAAAATTGAACTGATACATGAAATAAGATACAACTGAAGATCACAAAAAGCACTCTCGATTCAAAAATTATGGACTACCGTAGATCAGAAACAAAATCATCTTCGCAGTACCAACTCTAAGAGGAACACAATTTAGATCTAACTGGAAACCAGAGCACTAGACTTGAGATACTCTATTTTTCACAATAAGACTCAATAACTACATCTGTTTCATCCCAAAATCCGAGAGCTACATTGAATAACACCCAAATCACTTATAACTCTTTCTCATCATCTTTGCTCTGTTGTGTACTATTTTTAGCTTTCGAGCAGCGTGTGTGTCTGTATTAAAAATACACACTGTCTTCTGTATTAAACTGAAGAATAGAAGATATCCTTCCTATCATCACTTCCAACATATGTTTACTCCCACATATAAGTGTGGAAGAGGTCCTTGTGAGACCTAGTAGTTTATACCCATGAAAAATAGTGGAAGATGTCATGTGACCTAGACAGTCCTGTGCACTGTTGTTTACCCTGATTCATGGAATGGATCAATTTTCTTAATATAAACTGCTTGGTGGAAGGTAAGTGGAGTGGATTAGGTCTCATCTTGAGACCGAACCACTTGTTTTATCTATTGTGTCTTTTAATTTAGTTTTTCTCTAATTTACTGTATATTTCCGAAAACACTAGATTTTACTTTGATAATTAGTCTTGGATAGAAGTTATAATTGCTTTGCCTTATTAGAATAGATTTAAAAGTTGTATCAATAACTCATATTGATATTACTAAGAATTAATCAATCTTTTAAGAAGTATTTGAATAGTAAAACTATTATAACCATATTACCTTGATTAACTGGGATGTATTCATTTTTATTGGGGAAGATTTTTAAGTGAAATTTAAATAGTAATTTTTATAGATACTCAATTCACACCCATCTTGAGTACTCTACTCTGACCAACATTTTGTATCAGAGGATTTTATTCTTATTTAGACTCTCTTTTTAAATCTGTTCAACTATGAATTTAGTTGTAATTTAAAGATCTATAAATTTCTATTAATTCTAAATTTCTATATCTTTAAAATAATTTCTTTATTATGGATAATATACTCAAATATGCTGTAACAAACAGACCACCATTCATTAATGGAATTACTTATTCCCAATGTAAAATTAAAATTAAAATGCATTTAGAAAGTATGGGTTTTAAAATTTGGTCTTCAATTATAGATGAGTATAAGATTCCTTATACTGATAGAATTACTTGGGATTACCCAACTAAGATTGCTTATAATAAAAATTGAAAATACATGAATGCCTTATATTTCTCTTTAGGAGATGAGGAATTTAACAGAATTTCTGCTTGTAAAAATGCCCATGAAATTTAGGATACTTTTTCTATTTCACATGAAGTAACTTCTAGTGTGAAAGAAATGAGACTTAATACTTATACTATTAAATATGATAACTTTAAAATGAATACTGATGAGCCTATTTCTAACATGTATCTTAGGTTTAACAAAATTTTTAACACTATGATTTCTCTAGGAAGAGAAGTTACTGCCAAAGAACAAATCATAAGGATTCTAAGATTTTTACATGATAGATGCAGAGGAATCTTTGTCTCTATTAGAGAGTCATGCGACATCAGAAAATTACCTATAAAATAACCCATTAGAAAACTAATGATGTATGAATAGGGGATGAAAGTCAATAAGGAGGAGGAGGATGAACCTAAAAGAAAATATGTGCCATTCAAGACCACTACCTCTAAACACAAAGAAAAGGAGAAATTACACATCTCTATAGAAATTTCTAGCAGTGTTTAATCTTCACCTGACAGGAGATGGATCAATTAGCTAGAAGGTTTAAGAAATTTTACAAAAGGAAGAAATTTTTCAGAAATCCTAACTTCAAAGGAAGATATGATCAAAAGGGAAGCTGGAAGAAAGATTGGAAAATAAATGACAAGTCTAATGAGATAGTATGTTATGAATGTAAGAGAAAGGGATGTGTAAAGGTTGACTGTCCCAAGCTCAAGTATAAAAATAAATATTAAAATAAAGATAGAAAGTATAAAAAGGAAATTAAATCAACTTAGAGTATTTCTAAGGATAGTTCAAGTGACTTAGAGTCTTCACATAATGAATAGGATAACAAATCCAATATATGTTTCATGAAAAACACATATGAGGTAACCTTGGAATCTCTTGTACAAAATTACTATTATTCTGAAGATGAATGTGATTTTGAAAATATATCTAAAGAAGAAATGTTTGAGTATTGAAATATGCTTTAAGAGACATTTAATTAACTAAAAGATAAATATAAGTCTTTAAAGAAACAATATGCTCTTACCTCAACTGTTAAATCTGAACTTGCTATAGAAAGAGATAAAAATGTTCAATTAATCAAAGAAAACAATGAATTAAATCTATCTAATGAGAAATTGAAAATTAACCTTGAAAGTTTTAAAAATGGTAAATATACCTTGGTAAAAATTCTAGGTAAAAAGATTTCCACTAAATACACAACTAGTATTGACTATCAACATGGTAAAATAAATTTTGGAAATACCAATTTTGTTTCTAAATCTAGAACATACAAATTTACTCCTAGTTCAAGAAAACTTTTTGCTAGTTCAAATTACGATACACTCTCTACTATTTCAAGTTTTTATAGACCAAATAGAGTTTATTTCTCAAATACTTTACATAATTATTATAAGAAACCTATGAGGTATATGTGGGTTCCTAAAGCAATAGTTACTAATATTAGTGGACCTAAACAAATATGGGTACCAAATTCTATTTTTATTTGAATATTTTGTAGGAACTTTTTTTGAAGAGCTCCTGTAAAAGATTATGGTACTTGGACATTAGGTGTTCAAGACACTTGATAGGAGACTATTCATGTTTCAAGAACTTAATAAATATTTATGGTGGAAATTTCACCTTTAGTGATAATGCCAAAATAAAAATCATTGTCCTTGGCCAAATCGGTAACTCGAACTCAGTTTTAATTTCTAAATTACTTTTTGTTGATGGACTGAAATATAATATGCTTAGTATTTCATAGCTATGTAATGATGAATTTCATGTTAAATTTAAAAATGATGCTTGAAATGTTTTTAATTCTAAAAATGAATTAGTATTTTCAGTATTAAGAAATGAAAATGTGTATTCTGTTAACTTAGATTATTTAGTTTCTCAAAATGATTCATGTTTAGTCAAAGATCTACCCAAACTAGAGTTTCCAAATGATAAAGTGTCTAATTAATTTTAAAATGGAAAGCAACACAAAATTTACTTCAAACCAAAGAAAGAAGTTTCAACTTCTCAACCTCTCGAGTTGGTTCACATGGATTTGTTTGGACTATCTAGAGTTTCTAGTTTAAATGGGAAGCAATATGTTTATGTTCTTGTAGATAACTTTTCTAGATATACTTGGACCTTATTTTTGGCTTATAAAAGTGAATCCTACTCCCATTTCACCAAATATGCTAAAACGTTAGAAAATATTAGTGTACTTAGAATTAAATCTTTAATAAGTAATCATGGCTGTGAGTTTGAAAATAAAGAGTTTGAATAATTTTTCTCACAAAATGTCTATAATCATAATTTCTCTGCCCCTAGAACTCCTCATAAAAAATGGAGTAGTAGAAAGAAGAAATTAGACATTGCAAAAAATTTCTAGAACCATGCTTAGTGAATATGACTTACCTATTTACTTTTGGGTTGAAGAAATAAATACAACATGACATATTAATAATAGATTATTGATTAGAACTATTCTTAAAAGAACTTTATATGAGTTATAGAACAACATAAAACCCAAAGTAAACTACTTCAAATTCTTTAGTTGCAATATTTATATACTTAATACTAAGGAAAATCTTAACAAGTTTGCATTCAGGAGTGATGAAGGAATCTTTCTAGGATACAAAATCTCTAGTAAATCTTATAGAGTTTTTAAAAAAAGAACTAAATGTGTGGAGGAATCTGTCTATGTCACGTTTGATGAGACAAATCCACATGAGCCTAAGACCTCTCTAGAGAATATTGAGGATGATATGTCAAATTTGACACCAATACTAAATCCTCCAACTGTACTATAAAGGAATCTGTAAAAAATTCCACTTCTGGAAATTCTCCAGATTCAAGTCATAATGAACCCGAACCGGTTGAAGAACATGAAATAACTAGCCCCTATTTTTCTAGATCTGTTAGAACCCTTAAAAACTATCCTTTAGATACTATTGTAGGATATTTAGATAAAGGAACTGAAACTAGAGATTCTATTAGAAATCAGGTTGAACATCAAGTATTCTTGTCACAACTTGAACCTAAAAACATTAATGATGCTATAAATGATGAATTTTTGGTGATGGATATGCAAGAAGAACTTAATGATTTTGAAAGAAACAAGGTTTGGAAACTTTTTGACTAACCCAAAGACATATTTACCATAGGCACTAAGTGGGTGTTTAGAAATAAGGTAGATGAAGCTGGTAATATATTTAGAAACAAGGCTAGATTGGTTGCACAAGACTATAATCAAGAAGAAGGAATTGACTATGAGGAGACCTTTGCACCTATTTCTAGACTTGAAGACATTAGAATCTTACTTGATTATGCTACAAATCTGAATTTCAAACTATATCAAATGGATGTCAAGAGTGAATGTGGCATCAACATTTAACTTAGACAATCATGAACATATCACCAAGGTCCATCCCCAAGGTGTCATTTGAAATTACCAAGGTAAACCCCAAGGTATCGTTAAAATTGTAATCTCTAGTGGTTACATCATTACCCAATGCATTGGAGCGCTATCAGGGTGCACCCTTAAAATTTCCTTTATTATTATGTGAGCCACATCGTTCATGCTTTACTTAAATCGTTATGTATATTCAAGATGTCCCATACCACCTTGAATATCTCATTCATTTTCATTTTACCCAAGGTGTCCCATACCACTTTGGGTAATCTATTTTCTTAGCTTATTTAGTGATATGTCATAAGCATGCATTATGTACAATAATAAATAATAACCGCCACAAATTTTTCTAATACAAAGTATGATAGTTAACTTTAAAAATGTGTAAATAACTCTTAAAAGGCATACATAGCTTAGTAAAACATCCTTTTCACTAAAGCATATAAAATAATGGTATACTAAATGATAAATCTTTGTCATTATAAATCCATGGAAACGGAGTGCTTAAGGAAAACACTTGAAATTAGTTATGGTGATAAATAGGCCCTTGATCTTGTAAATGAATTAAATCATAACTTGATTAATTAATACATTCACCCCAGTAGGTTCATTATGTCTTAAGATAATACATGAACACAACATGATATCATGACCCATCAAATCTTAAATCCTCTAATACATTTTAAATCAAACCAAAATACACCCTTCATGGTAAAACGCATCATGAGCGATGCCCAATATGCTTCTTTAATAAAACATAGTTCGCATAAAATAAGGATTTACTTAAAGGTTGGTACCCACCCCTTGAAATCATAAATTTGATTTGTATTGGTTTACATGTTTATGAGTACATAGAGATATATAGATACCAAGTTTACCACGAGGGGTTTTCATGGTAAAACAACTTTAAACAACCCTCATTAATATATAATTTATAGTATTACGTTTTGGATCATTTTGAAATCAGAAAAATAGATAGTGTTTTGGTTATAAATATCTGTATATATATATAAAAAACTATATATTTATATCTGTATAGGTTTCATGAAACAAAACCGAAAGAAATCAAAACATAACACCCCAAAGCCTTGTCCAACATAGATCCATCCAAAAAGAACAAAAAATATAACCTATACGTATATATATATAAAAGTAACCCGTATATATATATGAACCACATTATTAAGGATTGTTTTAGAATAAGGTAAGATAACTCATCTCCCTTAGTAACCTTTGTAATAAACTTTAGAAAAACCCATTTTAAGACTGGATGGATTTCATTATACATAACTATGTATATGTATAAGCCGTATGTACTAAAACATAAAAGAGTAGTATTATGGGGAAAGACATAAAAACCACCACACTTGCACCCTACTGGAAACACGGCATGCAAGCCCCCTTTTGAAAACATCACAACCTGAGTGGGTTATAATCAAGTATACATATATATATAAACTGTATAAATATATATATACTTAGAGTATAAAACAGAGGTTCTTTTAAAAGAAAACATGTATGAAAGGACCCTTACATCGCTTGAGAAGGAAGCTCGGACCAGGTGCACCACACTGATCTTGCTAGGAGTTCATGGGAGAGGAAGGAGGAAAAATAACTGTCGCGGTTTCAAGAGGCCAGAGGGGTTTATATAGGCCTCGGTATCCAACAATGACTCGACCCAAGTGGCTAGACCGACGTGGGGAAGACAAGAAACAGAGACCTAGGGGGTGTTCGAAATTCAATGGAGCAGTGCGGGGAAGGAGGCCGAGGCGTCCTCGGTTGCAGGCTTACTGGTCGGGTGCCACTTCGAGGAAGAAGACGATGAGGGTCGATGCTGTAAAGGAAAGGAGGGCCAAGATTAGATCTCGGGTGAGATCGGACAGTCATGGTGATAAGAGGGGCGATCGTGTGGCTAATAGGTTCGGATGGTCGAGATCGACACGGGAGTCGATCGGACGGTCCTGGTCACGCGGAGCACATCCCACATCGAAACAGAATGCGTTTGAGGCGTGGCTTATAAACCAAAGCGCGCCAAATTCGGTTCAATAACACGAACACACACACCAGGGCCTTATACACAGGCCCCATGCGGGCTTCGGACCACCCCTACGCACCGCGCACCGCGGCCTTACACACGGCCTGCGCGCGACCTGAGAGACCTATTCATGGATGGGAATGCGGTTTGGACACCCACTGAGCGCTTGGGGACCCCGATGGTCGGCACCTCGGGTCCCTTGGGGCTTGGTCTCAGCCTAGAGGGCTTGTCCCTTAAGGGATGCCCTCGGCTTGGTCGGGCCCCAAACCATTTTTTTATTAAAACTTATTTATAAAATAACCTAGAATAAGTATACTTATTTCAAAATAAAGTGTAGTATAAATATTTATACAAAAGAGGGTTCATTCAAAAAAGACAATTAGTTTTAATTTAAAATCTAAATCCTTTTACTAGCTTATGTAATATAGTTCATATCAACATAATTTATAAAAATAAAATTTATTTAGACTTTCGAAATAACAAGTTTAAGTATGCTTAGTTCAAGATATAAATATTTTCACAAAATGAGTCAACATACTATAACAACAAAATAGTTTTAACTTAAAATTTAAATTCCTTTACCAATTTATATATAAATCTTTTAAAAGATATACCTTTCTTATTTTACATACAAAACCATTATAATTATTCGGATCTTTAAAGAAATTCTAAAAGACTACTAGTTAATTCAAAAATTCATAATTTCGAGCTCAAAAGATATTATTATTGATACCCTTTAAAAATATAGAAAGAATACTATGTTTTCAATATGCAAGTATCCATCGAGATCTTGTGAAAACCAAAGGATTTATTTCTGAGAATACTTCTTTTTTATTTTGAAACTATAACTCTTTTGTGAAAAATATTAGAATAGTTGAAATATTATAAAATTATAAGAGCATTAAAACAAGTTTTAATATTAAGATAAACTTTATCAACGGAAACCCAAAGGTTGTTTTGAAAATCCAATGACTATTTTCCAACGGTCAATATTCACAGGATCATTATAAAAGCAAGGGTATTTTACAAGAACAAAACACTTGAACCAGAAAGGATGACTCTCCTCATACCGTTGGCTTTGAGCATGTGTGCCGTGGCCCTGGATGTTATATTTTTCACGCTGATGGACTCTGAAGATGAGGACTATCCGATTACTCGAGTTGTGGTTCTTAGTAGTCTTGCTGTGGCTCTGTTAGGTCTTGTGCATGGTATTTTCAACTAGTTGGGTCTTGTTGCAAATGTAAAATTTTAATATATATCAATTTACCTCATTCTCCATGTTTTATTTTATTTCTAATTCCTTATTAGCACAACAAATAAAACAAGAGACATCATTAAAGGCATAACATTGCTTACTTGAACTAGTTCATAAAACCTGGGGCGTCACATTATCCCCCCCTTTAGAAAATTGCGTCCTCGCAATTTATTTCACAACACTACAAGGTTCTACAATGTTCTCACCATCTCCACCAACGTATAGGGTCAACAGGTGCATTTAGAGGAATCCCCATAGCGAAGCTCACCTCTTCCAGTTCCCTAATACACATACACTTAAGACAGGAGGGGTTTCACTTATGCTCCGGGCCTTCAGGCCTCCAGAGGGAAGCTCGAACAGTACAAAATTCTGAAATGTCTTTGCAGACCAAAGTAAGAAGGACTTTCCGAATTATGTCTCGGTCGAGGATATCGAAGCCATAGATATGGTCAAACAGGCTGAAGCTGAGAAGTTGGAGCATATAAACCGCATAAAGATTTACCTCTAATGCAGCCTCCTGAAATTTCACTCTGGCCGTGTAGTTTCGGCCTAGGGTGAAACATAGAAAAAGCCCTTCATGGTAACTTCCTCATCGTTCACGTCCGGCTAGCTGTGTAGAGCCAATGCGGTAATAGATGGAGGTATTCCCCTGGAAGGTGCAGAGAATCTCCGGACCGTTTGTTACCTCAAACCACTTCTTGCACGTTCTTCGCAAACTTACGAAGGGGTCATACTCGTCCTCACACATTTTGATTGCAATTATTTCCAAAATCTCAGTGGGAAGAGATAACAGGTGGGTTTCTCCTTCCATCTGAAAGTTTTAAGAAAGGAGTTCAATCACTTGAAAATCATTCAAGGACAAACACAAAGTAAAGACAAGGAAGGGGAAAGACAAAATTTCAATAAACATACATTTATTATTATTAGTGCTTGATTTTCCCTTATCCATTGACTAAACGAACTCCACACAGAGAAGCAAAAATCCCTGAATCCTCAAACCAAACACAGGCCGAGCATTCAGGGGAAAACTCATGAGGGCACCTATAACGTCTTATGAGTCTAGCATGAGGGGTATGAAATTGAGAGACATATTCATACACTTGTCGTCTGCAAGACAGTCGGGTGGACTCGTCTTCTAATCTCCTGAAGTCCAACAACTAACCCCAGAAGCCATAGTTTAAAATCTGACAGAGGTAGCCTGCTCGGAGGTCTCCGTCAGCAGCAGCTTCTTGAAAAGGGTTATCAATCATGGTTCCAAAGCTCTCACCCACCGTGAAAATCAGGAAAAGTCCCTCATGGTACTTCCCCCGACGCACATATGATGGAAACTGAGTTATCATCAATAGGAGGTAATCTATTCCTACCCCTTGGTGTAACTGAAGCACCCGTGGTGAATTGGATACATTGTAAAGGTGTTTGCATGTCATGCGGATATGGGCATAGTTTAGAAATTCCTCACGGCTAGCTAAAGACACAATGGTATCTAGGGCCTCTGTGGGGAGAGATAAGAGATTTGTGCCTTCGTTTTCCATCTGAAATTTAAGAAAACCCAATTTTTAATAAAATTGAAATACATATACATATATATATTTTTGTTTTAGTTTCTGGCTTTCCAGAGTTATCCAAACTGAACCTCTGATACCAACTGTAGAGACCCCGACCCCAGAAACCCAGGAGTCGGTGCCTTCTGAACATGATGTGTTATCTTAAAATAAAACAAACTTTGTTAACAACACATCATGTCCCATACAGAGGATCGTGTGCGGTTTGGGTTCTGGGACCCCGGCAACTTCCGAAACAATTCATCTTTTAAGAGTTGATACCTGAAAATTTTAAATCAAAACATAGGGTGAGCATTGAAATACTCAGTAATGGGTTTAAAAAAAAATAAAACATTAAAACACTGTAACATTTGAAAACATTCTTTTAAAAGAGATTGAACACTTATTAAAGGAAAATTATAACACATAACATAAAAATGCTCAATCAAGGTTTTCAAAAAGAACATGGAACAATGATGTTAATTCTCGAAGGAATAACAATGGTTATCATAAAAAAGTACCACATGTGTCTTACTTAAGCATAAATTAAACAGTTAAAAGTAATACATAATCAGAGTTGCGCATAAAGGAAACAACTAAATTTTCATATGTTGGTTACTATTCTATTAAGTAATAACACCAGTCATGCTCCAAGATTATACCAGTGAAATAAGAACTTTATGAAAACTTAAAGGCATTAGTCGTGAATGAACTTTATCTTTAGAAAGAACTTGTTTACATAACTTGAATTATGTGGCATCAACATTTAACTTAGACAATCATGAACATATCACCAACATCCATCCCCAAGGTGTCATTTGAAATTACCAAGGTAAACCCCAAGGTATCGTTAAAATTGTAATCTCTAGTGGTTACATCATTACCCAATGCATTGGAGCGCTATCAGGGCGCACCCTTAAATTTGCCTTTATTATTATGTGAGCCACATCGTTCATGCTTTACTTAAATTGTTATGTATATTCAAGATGTCCCATACCACCTTGAATATCTCTTTCATTTTCATTTTACCCAAGGTGTCCCATACCACTTTGGGTAATCTATTTTCTTATCTTATTCAGTGATATGTCATAAGCATGCATTATGTAAAATAATAAATAATAACCACCACAAATTTTGCTAATACAAAGTATGATAGTTAACTTGAAAAATGTGTAAATAACTCATCAAAGGCATACATAGCTTAGTAAAACATCCTTTTCACTAAAGCATATAAAATAATGGTATACTAAATGATAAATCTTTGTCATTATAAATCCATGGAAAAGGAGTTCTTAAGGAAAACACTTGAAATTAGTTATGGTGATAAATAGGCCCTTGATCTTGTAAATGAATTAAATCATAACTTGATTAATTAATACATTCACCTCAGTAGGTTCATTATGTGTTAAGATAATACATGAACACAACATGATATCATGACCCATCAAATTTTAAATCCTCTAATACATTTTAAATCAAACCAAAATACACCCTTCATGGTAAAACACATCATGAGCGATGCCCAGTATGCTTCTTTAATAAAACATAGTTCGCATAAAATAAGGATTTACTTAAAGGTTGGTACCCACCCCTTGAAATCATAAATTTGATTTGTATTGGTTTACATGTTTATGAGTACATAGAGATATATAGATACCAAGTTTACCACGAGGGGTTTTCATGGTAAAACAACTTCAAACAAACCTCATTAATATATAATGCATAGTATTACGTGTTCGATCATTTTGAAATCTGAAAAATAGATAGAGTTTTGGTTATAAATATCTATATATATATATAGAAAACTGTATATTTATATCTGTATAGGTTTCATGAAACAAAACCGAAAGAAATCAAAACATAACACCCCAAAGCCCTATCCAACATAGATCCATCCAAAAAGAACAAAAAATATAACCTATATGTATATATATATATATATATATAAAGTAACCTGTATATATATATATGAACCATATTATTAAGGATTGTTTTAGAATAAGGTAAGATAACTCTTCTCGCTTAGTAACCTTTATAATAAACTTTAGAAAAACCCGTTTTAAGACCAGATGGATTTCATTATACATAACTATGTATATGTATAAGCCGTATGTACTAAAACATAAAAGATTAATATTATGGGTAAAGACATAAAAACCACCACACTTGCACCCTACTGGAAACACGGCATGCAAGCCCCCTTTTGAAAACATCACAACCTGAGTGGGTTATAATCAAGTATACATATATATAAACTGTATATATATATATACCGAGAGTATAAAACAGAGGTTCTATTAAAATAAAGCATGTATGAAAGGACCCTTACATCGCTTGAGGAGGAATCTCGGACCAGGTGCACCACGCTGATCTTGCTGGGAGTTTGTGGGAGAGGAAGGAGGAAGAAGAACTATCGCGGTTTCCAGAGGCCAGAGGCGTTTATATAGGCCTCAGTATCCAATGATGTCTCGACCCAAGAGGCTAGACCGACGTGGGGAAGACGGGAAAACAGAGACCTAGGGGGGTGTTCGGAAGTCAAGGGAGCAGTGCGGGGAAGGAGGCCGAGGCGTCCTCGGTTGCAGGACTACTGGTCGGGTGCCGCTTCGAGGAAGAAGACGGTGAGGGTCAACGCTGTAAAGGAAAGGACGACCGAGATTAGATCTCGGGTGAGATCGGACGGTCGCGGTGATACACAGGGCGATCGTGTGGCTAATAGGTTCGGACGGTCGAGATCGACACGGGAGTCGATCGGACGGTCCCGGTCACGCGGAGCGCGTCCCACATCGAAACAGAATGCGTTTGAGGTGTGGCTTATAAACCAAAGCGCGCTGGCTTCAGTTCAATAACATGAACACACACACCGGGGCCTTATACACGGGCCCCATGCGGGCTTCGGCCCACCCCTATGCACTGTGCACCGCGGACTTACACACGGCCTACGCACGACCTGAGAGACCTATGCATAGATGGGGACGTGGTTTGGACACCCACTGAGCGCTTGGGGACCCCGATGGTCGGCACCTCGGGTCCCTTGGTGCTTGGTCTCAGCCTAGAGGTCTTGTCCCTTAAAGGATTCCCTCGGCTTGGCCGGGCCCCAAACCATTTTTTTATTAAAACTTATTTATAAAATAACCTAGCATAAGTATACTTATTTCAAAATAAAGTGTAGTATACATATTTATACAAAAGAGGGTTCATTCAAAAAAGACAATTAGTTTTAATTTAAAATCTAAATCCTTTTACTAGCTTATTTAATATAGTTCATATCAACATAATTTATAAAAAGAAAATTTATTTAGACTTTCGAAATAACAAGTTTAAGTATGCTTTGTTCAAGATATAAATATTTGCACAAAATGAGTAAACATACTATAACAACAAAATAGTTTTAACTTAAAATTTAAATCCCTTTACCAATTTATATATAAATCTTTTAAAATATATACCTTTCTTATTTTATATACAAAACCATTATAATTATTCAGATCTTTAAAGGAATTCTAAAAGACTACTAGTTAATTCAAAAATTCATAATTTAGAGCTCAAAACATATTATTATTGATACCCTTTAAACATATAGAAAGAATACTAAGTTTTTAATATGCAAGTATCCATCGGGATCTTGTGAAAACCAAAGGATTTATTTCCGAGAATACTCCTTTTTATTTTGAAACTATAACTCTTTTGTGAAACATATTAGAATAGTTGAAATATTATAAAATTATAAGAGCATTAAAACAAGTTTTAATATAAAGATAAACTTTATCAATGGAAACCCAAGGAATTGTTTTGAAAATCCAACGACTATTTTCCAATGGTCAATATTCACAAGATCATTATAAAAGCAGGGGTATTTTACTAGAACAAAACACTTGAACCAGAAAGGATGACTCTCCTCATACCATTGGCATTGAGCATGTGTGTCATGGCCCTGGCTGTTATATTTTTCACGCTGATGGACTCTGAAGACGAGGACTATCCGATTACTCGAGTTCTGGTTCTTAGTAGTCTTGATGTGGCTGTGTTAGGTCTTTTGCATGGTATTTTCAACTAGTTGGGTCTTGTTGCAAATGTAAAATTTTAATATATATCAGTTTACCTTATTCTCCATGTTTTATTTTATTTCTAATTCCTTATTAGCACAACAAATAAAACAAGAGACATCATTAAAGGCATAACATTGCTTACTTAAACTAGTTCATAAAACATGGGGTGTCACAGTGAATTCCTAAATGGGTATATAGTAGAGGAATTTTTTTGAACAACCCCCTGGTTTCAAAAATCCTCACTTTCCAAATCATGTTTTTAAATTATCAAAAGCATTGTATGGTTTAAAAAAAGATCTAAGAGCTTGGTATGATATATTAAGTACTTTTCTTATTTCCAAAGGTTTTACAAAAGGTATAGCTGATCCTACTCTTTTTATAAAACGAATTTACAATGATTTTTTAGTAGTTCAAATTTATGTATATGATATTATTTTTGGATCTTCAAAAAACTAATTATATATTGAGTTTTCTAAAATGATTCAAAATGAATTTGAAATGTGTTTAATGGGTGAACTAAAATTCTTTCATGGATTTCAAATATTTTGAAAATAAATATGGTATTATTTTAAATCAAATGAAATACACTAAAGATCTTATAAAATGTTTTGGCTTGGATTGAACTAAAAGTAGTGAAATTCTAATGAGTATTACTTGTAAGTTGGATCTTGATGAAGATAGAAAATCTGTTGATCAAACCACTTATAGAGGAATGATTGGAAGATTAATCTACTTAACTTCTAACCGAAATAATATTATGTTTAGTGTATGTATGTGTGATCGTTTTCAAGAAAATCATAAAGAATCTCATTTAAATGTTGTTAAAAGGATTTTCAAATACATCAAACATACACCCAATATAGGACTGTTCTACCCTAGAGGAAAATAATTTGAGTTAGTTAGTTACTCTGATTCTGATTTCGGTGGTTGTAAGTTAGATAGAAAAATAACCTCTGGAACATGTCACTTTTTAGAAAAGTCTCTAGTATCATGGTGTAGTAAGAAACAAAACTCTGTTGCATTGTCTACTGCCGAAGCTAAATACATAGCTGCTGGTAGTTGTTGTGCAAAAAGTTTGTGGATAAAACACACATTACTAGATTATGGATATCAATTCAGGCATGTAAAAATTAATTGTGATAATACAAGTGCTATTAACATTTCAAAAAATCCTGTTTCATACTCTAGGACAAAACATATTGATGTAAGACATCAATTTTTGAGATACCATTATCAAAAAAGTGATATCACTTTGGAATTAATTGGAATATAATATCATCTTGCTTATATATTCATCAAACCATTGAATTATGAAAGGATAGATTACATTATACATGAATTAGGAATGATAAATCTCAAGTAGAAAATGCACTATTTTCAAAAACTTACTGTTTCACAGTTTACAATTTCATGATTTACAGTTTCACAATTCACTTTCCTTGAATTATTGTCCCACTCTCATAGTTTTACAAGTTACTATCTTGAAGTTAATATTTCATGTTTATGGTCTCATAATTACTGTCTCTCGGTTACTGTCTTTCACTAATTGTTTCAAATGATGCGGTCACACCGTTTAGAGACACACTGTAAAGAAGAAACTGTAAAAATCCATTCCAGTCTCACCATGAAAATTTGTTCCAGTCTCACTATAATGAAACTTTTTGTTTTATTTTTATATTATTACCTATATCTATGTGTTGATTATTTTATTGTTTTTATCCCGCACTTCAGAATTTGCAATGCTTGAATTCCCTAAATGATAAAAATGAAATATCTTTCACAATTTTCTTCACTCAGGCTCTCTTCTCTCAAAACCAAAACCCTTATCTCAAACCATAAGTCCTATTTCATCCCTTTACATCTCTCCCTCTTTCTCAAACCCTCATTGAATTCCCAGGATGAAGATCCCATCTTCATTAACTCCATTGGAGTGCAGATCTCAGAAGAAAGTAAAAAAAGAACCGAAGGTAGCCCCCGATAGACCACAGAACCTGAATCTTGTTGATAGAGTTGTAGTACCAGAAAATGAAATCTGTCCTAAGTGTTTGCTGATAATTAAGTCCTTGGTTTTGAAATTAATGAAAGAGAAGGGATGGCTGAACTATTTTAAAAAAGATATGAGGCCAATTTATCCAAAACTTTTTACTCAGTTTTATCAGTTTGTCCAGTTTTCATTCAATGCTGAAGATGGTTTTATTGTAAAAATCTAGATTAATGGTCAAAGATGAACTTTTTCCTCAAGGCTACAGGATGCCTACCTAGGGATACATCATGAAGAAAATTTTGGGTCCTACTAGAGAGGTCCTCCTCCTCCTAGTGATATTTTTTCTTAGAAGAGGCCTTGGGAAGCTTGACTAATAATAGGAAGAAGAGAATAGCAATTGCTACAAAGTTGGATGGAGAATCAAGGTTTTTGTTTAAGTTTATCTAGAATTTGATTAGTCTGAGGAAATGAGATTTTTCTACCCTCAAGTATCAAGTTGTATTCTTGATACATATTATGAAAAATGGACACAAGATCAATCTGTGTAAGTATGTTATACTTCACATGTGTGAATTGATTAAGAAAACTTCAAAGTATACCTCTTTGTTCTCTTCAAGTTTGATCTCTACAATGCTGTATGCTAAAGGAATGTTTGGACTGAATGAAGAAGTCATCAAAGACCCTGAGTTCTGTATCTCAAATATCACACTCAAAATGATGAAAAAAAGTCTTGGGTGGAGGATAATGAAAGGATATATGACAAGTTTAATCCAGTTGAGAATCCTTTAAGACCTAAGAACATTTATGATCCTGGTTTGGAACCAGATGAAGTTATTGATTATCCTGCTGAAGAAGAAGAGGAGGAAGTTGTTGCACCTATGGAAGGAACTATCTTGGATAAGTAAGACAATGGTATACCTATTACACAAAATATAATTGAGAAGGAGGCACCTGTTACTGAAAAAAGTGCTGATTTAGAAGAAGAACCTACTTCTGGAAAAGAATCTGCTGTTAGTGTAAAAGAAAATGTTGTACCTGAGAAGATTCTAGAAGAAGAGATTATTATTGAGGAATAGGCTGATATTGAGGATCATTTAGAAGAAAAAGATGATACTTAAATTATCCTATCTGCTGAGGAAATAATGGATCAAGCCTTCTAGTTGGATAGAAAAACAATGGGTGAGGGTATTGGAGTTGAAATTTTAGAAACAGATCAAGGAACTGAATCTCTTAGTTCTATGAGAGATACACCTGTTGAGGGGGAGCAACACCCCAATCTAGAAAGTATGAAGTTCCTAATCTTGTTGATCAAAGAATTGTGGATACATGGTATAAGTTTCCTAGCTAATTTGATGAGAATAATGCCCCGGAGGCCTCGGTTAAAGGAATATACTCATCTAGTGTGTTTCAATTGAAACCTGTTTCTGCTTTAGAAGTAATCTCTGAAAAGGAACCTGAGCCTGTCTCAGCTCCTATTCCTGAACCTTATCAAGAACCTTCTATTTCTGTGATTCATAGTGATTTTAAATCCTTTAGAGCTACTTTATTAGCTATATTTCAAAAGATCATGAACACACAACCTTCTCCTATGAAAAATCTTAGTGAAAGAGATACTGCCTTACTTTTAGAGAAAATCATATGGCATATTCAACCAAAAATGCTTCATGAAATATAATAGGTTCGAATTGAAAAAAAAAACAGTTGAGTAATGAGGCGAAGTCTCTCTAAGATATGGTTGAAGATATGAAAAAATTGTTGCAATCAGGACAAGCTTCTATTTCTTATTTTGTTGAGGATGTTAGTGCTCAGATTCCATAGAAAGTTTCCTCTCTAATTAAACCGGAATTGACTTCAATATTTGAAAAAGTGTCTTAGAGAAACATCCAGATAGTCCATGAGATTCGTAAGCTTGTTTTTGGTCTCAAAAAACTAACTGATGAGTACAAGGGATGTTTATAGAATGTTATCAATCAGCTCAAGTCCCTCACTTCAGCTATTACAACCTCTACTGCATCGTGACAACCATCTCAACCCATTGACAGTGATCTGCTTAGAACTATTGTTAAGGAGGAACTTAAATCAATGTTAAATGGATTTAACAAGGAGATTTTATCTATGGTTGTCAAGAATAGTGACAAAGTCCTTGATTTGGTGAGGATTCATTAAAATATTACAAATGATGTACTAAGAAAGTGAATTTCTACTTTAATAGGATTTTCTCTAAGAATGATATGACTAATAGTTTCTAATATCTTGTAGAGAATTTGAAAATTCCTACTATCACTTAAGACATCAAGAATCAAGTCCAAAAGATGAAATATTTCACTCCTCTATTGGACAAGTTCATGGAGAAACAATATGATTTTGAGAAAGCAATGCAGTATGGTGGTGAGATCATTACTAATTTCATTCAGTTATTGAAGCCTTATCTTCATGTACAGAGCACTACTATTGTGGATCCTATAGCTACACCTTTTCGGCCTGGTCTAATTCCTTCCTCATCAACTACCTATGCTTTTACCTTGATGTCTATATCTCAGGCTCTGATTCAGATCAGACCTGTTATCGTTGACCAACACTTTCCTCTATCTTCAACCAAACCCACTTTGGCACCTTCTATTTTTGAAGGAATACCTTTTTCTTCTCTAAAAGTTAGCTCACTCCCTTATTAAACTCTACTTCTACTCCTATGGATCCTTCTTATACTACTACCAAGGAAAAACAGAAGAAAACTAGTGCTGAAGAAAAGTAAAAACTGTATCTTGATAGGGATGTTTTTTACTTTTTCTTACTACTTTTAATGAAATATATCTTTCTATCTAATGCAATGTTCACTATTTTTTTATATTCTCTTATTTTATTTCCTTATTTTATTTCATTTTCCTATAATCTTTTTTATAATCCCAAAAGGGGAATAAGTCACACTAAGAACTGAAATCCAACTCCTATGATTTGTGATAATCAAAAAGGGGGAGATTGTTGGACTCCTCATGTGTTAATCATGTTTTAATGATCACAAATCATGTTAACCATGTTTAATCTATCTCAAATCATGTGTAGAGGTGGTTGGTTTCCTTATGATTTAAATAAACTTTCACAAATCCTTATTCCTATAAATCATGTTTGATTATTGTAAACTATATTTAATTTTTGTTCTATAATGATTTATTCTATGAATGATTAAGTCTAATTCATTCTGTGAATATTACTGCTTAATACTATTTATAGATATTTGGATAAGTCTTAGAAACTGTGAGTCTGCCACCAGTTATTGTTTTCTAGAAAAGGACCCAAACACTATGAACCAGACACCGCGACTAGGCACAGTGACCCAAACACCGTGACCCAGACACTATCACCCAGACACCGTAATCAGTTTCAAATATCTTGAATTATGTGACACCGATTTCTTACTACTATCAACAATACACTGTTCAAAGTTTGAAAAAGGCCCATACATTATGATTATAACACCGCATTTGTGTTACGGATTCCTGATCTTAATGCAATTGTAGCATCATGACTGTCTCACTGATCAAAGGAATAGAAGAAGACATCGTTTCATAGTGAAATCATTTCCAAGTGACACAATTTTGTAGTGACACCATTTCCAAGTGATATAATTTCAAGACAAACCATGTCACTGTTCTTTAATCAGTTTTTTCATTTTCAATTTAATTTCTAACAATCATATTTGATTCATTTAAAAGCACTGACATAATTAATGTCTCTTTGTAGACATGTCACCTGACAGTATGAGGTACAAGGGGAAGAATACATGCATCCTGTCAGTTCCAATGTGTTCACCCACAATTAAAAAGAAAGATAAGCCAGACTGCAGATATATACAGACATAAAAGTAGAAGAGCGTGAATTTTTGAAAAATCGATCTAACACATGCCACAAGATACAACTGAAGAATACATGAAGAACACTCGATTAAAAAAGGCTGGACTCCCATAGATCAGAATCAAAATCATCTTCATAGCACCAACTCTAAGAATAACACAAGATAGATCTAACTGGAAACCAGAGCACCAGGCTTGCGATACTCTGTTTTTTCACAAGAAGACTCAATACATGCATTTATTACTTCCTAGAATCCCAATGTTGTATAGAATAACACTTAGATAACTTCTAACCCTTTCTCATAATCTTTACTATGTTGTGTACTGTTTTTAGATTTCGAGCAGTGTGTGTGTGTCTGTATTAAAAACACACACTGTTTCCTATATTAAACTGAAGGTTACAAGATATCCTTCCTCTCATCACTTTTTACATATGTTTACTCCCACAGATAAGTCTGGAAGAGGTACTTGTGTGACCTGGTTGTTTATACCCACAAAGAACAGTAAAATAGGTCATGTGACCTGGATTGTCCTATGTACTATTGTTTATCCCAATCTATGGTGTGGATCAAGTTTCTTAATATAAACTGCTTGGTGGTAGGTGATCACTAAGTGGAGTAGATTAGGTATTGGATTGAGACTGAACCACTTGTTTTATCCACTATGTATTTTAATCTAGTTTTCTATGCTTTATTGTGTATTTCAGAAAACACTAGATTTTACTTTGATAGTTAGTCTTGGATAGAGGTTATAACTTCTTTGCCTTATTAGAATAGCTTCAAAGGTTCTATCAATAACTCACATTGATATTAATTAGAATTAATAAATCTTTTGAGAAGTTATTTGAATAACCAAACTATTATAACCATATTACCTTGATTAACTGGGTTGTATTAATTTTTATTGGGGAATATTTTTAAGTGGAATTTTAACAAATTTTTTTATAGATACTCAATTCACCCTCACTCTTGATTACTCTACTCCGACCAACACAGATTATCCATAAAACATAGCAATATCCCTCTCACTAGCTACATTCACTTTTCCCCATTTCTATTCCAACATTTAAAACATTGAGGAATTACGTGATATATAAAGTGTTCTTTTAACTCTTTTGGACTTATTAGTCTTGAATATAAATAGCATAAACATGAATAAGGTATTTGAGAAGGGTCATTTGCATGATCTTTTTTAAAAATGATGAACTCTTTCACCCCATATTCCTACTCTTTTGTCATACGATTGGAATCCATCAATTCTTTATTAATATCCATCCTATTTGATTTGGTAATATTAATATTTATAAAAAGAAATACACAAAAGATGTTAAATTGAAGATAGATCTCATGAATTTCTTGAAAGAAAACTCTTTTTGTATGAGTATAAATGAAGAATAAAATCACATTTACATTATAAAAACCCAATGAAATATGGCTATTGAATGTAATAATAGAAAAAAGATATATTATTTAAAAGCCCTTTTCATAATATAAAATATGGATATTGAATATAATAATGGTTTCACAAATAAAAAAATAAATTATAATATTTTTTAAGATATGTTCAACACTAACATTGAATTTATGAAAATATAAAAGTATTAAACTATTAATAAATTGAAAAAAGTATGCAGGTATAAAAGTATAAATTATATATATATATATATTATTATTAGTATATAAAATTATATACATATGTAGGATTATAAAATTATATATAATTTCTAAAAGAATATATATTTTAAAGAAATCTACCTCTATTTTTTGTGGGTAGTTCGGGGACAATATTTGGGGAAGAATATTTCCTTAAACACCTATCATTTCATACTACAAACTTCTTCATTTTTACTCATATTCATAATCATCACCCAACATCTATCTATTTCACCTTAAAAATTCTAAATGTATATTCATTTCTTCAAAACTAGTTGATCATAGGAATCCAAATGGTTAGAGGGAATTGCTACATGAATGAATCCATGGTGAGTTGTTTCTTCCTTAGCATGTTTGATAGTTTGAAATGGTTCATATTATTATTCATTTATTGTGAATGTTGAGTAATTGTTATCATGATATTTTTCACTTCAACTCACTTCTCATTTTATTTTCAATTGGGAAAGTCACCTCATTTTCAATCACACCCATTGTTATATTGGTTCCTCCCAGATCCATCCCTTAATAAAACTAAAAGCGTAAATCATATTTAATAAAAAATAATATCTCCCAAATATGTATCTAGATAAGTATTCCTTCTAAAAATAATCTTATATATGATTCCCAATGGAAATTAGAAATAAAAGGAGGATGGATATCAAATTATTAATAAGGGAGGACATATAAATGGCTTATAAAGTGGTTAGATCAACCGTTTACAACAACAGAAAACATAATAAACAAAAAATCAATAAATATTTAAAAAATACCTTCTATTTACATTTATTTCTATTCCATGATTTAATAATTATAATCCAACTCACACTTATTAAGACATTTATTTCATATTTTTCACCATTCAACCCATTACATAAATTTTAATATGTGATTTACAACCCACACACATTTAATTTTCATCCATTTCCTTTTAAATTTCATTATTATAACTTTATTCTATCACTATCATGAAATTAAAAAAACACACCACTAAAAATCCCATCCAAATCATAAAATAAATCATTAGATCCCATGAATATGACCCACAACTCTCTCAAAAATCATTATAATTCAACCACCATGCATCAGTAATAATCATAACTCATGCCAAAATAACATTGCTTCTCCCACCAACACATTCCAAATCTATTTTTTCACTATTATCTTGGTAATCACACCATAACTTCCCCACAAAAAAATAAGAAAATTCAATAAGAACATGAACAATCATAATAGATAATTCATCTTTTATAAACACTATAAATACCATATAGTTCATTTAAATCGGAATTTATATTCCTTAATGGGTGTTCTTTAAAAAATATTGATTTACATGAGCAATAAATTAATTTTCAATATATAAATAATTAATCTTTCATGTTCAATGATCATAAATGACCAAGATGTAAAGGATTAAAAATTAGAACAATGAAACATCAAACAACGCTTTACAAAGAAGTTAGTCATCATCAAGACAACCATGTATTAAAAATCTCATGATAAAATCATAAAAATAAGTAATCATAAGAAATTACTCTCATCACATACCTTATATTTGGAGACAGGTAGTGGTGAGAGTGGTGCCG
The DNA here is from genome assembly GCA_963277665.1 of Viscum album. NCBI lineage: Eukaryota > Viridiplantae > Streptophyta > Magnoliopsida > Santalales > Viscaceae > Viscum > Viscum album. The sequence goes on from OY728126.1 coordinate 396,510,487, forward strand.
ATGAGAGCAGCATCGAGATAGGTGGCGATGAGAGTAGCGATGACAAGAGAGGCAGCGATGAGAGCAGTGGCGAGAACAACGACATGGTGGAATTAGAGTTTCACAAAGTCCTGAAGTTTTGTAGGAGAGAGGCCTCCGTTAGGGTTCTTTAATAAAATTAGGTAATGATTTTATCAGTTTTATCCAAAAAATGATGATAAATGTCATTTTTTCAGCGCTAAAATAGAAAGAACTGATAAAACAGACCTTTATCAGCACATTTTCATCACTAACAAATTTAACCCTTTATCAGTGCTAAAAAAGAACTATCAAAACTTGTCTTCATCAGTGCTAAAAAAGTGTTGATAAAAGTATAATCTTAATAATTTATTTATATTAATATATATATTTATAAAATTATATATATAATAAGACTTGATGGGAGGGTTATCCCTTGGGGGGGCTATGGTCTACCTTTCTAGCCTGTGTGTGTGGTGTGTGTGTGTGTGTTTGATGTAATTGTACCACCAAACACCTAATATATATATTTATAAAATTATAATAATGTATTTATTGTAATTTTATAATTATTTAAATAAATATAAATATATATATATATATATAATTATATATATAATAAATATATTTGTAAATATTTCTATATATATATATAAATATTTGTATATATTTATAAATATATTTATATAATTATATATATTTTTAAAATTATCATAAATGTATTTATTTTAATTTTATCATTATATATATTTATTAATAATTATAATTATAAATAAATAAATAAATATTTATTTATAATTATATATATAATAAATATATTTATAAATATTTCTATATATATATATAAATATTTGTATATAAAAATATTTGTATATATTTATAAATATGTCTATATAACTATATATATTTATAAAATTATAAATATAATAAATATATTTTTTATAATTTTATAATCATTTAAATATATAGATATATTTATAATTTTAATTATAAATAAATATATTTTTAAATATTTTTATATAATTATAATATATATATATTAATATATATATATATATATATATAAATAAATAAATAAATAAATAAATATATAAATAAATAAATAAATAAATAAATAAATAAATAAATAAATATTAATATATAAATATATATATTTATAAAATTATAATAAATGTATTTATTTTAATTCTGTAATTATTTAAATATATATATATATATATTTATAATTATAATTATAAATAAATAAATAAATAAATAAATAAATATAATTATATATATAGTAAATATATTTATAAATAATTCTATATATTTATAAATATTTTTATATATTTATAAATATTTGTATATATTTATAAATAAATAAATAAATAAATATATTTAAATATTTGGTGTCATATTCTAATGTTAATATGAAGAAGTCGAGTCCCTTAAATGATATGGGAGTTGTCAATGCTAGGGAACCTGCTTCCGAGGATGAGGCAGATTGCCCATCAATATAGGATGGTCTGAATGATGTCAAAGTTACTGACTCGGATGCTACTATTGTCCAGTGTTCTGCACAGGGTGGAAAACACGTTAGGACATCTCACCATGGATCCCCTCATGGTGATTTTGTTACATGGAATAGTAGTAAGTCCTTTCTATAGGATCTTATAGGTGTTGAAGGGTAGGTGTTGGGGAAAACCACAACTCTAATGCAACATATACCCCATGGACATGCTGGTGAGTGTGATTATAATAAAGATTATGTTTCTCAGGTTGCATTTAATTTACAATTGAGCCAGGAGGACTCCATGAATTCTTTTTTTTGATGGAAAAATAAAGGGGAAGATTGTATATGACTCTTTTATGCATGCTAAACAAGATAAAGGTTCTTTGAGAAAGGGAAATTCACCGTTTTCACTCTCTGGTGCTACTCATCTGATTGAGAACAAGAAGTAAGAGGCTCATGGTGTTACATGAGTTATTACTAATGATGTCATTGATGAGAAAGGAAGGGGTAACAAAGCATAGGCTGATGTTGTGCAAGAGACCTCTAATACCCAGAGTCTTAATGTCATCATGATTTCAACAGACTCTGGAAAAAAAAATTGAGTTTTATTGACATCTTAAATAGTTTTAATAGAAATGATGTCTTATGGGAGGAATTTGGAAATGCTCATGGTGTTTTTGGAACTGACAGACAAGAAGATGACAAGTTAGGTTTGGAGGGCTCAGGTCTAGTGGAAGATCCAACCCCATCAAAAGATGAAGAGAACTAAAAGAAACCCAAAACATGGAGGAGAGTTCGCCACCTGAGAGGTAAGGGTGGTGGTTGTTCCTATAGGTGACTCTTTGTTTGTTCTTAAGTGGTTTGACACTTGCGTTAACTCCCTTTCCTCTCATGTACTTTATGGCTTTTATTTTCAATAAATTTCTGAACCATGGACTTTACCCATGGTTTGCGTTATTTAGGTATAATTATAACTATAAATAAATATTTTTATAAATATTTTTATATAATTATTTTTATATATATTTATAAAAGTATAATAAATTTATTTATTGCAATTTTATAATTATTTTAAAAAACATATATTTATTTATAATTATAATTATAAATAAATATATTTTAAAAGTATTTGTATATAAATAAAAAATTATAATTATAAATATATTTATTAATTAAATATGTTAAGTGTAATTTTATAATTATTTATGAGAATATAATTATGTTCATGGGTATAACATGAATGAATAGTATAAAAAAACAAGTCATCACATACATGGAAGTATTAATAATAAGGGTGTCAATGTATAAATGAACATTTCATGAGTCATAAATACATAACATATGCATGTGTCATGATAAGAGTAGGTAATCTAACATTTATAACATATATAACAACCCAATCATGTCCATAAATAAACTTATGATCATAGCTAGTGTCAATTATACTCATGGATATCAATATATGAACATAAACATGTCCATGAATATCATCATTATCACATGATATATATATATATATATATTGACTCAATTAATTGGAGACAAATATTTATTTAAATAAATAAATATATATATATATAACTATACTTATAAATAAATATATTTAAAAAGTATATATATATAATTATAAATATATAACTATAAATATAATAAATATATTTATTATTTTAAAAAAGTTATTATAATTTTATAATTATTTAAATAAAAATATATATTTTTATAATCTTATAAATAAATTTTTAAAACATTAGATATATGTATATTTGAATTATTAAAAATATATATTAATATATTATATTTATAATAATTATAAATATTCAATTTTTAATTAATGTATATAAGTAAACATTATTTTTTAATATAAATATAATAATTATATATATATTAATAGTATTTTTTATTAAAATATTTGTTATGTACTAAGAATAGTACTCATAAATATAACCTTTATTAGTGCTAAAAAAGTGATGATAAAAGATACACCTTTATGAGTACTTTTTTTAGTGTTGATAAACATTACCTTTATTAGTGATTTTAGCTAGTGCCGATGAAGGTGAGGCTTTAATCAGCACTTTCTACTTAGCATTGATAATATCCGGCGTATCCCTTGCCCCGATCTATGTAAGTGACACTTCAATATAAATATTCATCTTCAATCCTTTATCTTTTAAAAGAAATAACTGCGTTTGATAAGATCCAATAATGTGTGTTGGTTATTGAAACCTAGATGAATTTTCACTTGATCACATAACTACAATATGAAACACTAACCATACCAAAGAATTATGGTTTTAATTTATTCCAATTTAAAAAATATGAAAACAATAAAGAACGATTACCCCCACCCTCACCATTTCATGGGATAATATAATGGGCAAATCAATGAAAACTTAGATTTAACTAACCTATTGAGAGATGAAAAATAGGAAAATAAATAAATAGAAGAGTAAATAATATTTAATATATTTAAAAAATATAATCAAATATTTAAATAGTGATCCTTTACATTTTGAGGAAATATTTGAACATATCAAATGAGAGTAGTTCTATAACACCCTATGATCTTGTGATTTTTTTTATTAAATGAATTTAATCATTTTGAGATTTTGCATTACATGGAAAACTGATTTTAAATTTCATTACATGAAACACTAAGTTTGGATTTTCTTACATGAAAATACCAAGTTTAGATTATGTTACACACAACACCAAGCTTAGTCTGCGTTACATGCAACATTGAGTTTAAACAAAACATGATATATTATTAAAATATTATTATAGTTATCACCTAGCCATTGTAATGGAGGGTATGAAAAGTATTATCTAAATCCTAAAAATATGGTTTATGAATTTTTATAAAATTAATTATTTGGTAACCAATTAATTAGAAGTGAAAGTAAGAACTATTTGAAAATAAAGAAATTTCTTTTCTAAAAAATATATTTTTCTATATAAAAAACATATTTTATCTCAATAAATCAAACAAACAAATTTTAATGAATTATTTTAATAAAATTTATATATTATATATTCAATCAAATATTTAACATTCATCATATGTTTTTTTAGACAGAATATACAAATAAATCTAATTTTAGGCATAAAAGATGTATTTTTTTAAAAGGAATTTTTACAGTCTTTTAATAGTGTACTTATTTTAAAACTAATTTTTGAAACTTTTATAAATTATATTTAAAAAATTAAACTGAAAAGTTTAAATAATAATGTCAAAATTATATTAGGGTAAATTTTTGGAGTTTTTATAAAAAGATTCATTTTTTGATAAATAGTGAAAAATACTGAATTTTAATTGAAAACTACCTTTTTTATTTCAATTATTTATATAGTTAAATTTTATTTTAAGCTGATGTTAAATATTAATTATTTAAATTATAAATATATTAATCCAATTTAAGCCATTTTTATCAATTTCATTTTAAAATTGGATAAAAAACTTTGTAATTTGTTTTAATATTTTCACTTTAAAAACCCGCTTTCTCGACACATCTACAGGATTAATTTTAAATTTTTATTTTTTCATTTCTATGAATTTAATTTGGAAAAATTAATATCATATTTATAATAAAAATAATTTATAATTTATAATTTATAATTTATAATTAGTCTAACTTAATTTTTGACCTTATTTATTCGTGAATGTAGTAAAAATTAATCATGATGATTAAGAGAAAAACGAGTTTACCAAGAGACTAAAATTTAAACTTAAGGGGATAAATTACCTAGTAACTTTTCCAAAACCAATTTTATTGAAATATTTAGACCTTATACCTTATATTATATACACTTTTCTATTATTTTTGCCACTTTAAAAGTTAAAAACAAGGGTGGAATTCACTCCTTCAAAAAAAGTACAAGAGTGAAACTCACCTCCCTTATAAATGGCCACCCCCTATCCCACTCTATTCACACCTTCAAAAAAAATTGTATAGGCCAATAATTTCAAAAATTAGTTCTCCAATTAATTAATCTTATCCTATAAGCCTTAATTTGGGTATAAATCTAACCAAGGAAGGCCTTTGGTGTAAACCAAAAGGAGATACTCGAAGAAGAGGCAACGTTCATTAATGAAATTTTTTGTTTAATTTCTTAAAAAAACCTCATAATTTATTTATATATAATTATTATATAATAAACATAGTATCTTAAATATAATAAGATGTTTTTATGTTAATATTATGACCTATAATCACATACACTTCCATTAAATGGGCTATGAAATCATCGTTTATGTGTATGACGGACTACCGCCTCACAAATCGATGTCATTCTTTTTTACATTACCACCTTTAAATGTTGGTCATAATGATGGAAATAATGTTTAAATATTATATTTATGATATTTATTATTTTATTATGCTTCTGGAATTATTATATCACACATAAATTTATACTCTCTTCTTTGTGAGAATACAATAACATCATTTGCATGTTTGATGGATTACCACCTCACTAAGTGATGTGATTCGTTCATGCTTTACATGAAATGTATCAAGTATGGGTTTAATAAACATATGTGATTTATATGAAATAATAATGACACTATAATAGTAATATAAATATAAATATAAATATAAATATGTATATGTCATTTAATTTTTTTTTTCAATAAGACAATAAAATGAAAACAATGTTCATGTATACGTACGACCTACCGTATCCATGAATTGTGTGTTCCGTTTACTATAAAAAAATTTCATGGATTTTTATAAATAAAAATATAATGAATATATATTATTTAAATATCATGGTTTACATTTTATATATGAAAAAACCAGGATCTAATTAAGAGGGCCAAAAAATGATGAGTCAAAACATATATGAACAGTTATTACCCAGAACGCAACTTTAACATCAAATTGTTAAGAAATGGGTAATAAAAGTCATAAGAAAATAATATTTGTTATTATATATATTATTATGGTTCAATAATATATATATATATATACTAAACTTATATTTATTATACAGGAGGTTGAATGAGTACAATAGAAGTAAAGACTTAAGGTAAGAGATTTCTGTCTCGCTTTTTTACTTTATGGGATGCATGCTATATTCACCAAATATTTCTTCTATGTGGTGTATATACATCCCATTAATGAATTTTATGTTTCAAATATTAAAATATATTTTTATTTATATATCCATTTGAGGATCTCTCTTTCATTGGGCTTACAATTCAAAAGTTACCAAATCAATAAGAGAATTTTGTCTCAATTTGCCTTTTTTGAGACATACATTATATTATGCACCTATATTATTTCATGAGGTGTATATAAATAGCTTTGACATGAAATATCATGAATTTATTTATAATCATTATATTTTAAGTTTATTTATTTTTTATTCATTCATGGGTCTTATGAATCAATGTTACTAAAGTGGTAATGATTTTAGGTTACAATCTCATCGTTTATTGGGATTGTTTATGATTAGGCTTACAATGTTGAAATATTATGATATATATCTCCAAAATTCTCATTAATTTTATTACAATATGTTTATTCATGAAATAATCAAGTAATATTACCATTTTCACACTATTTGGTACCTAATATAATTAAGAAAATGTTTGTATGAAAATATGACATTATTTATATCTTTAGTTGGAAATCTGTTTTCTTTCAAAACCATGTTTTCTGAAAATGTTTCAAAATTTTTTATAAAATTATCTTTTTTATTAAAATAAATTTTTACCCATGTTTTAACTTTTTACAAAATGGTTTTAAAATAAATATTCTTGTCGTTTTCTGATCAAGTCTCTTTTGACTTCTACCGATAATGTAAAAGGAATCTTTGTTTTTACATATACATCATGTAAAAAATTCTCCACCATCATGACCAATCCATTAATTTAATATTACTTTATTCATTTTAAATAAAATTTTCAAAATAAAAGGTTTTCTTAAATAATTTAGAATAATTTTTATTTTAAATTTATTTTCCAAGAAATTTTTTTTGAAAAATTTTTATGTTTAAAAAGTGTTTTAAATGATTTTCAAAGATTCTTTTATATGTTTTCAAGGTTATTTTAGAAGAAAAAGTTTTCAAAAGGATTTACTTTTTAAAAGGATTTCTCAAAAGTGGAAATTATATTTTTCTCAATAAATTTTTAAAATTAATTTTCAAAGATTTATTTATAAGTTTCTAATTTATTTTCAAAGAAAAGGATTTTAAATATGTTTTCTTGAAAGTGATTTTAAAAGAAAGGTTATTTTCCTACAAAAATATTATAAGTGATATTTTAAAATGATTATATATATAAGATGAAATACTTTGATATAATCTATGTTTCATTGGGGATATGATCTAAGGATACCATTCATATTATTTCTATAAATGGTTTATGTTTTGATGACATGATGTTTATGAAACCCTTTTCTCTTCCAAGGGATATTCAATATTAAAATGTTTATGAAAATAACTTATTTTCATGGGTTATGATATGATGAAATGATTATGAAACCTATATCTACTCTATAGGTTATGATATGATTCAATGTTTATGATACAAATTTCATTTCATGAGTTATGATATGATAAATGTTTATAATCTTGTGAAACATATATGTATTATTTCATTATGTGATAGGTGGGACCTATATCTCCCTCTAATGCATTGGGTAATGATAAATGTTCTATGAGATCATATTTTACACTAGTGATTATCCCAAGACAAAAGATGAGGGTACACTGGTGATTATCCTAATCCCAAAGATAAGGGTATATATGTGGCTATCCCAATTATAAGGATAAAGGTAAATGTGTGATTATCTCAAGCCCAAAGATGAGGGTAAACATTTGATTATCCCACGCCCAAAGAATAGGTGGGCATCCTAAGCCCAAAGATGAGGGTATATGGGTGATCAACCCAGGTCCGAAAAGGAGGGTACATGGGGGGTCATCCTAGGACCAAAGAAGTTACATAGGTGGCCAGCCCAAGCCTAAAATGTTATTAATGTGTTAGTGGGAATCCTTGACATAATATTTTTTATGCTTGTTTGAATGTTATAAATTCCATGTATTGTTTTCTTATGAATCATGTCCTTTGAACCCCTTACGACTCTTGTCTTATTAATTTCCAATCTTTATTCCATGAAACATGATTGTGATCTTTGATATGTAGGGTATGGTTTTCAAATGTTATAATCATGTTATTATACCCCTATGTTCATGTTATGCTTATGTATCTTTTTTATTTACCCTGAATGTGTGTATGAGATCACCGTTTCCTTTTTTTCATTTCACCAGGTTATAAAGAATTATTTTATGTTAGAGTACTAAATTGGAAGATATTTGTGGAAAAAATTGAATATATTTCACCAGATTAAAATATTGTGTTCTAAGTTTCCAAAGACACTAAACTATTATGGTCCTCAAGCATGTGTTTATTTAATGTAAATAATATTCATAAAAAATTATGTAATATCTATATATGTTAATCCAGGTTCATTATAGTTAGTATGAAAAGAAAGTATTAGTTAACCTCTAGAAACTAGGATGAAAAAAATTTAGTGAGTTCCCTAGGGTTTTTTTAAGGATATGTTTAGAGATTTATCTTAGGATAAGTCTAAGGATGAGTTAAAGTATAGGAAAATATACTAGAATTTTGTTAAAGGATATAGTGAGTGGTTTCCAAGAAATTACATCCTTGTTTGGATACTAGAAGTGGATGTGGCTATGGAACAAATGTATATAGGGGTTACAACCCCAAAAAAATTGTATTGAGTTGGACTTGATTAAGAACGAGCTCATGAAAATGGGCCATGTTGCACACCAGGTTTGACACTCTTGGGGGATATACTTTGGAAATTAAAAAACTATTTATGAATCATATGAAGGATTTAAATAGATGATAACTATTAATGTCCTGGGATAAACCTAATCTTTTATAGATGGTGTCACAATTTAGACATACTATGTTATTTTTTCATGATCATATAGTTTTACACTATGATTAGTGTTGATTACACTATCATTGTTGGTTTTATTCAATGATGGAAACCATAAGAAACTGGGTTAACATTGAATGTGAAGGAATTTTTTTTGACGAGAAACCAAAGGGGATGATGACTAGAGTAAAGGATGCTACGATCATGCCTAATAAGTTTTCATGAAACATGATTAACGATGTATAACTTAACCAACTATTGGACTTACCTAAGAAGATAAGGAAAGAGTTGACTATGAGTTAGGGTAATAGAGACCATGGAGAAAAGAATATTTATATTTATTTGTGTTGATAATGTGGGAAGAAACACCCAAGTGGATTTATTAGAGGAACATGAAGATGTTTTGACTATGGAAAAGAATAACACAAAGAAAGTAACTGTAAAGTGAAAACGAAATGTTTAGTTAATGAAATGGATGATAATGACATCCTACCTAAGACATCATCAATTATTTAATGATTTAAGAGTGGAAAGTTTGGGAATTATGTAAATCGATGTGCTAAAGGGAAATCTTGTGAATAAAATTAGTATGGTTTTACAAGTAATGGTTTTTCACTTGAAGATTAAGAGACTGCGAGTGACATATGAATGGAAAGAAGAATTAATTAATAATATGATGAATCCTATATAATGGTTTATGAAGTAATTTTTATGAATTATTTATGTATTGGAAGTCAAAGATTATATTATATGAATCATGAAATATATAATGATTTACAGTATAATTTTTTTGTTAAGGATTTTCAAGAACATGTTAAATGGTAATGATGGACTAGAAAAGTGATTTAATGGCAAGGTGATATTTTAATTAAGTAAAGATAACCCTTAATATGTTATAGATGTTGGGATAATTATTTTGGGATAAAGAGATGTTGGACATGAATAAGTATATGGTACAATACTGATTACATTGGAACTGATTAATGATGTGTTGAAAAAGCGGTTTATGTTATCATTAATAGAGTTTACAACATTATTAGATCTATTAAATATATTCAATAATCTATGGTTTTATTCAAGATATGAGGAATAATGTATGTTTTTAATAAGATTTTATGGTAATTCATGATATTACCATGTTTTAAGAGAATATATAATATAGGTATTAACCTGTTTGGTATGTGACAATCAAGAGATACTTTATAATATATGGGGATCAATTTTAAGCTAATTTAGTGAAATTAATTTTAAAGTTTGTCATATTTTAGAAGTGTCCAAAGGTTATACATTTATGAAATAGTTTATATTGAACTTTGAATAATGTTTCAGAGATTAATGTATTATTTCTCCATATAAATATTTATGCATATTGGATAACCTGTTCTAAACATTATGTTTTGATGATAATTAAAGATAGATGGAATCAATTATCCTTCTATATATGGGTCTTATGATCCATTAGTACTTCAATAATAATAATTTAACCTTAATTTCTTTGAGTAAGGGAAGAAGTGTAAATTTATCAAGGCACAACCATTGGGTGAGATTATGCTTATGAAATGGAATGAAATCAAATATCACGAAAATTATTTAACTTTAGAAAAAATGTATTAAAATAAAATGATGTCCTATTATCATCATTTTTGTTTATATCAATTAAAAATTTTCAAACCTATTTGGTTTATATGTTTGTGATCATTAAATTTTTCTAGATCAATTTTACTATCACTCTCTATCTATATTTGGTTGTTAGTTTTCTCTTCAATGTATATGTTTTTTACTTCACACCCATGTTATCCTTTTTGGAAACCTAATATGGGTTATTCCAGATGAATTTTTCCAACCCCTTTCTCTTTTTCAATAGGTTGTTTTATTTACCCTTTTTACAATGTGGGTTTCTATGAAGTAATTTTTAAGTGTTAAAATATTTGATGTATTGGATTAATTTCGATGGAGAAATTAATTTTAAGGGTGGCAGGATTTAATACCCTGAGATTTTGTGATTTTTTAATTAAATAAATTTAATGTTTTTGAGATTTTGTAATAAAAATGAAACTAATTTTATCTTTTGTTACAATAAACAATGATTTTTTATTATGTTACACATAATACCAAGTTTAGATTGCGTTACATGAAACATATATCTTATCTTGCGTTACACGTAACATTGAGTTTAAAAAAATGTAACATATTACTAAAATATTATTATAGTTACCACCTAGCCATTGGAATAGAGGGTATGAAAATAATTAACTAAATTATAAAAATATGGTTTATGAATTTTTATAAAAATAATTCTTTGGTATTTAATTAATTATAAATGAAAGTAAGAACTATTTTAAAAAAAAGAAATTCCTTTTATGAAAAACTATTTTTCTCTACACAAACATGTTATTTTTCAATAAATTAAACAATATAATTTTGATAAACTATTTTAATTAAATTTATATATTATATATTCAATAAAATATTTAACATTCATATTATGCATTTTCTTGAAAAAATATAAGAATAAATCTAATTTTACATATAAAAAATATCTATTTATTTAAAAGGCAGTTTTATGGTATTTTAATAGAGCCGTTATTTTAAACTAATTTTTGTCACTTTTAGAAATTATATTTGAAAAAATAAACTTCATTTTATAAATTTTAACATAAAAATTATTTTATGATGATTTCTTGGTATTTTTCGAAAAAGATTCATTTTTTGATTAATAGTGAAAATAATGAATTTGAATTGAAAACAACATTTTTGTTAAAATTATTTATGTAGTTAAATTAAATTTTATTTTTTTTAAAAGTATAATTATATAAATTATATATATTTATCCAATTTATTTCATTGAAAAATTTAATATTGAAATTGGATTTAAAAACTTTGTAAATTTTTGAATATTTTGGCTTTAAAATACATTTTTCTCAACACGTCTGCAGGATTAATTTTAAATTATTTTTTTCCACTTCCATGAATTGAATGTGGAAAAATAGGTTACATATTAGGAATAATAATAATTTATAATACATAATAATTCAAAATTAAATTTTTACCTTAATAATTAGTGAAAGTATTTAAAATTTACCACGACGATTAAGAGAAAAATGAGATTACTAAGGGACTAAACTTCAAACTTAAGGGAAACAATGACATAGAAAATTGTCTAAAAAAATATTATGGACATATTTTTACCTTATAAATTATATTATCTATATTCTTCCATTATTGGAGCCAGTTTACATGGAGATAACACGGGTGTAAATCACTCTTTCAAAAAAATTACAAGATTGCCACTCACCTCCTATATAAAAGGCCACCCTCTCCCCCATTATTCAGACCTTAAAAACAAATTGATCAGGAAAATAACTTACCAAATATATTTAAAAATCTACTCCTCTAATACTATAATATTTACTTTGGGACAAAAATCCAACCAAGGAAGACCTTTGGTGAAAACCAAAAGAAGATACTTGAAGAAGAGGTAACGTTCATCAATGAACATATTTGTGTTATTTATTCCTCAAACCCCTTAAATTATTTATATATAAGGATTATATAATAACCTAATTATATTATATATAATTATGCGATGATGTTTTATGGTTAAAAAATAAAATCACACACTTCCATCAAATGGGTAACAAAATCATTATTTTTGTGTACGGCGGACTACCGCATCGCAAACCGATATCGTCTGTTTTTCTTTTACCACCTTCCAAGGTTGGGTATAATGTTATAAATACTGTTTATATATTATATTTATGATGTTATTATACTTATGTAATTATTATATCACACATACCTTCATGATCTCCATTTTCTGATAACATGATAACATTGTTCATGTGTGTGGAAGACTATCACGTCGATAAGCGATGTGATTCATTCACAACTTACATTGAATGTATTAAAGATAGTTTTAATAAAAATATGTTATATATATGAAATAATAATCATACTGTAATTAATATATATATATATATATATATATTTCATTTACTTTTATTTCTTTCAACACGACAGGAAAAAGAAAACAACGTTCATGGGTATGTATGACCTACCGTTTTCATGAACGGTGTATTTTTGTTTACTATCACCAAATTTTATGAATTAATATAAATAAATATATACTGAATATATCTTACTTATATATCATGTTTTAAATTCTGAAGTTAAAAAACCATGATCGAAGTAAGTTGACCAAAAATGACTAGTCAAAACATATATGAAAAAAGTGGTTATTACCCAAAATGTAACTTTAACATGAAATTGTTAATAAAATGGTAATAAAAAGTAATAAGAAAATAATATATTTTATTATATACATGAATATGAGTTTTTAATAAATTTACAATAAACTTATATTTATTATATAAGAGTTTCAATGATTACGAAGGAAGTCAAGACTTAAGGTAAGGGTTTTCTGTCTCGTTTTTTACTTTTATGAGATACATGATATATTCACCAACACTTTATTATATATGGTATATATACATCCCATTAATGTATTTTATTATTATTATATAAACATTTATTGGTATTTATATATCCATTTTAGGATATCTCTTTTATGGGGTTTACAGTTCAAAAGTTACCAAATCATTAAAGGAGTTTTGTCTTAATTTGCCTTCTTTGAGACATACATTATGTTACGAACCTATATTATTTAATGAGGTGAATATAAAACCCTTTGAAATTAAGTATCATGAATTTATTAATCCTCATTATATAATAAGTTTATTTATATGTTATTAATTCATGGGGCTTATAAATCAATATTACTAAAGTGGTATTGATTTTATGTTACAATCTTATTATTTATGAGGATTATTTATGATTTTCCTTCAAATGTTGAAATATCAGGATATGAATCTATAGAATTATCATGAATTTTCTCATCCTCTATTTATTCATAATATCTTCAAGTAATAGCACCATTTTCACACTCTTTGGTACTTAATATAATTAATAAAATGTTTTATAAAAATCTTTCATTATTTCTCTCTTTGTTTAGATATAAATTTTCTTTCAAAACCATATTTTCTAAATTTTTTTTAATAAATGTTTTAAAATTTTCATATGTTTTTGAAAATAAAATTTTACCTATGTTTTTTTCTTTCTAAAAAATGGGTTTAAAAGGAATATTCATGTTGTTTTTCAATCAAGTCTCTTTTGACTTCTACTGAAAATGTGAAAGGAAATTTTGTTTTTAAGTATACGTCATATACAGAATTATCCACTATCATGACCACTCCATTCATTAAATATTCCTTTATATATTCCAAAGAATTTTTTCAAAGGAAAATATTTTCTTAAATACTTTGGATTAGTTTTATTTTAAATTTATTTTCAAAGAATTTAATTTTGAAAAGGTTTTTTGTTTAAAAAGTGTTTTAAATGATTTTCAAATATTCCTTTATATGTTTTCAAGGTTATTTTCAAAGAAAAAGGTTTTCATAAAGTTATACATTTTAAAAATAATTTTTAAAATGTATAATTGTATTTTACTCAAGAAAATTCTTATTTGAATTCACAAATCATTATTTATAATTTCCAATGTTATTTTACAAAAAAAGGATTTTGAAAATATTTTATGAAAGTGATTTTCAAAGAAAAGTTATATTATTTAAGAAATGTTCTAAGTGATCTTCAAAATCCTTCTTCATCTATGATGAAATACTTTGATATAGTTTATGTTTTATAGGGTATATGATCCAAGGATACCATTCATATTATTTCTTTGGATGGTTTATGTTTTTATGACATTATGTTTATGAAAATATTTTCTCTTCTATGAGGAATACCATGTTAAAACTCTCATTAAACCCACTTATTTTCATGGGTTATTCTACGATGAAATGATAATGAAACTGGTCTCTTCTCAAAAGGTTATGATATGATAAAATTTTTATAATAACCATTTCATTTATTGGGTTATTATATTATTAATATTTATGATGTTGTGAACACATATGTATTATTTCATTATATGATGGGTAAGACCTATATCTACCTCCAATGCATTGGGTAATGATAAATTTTTTATCACTTTAAAGGGTACATTAGTGATTAGACCAATCCCAAAGAAAAGGGTTCACAAGTGATTATACCAAGCCCAAATATGAGGGTACATAGGTGATTAGCCCAATCCCAAAGATGAGGTTACAAGGGTAATTATCACAATCCCAAAGATTAGGGTACACATGCGATTAACCCAATCCCAAATATGAGGGAACACATGTGATTAGCTAAACCCCAAATATGAGGGTACATGGGTGATTATCCCAATCCCACATATTAGGTTACATGGTTGGTCATCTCAACATCAAGTTTGAGGGTATACGGGTGGTCAAACCATGCCCAAAAATGAGGGTACATAGGTGGTCAGCCCAAGCCCAAAGTAAGTATATGGGTGGTCATCCAAATCCTAACATGTTATGAATGTCTTGGTGGGTATCCTTGACATAATATTTTCTATTCCTATGAGAATTCCACAAATTCCATGTTTTTCACTCTCAAGGCTCATGCCCTTTTATTTCTTTATGACTCATGTCTTATGAACTACCAATATTTATTCCATGAATCATGATTATGGTCTTTGATATATAGTGTATGGTTTTTGAATGTTATTCTCAAGTTATCATACCCTTATATTCCTGTTATTCTTATGTATATCCTTTATTTACCCTTACCTAGAATTTTATCTCACCCTTTCTTATGTTTTCTTTCCCTATGTTATGGAGAAATGTTTTAAGTCGGAGTACTAAATGGGTAGATCTTTATGGGAATCATTGAAGATATTTTACTAGATTAGCATATTGTGTTCCATGTTTCCAAATAAACTAAAATTTTATGATCCTTAGTGTGTTTATATAATGTATATAATATTCAAAAAATATTATATAATATCCATGTAATTTAATCCTAGGTCATTATAAGTTCAGTCTACTCAATTTTTCTTTTGAACTATATTCTAAGATCCCCTAAAGTTGAACCATCTCTGGTGATCAAAGTGGACTAAGTGAAGTCTTTACCATCATGTAGATATACACTATCGATGGAGGGGAATATGAATTTAGTTAACATATACCCATATTTTAAATCCAAAGTAATATAAAACATATGTATAAAATATAAATAATATAAAAGGTGATCAGTTTGAATTGTAATTATAAGTTAATTACATAAAGTTTCAAATGATTAATTCATATCCATAAATCATTTTCCTAATTCTATGGAATATTTCATTTTAAAGAAATAAAATTCATAACAAAATGCATCTATAAAAAAAATAAACTGTATTATATGAATATATGAATATATGAATATGGTATAAATAATTTAAAAGGAGAACAAATTGATTGTATTCAATGTTTCATACCTAAATAGGCATTAATACCTAAAGGCATTTATATCTTACATCTAAAACAATATTTTATATCGAGTTTTCAAAAATCATTTAAATAAAATAAATGCATACCACACCCTTGGGTGTATATTTTGATGGGATCTTAAGGGGAAGAGCGTGAGTGGGAGTTCCCTATGCAGTGTAGGGTTTCCCAGCCGCTGCCTCTCCCTTCCTTCTTCTATCTCTTCTCACCTTCTCTATTCTCGCCTCCTCACACAATTGGTATGAGTGGTGATGATGGCGCGACTTGGTGTTCTTTGACTACCTCATGGTTCTATAGATATCCAGATCTCTGATGATGACCAAGGTCATTCACCCTCCTCTGATGAAACCGATATACTGGTCTCTGCACTTGCCCCTGCTATGACTCACTCATTTCTAGTCTGGATCTATTAGCACCTCTGATTGGTGGTTGGTCTTTATGGGCAGAAATGAAGAAAAGTTTGTCATCTTCTCAAGCCATTAAGAGGTTATAGAGGGTGTCTTCAATAAATATCAGGCCCAACAGCATCCCTTTCCTGTTCTTCCCTCCCCCGATGGCTCATTTGTAGGCCTCACTTCCCATTTTGGGTCCCATTGCTAACTGTTTTATGTTTTCTTTATTGTTTCTATGGTGAAGGTCCACCATTATATGGTATACTCTACCATTTTTCCCTAATACCTCATGCAAGACTCCATGTTGGTCTGGTTCTACGGCTTCCTCGATGATTTAGGTGGTGATGGTGGCTTCGGGTATGGCGACACAGTTGGGGGTTCTATTTTTGGTTGATTTGGTGCAGTGGTATCCATCCCACATTCTAGTTTTAGTGGAGATGACACATAATCCTCAGTGGCTCTAGTGTGGTGTCGACACTGTTGTTTTAGTGGTTGTTTTGGGCAGGTCGGTCCTGGGAAGCATTCCTTGGATGACCCATTTTTGTTTTTTTGGATGCTATTTTGGTGGTTGTTTTGTGGTGTTTTTTGGGTGGGTATGGCCTTGGAAAAGGTTTTTTGCCCAGCCCTCCAATGGCCCCTTCTGGTGGCATTATCTATTTTTTGGTTCTCACTTTCCATCAAAGAGATTTATTTTATAAAATTAAAAAAATGTATTGTGGTGTGTTCAAGGAACATCCTTGAATTTATGGTGTTAATTATTTACATTCTAGAAACTTATAATTTGAAATATTTCATACAAAAATATATTTTTTATAGATTTATTTAATATTCATTGAAATGAATCCACATAAAAAACGATAATTATTCAATGTAAATGCACCTGAATTGCATTTTAAGGAAAATGGAACTCGAAAATTCCAAAAAAATATTTTTTATAACACCCCAGAATATTAAAGGGATAAAAGGATAAATGTTACTAACCATATAAACAGGATACACCTTTTTTTGGGATCCTACTTGATTAGAACACTATAGTTAACCATGCTTGTCCTAGATTAGTGATCGAGATGAGGGTACTTATGGGAAGTTTTCTATGGAATGTTTGACTAAGGACAAAGCACACCATAAGAACATGTGTTGGAATATGGGGATAATAATTAGTCTGATGATCCATTTGGGAACTTGGGTTGGCCATAGGTAGGGGACCACATGTTTGCATGGAAACTGGTGGTTCCTGGCAGGCCATGAACTGATGACCATGTTAAGGTGGGGTGTCTATGCTATTAGGGAGGCCCAGTTGATACATTAGTATCAAATGTGGAACCTAGAAAGAAGTTCAATGGAACTTCCTGGGTTGAGATATTGGGTCCACAGTGATGAATTTTTTCTCTAGGGGGGGGGGTGGGTGAATGCAACACCCTTGAATGTTAAAGGGTTAAAAGGTAAATGTTAACACCCTTGTCAATAAGGTGAACCTTTATTTTTAGAAGCCTACCAAATTTGAACCCCATAGTTAAGAATTCTTGGACTAAAGTAATGATCCGAATGAGTGACCTCCTGGGAAGTTTCCTAGAGTGTGTGTGAATGATTAAAAAGTACACTGAAGAAACATGTTTTGGAATGTGGGGGCAGTCATTAGTCTAATTATTCGTTTGGGTACATGGGTGGGCCCCATGAAAGAGAACACAAGTCTATGGAAAAAATCGGGGTACCTGGCCAGTCATGACCCAATGGTCATGTTAAGGTGGGGGTGTCTATGCCATCAGTGGGGCTCGATTGTTACATTTTTACGCTCTTACGGGGATGCTACTATTAAGAAAATTCTTGTATGATGAAATGTTTCACATGAACCCCTATTATAATTGAATATTTTATATACTAAACAGGATTGAACTTCTTTTTTTTTTGATTTCAGATGTGTCTGGAGGAGACTGGAGGTAGAGTGAAATTGTTGGAACTAAGATATTAGTTTGTAGAGTTAGGTCATGATATGACCCTAGGTGTCAATTCATGATGTTTTAGATGAAAATAGAGGTAGTTTTAATAATCTGGTAGGCCATGATGGGATTATTTGAGTTACATAATAAAGTGTTGGGTGGTGTTGAAATGGTGTTGTATTGATGAGGCATCATAGTGTGTATAGACATGTCATAGCGTGTGGGGTTGAATGTGATTATCTTGGAAAAGAGATAGTTATAAATCTTTTTATACCCCCTATATAAAAATATATTTAAACAAATTTTACATCCATTCCTAATTTAACGGTAATTTAATGAATGGATTTGACCATGGTATGAAAGATGGTGTTACTAGTATATATATATTTTTAGTATTTGGAAGGAAAAGCATTGAGGTTGGTTCATAGAGAAAGGGTGACTTAGAGAGTTATGGTGTATTTTCTCAAATTTCCTTCACTACGTGGTTAGGGATGAAATTACATGGATAAATAATATTGAGATTATATATTCTATCAACCTATATGTTATTACGCAATCAAAAATTTCTTGTGAAAAGTTCTTTTCTTCTATATTCTAATTATTTTTATTTCTTTTTTGGTCACAATACAACTATGGCCATCACGACATGAGACTTAGGAGGTCTGTTCTAGGAAATCCTCTTGTTTGGTAGTCATCCTTCTATGATTCCATTGTCAAAATGTGGTTCACCCATAATTATATTAGATTTTTGTTGACTATGACAAGAATAACTGAGATAATAAATATAGCTTTTCTTTAATACGACGACATATAATATTTGTGATGTTACTTAATCTTGTCATGTTGTGAGAGTGTATTATTATATCCTTGTTATAAAATTGATTATAATATTAAATCTATCATATTTCCTTAATTATTTAAATATTTAGGGTACTTTGCCTGATTTTTGTAGTTTCTAAAATGCATAGATTGTATATTTGAGCCTTATTTTCAAGAGTAATAATATATGTGATGAATGGTGAGTTCATCCACCGAATTTTTCTTATGTTTATCATATATGAGGATGGTTGTTAGAGTAGCGTGACTTTAGATTTATTTCCCTAGTTTTTTTGGGGTTGATTGTATATATTATATTCTAGTTTGATTGTATATTTTCTTATAAGGGTCAGTTTTATGGACATCTTATTATACTTGATCTAACATAATGATCATTGAAGAATATATTTTAAAAGTGGATCCAAGATATATCTATTATTTATTTACATAAAGTATTTATTTTTTTTACCTATGTTTTAATTTTAAAAATATCTAGGGTTAAAATGTTATGAATAGTTTGAATGTAATACTCATATTATTTTAAATAAAATATATAGATTGTTAAAAAATAGTTTAAACTAATAGTACTACAATGAATTGAATTTACTTTAATAAACATAAACACATAGTGAAGAGAGTTTATGTAATTTTTTTTTTAATATCTAAGTTAAAAAAAGTGAAATAAATTATTACATAACATTGGGAGTGAAAATGACATTGTTTTAGTACTCTAGGATCAAAATATGAATGTAAATGCTCAATTACAAGAGGGGGGGGGGGGTGAATTGTAAGTTTAAAAAATTTAGTTTTTAACCTTAAGGAAAACTATTTTTAACAAGGTTAAACAAAGTAAATTCACAAGTCCTCTTTTAGTTCTACAAACTTTCTAGGTTCTAAAAATGTGGTTCTAGAAACGAAACTTAAGGAATGTTTACAAGGAAAAGATTCTACCTTAAAGTGTATAGAGCCTTACTTATCAGAGTATACAAAAGAACAGGGAAGTATAAGAAGGTTATAATTTCTTCCATTATGAAAATACAGTGGAAATAAACTTGAAACAAAACAAGTAACAAGTATGAAATCTTTTAACCCAAAGAGCAGGGTATCCAAAAACCATGGATAAAGGTCACTTGATTTATACTTTCAAGAAATTCCATCTTACCCACACCAGGGTAAGACCTCGATAAGAAAATCATAATCTGTCTTGCTATCCCCGCAAACCCTCAAACTTTAAGGTAGTCGGAACCTCTGTCTTCCTATCCACGGAAGTCCTGAAACTTTAAAGTAGTCGAAACCTCTAAATTCCTACCCCCGGAAGTCCTCGATTGTATACAACAAAAATCAGAGTCACACGAAGAAATATGAACAAGATGTTCAGTATGCACAAGGCATGAGAGTATCTCTCTCTAGAAATTACTTAAGCAACTTGAAATGTCTATAGTGATCAACAAGTATTGAGATTGTTCAAATGAGCTCCTATTTATAGGCACTTCTCCAACGGTCAACACCCTCCTCCAATGGTCATATTTTTCCTTGAATTTTGGAGGGATCTGTACATGTGTCAATCAAACAATGGTTAGTTAGAAACAAAATATACGACATTGTTTCATAACTATAACAGGTGTAAGTAAAATAAGTTTTCTTAACCAAATCTAATTTTTCAGAGTCTAAGAAAAAATAAAGTTTGGAATCTAAGAAAATAAACATTTGGAGACTATAAAACTTGGATATTTGGATTATATTTTTCATGGAATTCATAACCTGAATTCTATATATTTTGGAGTCTAAATTACAATAAATTCGGAGTCTGAATTATGAAGAATTTGGAGTTTGAATTAGAAGGAATTAGAAGTCTGGATTCTGAGGAATTTAGAGTCTAAATTCTGAGGAATTAGAAGTTTGAATTATGAAGAATTTTGAGTTAGATTTATAAGGAATTCAGAGTCTGAATTCTATAGAATTAGGTTTATTAATTATAAGTAATTTAGAGTATGAATTCTGAGGAATTTATAGTCTGAATTCTAAGGAATTCAGAGTATAAAATATGAGGAATTTGAAGTATGAATTTTAGAGAATTTAGAGTCTGAATTTTTAAGAATCCAGAGTATGAATTTCAAAGAATTTGAAGTCTGAATTTTATATAATTCAGAGTTTGAATTTCATAGAATTCAGATTCTGAATTTCAGAGAATTCGGAGTCTGAATTTCAGAGAATTCAGAGTTCAAATTTCAGAGAATTTGGAGTCTAAATTTCAGAGAATTCGGAGTCTGATTTTCAGATAATTCAGAGTCTGAATTAAAAACCTGAAAACAAAATACTCTATATCTAATAATTTATATGATTCCAAGGTTTTAAAAGTGATATCGAATTTTATATTTAGGAATAAAAATGAGTTATATTTAAAGAAACTATAAAAAGAACAATGAAAACAAAGGTAAGGATAAATTTACTTAGGGAATAAAAATTTTCCTTATTAAGATAATTCTTAGGGAAAATATAATTTTCCTTAAGATATAGTGTTTGTGATTTTCAAAACATATAAGAATAAAAAAGTTATAAGGAAACCTTATTAACTCAACAATCTCCCCCTTTTTGGAAATCATAAACATCCTTACGAAAAATAATATAATGACTTATAAATTTTCTTTATAGACTTGAAAATAAAAACTTATCTCCCTTTACTTAAGAATCATGGTAAATAAGACTAACTCCCCCTTAGGTTTTGAAATCCCTAAGGATCATATTCTTGATTTCTTGAATGAGATTTTACATTTTCTTTCATATCAAAAAATCATCATTGATAAAAACTTACCCTTAAATAAACTCCCCTTTACTCAGAGAAATCTATTCTTTACTTTGTATTCTTTTTATCATTCATTTATCCCCCTTTGTGATTTTCAAAAATAAATAAAGAGAATGAAAAAAATACGGTACCTGAAAAATTAGTACTAAACAACCAAAAATATATGAAGAACAACAAAAATTCCATTATGATTAAAAAAATTTGTTCAAAGAAGAAAATACAACAAAAGATCAGAATGGGGTAGAATTATCATTGTTTCTCCTTCAGCATTAACTTCTTTACAATGGTTTTCATCTTCTTTATCTCCTTGTGATCTTCCTGCACATGCTTGATCAGTTGATACTGATCTTCATTTTTCTTTTCTAATGATTTTATCTTTTCTTCTTGATCCTTAAGAATATCTTCCTGAGCCTTCAAGTATTCTTATTTCTTAACAATATTTTCTTCACAATCAATTCTAAGATCCCTTTACCTCTTCCAATTCATAGCCACTAAATTAAGCTTCCCATTCAAGTCCTTGAATTATTGATTCCGAGTTTTCTGTTTGAGAGTCAGTTTTTCCTCAAAAATATTAGTAAGATATTTAAACTTCCCATCTTCAGTGTCGAAAGCATCCTTCATTTTATATTGAAATTCATCAAAGAATCTCAGGTGTTAGATTGTCTTCCTTGACCAGATTTTAATATTCTTTCATGATCTTTTATGAGCTTCATAACCAATGAAGAAATATTTGAAATTGGCCTCAAGTCTGAGAGACTTAACCATAAGCATGGGAACTTAATCTGATTTTTGATTTATCAAATGTTGAAGCATTTGGCATCTTGAGTCTATACTCGGGAATAAGGGAATAGTATCAACCAACTTTTTCAAATATTGTACCACAAAATCATGTCTAAAATAGGATGATTCTGAATCAGAGTGTTTGGTTGGTGATGGTTCTTTTTCTATCTCTTCAGCTTTCCTCTTCAACGAAGCACCAACATCTTTCTTTTTTACCACAGATTTCTTAGGTGTATCAACCAACACCTGCTTTACCTTATCATCTCTTGGAATTTTCTCTTCTGCTTTCGTTGATTCATGCTCACTACTTGATAACTGAACAATCTTGTCTTCCTTAAGATTTTATTTCTTGGCACCTACCATAATATCATATGGCTTAATGAAGTCATAGTTGCTAATTTCTTCTTCAGATTTTTTATTCACTTATTCATGACCCTTTTCTTCTTTTCCTGGAGTAGCAAGTTTAGAAGATTCTATTTCAGAAGTTATAATTGATAGTTTCTCAGAAGGACTCTTCTTCTCATGATATTCCTCTACTTGCTTTATCATGTCTTTGGTATCACCACTTTATTCTTCTTCTTCTTCATCATCTTCTTCTACTTCTTCCTCTTGCACAATTTCTTCTTCTCGTTCTGGTTCCAGAATCACCATCTTCTTTCTCGGAGTCATAGGGAGTGATTCTTTCAAAAATAATTCTAGTGCCAGGATCTATTCAGAGGATTTTTCAGTAGCCTTAAGAATATATTGAACTATCTCAGTGTCAGACATCTTCTTCTTCTATTTCTTTTCTTTTTCTTGCTTTTTAAGATTTTTAATAACCTTCAACTTCAAATATTTTACCTCAGCAGGGTCCAAGCCAAAAGTAGGCCCACCTTCCTATCTTTTCTTTCTTTTCCTCTCTCCACTTAGAAACCACTTTATTAGGATAAGTCTTTTACTTCTTTGGATTAGGTGGTGCTGATTGAGTTTCCTTAGCCTGAGGGATTTTTTATTTCTCTTTGGGTTCCTTTTCCTTCCTCTTCCTTCCATCCTTCTTAGAAGTTTCAGAAACTTTTAGTTTCTTTGATAAAGATTTGATTTCTGATTCCAAAAAATAATAGAAATCTCTGGATTCACTGGAAGAACCAACTTTCATTCTCCTTAGAGTATCATCACTCTGAAACATTACTTTGAAATTCCTTGGATTTGAACTGTAAGGGATTTTAAATGATTCTAAACAAAGAACTATAATTTTGGAGAGAGTGGCTGGATACAGAATGATTTGATATTTTAGAGATCCATTCTTGATATTATCAATTGTACCCAAGATATACTTGACCAAGTTTATCTTCCTAAGGTTCACCATGAAATCCAAAATATAGATATTACTTTTATTCAAGGAATCCTTATCCCCTTTTCTCGTAATCATAAAAACTTGAACCCATAATTCAAGAGTCAAGAAGTTTGTATATAGATGAACAATCTTTTGAGTCTTTACTACTAAAATACCAAGACTTTCTATAGCTTTCTCCTTATCAAAATATCTTGCTACATCTAGTAGCTTATGGGTACAAAAATCTTCTTCTCCTTCATATGGAATTCCAATTAATCTTGCAACCTTAGTGTAAGAAAGAGAGTAGGTCTTTATATTAATCTTGAAGGAAAACTTGTATATCCCTCCTTCATTGAATAAACTTACTATCTCATAGAATTCAACCAATAACTATAGATAAACTGGATCCTGCGCCTTCGGTTTTGATACACATAGGCTCTCCCAAACATTCATCTTGATATTATTTGAAATGATAGAATCATACTTAGAAAATAATTTTGGATCGACTAACCTCTCTTAGTATATCTTCCATTTCGAGATTTCCTTTACAAACGACATTTCTTTCTGAGGAGAAGTTTTCACAGACATTCATAATTGAGAAAAACCCTAAAGATTTAGAACAACCTTAAGTAGAGCAGCAGGGTTTTATCACTCCAGAGCTTTGAAGATCAATGTGAGACAATCATTAGGGGGTCATTATATTGGATTTTGAGGCAATAGTTCACCTTCCCTGATTGATCCAATGATAGAAAAAATCTTGATCAGATCTTATGGTTGAGATGATAGCTGATTTTTTTGGTAGGTTCTGATCTTTTGAGGTTTTTAAGATAAAAATTTGGATTTAAGGAAAATTTAATCCAAAAAATTTAAACAAGATGAAAATACCAACATGTAAAAATATGATTATGAAAATTTAGGAAAGAAAACATACCTTTCATATTACCAAGAAAATTATTCATAATGAGGTAAATTCTTCTTGAATAACTTTAGAATTATAAAAATTTAAAATAAATTTAAAGAAAAAATTACAAAAATTTTGATTATGAAAATTTTGATTACGAAAATTTTGATTAACAAGAAAATGTTCTCCACCTATGAAAAGGAGTTTCTTACTGTAAAGAGATATGTTTCAACAAAAAGTTAATATGAAAGATTACCTTACAGTTATCATTCCTAACTTTTGTTTAATGTATTCAAATATATTGGAGGGTAATGGTTTTGTGAAAGTATCAGCAAGTTGATCTTGCGTTCCGATAAATTGAAGAAT
This sequence comes from Viscum album, assembly GCA_963277665.1. NCBI lineage: Eukaryota > Viridiplantae > Streptophyta > Magnoliopsida > Santalales > Viscaceae > Viscum > Viscum album. Next base: position 396,536,581 of record OY728126.1, read on the forward strand.
GATATCTCCTTTTTTTTATCACTAAGAAAGTGATGCCTAATATCTATGTGTTTTTCATGAGAGTAATGTTTAAGGTTTTTAATTAGGTCAATGTCACTGTCATTATCACACAATATTTGTGTTTTGGTAAAACTCATACCATAGTCTATGAGTGTGTGTTTCATTTACAACACTTGAGCACAACATCTTCCAGCTACTACATATTCAGCTTCATTAGTGGAAAGTTCTACTGAGTGTTTCTTTTTGCATGACCAAGAAACTAATGAATCTTCTATGAAATGACAAGTTTTAGATATACTTTTCCTATCCATTCTACATCCACCAAAGTCATCATCTGAAAAACGTTTTAAAACAAAATCATTTCCAGAAGTATAAAAGAGTCTTAAATCCATGGTTCCCTTTAAATAAAAAAAATTCTTTTCACTACCTTTAAATTAGATTCCTTAGGATTAGATTGATATCTTTCACATAAGCATACTGAAAACATTAAGTCTGGATGATTAGCTATCAAGTATAGTAGACTTCCTATCATACCTTTAAATGATGTTTGATCTACTAGTTTTCAAGCTTCATCAAGATCAAGTGAATTTGAGGTACCAATGGGAGTACTAATATTCTTAGTGTTGTCATATACATACTTTTTAAGAAGATATTTAATATACATATGTTTATATATATAATTTCCTTCTGATTTTTGAGATATTTGAAAACCTAGGAAAATTTTTAACTCACCCATCATACTCATTTTGAACTTATATTTCATTAAATTCTCAAATTAATCGGTTAAAGATTACTGAGTTGAACCAAATATAATGTCATCAACATAAATATTAACAATACATTTTTTTTCTTATATTTCTTTATAAAGAGGTTTAGATTAGCATTTCCATTAACATAATTGTTTTGTAACAAAAATCCTGTAAGTTTATCATACTGGGCTCTAGGGGCTTATTTAAGTCCATATAAAGATTTGGTAAGTTTGAGAACTTGTTCAGGTTGTTTTGGGTCTTCAAAACCAAGATGTTGTTAAAGAAAAACTTCCTCTTAAACATATCCATTAAGGAAAGCACATTTAACATCCATTTGAAAAAGTTTAAATTTTAAAAATGCTGCAAAGGCAAGAGAAAAATAGATTCAAGTCTAGCTACTGAAGCATAAGTTTCTTCATAGTCTATTCTTTCTTGTTGATTATAGACTTTAGCAACTAATATAGAATTATTTCTTACTATGACTCCATTTTCATCACACTTATTTTTGAAGACCCATTTTACTCCAATAACAGATGTTTCCTTAGGTCTTTCAACCAAGGTCCAGACTTTATTCCTTTTGAATTCATTTAACTCATCTTGCATGGCTTTTATCCAATCAACATCACCTAAAGCTTCATCAGTGCTTTTTGGTTCTAATTGAGAAAGGAATGCTAGATGTTCTAATTCATTTCTTAAGGAACTTTTAGTCCTTATAGATTTATTTACATCACCAATGATACTATCATCAGGATGATTCTTAAGAAACAACTGATTTGAGTTTTGTAAAACCTATTCATCAACATATAGTAGGAATTATTCTGGGGTAAATGTCTCAGAAACATTTTCTTGAACATTTTTTTTATCAGATGGATATTCTATCAAGGGTTGATAATCAGTTTTTGAAAACACATCCAAAGATGTAGGTTGAGGTTGTTTAAAAACATAAGTATTAGTTTCATCAAATTTAACATGTATTGTTTCTGCAATAGTACAAGTATTTTTGTTAAAAACTCAATAAGACTTATAATTTGTGAAGTAACCTAAAAAAATTCCTTCATTAGATTTGGGTGTGAATTTATGTAAATTATCTTTAGTATTCAAAATGAATACTTTGTAACCAAATACTTTTAAGTAGGAAAGTCTTGGTTTTCTACCATTCCACAATTCGTAAGGGGTTTTATTAAGAAATGGTCTAATCAAAACTCGATTTATAGTATAACAAGAAGTACTTACAAATTCATCCCAAAAGTGTTTAGCTATCAAATATTCACTCAACATGGTTCTAGTTATCTTTTGAAGAATTCGATTTCTTCTTTCAACAACACCATTCTGTTGAGGAGTTCTTGGTACTGAGAAGTTATGAGTAATGCCTTTTCTACTACAAAAAGTTTCAAAATTAGAATTTTTAAATTCTCTTCCATGATCATTATAAAGAGTTATTAATGGAAGATTTTCTCATTTTTAACTTGGGCTCTAATAATTTTTAAATAATAAAAAGCTTCATATTTCTTTTATAGAAAATAGACCCACGTATATCTAGTGTAATAATCAACTAGAATAAATACAAAATATTTTCCTCTAATGATTCCAGTTTGTGTTAGACCAAAAATATCCATATGCACCAACTGTAATGCATCAGTAGTTGAGACTTCACCAATTGATTTAAAACTTGATTTATGTTGCTTTCCATATTGACAATGATCAAAACCTTTTTAAGAATCATATCTAAGCTCCGGTAGATCCTTAACAAGTCTTTTCTTAGATAGTTTACATAGGTTCCTAAGTTTGTAATGTCCTAATATTCTATTCCATAACCAATATTGACCCTCCATTACACTAAGTAAAGGTAGATCTTGTCTTCTAAGGTCTTCTAAGAATAGTGTGTATACATTCTCTTTCATATGGGTAGAAAGAATATACTCTTCCTTGGAATTGTGTACTAAGCACTTATCATTCCCAAAATTCACAAGGTAACCTTAATCACATAATTGACTTATGATAATGAGGTTGTGCTTAATACATTTAACAAATAAAAATATTGAAATCAAAGTTCTTTCATATAGAATAATGTTACGTATACCAATAATTTCTCCCTGAGCATTATCTCCAAAAGTTACTTTTCCTCCTTTCATCTTGATAACATTTTCAAAGAAGTTTTTTTACCAGTCATATGTCAGGAACATCCACTATCCATGTACCATGTATTTCTATTGGTACTTTCTTTATTTCCCTAAAAATAAGAGTATTAGATTTTTGAATTCCAAATTTTCTTGGATCCAGAAATTTTCGAAAGAAATGTTTTAGGAATCCATATTTTCTTAGAAAAATAATATTTATAAAAACCTAAAGAATGAGTTTTATTTAAAGAATTAATTTTGCCCAATGTCTACCACACTGAAATTTAGTTCAGAATGGAGCACTTTGATGAACAAAATAGTTATTACTAAAAAAAGGTTTAGAACGAGTATAACCAAAACCATAACTATTCCTTAGTGGTCGAATTTGGGAATACATCTTATCAAAGTTTTCCTTACCAGAGGGAAAGTTTGAAGAACACTTATAAAGGAAAATATTTCTGACTTTAGTTTAATAACCATGTTTTTATCTTAAAAAACATTAGTTTTAGAACTAGAGTTAGTCTCTAAAATATTTTTATTATAAATTACATTTTCAAGATCCGTAGAAAGTTTATCCTTCTCAGAATTAACTTCCTCAAGGTTTTAGAATATTTTTTTAAAATCATAAATTTTCTTATCAATATCTTTAGAAAGATATGATACTTATTTAGTTAAAATATAAGTTCTATAATTTTCCTTATCAATATTTTTCTTGAGTTTAGAATTTTCATTCTCAAGAAGTTTAGAAAACCTAGATACTTCTTCATAAGTAGGTAATATATTATCTTCATTAGAATAAGATTCTTCATTTGAAGACTTATAGTATTTATTATCAGTATAATTTACATTCAAGGATACATTTGTGATAGATTCAGCATTGTGTACCTTATCCATTGAACAATGACTTTAATTGGGTTATTTGGCTTTTAGACCATGATTCTTCTGATCAGAAGTTTCATATTCTGAGGATTCATTAGAAGAGTCACTAGCACTGGAACTCCAGGTGTCCTTGGGATTCAAACATTTCTTATCTTTAGCTTTGTAGTACTTTTTTCTATTCATCTCAGAATGATTTTCCTTTCTATCCTTTTTCTTAAGCATAGGAAAATCAGGCCTGATATGCCCTGCTCTTTTATATTCATAACAAGTGACTTCTGAGTCTTTATTGTCTTGTCTTAATTTCTTCTTATCTCTATACTTAAAGTCTTTCTTTCCAACTACCTTGTTCATCCTTCGAGCAAGATTAGCTAGCTCATTCCTATAATCTTCACTTTCACTTGTTTCAGATAAAACAATAACTTTCTTATACTTGGATCTTGTAAACCTTTTAGGAGTTTTGGATTCAGTATTAGTAAAGGATACAATTACATTTCCATTATTCTTCTTATTCATATCAACATCTCTCTTCATTATTTTATCATGTTGAAGAAGAGTTCCAAAAAGTTCGTCTATAGTAATTTGAGATACTTTCTTATTCTCATCAATATCCGTTCTCTTAGATTCCCACTCATTAGGCATGATATCTATAATCTTTTCCCCAAGTTACTCATCATCTAAACCTTTCTCACCCATTGATGGTAAACTGTTAACAATATTCATAAACCTTTGTTGTACCTTTCACACTGGTTCTCTATAAGGAAATAAAAATCCATGATATTTTTCTCTAAGCATAGATCTTCTAGTTTCTATAACTTTGGATGTACCAAAATGTGTAACTTCCAATTTCTTCCATATATAGTCGGAATATTCACAAGAATAAATATAACTATATAAATTCCTGGTCATGGAACACAACAAAGTATTACATAACTTGTATTTTAGTTGATATTATAAATTTTCTTGATTAGTAAAATTTATGACTTCTTTTTTAGGAATATTGTAATCTCCAGTAATCATAATGAAGTTGTACACTACAGTATTAATAAAAAAATTCTTCATATGATATCTCCAATATTCATAATCATTTCCATCAAATATATGCGGTCTAGTAGGATTTAGATTTTTAATCAAACTGACAATCATTCCTGCCATCATGAAGAAAATATCTTTCCACAAAACTTGTTAATAGTAAAAGTTTGTAAACAAAGTAAAAAAAAACTAAACAAGGAAAATATTTAGAACAATGAAAAATAAGGAAGACAACTTATATGTGAATATAAGTATTTCAGAGAATTGCTCTGATACTAATTTTATGATTGAAATATGAATGTAGATGCTCAATTACAAGAGGGGGGGGGGGGGTGAATTGTAAGTTTAAAAACTTTTGTTTTTAACCTTAAGGAAAACTATGTTTAACAAGGTTAAACAAGGTAAATTCACAAGACCTATTTTAGTTCTACAAACTTTCTAGGTTCCAGAAATGTGGTTTCAGAAATGAAACTTAAAGAAAGTTTACAAGGAAAAGATTATACCTTAAAGCATATAGAGTCTTACTTATCAGAGTATAAAAAAGAAAAAGAAAGTATAATAAGGTTATAATTTCTTCCTTTATCAAAATACTACAGAAATAAACATGAAAAAATAAACAGGTAACAAGTATGATATCTTTTAACCCAAAGAGTAGGGTATCCAAAAACCTTGGATAAAGGTCCCTTGATTTATATTTTCAAGAAAGTCTATCTTACCCGCACCAGGGTAAGCCCTCAATAGAAAATTGAAATATGTCTTGCTATCCCCTCAATCCCTTGAACTCTAAGGCAATCTGAACCTCTATCTTCTTATCCATGGAATTCCTCTAACTTTAAGGTAGTCGGAACCTATGTCTTCCTATCCTCGTAAGTCCTTGATTGTACACAACAATAATCAGAGTCACACGAATCAAGCTGAACAAGATGTTTAGTACGCACAAGGCATGGGAGTCCCTCTCTATAGAAATCACTTCAGCAACATGCAATCTCTAGATTGATAAAAAGGTATTGAGCTAGTTCAAATGAGCTCCTATTTATAGGCACTTCTCCAATGGTCAGCTCCCTCCTCCAATGGTCATATTTTTCCTTGAATTTCAGAGGGATGTCTACACGTGTCACTCAAACAACGATTAGTTAAAAATAGAATATACGACATAATTTCATAACTATAACAGTTGTAAGTAAAATAAGGTTTCTTAACCAAATCTATTTTTTTCGAATTCTAAGAAAAAATAAAGTTCAGAATCTAAGAAAATAAATATTTGGAGACTATAAAACATAGATATTAAGATTCTGTTTTCAAGGAATTCTGAACCTGAATTCTATAGATTTTAGAGTCTGAATTCTAATAAATTCAGAGTATGAATTCTATAGAATTTAGAGTCTGAATTCTAAGGAATTCATACTTTTAATTCTGAATAATTAGGAGTTGAAATTATAAATAATTAGGAGTCTGAATTCTAAGGAATTCAGATTCTGAATTCTATGGAATTCAGATTCTGAATTCTGAGGAATTCGGAGTTGGAATTTTGAGGAATTCAGAGTCAGAATTCTGTGGAATTTGGAGTATGAATTCTGATGAATTCAGAGTCTAAAACACAAGGAATTTAGAGTCTGAATTTCAGAGAATTCAGAGTCTAAATTTGAGAGAATTCCAAGTCTGAACTTCAGAGAATTCAGATTATGAATTTCAGAGAATTCAGAGTCTAAATTTTAAAGAATTTTGAGTCTAAATTTCAGAGAATTCAGAGTCTGAATTTCAGAGAATTCAAAGTATAAATTTCAGAGAAATCAGAGTCTAAATTTCATAGAATTCAGAGTCTAAATTTCAGAGAATTTGGAGTTTGAATTTCATAGATTTCTGAGTCTGAATTTTAGAGTATTCATAGTCTGAATTCAGAACCTAAAAATAAAATAATATATATCGAAGAATTTATAGGATTCCAAGGTTTTAAAATTGAAACCTAATTTTATACTTAGAAATAAACATGAGTTAGATTTAGAGAAACTATAAAAAGAACAATGAAAACATAGGTAATGATAAATTTCCTTGGGGATTTTTTTTCTTTTTAAAATAATTCTTAGGGAAAATATAATTTTCCTTTAGATAGTGTTTGTGATTTTCAAAACACAGAGTAATGGAAAAGTCTTAAAGAAACCTTATTAAATCAATAAGTACTTGATAAAATTCGCTAAGTGGTTGCATTAGAAGGCAAAAGTTATAAGGAAATTAATAATAAAGATATCAGATTGATAAATAACTATATATGCTATTTTAAAGAGGTATTGAGGACATAATTTGAGTACATTTATAGAGTTATCAAAATTTATGATTTGTTCCTAATTATCTATAATGAAGACAACTTTAAAATAATTATGTTCTAAGGGTCAGTGTCTATTTTATATATTGAATTCAGAGATTCCAACACTAAAAATACCATTTTTAAATTTCAATACATGTATCTCATTAGGAAATCCATGCTCATAATTCTCTAATATTTTATGTAATTTTTTATTACAATTCATACACCCAAATCAAAATTATACAATAATATTAGTCAATTACCCCTATTAGTATATCTATTAACTCTAAATTTTTTTGTTATAAATTTCATGACGTATTTTTCAAAGAGGACAATTGGGATTGATCGATCATTATCAATGATTAGTAATTTCAATCGTTATCTAGAAGAATATATATTGAAGTTAGAAAAACTTGAAATTTCTTTCAAAGTTTCCATAAATTGATATATTTTCAATGTTCCATTGTCTTAATATTGATATTTCTTCTGATAAATAATGACGGTAAAAATATATTGATTTTAAAAATATTATTGTGGTCAATACATGTCAGTATTAGTGAATAAAAATAGTTATTTATATTACCTATCACTTGTAAACTAAATTTTAAATATGTAATATGTAATATTAGTTCATAACTAATATATTAATATATATTTTAGGTAGTAAAAATAATTTTAGTTATGATACACATATTGATAATAATATATGTATTGATGAAAATATTTGTTTTTTATTAGAATCTAAAATTAAAATTTAATACATTTAAGTGGGTGTAATATTTTATAAGAACAGCTTAACGAATTTTATTTTTTGTATCATATGGATTATGATAGAATCTATTCCAATGTACTCATTTTGAAATTGTTGAATATATGAATAAATAGTGAAGAAAAATATATAGTTTCATCAAATGTATTTGGGATTTTTTAATACTCTTAGGAAGAAAATACCTCACAAAAATTCCTCATGGATATTCACCATTACTTAAAGACAGACAAAAAATTGATGTATATTTTATTTAAAATTATGGTGATTTTTTATATTTTTAATGTGAATACCCTTGAATTTTAATGTTTTAGTTAAAAGTGGTAATTTATGATGGAAGGACTAAAAATGGGGTTTTAATGGTTTAAAAAAAATAGGATTTTAATAGTTTTTTTAAATTTAAAAAATATATATAATTTTTATGATCATACTTATTTTGGTTATAATTTTTTTAACTCTTTATCTACTTTTCCCAGAAAATTTAAGTTGAACCTAAGCTAGCCCTTTTAGTCATCCTGTAAGGGGCAGCTGGCAAGAAAATCCTTGGAGGGACTAATCAAGCCAATGTGGCACAGGGGATCAAATCTTGTGAACGAGTGGACTGCAGGTGGTGAACCTCATACTGAATAGGGGTGGACAGAAGCTCACAATGACCACACTTGTCATCTAGCCTTAGAAAGGCTGCACCCCTACCTCCATGTTTCGATGTGGGATTGAGGAACTGCCTCGATCCACCGCTCTCCTCCAGCTTCACCGTGACTTCGCCTCTCTCCATGATCCGTCGTATTCTGCTCCCTCTTCCACTCATATCACCTATGAAATATGTTTCCTCTAAGCTTTGCTACTGAAAATCACCATAAATGCCACATTCCTCTATTAAAACCACTCCCGAAGCTCGGGATTGAGCTCCTTGACCACTTCCCCCACCTGTGATCATAGTGGATCACCTCCAAAGCAACAAATGATCACCCTAATGCCCATTAGAGCATCATCCTATCACTGTGAGGGATGAAGGAGAAGAGGAGCGCCACTTCTCACCTCCTACTACCATACTGCACCACCATCAACTCTCCATGGTGACTCTTCCTGCTAGTATTTTCTATATTACCTTAGACAACCACCCTATGCAACATTTTTAAAGCTCCTCCAACCACTATTAAGTTTGAAGAAAGGAGGAACCACACTTCCCCTCACCATTTCCACTACCCGAGCTCCACCACCACTGCCCATCACTAATTTCCACCACCATTAAAATAGCCAGGAGGTGCCTGCTACCACTCCCGAATGCCATTTCCCCATTAAACTCCCCATGCATGCACGTCGAAGGAGATTTCCCTATCCACCACTGAATAATCCATTTTCCCACATAGAATCCCTCCACATTAAAACTTAAACACCCAACATCTGTGAGAGTTTCACAATTCACACACGTGGGTCCCATAGGTGTGATTTCAAGAAGGGGAGATCCCCACCGAAGAGGGAGGCCGAGCCCTTACCTTCTGCCTATATAAAGGAGGCAATGCCTTTTCCTAATGCCATCAGTTGACACCCTCTAGAGATATCTGTCAATGTTGAAGGATGTTTTTCCTCCCTCCCTTCTTCTTATTCATTATTTTATTTTATTTATTTTAGTTTTAGTTTTCATTTGAAATTGTATTTTTAATTCCTTTTTATCAAATAAATAATCCCTTACATTTTTTTTTCAATTTTGTATTCCACCCAATTCATCTATTCTTCTTATTATTAATTTTTATTTTTATTTTAACATTATTTATATATTATATAAATTTATTATTCCTTATAACCTGTTAAAACTTATGATAAATAGAAATAACACCAAAATTTTATTTTAGAAACTAGAAGATATTGTTGATAAAGTAAAAAATGATTATGAAAGTCTGAAGACTAAGAATGAAGTGCCACCGAAGATAGAATATTTTAATTAATACATCAAAGAGTTTGAGGTCCAGCCTTAGGAGTATCTATAGACCAACCATTCAAAGAGCCAAATCCAAAAAGGCCATGATGAGCTAGAGTGGATTCATAATGAAGAAAACTTTCTTACTGAGCTAACTGTAGGAGAACAACAAGATCTAGATGACTTTTGGAATGAATATAAGTTATAACTTGATCTAATAGATCCCTAAAAATTAGAAAATCCAATACCATTTCACGTCACTCTTGAAATGGAATAGGATGAAACCACGAGAGTGATGGAATTTGAAGAAAATATAGAGGATCCTGACTACCTACCTCCATCCATTGAGATCAAACACCAAGAGGCACATACCACTGAGGAAATGATTGAACCAATAAGGACTCATAGAGATGTTATTTCTTTGAAATATTTATTTTTTGATTTTATTCACTCTAATTAAAGTATCACTACTTATTGTTTTTAATTTTCACATTTGGTCAACTATTTCCATGCCTTAAAGGAAGATGAATAAACTGGATGTGAACCTGTGGAGGAACAAAAGAAGCTCCCTAATTTCAATGAACATGTATTTAAGGAGCCCCATTAGAAAATCCATGTTGTTGTGCTTGAGAAAATCAGAATAGATTCTTCTCACATTGGAAGGGATAAATTACAAATTAAAAATTCAAATTCAGATTTTATTCAAGTAAAAATACATGTTTAATTCCCCTTTTACCATTCAATTAATGTATCTCATGATGAGCCATCCCTATAAGATAAAGAGGAGGTTATACAAGTATCAACCAAGATGGAGGATGATCCATACTTCATCCTTCCCCCACTATGAATTCTATATCTAATTTTTAAAGTGGAGGATATATTATACTCTATCCATTGATCATTATTCACCAAGAAGTATGAAACACAAGCTGGGAAAATCCATATGTGGTGGATTAATTAAAAAAATATTTATCTACCATCAGACATTGGATAACAGTTGGTACTTCTGTCTGGAGGTAGTAAAAATTCAGGATCCACTTAGAGGATCAAACCAAGAATTATCCATTTCATTTTATTTCTATAAATTTATATTTAAATTTCATTCTTAAGAAGTAGTCCAACATGTATCCCATTCCCTCTTATATATTTTTAGATTAAATTAAATGATATTTAAGCTTAATTGAGTAATTTTATTTTGTAGGTTCATAATGGCATAAAGAATCCAAAAACAGTAAAGGAAGAAGACTAAGATTCATGGTAAAGAGATTTTAATTTTAGTGTTTAAACTATTAAACTTTATACATTTTTTGTTCGACATGAAGTTTGAGATTTAAATTGAAATTGTATCCCCCCACTTGAATTCATGTTTTAATTGAGTTATCTAAGATACATGAGCATCTTAGGAATCCTATAAACCTATGTTTTAAATTTCAATGTTAATGTGATTGAATGAGTGAAATGAATAATTGTATGATTAAAGTGAAGAATGGATATTAAAATGAGGACTCATGAAGTGAAGGAATTAGTTGATTATTGTGAATGAAATTTTCCAATAATTTTTCATGCTTTGAATTTCTTATATTCATGTGAATTTATTTTTTATTATTATTCATGACTTGAGTTATTTTCTAATATAATATTCCCTTTACTGAGAGGATTTATAGACCAAGTACTTCCTATTTTATTCCTGATCATATTTCTTGATTGATATTGGGATATGTCACTGACCAAAAATTGGATTTGAAATTATCAAAGATATTATTATTAAAAAAATATTTAAAATTATTGTTGTACATTTTAATAAACCCTTATCCTAAAAATATCACATTTATATAAATCATTATTCATCCTATAGAAACCATGAGTGAACTGTTAGGGATGATCCATGTTTCAACCATTTTTATCCATTCCTACCTTCCTCCTAGTATTTTCATTATATTTTTAAAGTTGAAGTGTGGGGGTGAAGGGAGTCATAGTGAAAGGTATGATTTACATTTTAAGGAAGAAGTGTGAGGTGCTATATATGGTAATTGACAAAAGTAATTTTATTTATTCATTATACTTTATTGTTTTTCTGCTCTTGAAAAAAAAATTTGACAAAAAGAAAAAAAAAATGGAAAATGGTTTGTGATTTGGGAAAACCAAAAATCACCATTAATAGACCTATGATTTTTATTGTATGTGGTTAGTTGGTGGATGTGAGGTTTATTCGGAGTCATATCTTTTTAAAAAGAAAAAAAATAAATCAAAGGTTCTTTGAAAAATAAAAAAAGTATAAAAGTAGGGAAAGGTTTAAGTGGGTGTAAAAATCATTAATTAAGAATAATTTTACCTTGATATTTACTTTGAGTTTTGGGTAATTTGAAATTTGTTGCAAATTTAAGGGAATAATTTCCTAAAATATTTACTTTCAATATCGTGCTTTATTCTTTAAGAGATTGACCTCTTGCTTGATCCATAAATTTTAAAACAATAATTCTCACAAACTTTAGGTCTCAAAGATATTTGAACCTTAAATTGAAACCCCTCATGATTTTATGTGCGTTTTTTCTTTAAAAATTGGATAAAGTAGTTATTTTACAATACTATAGATAAGTATCATGTATTAATGATATGATCATGACTCTACTTGAATTTTATCATGAGAGATGAGTGAACAGATTAAAAAATGATATAAATCATTATTTGGAATGATTAAAAATTATTAATTGACTTGAATTAATGAGAAGATAATATTCACCAATTTCAAATGGGGAAAAGTAAAATTCTTAGATTGATTTTCTTGTAAAAAATGGGAAATTAAATTGATATTTTATGTGGAATTTTGAAAATTTGATTTGACATTGATTTTATTTTATTTTATTACTTTTAAATTTTAATATTTATAAAATTTGTTCCATCTCAACTACTTGTTGCGATTTTATTCTCGAAGAAAAATATATTTTAAACATGGGAAGAAAACACCTCACAAAAATTCCTCATGGATATTCATTATTCCTGACCAATTCCAAAAAGTTTATATAATTAATGTGAATAAGATTAAAATAAGGTATAATATAATTTGTTTGGTTTTATCAAAATTATAGTAATGATTCTATAAATTTAGGTATTGAAAATATAGTTAATAGCAACTACTAGAAATGGATTAATGATATAAAACATGCATAGGGTGTTGAATGCCTACCAAAGGTGGGATTTGGTGGATTTATTAAATTGAAGTATAAATTATTTCCCTAAATGTATATATAAATACAAAACAATTGAATTTTTTTTTATGATATGAACATTAGATACTATAAATTTACTGTTGTTGTGCTTAAAAATTGTAAGGCCTCACATTTTTCCAAGAAAGCCCCTCATTGAGTTTTCCATTAAACCAATTTTTTTTGGGGATGGAGAGATTTTTTTGGGGAAAATAACCTAAATTTAGAGGATGTATATATTTTTTTGAATTAATATATTCCTATTATACATGTTTTAAATGGGATTATTAGGGTTTTTTCATGAGTTTGGAAGGCTTTAGAGGTGGTTTAGGCGCTTTTATAGAAGCTAGGATTAAAGTTTCTTGAAGGGAATTTACACATCGTGTAAATGTTACATTATGTGTAACTATCACTAGGAAGATACCAGGAAATGGGTTTATTACGTGAAAGGATTAAATGTCGTCAAACCATTTCACATCATGTAATGTTTGAGCAGGGTTATTTTAACCTAAGGTGGCCCATTTTTTTGGTATAATTAATAAATTTAGAATTACACACCATGTAAATATTATACACAATGTATTTCTCATCACTTGAAGTTTGAAATCCCCTCCACACATGAAATTTCATTCTTCATTTCATTCAACCGTCCTCTCTCAAGGCCTAGGTGATTTATCTATGATTTTGGAGTGCCTTCTTTCGTTTTGGATGTCTTGATCAAGTGTATGATCCCCTATAATTTGTTTCACTTCAGTTTTAAGATCCCATTTTTTTATAGGTACGTTTATCTTAGAGTTCATCATTTGATCCATGTTGGTCATGTCTTGTTCGGATATGGGGATAATGTTTTGGGGGAAACAACCTAATGTTTTGGGAAGTAGTCTTGTTTTAATTAGTGTATTATAGGTAAAAATGTGTAAAAGTATTTTTACAGGGTTTCTCAAGGGTTTGGTAGTACTTGGAGGTGGTTTGGGATCTTAGTGTGGATGCTAGACTGAAAGATGTCCGCTAGGTGATTACACACTGTGTACCTGTTACACAACATGTAACTGCCATTGGACATATCGTGAACTAGTACAGGGTGTGAAATGGTTACATGTAAGAAGCTAGTCTTTATTAGAGGTACAAATCCTTTTAAATTCTATCTAATTATTTATTTAAGACATGATATGGATTCCTAATAAGACCAAAAATGCTTCGAGGGGTTTTTGGGGCTTGTTAATAGCCCATAACCCATCTTGTTGGGAAACAAAGATTCACTTCATGGTTAGAAGAAACTGTGAATGGAAGGCTGCACGGTCTCTCCTAACTATGTGAGGTTGGAAAGTGGTACAATATGGGAACATGTTTTTCCCTAACCATTCACGAGGGGTCTCATGCCCATGTGAGTATCTCAAAAAAATGCATCAGAGGTGTTTTTCATAGTTTCCCCAAACACGTGGCCTAACCATGTAGGGTTCTCACCTTAAGTAGTGAAGGGTGCATGATTGGCACATGGTTTGTCCAACCACGTGTCCAAACAATGAAACCTTTTAATCTTTGGTAAAATAAACATTTTTTATTTAATGAGTTTAAAGTTTGATCCTCCTTCTCTTTTTATTATTTCCTCTGACCATGGACAACTTCTCCTCCTGTTGGTGATCCCTATTCAAGCCTAAGCTAGGAATAGAGATGTCTTGGCTATCCAGACTCAAATTTGATCTCTGTTTTCCTTTTTTAAGTCATCTAGGCATGTCCTATATTCATTTTTTGTCATTTTATGATTTTATTCCTCCCAACAGAGTTATCGAGGTGTAGGATCATATGACCTTTTTTTCAGGGTGTTGATCTGTTTTCTCTTAATTTGGACCAAATAAATGGATGATACTGGACAAGGAGAGTTTTATGAGCCTATGGTAGGTGGTATAATAATTATCTATTTAGGTATTGATGTTTTATAATATGCGATATGTGCCGCACACCATTTTCTGCCCTGAGTTGGTAGTTATTCTTAGAGCCAAATGACTTGTTAGAACCTAAATATTTGTTGATATTATCAACCTTATACTAATACACCCCCTTAGATGTTCCCTCCATATTCCTAATTTTTCTTCAACATCATTTACTAAAAACACATTTGGTGTGTTTGGTTTTACTCTTAAATGATAATACCATGTTGATAGTGGTTGGAAGTAGTGGCATAACAAAGTTAACACCCTAGTCAATTATAATTAATTGAATTTAAAGTGAGTGGTACCACCACATAACCCTTCTAAAATGGAACAATGGTTATTCCCTTGTTGATAATAAATGTTAATTAGTTGTGGGATATACTTGTCTCATATTAGAGACAATGTTTACTTTTCATTAACAACGAATGGGCATGATGACCCTCTTTAATTATGGTAAATAAAACTGATGAAACTTATGCATGTTATATATTTAAATGAGATATGGGAATGTTGTCTCTTATATAAATGATATATGGTCATGGCATCCCTTTATAAATGTGATAAATACATGGAATCCCTTTTTATATAAATATGATATAGGCATGGAGTTCTTTTAAATAAATGTGATACGGGCATGAAATCCCATTTTTTATAAATGTGATATGGGTATGACATCCCTTTATATAAATGTGATATGGGCTTAGAATCCCTTGTAATAATATATGAGCATGGTGTCCCTTGTGTTACAATATGGGCATGAAAAACCTTGTGATATGATTACAGGCATGGTGTCCCTTTACTTCTGTGATACTGGGTATGAAATCCCTTATAAATTTGACACTGGACATGGTGTCCCTTACTACTATGATATTGGGAAGTGAGACCCGGGTATATTTTTAGAGATGTACCAATATGGACTAAAGTAGGTAGTGTCATCCTGGTTTCCTTTCAGGAGACATATCCAACCCTTTTATAATTATTATTCCTATTTTTTATAATATATCTATACACTATCTTATTATATACATGACTAATATTTATAAACATTGTTGGTGGTGCCCTATTGAGTTTATCTCACACCCTATCTGGTCCCCTTAAGAAACCTGAGTAAACTATATGCTTGCAATTTTAGATAAGGGGAATCATCCTCTTATGGATGCATGATTCGTTACATGTATTAGGATTAGAGCTTTGTAACAGATGACTGGGCTAGAGTTCTAGATGCTTGGATAGACCTTTTTACCTTTGATATAGTATGTATTGTACTGTCTGCTACCATGTATACTTGTTTTCCTTCTTTCTAGATACATGACAAACATTATTATATTTTTTATTTTATTTTATTTATTGTTTTTGATTATTATTAGTTTCATTTTGGTTATATCTTCTTCTGTTATGGAGGGTTATCGGTTCTATCATTATAGTGTCCACTTATATTGTATTTTCCTTTATTGATGTGCTTTTAATATTTATCGATTCTATATATTATATGATCCATTATAGTAATGAGGGCATAGCCTCCCCACGAACACACCCTAGGCCATCAATACTAGTCAGAAGCCTCTGAAGTTCAAGGAGATGTGGTTGAGGCCGTGCAGTCGACTAGGTTTGGGGCCCCTTTGAGTGGCATCTAGGATCGGGACATCATAAAGTTGTATAATATGTTCTGTTTCTTTCCTTAATATTTTAAGACAATAGATAGAAGATTAGGAATGTCTTGGGATTTGGTAATGAGCTGTGTCTAGGAGTAGCTAACTCATGTATAGAGAAAATCCAAATTGCCTTGAATGGAAATTGCTATTTTCTGTATTTTTCTTACATGATTCTTTTATTATTTATTGGATTATTCAGTTGGATTTTATTATTGGTTTTTGACTATATTGTATTTTTCTATTATTTCTGAACTCTAATATTTATTTGTTATCATTTATTTTTTCTATGTTGTAACTTTGTAACCAGGGGTTATAGTATTCTCAAAATACATATTACACCCTCGATATTATTCAGTAGCCTCTGGCATATGAGGAGGTGATCTTTATGTCCTGTAACCAACCTGTTTCGGCCACATGAGAGAGTTTCATATTAAGGGATGTTACAACATGGTATCAGAGCACACCAAGTTTCTTTACTATTTGGGAAAGGTATACAGGTACTAGGATGTGTTATGACTTGGTATTGTGCTTGGGAATGGGTGTAGCTAACCCATGTTTGGGGGAATATTTGAGTTCCCTAGGATGGGATTTCTATTTATGCTGTTCGCTTGTTACAATTGACATTATTTCACCAAGGTTGATTCACATGTTGTGTGAGGTTATTGTTTCATGATGTTATTAGTTATTGATATTTGTACTCATGGCCTAGTATGGTGAGAGATGAGCATGCATGCATCATAATAGGCACATAGAGATATATATTAACACACATTGTTCATGATAGGGACATGTTTATCGCATGTGATATATAATTTAATTTTTTAATTATGTTATGAGATACTTTTTATATCTAAAAAATGAAATAAATAAATTGAAATTCCATGCTAGAATACTATTAATACATTTTTAGAGAGACCAGAAGTAGTGGTTCTCTATTATTGTAACCTGTTGAGGTTGACCCTATTGTGATAGGAAGTGTTCTAAAGAAGTATTTTTGTATGGTAGAGAAAATTCCTCCTTTTCATCTTTAAGTTGAGCATTAGGAGAGTGGAAATTAGAACACTCTTAATGCAACTGAGCCATAGATTTATGTAGCTCCTGAGAATTGGATGAATGTTTCGCTTAATGAAAACTTCTCAAGGGTCATGTGATCCAGGTAAAGGGAGACTATTAGAACCATACATTCAATTATTGATATGATGAGAGAGTTATAGCTACATCATCCACCTAAATTCACTAGGGAGGGAGGGCCCAAGGTAGTCGAGTTCTAGATCGAGTCAGTCCAAACTATCTTTAATCATCTTGAGACACATGAAGATAGTTGGGTGAAGCTTGATTCTTATATTATTCATAGAGAATCCAAGAGTTGGTGTGACATTTTGGATTAGGTAGGTCCGAAGGTGAAGTTATATTGGAAGGAATTCAAGATTAATTTCCTGATCAATTTCTATCATGAGATGTTGAGGGATGAGTAGGATCGTGATTTCATGAACCTAACACAAGAGGGAATGTCAGTCCTGGACTACACTGGATGTTTAACCAAACTATAGTTCTTTTCACCATATTTAGAAGCTGATGAGATCTCTAAGGTGATTCATTTTTAGGATGGGCTTCTCTATGATATTATGTCAAAGGTAAGCATGTTCCATCCATGTAGTTTTACGTATGTGATGAATCAGACACTCATTACAAATGAGAATATAAGAGAGGCCCCGAGCAGTGGCCATGCTATTTTAGTAATGAAAACTGTGAACACTTCTTATAGTGGAAAAATAATCACTATTACAGTTTTTACAAAGGTAACAATGGCCAGAGTAATCAGCACAATGGAAATCTATCTCGTGATCTTGTTCCATTGTAGTGCTATCAGTGTGGAAAGATGGGCCACAAACGGACTTAGTATCCATACCCCACATTAGAGTGTCATGCTTATGGTAGGATGGTCCACATATAGAGGTTTTTTATTGAAATTAAGTATAAGAGTAGTGGTAGGGGGTCAGGATAGGTACTTGAGGCTAGGAAGGACTTAGCTACTCCATAGTAAACATGCAGCTGGAGTTCCAAAAGACGTTCTAGTCGAGGTAGGGGATGTGGTACCCCAATGAAAGAGAAGAAGTTCTAACCAGTGGAAATAGCTTAGGGGATTCAGACTGGAGCCCATGGCATAAGGTTTAGTCAGCTATATACTATACAGACTACTCTGGATAATGTGGATGCCAGACCTTCTACTATTATAGGTACGATTCTTGTATCATCTACTATTGCTTCAATTTTTTTTGATACATGAGTATCACATTCCTCTTTATCCTCTATTTTTGTAAATGGCTTGAGCTTGGATGTGGAAAGTTTGGATGGTGCTATCACCATCGATGCACTATTGAGAGCACAGTCAGAGAATATCAAACATTTCAAGGAATGTTCTCTAGATATTGATGGTTACTGTTTCTTGTGGGAACCGTTTGTGCTAGAAATGGCAGGTTTGGATTTTATTCTTAGTATGAATTGGTTATTTCTGTACTAGGATCATATCGACTATTATTGTAGGAGAATTAACTTTATATCTATATAAGGAGGTATCTATTCTCACTTGGGTGAGTGGGATTTTTAGACTTGTTGTGCATGAACAATCTAGTGTAGATTGGATTGTCTCATAGCCTATAAAGATGGTCTTTTTCTAGGTAATGTTGAAATGTAGTAGGATTATTTTCCTCCAGTGCTAGAATATTTTTAAGATGTATTTTTCTTGATGAGTTATACAACTTATATCATAAGTGATAAATTGAATTTATAGTCGAGTAAGTGCCGAGATCAGAGCCAATTTCTATCCCACCATATATAATAGAACCTAAAGTGCTTTGAGATTTGAAATTTCAGTTGGAAGATCTAGAAACTAAAAGATTCATATATCCTAGTACATATAATTTTGGTTCTATAGTTCTTTTCACCAAAAAATATGATGGGAATTTGTGCATATGTGTAGATTATCAAAGATTGAACTAGATGACGGTCAAAAACCGGTATCCCCTTTTGTGAATTGATGACATTTTCAATCAGTTGAGAGGTGATTCGATCTTCTCCAATATCAAACTAAGATTAGGTTACCATCAATTGAGGGTGATACTATCGAAAATACCTTATAATAGTTTTATGAGAAGGTATGTCTTGTATGAGTTTGTAGGGATGTCGTTTGGTTCAACTAACACATGAATGGTATTCATGGATTTGATGAATCATATCTTTCATACTTTGTTGGACAAATTGTGGTATTTTTTTTCAATGACATCTTAGTGTAATTCCAATAAGTATGAGACCATTACAATCATCTTTACAAAATATTATGTACATTGAGGGAGAATTGGATTTACACAAAGCTAAATAAATGATATTTCTAGTATGATAAACTGTACTTATTATGACATGTCATCTCAGAGGCATGGGTGTTAGTTGACCTAGGGAAGGTTTCAGCCATGGTATCTTGGGAGCATCCCAAGAATGTATTCATGATTTAGAGTTTTCTAGGTTTATTAGGTATATTTAGAACATCATTCAAGAATTATCCCTTATAGTAGCACTGATGTTAGGGATGAACAAGAAGAGGGTGAATTCTATTTGGTTAGAGTCTTACAAATGGTATTTTCAGGTGATGAGAGGCAGAATAAACTCAAAAAAATTGACCATTTTACCTATTTTAGGTAAACATTATACCATATAACATGACACATCCAAATTTAGACTCAAAGAAGTTATGATATAGGAGGATCAAGTGGTTTCTTAGGGCTTCAGATAGATGATTCCACATGAGAATAATTAACCTACTCATGATATGGAGTTAGAATTAGTGGTACATGCCTTGAGATTATGGAGACATTATATCATGGGTGAGAGGTTTGTGGTATACATAGAGCACAAGATCCTTAGGTACATATTTTATTAGCAGGTCATGAAACTTCAACAGAGGACGTGGGTCGAGTATCTATAGTCTTTAAACTTTGAGAAATGTTATACACTTGAAAAGGGGAACTCCATTTCTGATGTAGTAAGATGTAATATGAATCAAGAGTAAGTATGAGAGTCTTGTGATGAGTGTAACATGATGGAACTATTTACAGACATGCACATTGATGTTTAAGAGTCTTAGGGGTGAGTAGCTCTAAATTAGACATCTGTTATACTTGTGATTTTGGACCAAATCACATTCAAGTAGTTATCTAATACAAAGGGATTAGTTCTAAGAGAAAAATTATATATTTGTGAGAAACCATTGATATGGCCTATTGTAAGTAGAAATAATATTATTTTCTATGGTCGAGTATGGGTTCCTATGGGATTTCACGAGGAGCTGATGAGAGAGTTTCATGCTTCTAGATAGGAGATACGTCCTAGTTTGACAAAGATGTGTCATGATCTCTATAGATATTACTGGTGGTCAGTAATGAATAAGAAGGTAATCAGATTTATGGTAAGATTTTTTACCTGTCATTTGGTGAATGCCGAGCAATAGAGGCCAATTGTGCTTTTGCATCCTTTTACTATTCTTGAGTGAAAATGGGATGATGTCACTATAGATTTTTGATAGGATTACAAAGGAAAACCTATAAGAATGATATTGTATGGGTAGACATGGATATATTTAAGAATGTATACCACTTCATTCATATCATGGATACCTTCGCATTTGATGATATGGGTAGTATTTACATGCGCGAGGTAGTTTGGATGTATGGTGTTATGAGGAGTATAATTTGAGATAGAGATCCTCATTTTACATCATGGTTCTAGAAATGTATTTATAAGGATCTAGGATCACTTGTTATTTTGAGTATGTCCTATCATCCTTAGACTTATGATTAATATGATAGGACTATTCAAGTTCTAGAGGATATGTTGTGATCTTATGTTTGGGATTTCAGTGGTATGTGGGTGATGCATATAGAACTCATAGAGTTTTAAAATAATAAAATATTCTATGTTTCAATCCAAATGTAAATTTTTGAGGATTTGTATGGTAGTCCATGCCATTCACCTCTTTGTTAGTTAGAGGTAGGTGATTTAGTGCTTGTTGGGATTAGTCTTATGAAGGAGACATTTAAGGAGGTTCATTTGATCAGGAAGTGGTTGGTGATCATGAAGTGGAGGAAGAAATATTATGTTGACCAGTGGATATGACCTCTAGAATTCAATTTTGGTCATTATGTTTTCATTTAGGTGTCACTTTGGTTGGGGAAAGTCCATATAAGGAAATCGGGAAAGATATCACCTAGGTTTTTTGAGTCGTTTGAGATAGTGGAGAGGGTTAGTCCAGTGGTTTACTATTAAGCCCTTATACAACACTACTGTTCCATGAACGATGTGTTTATGTGTCATATATTTAGAGATATCATCTTAACCCTTATCATGATATTGAGGTAGCATATTTCGAGCTTAGGGATAATGCGTCCTTTGAGGAGAATACGATACAAATTTTGGACTGTAGTGAGAAGTATATATGGGGTATGGTTATTTCTATGGTTCAAGTACAATGGAAGAATGAGAATGTTAAGGAGTAAAACTAGAAGATGGAGTCTAATATGAAAACACATTTTTCATAGTTGTTCTTCGATACCCCAAAGTGATTCTTGGAGTAGCTCAGGGATGTGATGTTATATGGTGGAGAGGTTGTAAGATCCTGCCTTTTTCCATGTTTGTTGCTCTTTGAGTTTTTTTTGAGAAATTTTGGTTGATTATTGTTTGGATATGAAGAGCCTTTATTTAGGAAAATTACCTAAATTTTTCATATGTTTGATTTTTTAATTAGTGTATCCTGATCACAAATGTGTAAAAGTAGGTTTACATGGTTTTCTACGGGTTTGGTAGGCCTTGGAGGTGGTTTGGGATCTTTGTGTGGAAATTTGGATGAAATCCATTTACGAGGAGATTAAAAGTCATGTATATATTACATTACATGTAACTACTGATGGAAATTTCATAAACTAGTACATGGTGTGAAGAGGTTACACATCATATAAACAATTCATGTCATGTAAAAGTCGTATAGGGTTAAAAATAAATCCAATGTGATAGGTTTTTTGGAATATCCATTTAAAAATAAATACATGATGTGTAAAAGGGATACATGCTATGTAATTTTCCAACCTATATTTTCAAACAGTGCCTCATAAATGATTTATTTTTAACCTCATGTGAAACTTCCACCTCTCAACCCTAGGGATACTTCCAGGTGATTTTGGAGTGTCTCTTTTCATTCTAGACATCTGGATCACACATCTGATCCCTAAATCTTTCTTGTGATTATATGCTCCTTCCTTCTTATTAGAAAATACTTTTTTAAGAATTGTGTTAGTTTTAGGTTAAAGTTAGTGGTCTAAACCTTAACCCTATGGTTTTTTAAATTTAAAGTATGTGCAATATTGAAATTTTATAGACATAACACATGTTTAAATTAATTAAATGATGAATTGGATTATTCCTTGGAATCCCTTTGGATTGATTTGGTAATTGACCTAAATTATGTATATAGTTTGGTTGAGTGATTCCTTGATTATAAATTATTGATTAATGGATTAAGTTGTGTTTATCATGACATGGGTTTGAGTGATTTCTTGATATAGATTCACCTTTGATTAACTTGATTATTGAAATTACTAGCATGTTATTGGTTTATTACCAAATGAAAAATGAAATGGGTAATTTAAAGAGGAATGGTAATTTTCATAATTAACCATTGATACTTATGATGTGATAGTGATATCCTTGTTGTTATGACTCATTTTTTAAATGATGTAATGCTTATATATCAAGCTAGGCCCTGACACATGTTGTGAAGATTATATACTGGGATAGGTCCTGACACATGATGAAATTTTTATATATTGGTCAAGGACATGACACATTATGAAATTATTATATACTTGGATATGACCTGAGACATGTTGAAATTCTTATATATTGGGCTTTTCCCTAGGACACACTAAAATGTTTATATTATGAGATATGCCCTCAGACATGCTAAAATTATTATATTTCGGGCTATGCCATGATACTTTCTAAAATGATTATTTATAGAGTTAATATTTTAATTATTATTAATATGTTTTTAAATGTTTTAATCCCTCCCAATTATTCAATTTGAGTATATTTGCATCATTTAAGAGTTTTTGGTGTATTTTGGGGTTAAATGTGAAAATGGGGTAATTATGTAAAACTCACAGTTTTATATAGCTTCTATTTTTTGGAAATAACTTTTATAATATTGGTACAATTGAAGTGAATAATTTTTTATAGGCTTCAAATTATCATGGGATTAAAATTTTTCTTCTAGACCAAGACTCAATTCGAAACCCATTGGTACAGAAAAATCAATAAAGTGGAGAACTCAGTCTGGCTAGCAGAATGGACCCCACCACACTAAATAAAAAATATCTCCTTCTACAAAACTTCAAATGAAGTTATTCTAGCTGGTGTCGACAGAGGACTTCTAAATAACGGTTCAAATTAAATTTCATAGATTATGAATCTTTTTAATGCATCTTTTGGGTGCGTCCAAGTAGAGTGGGTGAAATAGTGTTTGGTGGCCAGAAGAAGTTAAACTCACTAATAAAGCCATATCTTCCTCTTACAAAGGATTTGATATTTTTTTGATAGACAGAAAACTAAATTTCCTACATCTTATAATAAGGGATATTGGCTTGGTTCGAACTTCTGGTGGGCATAACATAGGAAGAATTATGGAGGACAGATTCTACAGGATCAAAATTCATGTTCTTGCTTTTCTTTCTTTTGTTATTCTTAGCTTTGTAATGAATTATTCTTCCCACTTCAACTCAATTAAACTTACCATGTTGGGGTAGATCTTATTATTTATTTGGTATGGTTAGGTTTACCCTTTTGTAATTATTTAGTTATTGCACATAATATTTTAAAATCCTCTTTTCTCTTCTGCGAATCAGTTTCAATTTCTTATAACAGTTTTTATTATCATGTACGATTGTATCTGATTTTATATTCTATTGTTTATTTTTATTTGGTCAAGGATCAATATCTCCCTCCACTAGGTTTTGGTTTATATATGATGAAATATACCAGGACTTAGTGGTTAAGTACACGGTGATCACCGGTATGTGTGGGAGGAGTAGTGAATGTTCTTGATTGCTTGGGATGAACAAGACCCAATTGGGAACTGGCTAAGATAATTGGAGGGGTATTCTCTACAACTCTATTACAAATTGGAAAGAGATTAAACCAATATGAGGTTTTATTAAGGTTTATTATCACATTATTATTTGACCATGGGAGTGAGGAGAAACGATTCTGGATTCTCACTCTTAACAACTTAGTAGAAGAGAATTGGGTAAAGTGAACTGTGATAGAATTACAATTGGAAAACTGACCCTAACCTAATCACCATTTAATATCACTAATTTAAGTCAGATAATTTGTAAAATTGTTTTAAAACTTTCACTTAATTTTTTACTTATATTTAGTTTCTTTCTTGTATTTCCCAAATCAAACAATTTCATAAACAACAACACTTATTTCTCTTATTTTAAGTGACAAAAACTATTTTTGAGAAATCATATCTAGAGACAAACTAGGTAACCCACTATAATACATTTTAACTTATGTTATATTTTTTTCCACAACCCACGGCATACACGTGTCAAAACTTGGTGCCATTTCTGGGGAGGTAGCACCAACATTTCTTTTCTTTTCTTTCCTTTCTATTTTCATCTTTTCTCTTCAAAATTTCATGACTAGAACCTCAAAAATTGAACATTTACCTATAAATCATGAAATTGAAAGAACCTTGTTGAATAGACATAGAAATATTAATTTAGAATCTTAATTTGAGAAAGTTCTCCTTACATACTCAAGTGAAACTTCTAGTGTTCACTCTGAGCCTGTCATTATGGATGAAAATCAAAACCTAACTCTTAGAGAGATCTATGCACCACAATTACTTAATCAAAACAATCAAATTGTCATGCCAGTGTAACAAAATTATTTTGGAATGAAACCTAACGTGATTCATTTGCTTCCAAAGTTTCATGGTTTGGCAGGTGAAGATCCAAACAAACACATTAAAGAGTTCACACATGTTTTCTCAACTTTAAGACCCTGTGGAGTGTCTGAGGAGCAGGTAAAGTGGAAGGAATTTCCATTTTCATTGGATGGGGCTGCAAAAGAATGGTTGTACGACCTAAAACCAGGATACATGTATGAATGGAATGATCTGGTAAGATATTTTGTGCAAATGTTATTCCCCACCTCTAGAAGAACAACTATTCGGAAGGAAATCTACACCATATGAAAATCATCTGGAGAAACCCTTTACGAGTACTGGTAGAGATTTAAGAAGCTATGTGCTAGATTCCCTCATCAAGCTATTGAGGAAAATAAATTTCTTGTCTTCTTCTATAAAGGACTACTGGACAATGACAGAAACCTTCTTGATACATCATCTGGAGGTGCATTGATTGAAAAGTCACCAGAAGATGCCAATTGCTTGATTGAGAAGATTTCCCAGAAATCAAAGCAGTTTGGAACAAGAGGTATTCATGAGGTACACACTTCTCATCCATCACCCTTACTAAAATATAGGATTGAAGAGCTAACTAATATGGTGAGGTAGATTTACTTGAAGCAAGTTAGTGACCAACAAGTGCCAGCTAGGGTTTGTGGTTTATGCTCATCACCTGATCATTTTAATGACCAATATTATAAAATATAAGGAATGGAAACATGTTTGGAATCCTTTCAGCTAAAACAATTCCAAAAAAATCACTGATGGAAATATCCTAACCAAGTCTAATTTGTGTTTGGAAATCAGCAGAATGAAGGTAGACCCCCATACCAAAACCATTTTCAAAACCAACCACCATTCCAAAATCAATTCCAAAACCCACCACCATTTCAACAAAATTAGTCTTATAACCAACCTTCTTACCAAAAATCAACCACTTTCCAAAGAACCTATGAGAAGCCATCCACCAGTTCACAAACTCCAATTCAAAACCAATAGCAAAAATCTGAGTTTGAGGGGTTGAAGGACACCGTTAAAGATTTTTCTAGAAAGTTTGAAAGTCTCATATACTTTTTGACCAAATATCATGGTAAAGTCCCTTACCAAAAAATCCCAAACCCAGAAGATAATGTTATTATTATAACTACAAGAAGTGGAAAAGAAATCCCACCACCATCCACCATTGATCCCAAAACAAGACCACTTGGGCTAAGGGCGAATAAAGGTGGAAATGATGAAAATTCTATGAAAATGTATCAGGAAGAAGATAAGAAAGAAGAGGAGGAGAAATATAGGACAAGGAAGAAGAAAAAAGAAACACCATTTCAAATGAATTAAAGGGATAAGAAAGATATACCCCCACCATTTCTATCAAGGAAATTTGAATCAAAGAGGTTGCAAGAAGAAGCACTGCAAAAAGAAATTCTGGACAACTACTAGAAAGTGGAAATCAACATACCTCTGCTTGAAGCACTCAAAAAAATTCCAAAGTATACTAAATTTTTTAAGGATATTTGAACCAAGAAGAGGATAATTCAAGGGAATGAGAGGATCAATTTGGGAAGAAGTGTCTCAGCCCTTATCAAACCACAATCACCAACCAAATTTCAAGATCCAAGGACATTTTCTATTCCATGCACCATTGGTTCATTAAATTTATCTAATGATTTGTGCGATTTAGGTGCATAAATTAATTTATTGCCTCACTTAGTATATAATTATTTGTATATGGGAGACTTGAAGCTCACAAGAGTGGTGGTCCAACTTGTAAACAGATCCATAGCTTTCCCAACAAGAGTTTTGGAGGATTTCATGGTAAAAGTCAAAGATCTTTTATTCCCTGCTAACTTCTATTTGTTGAATATGGAAGATGATAGGATCCCATCACACTCACCTATAATTTTGGAGAGACCTTTATTGAATATGACCAAAACCATCATTAATTCCCATGAAGGGACACTTACCATGGAGTTTGGAGAAAACACTGTCCAATTCCATATTTTTGAATCCATGAGGCATCCATCAGATGATCATTCACTCTTTGCACTCTCCTATAAATATGGTATAAAACCAATTGTAAAATCAGGTATGTTTCATGAATTATTATCATTAGGAGATGATTTTTTCCCTTAAAAATATCACTAAACATATGAATGCCCAAACTCTTGGAGATTCTGATTTCCTGTTGGAAGAAGAGGTAAAATCTAATTTCTTTGATAATTTGTTAAATTATGATAAAGATGATATTATTTATTGGGTGCAGGTTGTCAAACCATTGGAAGTGGGTAACCTATATTTAGTTTCATCTCTTGAGCATCCTTTTAATTTAGAATTTAAACCACTCCCTACTGATTTAAAATATGTTTACTTTATGGAGGGAGATAAATTACAAGTAATAATTGCGTATAATATATATAAAACTCAAAAGAAATCATTGATTGATCTTTTAAGAGAGAATGTTCAAGAAATAGGGTGGAGATTAGGTGATGTCATGAACCAGGACGGGTCCCCATTTGACCCTGCGCCCGACCCAGTCCGCGACAAGGCCCGAAGGGCGTTCCCAATCCCCACGAGCTGGCACAAGTGCCCGTGTTTCAAAACATTACATGGGAACGATTTACCCGAAAAAAGAGACATAAAACAATAAACAAGATAAATATATTGAAACAGAAGATCTATCAACCAAATAAGCCCTTAAACTAAAAACAAATTTAAAGTCTGCAACTCGATCCAATAACTAAAAATAAAAGACAACGACGGAAATTAAAACACTCACTCAATCCTCCTGGGAAAAGAGAGACCACATCAACACCACTCTGAAAGAGAAGACCAACTGAAACATGAACTACCATCACTGAGTTAAATTCATCAACCTGGAATAAACAAGAAACAGAGTCTACATACACCCAAAGGTGTATGTAGGGTGTGAGCCAAAAGACCAGTAAAACGTCACCCAATAAAAAGATTCCACACAAAATTATTAAATGACCAATACATTTGCAATTTTAATTAAAGAAAATAATTAAATATTGGTACGGTTTTAAAGAAAATGGGATTAAAGAAAACAGTTTCAAATGGAACAATTTAAATTAAAACACACACACACCCTTACTTTTTAAAATAACCAATGTGTCACACTGACGAGCATAAAGTAATCAATGAGCACAAAATATGGGAGAGGCCTCGTGGGTGTTAAATAGATTGGGCCCCTAGATCTTCATGTCTCGGTGAAACATGGAGTAGAAGGCAAAGAACCTCAGAAAACGTGGCTTAGAAGGCCACGACCCTCAGAAAATGTGGCTTAGAAGGCCACGACCCTCAGAAAAGAATATGTTTAGTTAGTGTTGCAATCGTCAGTCCTGCCAGTGAAACCGGGTTGAGTCACCTCCAGAACACTAACCCAGTAGTCTAGTCCACCATCCTAGCTACCTGGGCTTCCCAGTTTGTCCTCAAACAAGTTTCAAGTTCATGTCACACGTCACACATATGCATAAAATCCCAATAGGGTACTTACACATGAAAAATCACCATTTGCACAACCAAACCCTCTTTTAAAACCACATGCACACCAAAAATATTTTAAAAACTTAATCTTCATAGGTTACATACTTAATTAAACCATTTGCATAGTTTAAAGTCACTTATCATTAAACAAACCACCACTTACACACATGAATACCCTTTTGAAATAACATGCACACTAAAACATTTTTCAGACATGTTTCCCACTAGTGACATAATTTAATAAACTATAAAAAAACATACAAAACAATAGTAAAAGAATGTCAAATGGCTTTACACTCACTAAATTAACAATTTATACATTCAAATGTGTTCCAACATCACACGCACTCGAATACAATTTTAAAATGTGATCTGCACCACACAAATAGTTTTATGGAAAACCTTGCACCTTATGTAAAACACATTTTCACAAACCACATAATTTAATAATCAAAAAGTAAAATATTATAAAAAAATATAAAATAATCTCTTGGTGTTACCCACTAAACTCAAGAAAAAACTTCTTTTACGACCAAACGCACCTGATGCCATGCCAAAAATATAATTCCCACCACTTGTAAAAATTAATAAGCTAACCAAAAAATTTAAAAATCACTACAGAATTCTCAATAGAAAACACACACATAATATAAACAACCTACTAAAAAATTTCCAATGCATATCCAATTTCAAATAAAACCAACTTCCCACTGAAGAAACTAATTAAATATTATGATAAAATAAAATTAAGCTTGAAAATTAATTCATCAAATAATAATTAGACTCAAAACCACCTACCTCGGGTAAATAATTTCCCAAAATTGGTTGAATTATTCAATCTCACCTAATGAAGACCATAAACGAACCAAAGGTGAACCCTAAAACATGAAATAGAACCAAAAAAATTTAATATTAAACCCTAAAAAGAACCCCATAGCCGCTGAACAACCAAGAACTAAATATAATTAAAGAAGAAGAGGAGGAATTAATAGGAAGAGGGCGTCTCCTAAGACGTCATGCATGCCAGAGGAAAACCAGCTAGAGGCCGCGAGCAGGAAAAGGGTGCCGACCGGAATTCGCTGGACAGAGGCTGGCCAGGGGAAAAAGGGGGCGGTGATCTGGGCTAGCTGAGAGGGGGAGCAGGGCAGTGACGCGATGGGACTAGGAGGCGATAGAAGGGGGCGCGACGACATTGGGAAGATGTTGCTGTAACGTCCCGAGTGCGGAGCCCCTCCACTGGTGCCCGTACCTGGTTCGCCACATGACCTCAAGCGCGTTTCCCTGAATGCCAGAGGCTGCCGACTAGCAGCGAAGGACTTGGTGAGTCGGTGGGGAATCTATGCCCTCATTCGTTAAGGTATACGAGGTAAGAAAACAACAATATCAGTAGAAATGATAAACAACATGCATAACAACAGAAACCAAACAACAGAAGCAATGTAGATATATAACTATGATGAAAAATGATGCATCAAGTACAAGTATCAAAGGAAAACATTAAACACAACAACGTGATAAAGTAAAACTGAAACCAAGTGCAAAAGAAAACAAAGTAATCTCCTCAGCATTGCGAGCCACGGCTCGATCCCATGGTCCCCAGCTTCGGATGTAGTCAAGATCCTGAAGTAGAAGGGCGCTTGCCCTTATCTATACCTGTAGCAACATAGTCTGCGTGGCCCCAAAAGCATGGCCCAAATAGGGTGTGAGATACAATCCCTGTAGGCAATCACCCAAAGATCTGTGCCTAACAGTCAATGAATACATGGCAGTAAATAAACAAGAAGCAGTAAACAGAAAAGCACAAGCAGCTACAATCCACAGTTCCAACAAGTAAAGTACATAAGCAAGAAACTAGCAATAAGAAGAAAACAGGTAACCCTCTGGGTAACTCTCATAGTCTAACCCCTATGGTTCAACCTATAGTACTAGCAACCCTCTGGGAGGCACACATAGTCTCACCCCTCTGGGAGGCACACATAGTCTCACCCCTCTGGTTCAGCTATGTAATTAAGCAGACTCTCTGGGGAAGCACTCACCGTAAATTCCCCCTATAGTCTTGTATCGTGTTAAAGGCTCTCTGGGGAATCACTCAACGTCAATTCCCCCTGTGGCCCGCGTCGTAGTTAAAGACACTCTAGAGAAGCCCTTCCGTCAATTCTCCCATTGGTCTCGCATCGTGATTAAAAATACACTCTAGAGAAGCCCTTCCGTCAATTCTCCCTTTGGTCTACTACTCTAGGTTCTCATAGTACGGAGTATAACTAAACATGCTCAGTGCGTGTGTATCGTCCAAGTAAACATCAAGAACTACTTGGATATCAACTAAGGCTCAATAGCAATAGTAAAACAACAATCTAAAATCCTACAACTAGGCACGAAAAAGCAAACTGTGCACAAAAAATACTCTAATCACAAGTAATAACCTCTACTAAAGCAATCAAGCAAAGCAAGCAAGCAACAAGGGCAAAACAGGAAACACTCAATACCCCATTCAAGGATATTGGTGGAAATTGCATAAAATATTCATCAACTTTCAACAGAAAGGCA
This sequence comes from Viscum album, assembly GCA_963277665.1. Lineage (NCBI taxonomy): Eukaryota > Viridiplantae > Streptophyta > Magnoliopsida > Santalales > Viscaceae > Viscum > Viscum album. The sequence continues at coordinate 396,568,197 of OY728126.1, forward strand.
CAAACCACCTACCTCAATCTGAGGAGATTGATATACACGAACCTCGATGAAAGATTCCTCTTAGAACAACGTAGATCTGAGAAAACGCACAAAAAGTTCATCCCATGATAACTTGGAAACGAGGAGGAATCAAGAAACAAGGCTAAAGCAGAAGGAAGAACTCACCGCTGCGATTCCAACGCAACTGATCGTGCTCGAATCGGAGAACGGATGGCTGGGTGGGAGTTTGTCAAAGATTTGGTCGTATGGGTCACTTCGGATGGACGAAAACTGAAGAAGAAGACGATTTTGGGTGTTAGACGCGACCCCGGTCCGTTTCATGAAAAAAACAAAGTACACAGCATGTACTTCTTGAGTACACGGCGTGTACTTCAATTTTTCCATACTCTGAAATAACCGGCCTCCACCTCAGCCTTACACACTGTGTGTGTGGCCCGGACACGGCCAACACATGCCTTCGAGCCGGGGAAAGAGTACACGGCGTGTACTCAGAAAGTACATGGCGTGTACTTATGAAATTTCTAGAAAATTCATTTTTCTCAAAAACTCCAGAAAAAGGAAAAACATACCTGAAAAGAAATCCAGGTTCTTACAAACTTCCCCCCTTAAAGAAATTCATCCCCGAATTTCCCTAACGAGGCAGAGAAGGAGAAACCCCGAACAGCTCCAGCCACTGCGATCGTACATCGACCTCCCTCTCCCAGGTCTCGTCCTGTACTCGTCCGTGCTGCCATAGCACTTGTACCAAAGGAACAGACCTCTCATAGAGAACCTTCGTACTACGATCGACAATCTGGATAAAATGCTCCTTGAACGACACATCTGCTTCAAGCTCGACTTCCTCAGGCTGAAAGACGTGAGAAGGGTCTGAAAAGTAGCGTCAGAGCTGAGAGACGTAGAAGACGTCGTGCATGGCTATATACCTCTGAGGTAGCTACAACCGATAGGCGACCGACCCCACTCTCTCCAAGACCTCAAACGGCCCGACGTACCGCGGTGAAAGCTTACCCTGTCTCCAAATCCTCTTGTGTCCCAACCTCGGTGCGACACGTAGAAAAACCTGATCACCGACCTTGAAATCCAGAGGTCGTCTCCGCTGATCAGTATAGGACTTCTGTCGAGACTGCGCTGTAGTCATCCTCTTCCGAATCAACTCTATCTGCTCTGAAGTCTCCTGAACAAGATGAGGTCCCAACAAAGCTGCCTCTCCTGCCTCCAGCCAGCATAAGGGTGATCAGCATGGCCTACCATACAAAGCCTCATATGGCACCATCTGAATGGTCGCCTGTAAACTGTTATTGTAGGCAAACTCCACCAGAGGAATATGCTTCTCCCAAGAACCACCAAAGTCCAGGATGCAAGCCCGGAGCATATCCTCAAGCACCTGGATCGTGCGCTCAGACTGGCCATTAGTCTGGGGATGGTATGCTGTACTCAAAAGTACTTGTGTACCCAAGGCCTTTTGAATTCCCTGCCAGAATAGAGAGGTAAAGCGCGCATCTCTGTCTGAAACAATTGAGCACAGAACTCCATGCAGACGAACGATCTCTCTGATGTAAAGTCACCCCAGATCATCGACACTGAAGGTTTCCTTGATCGAAAAGAAGTGAGAAACCTTCATAAGTCTTTCGACGACAACACAAACAACATCGTTTCCTCGAGGTGATCTCGGTAACCCGATCACGAAGTCCATCACAACATCGTTCCACTTCCACTCCGGAATGGGTAACTGCTGTAAAAGGCATGCTGGTCACTGATACTCTGCTTTCACCTACTGACAAGTAGAATATCTCAAGACAAAAATAGCAACATCCTTCTTCATACCTGGCCACCAGTATTGGCGATGAAGGTCTCGATACATCTTGGTGATGCCAGGATGAACTGCCCAAACTGAGGAATGGAAATCCCACATCAGCTCCTCGCGTATGTCTGCTGGCACCCATACGCATCCCTGGAAGTGCAAGATCTTATCCTCGCCCACTATACATCCAGAAAGAGGGTCCCCTCCTGACACACTCTCCCACAGAACTAAGCCTTCTGAGTCTGATATATGCCTCATCCGTACCTGATCAAGTAGCGTGGAGGTAACAGCTACAGAAGATAGAAAATTCTGTCCCCATCTGTCGTGCACCTCCAGATGCATCTCAGAGAATAGAGCCATCAGCTTCCACTCACTACTGGCCTCCTGAACTTCCTGAATTTGAGTTCTCCTTCTCAACGCATCAGCCACGGCATTACCCTTTCCCGGCGTATAGGCGAGCTCTAAATCAAAAGACTGAAGATACTCGACCCACCTGCGATGCCTCAGATTCAGATCACGCTGAGTGAAGATATACTTAAGACTCTTGTGGTCAGTGAAGACCACAAAGTGCTCTCCCAGAAGATAGTGTCTCCAAAAGTGCAAGGCATGAACAACAGATGCTAACTCCAGATTGTGCGTAGGGTAGTTCCTCTCATGTGGCCTCAACTGCCGAGACCCATACGCAACGACTCCATATCCCTGCATAAGCACAGCTCCCAGCCCGATACCCGAAGCATCACAGTAAACAGTGTAGCTCCTGCCTAGCTCTGGAAAGACTAGTATCAGTGCTGACGTAAACCTCCCTTTCATCTCCTGAAAGGCTGACTCACAAGAATCTGACCATAAGAACTTCACCCCCTTCTTGGTCAGTCCTGTCAAAGGCGCTTCTAGGCACGAAAAGTCATGAATGAAATGTCTGTAGTATCTAGCCAGCCCTAGGAAACTCTGTACCTCAAAGACGTTCTTTGGATGCTCCCAGGAAACTACAGATCTCACTTTCTCTGGGTCCACTGATACTCCTGCCTCTGAAATAACGTGACCCAAGAAGTGAATCTGATTCATCCATAAGTGGCACTTTGAGAGTTTAGCATAAAGTTGATGCTCTCTCAGTGTACTCAGAACAATCTCAAGATGTGTGGCATGGTCGTGTCGAGTGTGAGAGTACACCAAGATATCTTCCACGAAGACCACAACGAATGAGTCCAAGTAAGGATGTAACATTCGGTTCATCAGTTCCATGAAAACTGCAGGCACATTCGTGAGACCGAACGACATGACTGTATACTCATATAGACCATACCTGCTCCTGAAGGCTGTCAGAGGTATATCTGATGGTTTAACATGCAACTAATGATAACCGGACCTCAAGTAGATCTTTGAGAACACCCGGGCTCCGCGAAGCTGATCAAAAAGGTCATCGATCTGCAGTAAGGGATATCGGTTCTTGACCGTCAACTGGTTCAGCTTTCGATAATCCACACAAAGCCGAAGGGTACCGTATTCCTTCTTCGCAAATAGAAAAGGCGAACCCCAAGGAGAAGTACTGGGTCAAATGAAACCCTTAGTCTGTAGCTCCTCCAACTGCTTCTTGAGCTCCTGCAACTCAGGTGTGGCCATCCTATATGGAGGAATGGACACCGGTGCCGCTCCTGTCATGAGCTCAATAGATAATTCTACCTCACGCTCCAGAGGCAAACCCGAAAAGTCATCTGGAAAGACATCCCTAAAGTGATCCACCACTGGAGGAAAGTCTAACTGTGGAGTCCCCTGATCATCCAGATAAAGGCTAGCAATTTGGGCTGTCACCCCTCCTAGCCCAAGATGCTCGAGTCCCGCCTGACTCGCCCTAACGTCCAATTCACCTCTATGAAGAAAAGATTCACCATCTGGTGAAATGAAACTGACTCTACAGCGATAACAGTCGACGACTGCCTGAAAGGGAATCAACCAATCCATGCCAAGTATGAAATCATAGCCTGTCATCTCTAGGACATAGAGATACCATAAGAAGCGATACCCTGAAACCTTGAGAGGGCACTCTCTACATTGGTATACACTTTATGTCCTTATCCCCAAGGGTGTGTCTAGTGTCAACAAGTCAATAGAAGAAAAGATGCAGAATCCAAGGATCTCCACAATAGCAAAAGAGATAAAGCTATGCATAGCACCAATATCGAAAAGGGCTGAAGATAAAACTGAGACTACTAAAATCGTACCTCAAACAGTAGAAGGCCTGAGATCCTGCTCATGATAAGTCTGCTCCATGGTGAAAGACTGGCCTGCATCGCGGCCCTACGCCCCTGACTGACCACTCTGAGCTGAACCTCCCTGCTGGTGTTGAGGGACTGGTGGCTGACCGCCACGGCCTCGACCTCTACCTCGGCCCGAACAGCCAGAAGAACTCCAGTTCCCTGACTGGTGAGAGACTGGTGGAGATGATCCTGAACGAGGAGTCATGGAAGAACCCCGGTCACCTGCTGTTGGTGAGAAAACCTGGCAAAAACGCTAAAGGTGGCCCATCTTTCCGCAATATCGACACTCCAATGGGTCCCTCTAGAACTACGACCTCGTGTGCGCTGTCCGGCCACACTGATAGCAAGTCACCTGGCTACCTGATGATGCGTCTCGCTTCCTCGAATCACCACGCATAGGCTCCCTATGATGCTTCTTGCTGTCATACGAAGGAAAGATAGCTCTAGTAGTAGAACCGCCCTGGATCGCAGCTCTAGAGTCTCTCAGATTGCACTCCACAATCAGTGCCTGGTTGACGATGGAAGTAATGGAAGTAAGCTGGAAGATGTTCACCTGCGAGCGGATCTCCCGCCTGAGTCCATCCTCAAACTTCCTTGCCAAGAACACCCCACTCCCATCCTGAAGGGGTGTAAAACGCTACAGCTCCGTGAAACGAGAGGAATACTCTATGATAGATAGAGTACCCTGCTCTAAGCTCATGAACTCCCGGGCTCGATCGGACCTCAGGGTCTCAGGGTAGAAGTAGTCGTAGAACACGTGATGGAACTCCAATTCATAGCCTGCTACTAACCCACCTGTGAGATCACGTACCACCACCTCTTGGCGGAGTCTCGGAGCATGTAGGTGGCGAGCTTGACCCACCTCTCTGGAGGTGTCTCCAGATGCTCGAATATAGTCAGCATGGCTTCCAGCCATGACTCTGCAGCCTGAGGTCCTCCCTCCCCTGAGAACATGGGAGGATGCTGCTGCTGAAAAAACCCGCGTCAAGTATGCCATAGACGAGGCAGGAGGCGGTGCTCCCTGGAAGGCCTGCATCATCCTCATGAATACTTCCCTGAACTGCGCACACTACCACAAAACTGGGCAAGGCCTGCGCCCCCCTTTATCAGCGCTAACGGTTTAGCGCTGATAAAGGGGCGGGCCTTTATCAGCACTAAAAAAAGCGCTGATAAAGGACACCTTTATCAGCGCTAAAACTAGTGCTGATAAAGGCCCGCCCCTTTATCAGCGTGTTTTTAGCGCTAATAAAGGGATTATTTATCAGTGCTAACAAAGCACTGATAAAGGTTGTATTTATCAGCGCTTTTCATTTTAGCGCTGATAAATACACCCTTTATCAGTGCTTTTTACTAGCGCTGATAAAGGGTCCCGCGGATTTGTTAAAAACCTGCGGGTCCTCTTCCTCCTCCCCGCACACAATCAAGCTCTCGCAGAAGCCCTCGTCTGCGCCGCTGCCGCCGCCTCCTCCTCCTCCTCCTCCTCCACCGGCCTTATCCTCCTCCTCCTCCAGTGCCTCTGCTGCCTCCACCCTGCCTCCGCGCCGCTGCCTGCCGGTGCCTCCTCCTCCACCGCGGCCTCCTCCTCCTCCGCCGGTGCCTCCTCCTCCTCCGCCGGTGCCTCCTCCTCCACCGCGGCCTCCTCCTCCACCGCGACCTCCTCCTCCTCCACGGCCTCCTCCTCTTCCATTGTGCGGTATGCTATGCCCAATAATTGTAATTTGCTTTGTTTTTTGTTTTTGTTCTATATTTCAACTATCATGATTTGTGTGAATCAATTTTATTTGAAGTGGGGGGGGGGGGTGCAGGTGCTGTGGGGGTGTAGTGGGTGGGGGGGGGGGGGTGTGCAGGTGGGGGTGTTTAGGTGGGGGAGATGTGCAGTGGGTGAACATGTATAGGTGGGGTGTATAATGGGGGGTCTATTGGGTGTGAGGTGGGGGGGGTGTACAGGGTAGGGGTGGGGGTGGGGGTGGGCTGTGCAGGTGGGGGTGGGTGGGATATGCAAGTGGGAGGGGGGGGGGGGGGGGGGGTTGTTCAAGTGGGTGGTGGGGAAGAGAGTGTTCTAGTTGGGGGGGGGGGGGTCTAGGTAGGTGGGAGTCTGTTGGTGGGTGAGGTTGGGGGGTGTACAAATGGGGGGGGGGGTGAAGGTGGGGGTGGGGGGAGGGGGTTGTGCAAGTGGGGGGGGGGGGGGGGTATAGTGGGTGGATGGGAGGGGGGATGTGCAGGAGTCTGCTGGGGGAGATATGGGGAGGGGGGATGTGCATGTGGGAAGTTGACACTTCCATAGTTTTCCAATAAGCACTGGGAAGTCATCACTTCTAGAGATTTGGATAGGCCTGAGGCCTCTTAGGTTTTGGTTCCTGTCTATTTATCTTGATGAGTAAGGAATCATATGATCTAAAAGTGACATCAACTATATATGATTAATTCTTTCTCCCACAAAATAATTTTCTAGAAATAATATATCTTTGGAAGATGAGGGAGCCTTTTAGAATTCTTTCATATAGAGACCAGTCAAGGAAAGTATCCATATATATCCACCTAGAGTAGGGACCTCTTCAGCCGCCGCCTCCTCCTCCTCCGCCACGGTCGCCACCTCCTCCTCTGCTCCTGCTCCTCCTCCTCCCCCTCCACCGGCCTCATCCTCCTCCTCCTCCTGCCTCCGCCAATGCCTCCTCCTCCTCAGCCGGTGCCGCCGGTGCCTCCGCGACCTCCTCCTCGTCCGCTGGTGCCTCCGAGGCCTCCTCCTCCTCCGCCGTCACGCTGCGGTCAAGCCGCGGTCACGCCGAGGTCACGCCGCGGTCACGCCGCGGTCACGCCGCGGTCACGCCGCGGTCACGCCGCGGTCACGCCGCGGTCACGCCGCGGTCACGCCGCGGTCACGCCGCGGTCACGCCGCGGTCACGCCGCGGTCACGCCGCGGTCACGCCGCGGTCACGCCGGCGCCTCCGCGGCCGCCTCCTCCTCCTCCTCCACCGGCCTCATCCTCCTCCTCCTCCGCTGCCTCCGCTGCCTCCGCCCTGCCTCCGCCCTGCCTCTGCGCTTCCGCCGGTGCCTCCTCCTCCACCGCGGCCTCCTCCTCCTCCACCGCGGCCTCCTCCTCCTCCTCCGCTGCCTCTGCTGCCTCCTCCTCCTCCGCCGTGGCCGCTGCCTCCTCCTCTGATCCTGCTCCTCCTCCCCTCCACCGGCCTCATCATCCTCCTCCTCCGCTGCCTTCGCTGCCTCCACCCTGCCACCGCCCTGCCTCCGTGCTGTCGCCGGTGCCTCCGGTGCCTCCTCCTCCACCGCGGCCTCCTCCTCCTCCACCGATGCCTCCTCCTCCTCCGCCGGTGCCGCCGGTGCCTCCACATCTCCTCCTCCTCCGCGGTCACGCCACGGTCACGCCGCGGTCATGCCCCGGGAACGCCGCGGTCATGCCGCGGTCACGCCGGTGCCTCTGCGGCCGCCGCCTCCTCCTCCTCCACCTCCACCGGCCTCATCCTCCTCCTCCTACGCTGCCTCCGCTGCCTCCGCTGCCTCCGCTGCCTCCGCTGCCTCCGCTGCCTCTGCCCTGCCTCCGCCCTGCCTCCGCCCTACCTCTGCGCTGCCGCCGGTGCCTCCTCCTCCACCGCGGCCTCCTCCTCCTCCGCCGATGCCTCCTCCTCCTCCGCCGGTGCCACCGGTGCCTCCGCAGCCGCCTCCTCCTCCGCGGTCACGCTGCGGTCACGCCTCAGTCACACCGCGGTCACGCCGCGGTCACGTTGCGATCACGCCGCAGTCACGTTGCGGTCACGCCGCGGTCACGCCGGTGCCTCTGCGGCCGCCGCCTCCTCCTCCTCCACCGCGGCCGCCGCCTCCTCCTCTGCTCCTGCTCCTCCTCCTCGTCCTCCACCGGCCTCATCCTCCTCCTCCTCCGCTGGCTCCACCGATGCCTCCTCCTCCTCCGCCGGTGCCGCCGGTGCCTCCGCGGCCTCCTCCTCCTCCGCCAGTGCCTCCGCGGCCTCCTCCTCCTCTGCCGTCATGCCGCGGTCACCCCGCGGTCACGCCACGGTCATGCCGCCGTCACGCCGCGGTCACGCCGCGGTCACACCACGGTCACGCCACGGTCACGCCGGTGCCTCCGCGGCCGCCGCCTCCTCCTCCTCCGCCGCCGCCGCCTCCTCTGCTCCTGCTCCTCCTCCTCCTCCTCCACCGGCCTCATCCTCCTCCTCCTCCGCTGCCTCCGCCGATGCCTCCTCCTCCTCCGCCGGTGCCGCCGGTGCCTCCGCGGCCTCCTCCTCCTCCGCCGGTGCCTCCGCGACCTCCTCCTCCTCCGCTGTCACGCCGCGGTCACGCCGCGGTCACACCGCGGTCACGCCGCGGTCACGACGGTGCCTCTGCGGCTGCTGCCTCCTCCTCCTCCGCCGCGGCCGCTGCCTCTTCCTCTGCTCCTGCTCCTCCTCCTCCACCTCCACCGGCCTCATCCTCCTCCTCCTCCGCTGCCTCCGCTACCTCCGCCCTGCCTCCGCCCTGCCTCTGCGCTGCTGCCGGTGCCTCCTCCTCCACCGCGGCCTACTCCTCCTCCACCGATGCCTCATCCTCCTCCGCCGGTGCCGCCAGTGCCTCCGCGGCCACCTCCTCCTCCGCCAGTGCCTCCGCGACCTCCTCCTCCTCCGCCGTCACGCTGCGGTCACGCCGCGGTCACGCCGCGGTCATGCCGTGGTCACGCCGTTGTCATGCCGCGGTCACGCCGCGGTCACACCGGTGCCTCCGCGGCCGCCGCCTCCTCCTCTACTCCTGTTCCTCCTCCTCCTCCTCCACCGGCCTCATCCATTCTTTATAAATTCCCCATATTTTGTTTAAGAAGTATTGTTTCATGGTCACATTATTTCCTTGGAAGGAGTTTTAAGTTATCCAGAAAAGGTTCGAGAAGTCATTTCTCCAAATCAGTCAGAGAATGTATTCAAGATCCACAACATTCTAGACTTAGTCATTTCATGGTCACATTATTTCCTTGAAGTATCTTGTTTAATATCTAAATTATACTCATATTCCTTCTCCTCTAACCTATATACTCATCCTATGGATTTCAAATAGGATGAATATAAATAAAGAATGGATGAATGGAAATCGGTTGACAAAACAGTATGAAGAAGGCGTGAAAGAGTTTATCAAGTTTGCAAAAGATCATGCATGTGACTCTTCTCAAAACCTTTGCCCGTGTTTACACTGTTGTTATTCAAGACAAATTAGTCCAGATGAGTTGGAAGAACACTTTATCTGTCACGGAATAGATCAAAGTTATACATGTTGGAATAAACACGGGGAAACAACGAATGTAGGTAGTGACTGGGGTGACACTGCGTTTTATGGATCATCTGATATGATTACAAACATGAACAATGAAGATGAAGATCGTATTGAGGATGTGATTACAGATGTGAATGATGATGAAGATCATATTGAGGAAATGATAAGGACCTTCGAAGATGAACTTCGTGATTGCCCAAAATTATTTGAGAAGTTAAATAGTTGTGCAAAGACGCCATTGTATGCCGGTTGCACTAAATATATAGCATTTTCAGCCATACTGAAGCTGTATAATTTGAAAGCAGATAACAGGTGGAGTGACGACAGTTTTACGAAACTACTTGCCCTCTTGAATGACATGCTCCCAGAAGACAATGAGCTCCCGAGCTGAACATACGATGCCAAACGAATGCTACGCTCTATGGGTATGATCTCTGAAAGAATACACTCCTGACCGAATGACTGTATACTGTTTCTCAAGGACCACAAATCACTTAAAGAATGCCCAAAGTGTGGTGCTTCTCGATACAAGAAAGATGAATCCATCCCTACTAAAGTTGTATGGTACTTTCCAATCATTCCAAGGTTTAAACGCATATATGGAAGTGAGGAGACTGCAGAACAATTAACATGGCATGCAGATACAAGAATTAAAGATGGTATACTACGTCACCCGGTAGACTCTCCTCAGTGGAAGAGAATCGATCACGAGTATCCTGAATTTGGAAACGAGTCGAGAAACCTTCGTCTTGCGTTATCTACAGATGGAGTGAATCCTTTTGGTTTTCAAAGAAATAGTCATAGTACATGTCCAGTTATGTTGATAAATTATAACTTACCACCGTGGTTATGCATGAAACGAAAATACATCATGTTATCTCTGCTTATATCAGGACCAAAACAACCGGGTAATGATATTGATGTTTATTTAGCTCCATTGATCGAAGATTTGAAATTATTGTGGGATTCAGGTGTTACATTGTATGATGCTTACAGAAAGGAAGATTTCACTTTGAGAGTCATGTTGTACGGGACGATAAATGACTTCCCTGCTTATGGAAATTTGTCAGGATATAGCATTAAAGGAACTCAAGGCTGTCCCGTTTGCGAAGAAGGTACACAATAAATTAGGTTGAAATATTCATCGAAAACCGTGTTTCCAGGACATCGCAGATTTCTACCGCGACAACATAAGTACCATTCTTGGAAGACATCATTCGATGGAAGTTCAGAAGAAAGTACAGCACCGTCTCCACTAACAGGCAATCAATTGTTTGAGAATGTTAAAAATGTGGACACTACTTTTGGTAAACTGGCTTCGAAAAACCTTACGAAAATCGGTTGGAAAAAGAGATCAGTTTTTTTTGAATTACAATACTGGAATTGTCTATATATAAGACATTTTATTGATGTTATGCATGTAGAAAAAAATGTATTTGACAGTGTTATCGACACATTGCTAAATACATCTGGCAAAACAAAAGATGGAATTAAGGCTAGGTTGGACATGGTTGAGATGGGAATACGAGAAGAGTTGGCACCAGTGGACGGTGAAAAATGAACATTTATTCCTCCTGCTGCTTACACTCTTTCCAGGCAGGAGAGATATCAGTTTTGCAACTTCTTGAATGACGTAAAGGTTCCAGAGGGGTATTCGTCAAATATCAGTAACCTTGTGTCAATGAGCGACTTGAAGTTAAAAGGTCTGAAATCACATGACTGTCATGTTTTGATGCAAAATCTCATTCCAATTGTTTTATGTTGCATTTTTCCCAAGAATGTCCGCCATACATTAATGAAACTATGTTTCTTCTTCAAAGCTATATGTAGCAAAGTTATAGACCCGGCGAAATTGCCAGCTATGGAAAAAGAAATTGCCGTCATATTATGTGAATTAGAAATGTTCTTCCTGCCTTCATTTTTTGATATGATGGTTCATTTGATGGTCCACTTGGTGAGAAAGATTCGACTATGTGGTCCTATACATTACAGATGGATGTACCCCATTGAACGGTATATGAATATTTTGAAAGGGTATGTCAAAAATCGAAGTCGGCCAGAGGGTTGTATTGCAGAGCGATATATTGTTGAGGAAGCCGTTGAATTCTGTACCGAATACTTGTCTGGTGTGGAAAGCATTGGCTTACCGAAATCTCTTCACACTGGGCAGCTTGAGGGTGAAGGAATTTTTGGAAGAAAGGTTGTCACAATCAATATTACAGATCGGGAGCAGACCCACCTTTATGTTTTGCATAACAGTTTCGATGTTGACCCATATGTTGAAATCCACAAAGAAATTCTTAGGCGTTTGAATCCATCAAGGGATGAAAAATGGATATCAGATACACATAATCGAAAGTTTATAGGATGGTTTCGAGATCATATTTTTAAGAAGTCAGATGGAAATCCAGAGTCAATTTCGGAACGACTTCGATGGCTAGCCGGAGGACCAAGTGTGTATGCATTGTCTTACAATGCTTATGTAGTTAATGGTTATACATTTTATACTATTGAACATGATGAAGACAGTACCATGCATAATAGTGGGGTTACACTTGTGGCTGAAGCGATGCATGTTTCTGGTGCTAAGGACAGAAATCCAATTTATGCGAATATGTCATACTTTGGCATCATCAAACAAATATGGGAGTTGGATTATACGAAATTTCAAGTTCCAATATTTCAATGCAAGTGGGTTGATAACAGGAGTGCTGTTAAAATAGATGATTTGGGATTCATGAAAGTTGATTTCAGTAAGGAAGGGGAGAAATACAAACCATTTATAATGGCATCATAGGCAGTGCAAGTATTTTATGTTCCAGATCCCGCAAACCGAAACTGGTCAATTGTTCTGTTATCGACCAAAACAGCTGAAGGGTCAGATGAAAATTCAACGAAAGATGACCCTTTCATTGGGACTTCACAATCATTTCGCAGTGGTCCCAATGTAGACGATGGTTTGTATGTAAGAGGAGACCACAATGAAGGGATATGGATAGTTGATAGAGGGGTCAAATCCCTTCAGCCTTTTAAAAAAAAGGGAGTTCAATAATAAGGTTATTGATATTTATTGTAATATAGATTGTGTTAAATTATGTTATTATCTGTTCGCTGCTGCTTTTATGTGATCTAAATTAAATTTTAAACCAGTTCTGCAGATAATGACTTCTTCACCTGCTGATGCACCCAATGAAAGACAACAGGTCTCTCAACCTGTTGCAGCTGGTCCCACTGCTGATGTACAACAGGTCTCTCAACCTGTTGCAGCTGGTGTCAGTGCCGATGCTAGCGCTTCGGAGATACATAATGATGATGCAGAAACTGAGGAAATGGTAGGCGATGAAACCCCAACGACACAAAAAAAAAAAAACAGGTGCGCCGTATTTTGACAGTTTTATCAAAAATCCTCAAGGCAAAAGAAAAAGGCATCAAATATGAGGTGGGATGGAATAAACGAGGCCAGCATGTAAATCCCAACAAATCCATGTTTAGTAGCTACGTTGGAATCGTCACTCGACAACGCGTGCCGATTGACGTAGAGTCGTGGCACAATGTTGTCAGCGGGTTGAAAACATTAATGTGGGAAGAGATTACGGTAACATTACGATATCATCTATTTAATTTATTAAAATAAAATAAAATATTGAAATATTGACTAACCCTTCATCATCTCTTGCAGAGTGCATTTATAGTAGATGTTTCGAACAAAGAATATGTTTTAAGACTGGCAGGAAGGATTCATAGAGGCTTTCGCACCATTTTAACGAAACATCATCTGAAAGATGCCGAAGGGAAAATCAAGCCGCACCCACCTCCTCTTTATGCACACTTGATATCCCAAGGAACGTGGGATGCGTTTTGCAACCGTCGTGTGGAACAGAATTTTCAGGTACATTGTGTTTGGTTACACGTTGTGTAACGTTGCTTGTATTCATCACGTTGATTGATAGGTTTTTATTTATGAAACAGCAACTGAGTGCTGAAAATAAGTAACGGGCAGCAAAACCAGCTTACCCCTACTGTAAAGCAAGGTTGGGGTATGCTTCAATTGAAAAACAATTGGTATGTATTTTAAAAGTACTGTAATAATTTTATGTGACATAAAACAACACTGTAACCATGTTTATCTATTTATATGCAGATTGATGAAGCAAAATCTCAAGTCACTTCCATTCCACACCATGTGCTATGGAAGGAGGCTCGTGTTAATAAAGAGGGGAAACTGATAGATGAAAACACACAAAAAGTGTGGGAAACATGTGTAAGTATGACATAATGTAAACTTGTTTTGCTTTAAATCACTATTATATAACAATGCTTACTTATTTTCTCATATTTTCTATTTAACATAGTCACAGGAATCAACAAAACCCGCACCAGATGCAGACATACTTTCAACGGCCTTGAAACAGGCAGAACAGTATGGCCACGTCAGAGGTGTGGGTTTTGGGGCGTCACCCCGGGCATATTTTAAGAAAAAAAAAGACGAGGATGAACAAACTAAATAATTGCATGTAATGAAAGATAAATTAGCTACCCTTGAAGAACTAATCCAAACTCAGGGAGAGATTCTAAAGAGTTTGATGGAGGATAGGCGAAGAGAACAAACAACTCAGTAACAACCCCCTTGAGAAGATCCACCCCTCACCAGCTTTGAGGCGAGCCATTCCCCTCAAAGACCTGACTTAACCGAGGTAATCAATGTTATAATATTCGTTTTTGTGAGATGTGAATCACATAGACACTGATACCTTTCATGTAATGATATTCTGCAGGGTGAAAATGACTGTGATTTATATCTGTCAACTCCCACCCATCGCCTTGTAGCGAGGGCTACGGTGTTCAAGATGCAGAATGACACACTACACTCCAGGACACTTCCAAGCGGTCATGTCAAAGTGTCGATTAACATAGCTCATGAGCCGAGCGCCGAGCTACCCATGCCAAATGACGATGACGACATTCATACAGTGGAAAAAGCTATTGGAACATTCGTTGCATGGCCGTCGAATCTTGTAAAAAAACATGTCGAGCAGGAGGTATTCATTTTCAGTTCATTTTTCAAGTAGAACCTTTAACATTAAATTAGAAAATGGTTGAACCGATGAATTTTTTTTACAGAAGGATAAAATGGAGATGCTAAAATGAAAGAGCGGCTCCAACATTGGATCAACCAACCGATCAAAACGATCTACTGAGAGCGCGTTCACCCCGCCCGTTCTATATCCACATTTAATAGCATTGCAAGCTCATGTGGATACGAAAATGAAAGATGGAAAGAGTCATACAATTGTTTGTGAAAAAGATATGTACAGAGAGGAAACATTAGATTTCGTTAGTGCAGACGCTGTTTCTGAGATCATCACATACGACTGGCTAGGCACCTCAGTTATAAATGTATACATGAGGTATGTTTTCATGATTTGATTTTACAGAAGCTGATATACTTTGATAATTATGGATAAATACATCTTATATTTTTCACAGGCGTATATATGAAAAACAATTGAAGGGATTTTCCCATGAATACAAATTTGGACTCGTTATTCCTCACACCATTTCTACACAACGAAGAGAAGTAGATTCTAATGTTCAGGCTGAATTGATGTCAAATCTGCTCAGAACGTTTCAAATAAGAATTACGAATGACAGGATCTTTTTAATACCAACGATGCAAGGGTAAAAATCTACATTTTAATCATATAAATTATATTTTCATTTCTATCAGTACTTATTTCTTTTTGTGTTTTTAGGGAACATTGGATGCTCATTGCAGTCAATTTGGATACTCCAAAGATTTATTTTCTGGATTCGGTGCATGGATATCCAACTAATCGACCACACATGATGGTGATTGTCAATTTTTAATACACTAGATCCAACATTTTAGAACTAAATATCTAGTTATATAATTTATATTATCTTTTAATGAGGATTTTGTTATGATAGGGCGGTGTATGAATATCGTCTAAAGGCTGGAATGAATCCAGGGCATAAGGACGACAATGCCCACAAGATCTACAAATGGAGAAGTATCTGGGTATATATAATTATATTTCACTATACAAATACATATCAAAACAAATTACTTATTTTTCTCGATGTTTCTGCAGTGTCCGAAACAAACAAATGACAAGGACTGCGGTTATTATGTTTGTAAATTTATGAAAGAGATCATATTTCATGAACAAACTAGCATCCCTGAAGAGGTATTTTTGAAAATAATTACTAATTTATTTAAAATAATTATTAATCCTTTGTGTATTTATATTTTTTCAGTACTACTATGACTGTCGCAAAAACTCCTATTCAGAAGATGATATAAATGTCTTTAGAAACGAATGGGCAGCGTACCTGAGGGAAGAATGTAAACAAATAGGACAATGAAGGTGAATTCCTAATACTTATGTTATTTTTATATGGTCATTGATATATCTCTTTACACTTATTGAGCATTTATGACGTGTACTAATTGACCGCACCTCAATCCGACGCACGGTGTGACCGGTATAACTAAAAGTGTCTGTTATCAGTTGGAAAATGACATAAACTTTAGAAAACAACACCAATGACATACAGAATAATGAGAAAATGCATTCGGATTGTTTTGAAACTTTAGGAAAATGTTCCACGAGTCATTTGTGATGTGTATGAATCGACCGCACCTCAATCCGACGCACGGTGTGACCGGTATGGCTAAAAGTGTCTGATATCAGTTTTAAATTGAGATAAACTTTGGAAAACAACACCAATGACATACGGAAAACTGAGTAAACGTGTTTGGATTGTTTTGATATTTTAGGAAAACGATCCACGAGTCATTTGTGACGTGTACGAATCGACCGCACCTCAATCTGACGCACGGTGTGACCGGTATGGCTAAAAGTGTATGATACCAGTTTCAAATTGAGATAAACTTTGGAAAATAACACCACTGACATACGGAAAACCGAGCAAACGTGTTCGGATTGTTTTGATACTTTAGGACAATGATCCACGAGTCATTTGCGATGTGTACAAATTGACCACACCTCAATCCAACGCACGGTGTGACCGGTATGGCTAAAAGTGTCTGTTATCAGTTGGAAAATGACATAAACTTTAGAAAACAACACCAATGACATACGGAATACTGAGCAAACACATTTGGATTCTTTTGAAACTTTAGGACAATGATCCACGAGTCATTTTTGACGTTTAAGAATCGACCGCACCTCAATCTGACGCACGGTGTGACCGGTATGACTAAAAGTGTCTGTTATCAGTTGGAAAATGACATAAACTTTGGAAAACAACACCAATGACATACGACAAACCAAGAAAACGCGTTCAGATTGTTTCGAAAGTTTAATACAATGATCCACGAGTCATTTGTGACGTGTACGTATCGACAGAACCTCAATCCGATGCACGGTGTGACCGATATGGCTAAAAGTGTCTGTTATCAGTTGGAAAATGACATAAACTTTAGAAAACAACACCAATGACATACGGAATACCGAGAAAACGCATTCGGATTGTTTTGAAACTTTAGGACAATGATCCATGAGTCATTTGTGACGTGTAAGAATCGACCGTACCTTAATCTGATGCACGATGTGATCGGTATGGCTAAAAGTGTCTGTTATCAGTTGGAAAATGACATAAACTTTGGAAAACAACACTAATGACATACGGAAAACTGATCAAACGCATTCAGATTGTTTTGATACTTTAGTAAAACGATCCACGAGTCATTTGTGACGTGTAAGAATCGACCACACCTCAATCCGACGCACAGTGTGAGCGGTATGGCTAAAAGTGTATGATATCAATTTCAAATTGAGATAAACTTTGGAAAAAAAAACCAATGACATACAGAAAACTGAGCAAACGTGTTCGGATTGTTTTGATACTTTAGGAAAACGATCCACGAGTCATTTGTGACGTGTAAGAATCGACCGCACCTCAATCCGACGCACAGTGTGACCCGTATGGCTCAAAGTGTTTGATATCAGTTTCAAAATGACATAAACTTTAGAAAACAACACTACTGACATACGAAATACCAAGAAAACGCGTTCGGATTGTTTTGAAAATTTAGTACAATGATCCACGAGTCAATTATGACGTGTACGAATCGACCACACCTCAATCTGATGCACGGTGTGACCCGTATGGCTCAAAGTGTTTGATATCAGTTTCAAAATGACATAAACTTTAGAAAACAACACTACTGACATATGGAATACTGAGCAAATGCGTTAGGATTGTTTTGAAACTTTAGGAAAATAATCCACGAGTCATTTTTGACGTGTACGAATCAACCACACCTCAATCCAACGCACGGTGTGACCGGTATGGCTAAAAGTGTATGATATCAGTTTCAAATTGAGATAAACTTTGGAAAACAACACCAATGACATACGGAAAACTGAGAAAATGCATTCAGATTGTTTTGATACTTTAGGACAACGATCCACGAGTCATTTGTGACGTGTACGAATCGACCGCACCTCAATCCGACGCACGGTGTGACCCGTATGGATCAAAGTGTTTGATATCAGTTTCAAAATGACATAAACTTTAGAAAACAACACTACTCACATACGGAATACCGAGAAAACGCATTCGGATTGTTTTGAAACTTTAGGACAATGATCCACGAGTCATTTGTGACGTGTACTAATCGACTTCACCTCAATCCGATGCACGGTGTGACCGGTATGGCTAAAAGTGTCTGATATCAGTTTCAAATTGAGATAAACTTTGGAAAACAACACCAATGACATACGACAAACCGAGCAAACACATTCGAATTGTTTTGATACTTTAGGAAAACGATCTACAAGTCATTTGTGACGTGTACGAATTGATCGCACCTCAATACAATGCACGGTGTGACCCGTATGGCTAAAAGTATCTGTTATCAGTTGGAAAATGACATAAACTTTAGAAAACAACACTACTAACATATGGAATACCGAGAAAACGCGTTCGGATTGTTTTGAAACTTTAGGACAATGATCCACGAGTCATTTGTGACGTGTACGAATCGACCGCACCTCAATCCGATGCACGGTGTGACCGGTATGGCTAAAAGTGTCTGTTATCAGTTGGAAAATGACATAAACTTTGGAAGACAACATCAATGACATACGGAATACCGAGCAAACGCGTTCGTATTGTTTTGATACTTTAGGACAATGATCCACGAGTCATTTGTGACGTGTACAAATCGACCGCACCTCAATCCGACGCACGGTGTGACCGGTATGACTAAAAGTGTCTGATATTAGTTTCAAATTGAGATAAACTTTGGAAAACAACACCAATGACATATGGCAAACCGAGAAAACGCGTTCGTATTGTTTTGATACTTTAGGACAACGATCCATGAGTCATTTGTGACGTGTACGAATTAATCGCACCTCAATCCGACCAACGCACGGTGTGACCGATAAGTCTTTTTATTAGATAAAGAATCAGTATATATTAAATGAGATAAATCAATCAAAAACATATTGATTTCACATTATTCCCTTTCATTGTTTTGAAAATGAAAACATTTGAGTTTAAAATTTCATATTTTAGTTTCACATTTCCATATTAATGTATTCTTTCATATTACTGTTTTAATTTCTTTCATTATTGCATTACTAACATAATATTTGTTTTCTTATATAGGTCAATTTTTTTCCTTGAATTCGGATTCTTTTTTCGGCAACAAATACCATCGAGAGCGGATCACGGATATCAAAGGATGAAACATGAATGTTTATAACTGTTGTTGAATAATTGTAATTGTAACCATGTAAAACAATGTTTGAAATGTATATAGCAATGCGTTTTTTTGTATTCATGATGTTAAGTAAATGTATATACTATTGTCGGTCAAAATATTGTGTGCGGTTGCTAGGGTGTGCAGGTGTGCATGTGCTAATTTGTGAAGGTATTCTGTTGTACAGGTGTGCAGGTCCTGTTTTGTAGGTGCAGGCGATGGGGCCTTTATCAGCGCTTTTTTAGCGCTGATAAAGAACACCTTTAACAGCGCTAGAGGAGCACTGATAAAGGAAGACTTTATCAGCACTCCGTTAATCGCTGATAGAGGAGACCTTTATCAGCGCTAAAAGAAGCGCTGATAAAGGGTTCCTTTATCAGTGCTAAAAGAAGCGCTGATATAGGAGACCTATATCAGCGCTAAAAAAAGCGCTGATAAAGGAGGTCCTTTATCAGCGCTTTTTTTAGCACTGATAAAGGGGACCCCCCTATATCTACGCTGGAATTAACAACGCTTTTCTAGCGCTGTTAATGCTGGTTTTTAGCGCTGATAAAGGTGCAGTTTGTAGTAGTGGCATCAGTGCCTACAACTGGTATGACAACCGGTGCCAAAGCTGGCTTGGCTAGGGGATCGTCAGGAAGCCTTTGATCTGCCATATTCGGAATCTGATCACTTCCTGAAGACAGACATACGACTGGAGGATGTCTCGGAGGCATAGCTCTGAAAGATCAAAAGCACACCTTAGATCAGGAAACAAGGACAAGGAATGCAAGAGTAAAAAATGGGAACAGGGGAAGAAAAACACACAAGATTGCAAAACATGACTACACGGCGTGTATAAAACTACACGACGTGTCTTACACTCCCCCTACCCTACAAGTCATGTACACTACAAACTACATGGCATGTTGACTCCCACACACGGCGTGTACTTGAAAACTATTCCCCTGCCCGAGTCTCCTTACACGGCTAACCCACACGGTCCGACTCAACCCAAGACTACACAGTGTGTTCTCAACACACACAGTGTGTACTAGACAAGGCTTCGGCGACCCGTGCTTGTGAAACACACGGCCGTATACACGGCTGAAACTTACACGACGTGCTCCTAACAAGCACGATGTGCATAGGCGAAGGCGACACCGTCCCGTGTTGTTCGTGACACGACATGGTACCTAGGCAAGACTACACGGCGTGGTCCGAACAAACACGACGTGTGGAAAAAATGGTAATGCCGGCCCGTGTTGTTCGTGACACAGCCGGGTACCTGGATGGACTACATGGTGTGTTCCCTATGGACACAGCGTGTTCTACCCGAGCTTCCCCGGCCCGTGTTGTTAGTGACACGGCTGGGTACACGGCTCTGAACTCACACGACGTGTACCAATCGTACACAGCGTGTTCCCGAAGTTACTCCCACGACACCATGTTCTGTTCATACGGTCAGTGACACGGCCTGAAAACTACACGATGTGTATCTAAAAAGTACACGTCGTGTATTCTTGGGTTTTCTGGGCAGTAGCTCAGAAATTGTGCAGAATTCTAGAAACACTAAAAACAAGGGAAAGGATGCCAATTTCCGATCCGTGAGGGCCCATAACACCTCAAGAAAAAAAATTTGGTGTTCATTTTAAGCAAGAAATAGAACAACAGTTTTATAACATAGCAGCATAGAATCTATCAAGCAACTATCACAACAACATGCATAATCTACAAAAAGTCTATCACAACAGCATGAAATCGCTAATGCACCCTAGAAGGCATGGCAAGAATGCATGACATGTGATTTCTACAAGTGCCTATATGATGCATGAGATGGCATACCCTCATCTCATCAGGTTGCGACATAAAAAGAATCGAAATATCAAAAAAATAACCGCACAAGTCATGTGAATCACTCTAGGTGAAAACATATCAACTATAAAACTCAAAACCAGAAAACTGCCATTAACGAGGTAGTATGGCCTTTCCCTGTACACGGGTTAACTACTCCCGAGCACAACTTAATATGAAGTACCGAATCCGTCCTATCCCTGGATAAAGTCTCCAAATAGTAAAGAAAGAGAAAAGAAATCCTCTGATACCAAATGTGACAACCGGGTCCCAGTGACAGTACAGACACCCCGCCTTAACATGGCCGTCGGGTCCTGGCCTACCAGGTACCCCCAGTTGCCCCGCAGACACATGAGGCCCACCCCAGGGTCCACCCACATGCCTGAACGGCTCATCTAACTAATGACAGACCCCACAGGCCAACACTTGTCCTTTCCAGTGTGCTTTGTCCTCACTCACACACACCCTGTGAAACTTCCCAGGAGGTCACCCATCCTGATCACTACTCTAGGCCAAGCACGCTTAACTTTGGAGTTCTAACTAGGTAGGCTCTCGAAAAGGAAGGTTCACCTTGTTGACATGAGTCATATCATTTATTCATTTATCCCTTTATCATTTGGGGATGTTACAATCACCCCCCCTTTAGTGCACAACGCCCTCGTTGTGAGACCTACATCTCAACCCAGGCAGTGCAACACACTTAAGGTTGAGTTTATTCTCTGATACCACTTTGTAACGTCCCGAGTGTAGAGCCCCTCTACTGGTGCCCGTACCCGGTTCGCCACATGACCTCAAGCGCATTTCCCCGAACGCCAGAGGCAGCCGACTAGCAGCGAGAGCCTTGGTGAGTTGGTGGGGAAACTATTCCCTCATCCGGTAAGGTATACGAGGTAAGAAAAAAACAATGACAGCAGAAACGATAAACAACATGCATAAAAATAGAAACCAAACAGCGGAAGCAATGTAGATATATAACTATGATGAGAAATGATGCAGCAGGTACAAGTATCAAAGGAAAACAGCAAACACAACAACGTGATGAAGTAAAACTGAAACCAAGTGTAAAATAAAACAAATTAATCTCCTCAGCATCGCGAGCCATGGCTCGGTCCCATGCTCCCCAACTCCTGATGCAGTCAAGATCCTGAAGTAGAAAGGCACTTGCCCTTATCTATACCTGCAGCAACATAGTCTGCTTGGGACCAAAAGCATGGCCCAAACAGGGTGTGACATACAATCCCAGTAGGAAATCACCCAAAGATCTATGCCTAATAGTCAATGAATACATGGCAATAAATAAAAAAGAAGCAGTAAACAGAAAAGCACAAGCAGTTACAATCCACAATTCCAACAAGTAAAGTACACAAGCAAGCAACCAGCAACAAGAAGAAAACAGGTAACCCTCTGGGTAGCTCTCATAGTCTAACCCCTATGGTTCAACCTATAGTACTAGCAACCCTCTGGGAGGCACACACAGTCTCACCCCTCTGGTTTAGCTACGTAATTAAGCAGACTCTCTGGGGAAGCACTCACCGTCAGTTCCCCCTATAGTCTCGTATCGTGTTAAAGGCTCTCTGGGGAAGCACTCAACATCAATTCCCCCTGTGGCCTGCGTCATAGTTAAAGACACTCTGGAGAATCCCTTTCGTCAATTATCCCCTTGGTCTCTCATCGTGATTAAAAAGACACTCTGGAGAAGCCCTTCCATTAATTCTCCCTTCGGACTACTACTCTAGGTTCTCACAGTCCGGAGTATAACTAAACATGCTCAGCGCGTGTGTATCATCCAAGTAAACATCAAGAACTACTTGGCTATCAACTAAGGCTCAACAGCAATAGTAAAACAATAGTCCACAATCCTACAACTAGGCACGACAAAGAAAACTATGCACAAACAAAATACTCTAATCACAAGCAATAGCCTCTACTAAAGCAATCAAGCAAAGCAGGCAAGCAACAAGGGCAAAACAGGAAACACACAATACCCCGTTCAAGGGTATTGGTGGAAATTGCACAAAATATTCATCAACATTCAACATGAAGGCACAAACCACCTACCTCGATCTGAGGAGATAGATATACGCGAACCTCGATGACAGATTCCTCTTAGAACAACGTAGATATGAGAAAACGCACAAAACGTTCATCCCACGATAACTTGGAAATGAGGAGGAATCAAGAAACAAGGATAAAGCAGAAGGAAGAACTCACCGCTGCGATTCCAACGCAACTGACCGTGCTTGAATAGAAGAACGGATGGCGGAGTGGGAGTTCGTCAAAGTTTCGGCCATACGGGTCGCTTCGGACGGATGAAAACTGAAGAAGAAGACGATTTTAGGGGTTAGACGCGACCCCGATCCGTTTCATGAAAAAAAAGAAAGTACACGGTGTGTACTTCAATTTTTCCGTACTCCGAAATAACCGGCCTCCACCTCAGTCTTACACACTGTGTGTGTGGCCCTGACATGGCCAGCACACGGCTTCGAGCCGGGGAAAGAGTACACGACATGTACTCATAAAGTACACGGCGTGTACTTCTGAAATTTCTAGAAAATTCATTTTTCTAAAAAACTCCAGAAAAAGGAAAAACATACCTAAAAAGAGACCCGGGTTCTTACAGTTGCGATGGGGCTGGCCGAGGAGGGAGGTGCTGGGTTGAAGATATCCAGGAGGTAGAAGCCTTCCGGGGATTGCTGGAAGAGAAGGATGGAGCGTGGCCGGAGTGAGTTGGTCCAGTAGGGGAGGGTTTGGGGAGGCATGATGGGGTGTTCAAGGGGAAGGCAGTTCTAGACATGGGAGGAGGGAAGATCGTGGTGAGGTGCAATGCGCATGGGAGGTGTGGAACGATGGAATTCCAAGGGGGAGGGGGGGGGGAGCCGCGATGAGAATAGGGGGAGGTAAGCGGGAGGTCCTCAAACCCTAGGAAAAAAGAAAAAAAATAAAAACTGAAATAAAAATAAATGAAAGGAAAATAAAAAAAGGGAATTAATAATAATAATAATAATAATAATAATAATAATAAAAGTAACAATAACAATAATAATGGTGATCATAAACTAAAATAAGAATAATAATAATAGCTCAATAAAAATTATACCCTCAAGGATAATTATAATGACAATATTACTAATTAAAATTTTAACAATTCTAATGATAATAATTAATGATGATAATAATAATAATTTATGGTGATAATATTAATACCATCAATGACATTGATAATTTTGTAATAAAAATCATAAAAATAATGACTTAATAAAGTGTTAACAATATTAATGATGTGTACCTAATAAAATCTATATTCTTAACACTAATAATAATAATAATAATAATCTCAAATGAAATTATTATTATTATTATTAGAACCATTCTCAATTCATCTTATTTCATTAGTTGATCATCAGGACGGGTGTGCGGTAAACCAAGAGAGGTCGCGTGGCGACCCAGGCAAAGTCACGCAGCTTTGACTGTGCCCTGCCCGTGTGTCGGACACCATCACACCAAAAATATCCATTTATCAGCAGAAAGTAAAAAATTTTAATCGTGCTCAGCCCGCACTTCGACGAAGATTTTCAAAAGTGAATAAAAATAATAAAAATAATATAAAAAATATAAAAATTGTTTTAGAAATACGGGTGTGACATTTATCCCCACCATAACACTTTATGTCCCTGGAAAACCACAACTAAGATTGAACCCCAAAGTAGAAAATGACACCCCCTTAAGGATCAAAGAGGATCCCCACAAACAACAAGCGAGAAGAGGTAAACACATCGTGCTCAGAGAAGGTGACTTAAATGAAAACCTCAAGAAACCTGTAAAAATATTTTCCCTCTAAGTGTCATCCACACCAAAGAGTTAGAACACCTCTAGTTGATTGATCATGGATAGGAACTCTCACACTCGCGAGAACCAACTTCACAAACCGAAACATCTCAAGAACCATTAAATGAAAACCACACAATTTGACTAGAATGAACAAACAAGGTCAAACCACATCCAAGGAATACTCTTATCACTTATCACCAATCCATCTCTAGGAACAGAACCAAAAGGTCAACATGGGGAAGTCTGAGGGGCTCCCCACCATAATAACCTACCAACTTCCACGACGAGACTGGAAAAGCGAAACAGGGAGGTCCGAGCAAACTCCCCATCATTAAGTAAAGGCCAACACCGATTTATTCCAGAGACCTTTGTGTGAGACCCATCATGGGTCTCCCCGCCATTAGAACTAACAGAGGGTACATAACTTTGAAAATTTCCTGATGGTGACCAAACACCCCACCATAAGGGGAGGGGAGGGAGGGGCTCGACCACTGGGCGTCAAAACCATGACCTAAGACCAACCAACATCACCACATCCCTAGATGAGCACTATTCAAATCTGAGACTGATTTACCTAACATACCCCTTAAAGACCACTAAAAGCGATTTCATCCTATGGGATGCAACCATTGGGACCTTCAGGTATGAGACAACCATGATTCCTCATAGTTATAGGAAACCTCACACACCGAAATGGGTCATTCAGAACCAAACGACTATAGAAAATTATTTAAACTCTCTTCACCTTCAATAACAATGACATAGATAAAGCTGGGGTCCCATACACTCCTGGGGTTCCTGACCAAGCGCCAGCTTCACTCTGAGGCCTATGGATGTAGCCCTGATGTTTGAAGCATCTCTTGCCACACAGTTAAGTATTGAAAACTCCCAAACAAAACTTCTCTTTTTGGTGTCACACGCAACTATACCACAACCAAGACAACACCGGCAAACACAACACACCACGACATCCAACTACTCGCTCATGGCACATCCACCAAATAGGGGTTTAGATGATGCACATTCATCACCTCTTCACCTTCACTATGAAACATAATAAGGACAAACACATGACAAAAAATCCCCTCCAAGAAAAAAAATTGGAACTCCCTAAGGGGAGGACACACTCCTATAAAAACAGGGATTCTCAGAGGGTCCTATGAAATCCACCTTTTCTCTTCAAGAGAACTCACGTTGTAAGACGTCACCAAACATGACTCATACTACCGATGAGGACACTACAAGCCTTTCTATCCATCGATAAACATTGATAATTCTAAACCTCCTTCACCCTTCCCTGCTAAAATTTCTTTCATCGTTTCTAGGGGGACCTTCAGACACAACGGTGTCAAAATTCATACCCGACGACTCCAAAAACTCAAAGAGACCAAAAATCCTATCAACTCCCCTCGCATTTGTCATCTCGCTGCAAGTGGATCTGTCTAGTTGTAAAAAGGAGAGGTGGGTTCAATTCTAGAATTCAAGAAGAGAGTCATTTGATCAACTAGAGGGCCGGCCAATGGCGAATTTCCTGTGTCCACACTTCAATCGCATGTTTACGCTTTATGGGGGGAATGCACTAGTCAAGAAAGAGGACCATATACCCAATCAAATCAATCCAATGGCCACAACATACTACAATAAAGCACTAAACGTGTAGGGGGAACCATTTCAAGGGCTTCCTGAAGAACTTTTCAAAAGAATTCACTAACCACACGCTTGCGCACAAACTTACAAATAAAAATTCAAAATCGAACACAATTAAGTCAAAAATGATTCTCAACTAAAAATTCCTCACATCCAACATGTCAAAAACACAAGGAAACACCATGCAATCACCGATTAATAAAACAAAAAAATTTCATTTAACAAAACATTTTGAAAATAAGAAAATCTAGTGGGTTGTACAAACACCAATGGTGTCCCATGGGCCTCACACATCCATGTACTCATGCCACACCGACACCCACCTCATATCCACCTAGGAACTCATCTGCTCATTCCATTAACCATTTCCATTTTCGTATACACTCATGCATGTGGTTTCCCATGAGAGCATCAAGGATTAGAACCAAACCATTCCAATTTTCAAAAACAAACATTGAACCCACACTTTTTAAAGCTTACACATCATTTCATTTTTTTAAGCGCTACATTTGAAAACATTTTCCAAGACCAAATAATTTTTACTTAGAAACCATATTTCCATGAATCCAAAATAAAGAGATAGGGAATGATGCAAGAGGAGACTAGTGTCAACCGGTGACTGAGACATATGGTTGGCGGTCATATGCTAATCATGCCACAGACATAGAGAGTATTCTAGGTTTGCATCCCTGGCTCCACATGGCTTGCTAGACCCTGCGAGCTCACTGGGACCACTGACCTTACTCCCTTTTCATTTCCCCTAAACAAGGTTAACCACACTGACCAAAGGTTAAGACAAACCTCAATTTACTTTGGTAACTCGAGTCCCGCCATGAGGTGTGCTGGCCAGGCACCTTACTCATATCTAGGATGTTGAGTCCCGACAACCTTAACTTTGGCTCACTCGGCTCTATCCCAAAAGAAAATGACCCAAAAAAACCACCCTCCGATAACATTTTGTCATGAACCATGCTGTGTCACCATCCAACCCCACGCCCGACCTTGTTTACGATAAGGACCGAAGGGCGTTCCTGATCCCCACGAGCTGGAAAAAGTTCCTGGGTATCAAAACATTACATGGGAACAATTTACCCAAAAAAAGGGACATAAAACAATCAAAAAGATAAATAGACTGAAACTGAAGATCTATCAACCAAACAAGTCCTTAAACTAAAAACAAACTTAAAGGTTTAAAACTCGATCTAATAACTAAAAAGAAAAGACAACGGTAGAAATTAAAACACTGACTCAAACCTCTCAGCAAAAGAGAGACCACATTAACACCACTCTGAAAGAGAAGACCAACTGAAACATGAACCACCATCACTGAGTTCAACGCATCGACCTAGAATACAAAATAAATAGAGTCTACACACACCCAAAGGTGTATGTAGGGTGTGAGCCAAAATCCCAGTAGAACGTCACCCAATAAAAAGGTTCCACACAAAATTATTAAATGAAAAATACATTTGTAATTTTAATTAAAGTAATGAATTAAATACTGGAATAGTTTTAAAAAAATAGGATTAAGGAAAACAGTTTCAAATGGAACAACTTAAATTAAAACACACACACCCTTACTTTTTAAAATAACCAATGTGTTACACTGACGAGCATAAAGTAACCAATGAGAACAAAATATGGGAGAGGCCTCATGGGTGTTAGCTAGATTGGGCCCATAGATCTTCGTGTCTTAATGAAACATGGCTTAGAAGGACACGACCCTCAGAAAGCATGGCTTAAAAGGCCATGACAATCAGAAAACATGGCTTAGAAGGCCATGACCCTCAGAAAAGCATATGTTTAGTTAGTGTTGAAATCATTAGTCCTACCAGTAAAACTAGGTTGAGTCACCTCTGGAACACTGGCCCACTAGTCTAGTCCACCCTCCTAGCTACTCGGTCTTCCCAGTTTGTGCTCAAACAAGTTTCAAGTTCATGTCACACATCACACATATGCATAAAATTCCAACAAGGTACTTACACATGCAAAATCACCATTTTCACACCCAAATCATCTTTTAAAACCACACACACTTTAAAAATATTTTCAAAACTTAATCTTTATAGGTTACATACTCAATTAAACCATTATGCATAGTTTAAAGTCACTTATCATTAAAAAAACCACCACTTACACACATGAATACCCTTTTGAAATAAGACGCACAGTAAAACATTTTTTAGACATGTTTCCCATTAGTGATATAATTTAATAAATTCTAAAAAAACTTATAAAATAATAGAAAAAGAATGTCACATGGATTTACACACACTAAAGAAACAATATATACATTCAAATGCGTTCCAACATCACATGCACTCGAATACAATTTTAAAATGTGATCTGCGCCACACAAATATTTTTATGGAAAACCATGCACCATATGTAAAACACATTTTAACAAACCAAATAATTTAATACTCCAAAAGTAAAAGCTTATAAAAAAATTTAAAAATAATCTTTTGGCGTTACCCACTAAACTCAATTAAAAAACTTCTTTTACGAACAAACGTACCTAACGCCATGCCAAAAATATAGTTTGTACCACTTGTACAAATTAATAAGCTAACCACACAATTTGAGAATCACTATAGAGTTCTCAGCAGAAAACACACACATAATATAAACAACCTACTAAACAATTTCTAATGAAAATCAGATTTCAAAGAAAACCAACTTCTCACTCCACAAACTAATTAAATGATATGATAAAATAAAATTAAGATTTCAAATTAATTCATAAAATAATAATTATATGTGGGACTACCTACCTCAGGTAATGAATTTCCTAAAATTGGTTGAATTATTCAATCGCACCTAATGTGCACCATAAACAAACCAAAGGTAAACCCTAAAACATGAAATCAAACCAACACAAGTTAAGATTAAACCCTAAAAATAACCCCATATCTGCTGGACAACCAAAAACTAAAGATAATTAAAGAAGAAGAAGAGGAATCAACTGGAAGAGGGAATCTCCTAAGATGTCGTGCACGCTAGAGGAAAACCATCCGGAGGCCGCGAGCAGGGGAAGGGCGCCGACTGGAATTTTCCGGATGGAGGCTGGCCAGGGGAAGAAAGGTGCAACGATCTGGGATGGCCAAGAGGGAGAGCATGGGAGAGACGTGATAGGGATGGGACCCGGTAGTTGGGGGCACGACAGCATGAGGAAGATGTTGCGATGGGGCTGGTCGAGGAGGGAGGTGCTGAATTGAAGATCGCCGGGAGGTAGCAGCCTGTCGGGGATTGCTGGAAGAGGAGGATGGAGCACGATCGGAGTGAGTCAGCCCAGTAGGGGAGGGTGCGGGACGATGTGATGTGGTGTTCAAGGTGAAGGCGTTGCCAGACATGGGAGGAGGGAAGCTCATGGCAAGGTGCAACACACATGGGAAGTGCGGCGCGATGGAATTCCGAGGAGGAGGGGGTAGTCGCGATGGGAATAGGGGGAGGTAAGGGGGAGGTCCGAAAACCCTAGGAAAAAAGAAAAAAAAAAGAAAACCCAAAATAAAAATAAATAAAAGACAAATAAAAAAATAATTGGGAATTAATAATAATAATAATAATAATAATAAAAAAAGTAATAATAAAAATAATAATGATGATGATAAACTAAAATAGGAATAATAATAACAGCTCAATAAAAATTATACCCTCAAGGATAATTATAATGATAATATTACTAATTAAAATTTTAAAAATTTTAATGATAATAATTAATGATGATAATAATAATAATTTATGGTGATAATATTAATACCATCAATGACATTGATAATTTTGTAATAACAATCATAAAAATAACGACTTAATAAAGTGTTTACAATATTAATGATGACAACCTAATAAAATCTATATTCTTAACACTAATAATAATAATAATAATAATAATAATAATAATAATAATAATAATCCCAAATGACATTAATAATAATATTATTATTATTAGAACCATTTTCAATTCATCTTATTTCATTAGTTGATCATTGGGCCGAGCGTGCGGTGAACCGGGCAAGGTCACGCGGTGACCCAAGCAAAGTCATGTAGCTTTGACCGTGCCTCGCCTGTGCGGTGGACACCGCCATGCCTAAAATATTTGTTTATCAGTAGAAAGTAAAATTTTTAATTGAGATAAGCCCTAAATTCAACTTATATTTTCAAAAGAGAATAAAAATAATATATAAATTTTTTTTAGAAATCCGGGTGTGACAGGTGATATCCTAAGAATTAACCCAAAATTTTTCTCACATAGAATTTTTCTTGAGGTAGATTCCAAACCTGTCACACAACCCCAAAGGAGGATGAAACCCACCCTAATAGAGGTTGTGAAAAAAAAAAAGATTTATAATATGTTAAAAGCTGGGATCATCTATCCCATATCAGATTCACAATGGGTTAGCTCCATCCATGTAGTCCTAAAGAAAAATGGCCTAACCATTGTGAGGAATAAAAAGAATGAATTAATCCCTGTGAGAATTCAGAATAGCTGGAGAGTGTGCATAGATTTTAGGAAGTTTAATTACGTCACTCTAAAATATCATTTCCCTATCCCTTTCATTGACCATATGATAGAGAGATTGGCAATGAGAACTCATTATTTCTTTTTGGATTGATTTTCAGGTTATTTTCAGGTACCCATTGCTCCCGAGGATCAAGATAAGACTACCTTTACTTATTATTTCGGTACTTTTTCATACAAAAGGATTCCATTTGGATTATGAAATGCTCTAAGTAAATTTCAAGGTATTATGGTAAGTATATTTTATGATCACATGGAATATTTCTTGGAGGTTTTCTTGGATGATTTCATAGTTTTTGAAAATTATTTTGACCCTTATTTGAAAAATCTAGAAAAAGTTTTAAAAGCTTTCTTTGAAAAGAACCTTGTTTTGAATTTTTAAAAGTTCCATTTTATGATTGAGAGAGAAATTGTCCTTGGGCATGTCATTTCACAGAAAGGCATTGAATTTGATAAATCAAAAATTGAAGTGATAAATTCTTTTCCTTACCCAACTTGTGTCAAACATATTAAATCATTTTTAGGACATGCATGATTCTATAGGAGGTTTATCAAAGATTTTAGTAATATTTATCCCCCTCACTATAGATTACTTTTGAAAGATTATTATTTTGATTTCAATGGCTCATTTAAGGAAGCCTTTGATAAGTTGAAAAGGAAATTGATTTCACCACCAGTAATGAAACCACCCAATTGGGAAGAACCATTCGAGATAATTTGTGATGATTCAAAACAAGTAGTTGGAGTAGTACTTTCTCATATAATTGATGGTAGGAAACAAGTCATTTCATATGCCTCAAAAACCTTAGATGCGACCCAATTCAACTACACAACAACATAAAAATAGTTTTTAGAAGTTTTTTTTTCTTTAGAAAGATTTAGATCATATCTTCTTGGAACTAAAGTCATTGTGTTTTATGATCATGCAGCTCTTAGGTACTTGATAAAAAAGGCTAGAGTAAATCCAAGGCTTGTTATATAGATGCTATTACTATAGGAGTTCAACATAGAAATCAAAGATAAGAAGGGATTTGAGAACGAAGTGGCTGATCACTTAAGTAGACTACCCAACACTGCTGAAGTCAAAATTCCAAACACTGAACCACTAAATGATCAGCTTCCACGAGAGCAGTTGTACTTAATTGAAGGAGAAGTACCTTGGTATACTGACATGGTCAATTATCTAGTAACAAATCAGATTGTGAAGGATGGTGAGAAGGATCTATTCACTGTCAATGGGCATAGGCTGAAGAAATTCCTTGGGACCATGCCATCAGAGCCAATGAAAGATATCACACTCCTCCAAACTATTTATCAATAAAATCAATCATGTCATACCTCTACTTTACATTTTCTTGATTTCTGTGATTCAATTTCAAATACTCTTACATGTTGAATCCATTTGAATGTATTGCAGACACTGCATCATTTAGGTGTGGGGGAGGAAACCTTTGTAGTTTAAGATTTTTATTTGTTAAAATGTGTGTGTGTTTCAAAATTTGTGTGTTTATTTTTAAATTTTTGTGTTTTTTTGAACCTTTTGAGCTTAAATTATTATCTTTGACATTTTGAAACCCATGTACATGGGAGAAATAGTCTATTCTATGAAGCTGAGCATAAATGAATGCTGAAAATGACTATGTTTCAAGTTCAATTCATTGAGAATTTCATAAAAAGTAATCTGATTATTGAATCCCATGCCACATATTACTATCTATATATTTGAAATCACATTCTTGTGAGGCTTTTTAACCAATTTTTTTTCATATTATTTACATTAACCTCACTTATTGAGAGAACCAATCATGCTTGAAATAACCAAAATTTGATTTATTCCCATCAAAACCTGAGGGGTTGAGGTAACTATATTATAATTTATTGAGGATTTTTTGGTTTTGAAGCTCAATTTTTAATAAAATAATTTTTATAATTTCCTAACTTGAAAATTTGATCCTTTTATCCTTTAGAAGCCATGAACAACCTGTTAGGATAGCCACATTACAAGCCAATTTTCCCTATCCAACCTGATCTTAAAGTAAAATTGCATGATCTAGTTGAAATTAAGTGTGGAGGAAGATGTCTTGTACTGTGCTACCTTATTTGGGGATAATTTGGGTGAAAATAAAATTTTTAAGAGATGTTAGTGTTGCTGAAAAAAATCATTCTGCTGAAAGCTGTGCCTTTTTTGGAGCTTTCATGATGAGAGATGATGTGCCTTTCTAGAGCTTCTAATGGAGAAAGAAAGATATGCCTTTTATGGAGCTTTAAATAAATATTATATTTGAGAAGGCTGAAATGTTTTCTACAGAAATGATGAATTGTGTGAAAATTCCTTGATATTTTATGATGATGGAGTTGACTTTATAATAATTGGAGTGAAGAGGAGACCATACTTGTGTGCAAATTAGAGTAATGCAATTTTGCTTCAAAAAGAGCCAAGCCCTCTTCATTCAGCCTCAAAATTTTCACATCTAAATCCTACCAAACTAAATCCACAAAACAACCTTTACAAGTCCACATGATAAAAAAATGTCTTTGATTCACATCGGGTGTATATATAGGAATTTATCAAGCCTATGGTGACCCTTGTATGAGTGTGGATGAGAAATACATTGCTAAAAAATTGAAATTTGTGTGATGAGAGATAATAAAATCTAAGTAAGTGTTTTGTGTGCATGGGAGGAGAAATGAAGAGAAAATATATTTAATAATCAGAAATTACGAACTTGAAATAATATTTTTTGAGATGGCATGATATATTTTGTTTCTTGTTGTTAAATTGGTGGATCTCATGGATATGTGTTTTGAATTTCTTTGAATTTATTTTGATTCTGACTTTTCTAGGAGTCCAAGTGATAAGTTTGGGGGAATTGATAGAGTTAATATTTTAACTATTATTAATATGTTCTTAAATGTTTTAATCCCTCACAATTATTTTATTTTAGTATATTTTCACCATTTAAGTGTTTTCGGTGTATTTTGGGCTTAAATGTGAAAATGGGGTAATTCTGAAAAATTGACAGTTTTATATAGCTTCTATTTTTTGGAAATAAATTTTATAATATTGTTCAAATTGAATTGAATCATTTTTTATAGGATTAATATGCTCGTGGGATTCAATTTTGTCTTCTGGACCAAGACTCAATTTGATACCCATTGGTACAGAAAAATCAATCAAGTGGAGAACTCAGTCTGGCTGGTAGAATGGACACCACCACACTAAATTAGAAATATCACCTTCTACCAAGATTAAAATGAAGTGATTCCAGCTGATGTCTATAGAGGACTTCCAAATAACGGTTCACATTAAATTTTATAAATTATAAAGCTAATTAATGCATCTTTTGGGCATGTTTAAGTGGAGTGGGTGAATCAGTGTTTGGCGGCCAGAAGAAGTTAAACTCAATAATCAAGACATATCTTCCTTTAAACCTATCCAAAGGCTTTGATATTTTAAGGATTGATAGAGAAATAAATTTACTAAATCTTATAACAAGGGATATTGGCTTGGGTTGGAATTCTGGTGGGTATAAAAGAAGCAAACTTCTGAAGGACAAATTCTGTAGGATCAAAATTTCTGTTCTTGCTTTTCTTTCTTAGCTTTGTAATGACTTCTTCCCACTTCAACTCGGTTACCCTTATCATGGTGGGGTGGGTATTATGAGTGATTGGGGAGGGGTAGGTTTACCCTTTTCTAATTCTCAAGTTCTTTCACTTAATTTGTTTAAATCCTATTTTCTCTTATGTGAATCAATTTAAATTTCTTATAACACTTTTTATTATCATGTATGATTGTATCTGATTTTAGATTCTATTGTTTATTTTTATTTGGTCAAGGATAAATATATCCCTCTACTAGGTTCTAGTTTATATAAAATTTAATAGACCAAGACTTAGTAGTGAAGTACTTGGTGATCCCCGATACGTGTGGGAGGAGTAGGGAATGTTCTTGATTGCTTGGGATGAACAAGACCCGATTGGGAATTGCCTAAGATAATTGGGGATATTCTCTATAACTCTATTACACATTGGAAAAAGAGTAGAATGATATGAGGTTTTAGTAAGGTTTATTATCACATTATTATTTGACCATGAAAGTGAGGATAAACGATTCTGGATTCTCACTCTTAACGACTTAGCAGAAGGGAATTGGGTAAAGTGAACTCTAATAGAATTACAATAGGAAAACCGAACCTAACCTAACCACTATTTCATATCACTGATTTAAATAAAATCATTTTTCATTTTTTGAAAATTTTTTAACTTCATTTCTTTACTTTATTTATTTTCTTTCTTGTATTTCCCAAATCAAACAATTTCAAAAACAACATCACTTCTTTCTATCATTTTAAGTGACAAACACTATTGTTGAGCACTCTTCTCTAGAGAAAACCTAGGTAACCCACTGTAAAACATTTTAACTTAGGTTATATTTGTTTTTTCCACACCCCATGATAGGCATGTGTCACTTATATACTAGGATTGTCCCTGATACATGTTGTAATGATTATATACCCAAGTCGGTTTTGATTTATGGATGAAATGCTCATATAGTGGGTTTGACCTAATTTCTTATTATTTATACTATGATTATATAGTTATGGCAGGAATGGTTGTGAGAAATGATTAGAGACATTCCTTAGTAGTTCCAAAGTAGTTTATATTATTCCATGGATATATGGTTATATTGAAATGATGGTGCTATATGCTCAAAGATATTTTGGTTGGCGCTGAAGGAGGTTGATGTGTTATTAATGTAATTTTTTCATAAATTAATGCACCAGTTTATTCCATTATTTCATAAACTTATTATCAGACTGGTTTTATTTAGACACAATGGTATTGACCTACTTAGTTTTACTTACACCCTATTCGGGTCGTTGTTTGGTACCTAATTATACTACATGGATGCAGGATTGGATAAAGGAAAGGGACCCTACTGTTGATTGTTTCTTGTTGGATGGAATTGAGTTCGGAGATGGGACCGACATGGGGTTTGAGACTGGGGACTTTTGAGTCTTTCTTTTATTACACTAATTTTATATTTTTATTACTTACAACATGAAATTTAGTTACATTTAACCCATCATTACATGATTCCTTTATTATTTATTGGATTATTCAGTTGAATTTTATTATTGGTTTTCTGCTATATTGTATTCTTTTTATTATTTCAAAACTCTGATATTTATTTTTATCATTTTTTTCAACTATGTTGTAAACATATAACTTGGGGTATATTCTCCACACAATACATATCACACCTCTAGTGCTATTCAGAATCCTTTTCTATATGGAGAGGTACAATTAAGGTCATATAATCAACCCATTTCATTCACATGAGATATTATCAAATTTGGGGATGTTATAGCGATTTTCTCCTCTCTCCCATTTCTATCTATTGTAATGGTGAAATATCATGGATTTAGTTTTTTGGGAATTAATATTAATCTTGTGTTATCTAGGTTTCTATTGTGATCTTCTTCGCCACCGTCATTTTTGTGTGTTACTTGTTGGAATATTTGTTTGATCACTGGATAAAGGTAGGTGGTCTATACAACCCCCTTTGGTCTATTTCTAAATTTATTAAGTATGTAAAATATTGTGTGATTGTGCTCACTTTACATATACATCAATTAATTTAATAATGGGTTATGATAAATGATGTATTGGATAATTCATTGGATCCCTTTGGATCCAATGGTGTTGTAACTTGGATTGAGGCTACCTATAGGGTGATCCAAAACATGATTAATAATGAATTGTATAATGTATTAAATTATGTTTTCACATGATATTGGAATTTTGGCGAATGATGATGTTATAATCACTAATAAAATGGATTAATTGATTTACATTGTGGGATGCCATGTTGTATTGGAAGAGGTTTGAGACAACATTGAATAAATTAATGTGTAATTGAAATGAAAATTGTAATCAGATGAATGAGTAATTGAGGATTATGATATTATATTGTTATTTTCTTACTGTTAGGATATGTTTTGTGATTGTTTATGTAACAATTATATAGTAGGATTGATTGAGTTTCATGTTGTAATTCTTATATCATGGGCTTGGCCCAATTTCATGCTGTAATGCTTATATTGCAGGCTTGGACCATTGTCATGCTCTAATGATTATATAGTGGTATTGGACAACTTTCATGCTATAATACTTATATAGTGGTATTTTCCCAATTTCATGCAGTCATGCTTATATAGCGGGCTTGGACCAATTTCACGTTGTAATTCTTATATAGATGGCTAGGCCCAGATGCTTAAATGAATATATATAGGAATTTTACCAAACACTACAATGCTTATAGGGAAATTGCTAGTGATATCATTATGTCAAGGAAATGTGGATTGGTTAGCATGGTTGTGTTACATGATTAGAGATATTATGAAATGGTGCCGAAGTAGGTTGTTTGATGTTTTATATTAATTGGTTAGTTAATACATATTGATTACTTTATTACATGAACTTATTATTAGACTAGTTTTTTTTATACACTGTGGAATTGACCAACTAATTTTTACTCACACCCTATTCGAGATTCCATTTGGTACCCAATCAGATTACATGGATGTCAGTTGGGACAAGGGAAAGGGACCTTATAGTTTATTATTGCTTGCTGAATGGGTAAGTTCTTGGATACATGACCGAATAGAGGTTCAGGACTAGATCAATATGAGTTTATTTGTGTTAGATGGTCCTTCTTTATTACTTTTAGTTTCACATTTAAATACATTTCATCCTTTCATGACGTAGTTCACTATTATTTGGTTTATTAATTCCTCAGTTTACTTCCCAGTTGTATATTTCACTATTTCCACTATTTTCCTTTTTTTATATATTTATTTATATTTTTTATTTACACTATATTATAACTCTATATCAGGGGTATAGTCTCCCCACTATGACCTTTACACCTATACTTCTATTTGGTACCATCTGAAATATAGGGAGGTGTGCTTGAGGTCCTATAACCAACCTGATTTGGCCACGTGAGAGAGTCCAAGACCGAGAGGTGGTACAAAGTGTTATTAGATAAAGGTTATTCTTTTATATTGATTTACT
The DNA here is from genome assembly GCA_963277665.1 of Viscum album. Classification (NCBI taxonomy): domain Eukaryota; kingdom Viridiplantae; phylum Streptophyta; class Magnoliopsida; order Santalales; family Viscaceae; genus Viscum; species Viscum album. The sequence goes on from OY728126.1 coordinate 396,606,182, forward strand.
ATTTGGGAAAGGTTTAAAATAGACTAGGATATGTTGAGACTTGTAAATTATATTGTTCATGGGATTAGAAAACCTATGTATGGGGGAAAATCCAAGTTCCCTGGGATAGGAAATTGTTTATGCTATTCTTCCATTACGGTTGTTGTTATTTCACCTTTTGTGATTCACATGTTTTGTGGTGTTATTATTTCTTGAGATTTATACTTATGTACTAGTACAACATGATATGAGTATTCATGCATCATGATAGACAAATAAGTATATATATTGACATGTATTGTTTATTGTAAGTACATATTTATTTCATGTGATATAATTTCTTATATGAACTATGAAATGAGATCCCTATAATATCTAATAAATGAAAATTAAATATTTTTTATGTGATGTTAATTCACTTGTAATCCATATTTAGAGAGACCATGAGGAATTGGTTCTCTATTTTTGTGACTTGTTGTGGTTGACCTTGTTGATATCTATTTTTCTAAGGAGTGTGTTTGTCTTGTAGAGAAAATTCCTCCTCATAATATTCAAATTGACCGTCAGGAGAGTGATAGTAAGAATGATCCTAGCGTAAATGAACCAGAGATTCTTGTAGCTTCTGGGTATCATATGGATGTTCATCTACATTATAGCTTCTCTAAGGTAATTTAATCTTTGGAAATAGAGACTATTCACACTATGAGTTCAATGTTTGAGTTAATGAGTTATTTTAAGCTATAGAATCATCCTACATTCACTATGATGGGAGGCCTCCATATAGTAGAGTTCTACATAAATTCAGTATAGATGATATTTAATAACATAGAGACATATAATTATTATAGTTTGAGTCTTACTACACATATGTTTCGTGGACTAGCCAGGCGTTGGTGGGACATTCAAGAGAAAGATGGATATAAAGATGAGTTATCTTAAAAGGAATTTGAGGTGAAGTCTCTAAGAAAATTCTATCTAGATACATTGATGGATGAGAAGGATCATGAGTTCATGAAACTGATTTAGGAGAGACTATCAATGATGAAATTTATGGACGTTTCACAAATTTGCAACACTTTGTTTCATCTTGAGCAGCTAATGAGATCTCTAGGGTGAGACGTTTTTAGGATGGGATTCACTATGAGATCAGGTCATAGGTGAATGGATTTTTCTTGAGTATATTTTCATATGTTATGAATTAGGCACTGATCACATAAGGGAACCTAAGAGAGGCCCTGAGCAGATGTCATGAAATTTCAGTATGGTGAATTAGGAGCTCTTATTTTAGTGTAAATAAGCACCACTATGATAGTTTTCACCAAGGTAATATTGGGAAGAGCAGTCAGTGAAGTGGGAAACCATCTTAGGACCGTGTTCCATTGAAGTTCCATCAGTGTGGAATGTTGAGACATAAGATGCCTTAGTTTTTATACTCTGATTTAGAGTTCCATTCTTGGGGTAGGCTATGTCACCTGAATAGGTTTTATAGGGGAATGAAACAAAATATAAGTGGGAGGGGATCAAGATAGGTATGAGAGTCTTGGAAGGAATCAACTACCCATCAATAGATAAGTAGTTGGAGTTCCAATGGACATTTAAGTTAAGGAATGGGACATAGTACCCCAGTAAAATAGTGAAAGTACCAATCAGAGGGAATAGATTAGAGGATTTAGACTAGATCCCATGGAAAAGGAGAAAGTTAGATGCATGCTGTGGAGTCCACTCTAGATAATGTGGATGCAGGACCTTCTGTTGTAAGTGGTACAATTCCTGTATCTTCTACAATTAATTTCATTTTTTGATATTGGAGAATCACATTCCTTTTTTATCTACACTTTTTTCATATGGTTTGGGTTTGGGTTTGGAATTCCTGTATGGTGTTTTCACCATTGATACACCATTGAGAGTGAAGTTAGAGAATATCAAATGTTTCCAGGCATGTTATCTAGAATTTTTTGGTTATAATTTCTTTTGGGAACCATTTTTACTAGAAATTAAATGTTTATATTTGATTATTGGTATGTATTTGTGAGTTATATACTAGGCTCATATCAAATTTTACTAGGGGTGAGTTACCTTTCTATCTCTAGAAGGAGGTAGTTACTTTCAACTGGGTGAGTGGGATCTTCTGGCTGGTCATGAAGGAAAAATTAAGTTCATATTGTATTGCCTCATAAATTAGATAGAAGGAATTACTCTAAATGATTGTATAATAAAGAATAATAAATTTACTCCAATGGTAGACCATATTTAGGATGTCTTTCCTAATGACTTCTATAGCTTACCACCTATTAGGATATTGATTTCAAGATCATGTTGGTGCCGGGAGTAGAGCTAGATTCTTTTCCACCTTATAACATGACACTAAAAGAGGTTCAAGAGTTAATGGTTCAGTTGGATGATCTTCAAGTCAAGGGTTTCATACAACCTAGTACATCTCTGTGGGGATCTCTATTTTTTTTCATCAAGAATGTTGATGGAACTTTGTTATTATTTTTGTATTCTTGGAGATTGAACCAGATGATGGTCAAGAACTGGTATCCCCTTCCATATATCGATGATCCATTATATTATCTAATAGGCTCTAGGATTTTATCCAAGATTGACTTGAGATTAGGATACCACTAGTTGCGGGTGAGATAATCAGACATACCTTTGACTTCTTTTAGGAACAAGGTTGGATTGTATGAATTCATAGTGATTCCATTTGGTCTAATGAAAATACCAACAATATTCATGGTGTTGATGAATCAAAAATTTCATCATTTACTAGATCATTTTGTGGTGATTTTTGTTAAATATATCATAGTTTACTCCCAGTCAGTGAAAGATCATTCCAAAAATCTAGGTGTCTTCTTGAGTACATTGATATAGCATTGAATTAATGAAAATATAACCAAATGAAGTTTTTGGATTGATACACTGTTATTCTTAGTTCATGTCATCTCTAAGGATAAAGTTTCAGTGGAACTAGAGAAGTTTTCAACCATGGTATCTTGGGAGTGACCTAAAAATGTTTTTGAGATTAGGATATTTTTGGGTTTAACATGTTATCATCAACTCTTCATCCATGTCTTCTCCCATTTGGAAACATAAATGTTTTAGCTGACCATGAAAGGGATGAATTTTATATGATCTAATTCTTAAGAGAGAGATTATCAGGAGCTAAAGAATAGGATAAACTCAACACCTATCATATTTGTACCTATGCTAAGTAAAACTTATACAATTTACTGTAACACACCCTGGGTTGGACTCAAAGTAGTTATCATGTAGTAGGATTGAGTGGATTTTTATGGATTTAGAACGATGAGACCGCAATAGAGGAATTATCCTACTCATGATCTAGAGTTAGATATAGTGTTACATGCCCTAAAATGTTGGAGTAATTATATTATGAGAGAGAGGTTTGTAGTGTAAATAGACCATAAGTACCTCAGGTATATATTTTCTTAGTAGGACTTGAACCATCTGTAGAGGAGGTGGGTTGAGTATCTACAGTCGTTTGACTTTGAGTTGTCATATACACTAGAAAATGGGAACATAATTAATTATTACTTGAACTGGAAGATGTATAAATAGGTATTATAGAGTTCTTGAGACATGTGGAAGATGATTCCACTATTTACATACATGTTTCTAGATGTTCAGGAGTCCCAAGGATGGGCAATTATGACTTTTACATCTATTATAACCATGTGTTTTGACCCGACCAAGAATGATAAGTTATATGATCAATATGGATTAGCATTGAGGAAAAAATTATATGGTGGGGAGATTCCATTAGGAAGGTCTCTTGGTAGCAGTGGCATTATTCTTTCTTGTGCATGAGTATGGGGTTCTATAGACTTGCATGATGAGCTAATGAGAGAATTTCATGTTTCTAGATGGGTATCATCTATGCTTGATAAAGATGTATAGAGATCTTCATAGATAGTACTAGTATCTTGGAATGAAGAAGTAGGTAGTGGTTTTTGTGGTGATTGTTTCACCTATTAGTTTGTGAATACTGACCATCAAAGGCTTGCTAGGCTGTTGCAGCCTCTACCCATTCTAGAGTGGAAATGGGATGATGTCACTATGGATTTTATGACTTGATTAACTAGGATACCTCAAAAGAATGATGTATTATAGGTGATCATAGATCAAATATCGAAGGTATCCATATTTTTTCTTATCAGGGATACCTTCACTATTGATGATCTGGGTAGTCACTATGCATGGGAGATAGTTATATTTCATGGTGTTTGAGGAGTATCATCTATGATAGAGATCCTCATTTCATGTCATGGTTCTGGAAGGGTATTCAAAAAGATCTGGGATTATAGGTTCATCCGAGTACAACATATCATCCTCATAATTATGGATAATATAAGTGAACTATTTAGATTCTGATGGATATGTTACAATCCTATGTTTTGGATTTTGGTGGTTTATAGAAGAAGAATATGGTACTCATAGAGTTTTCTTAAAATAAATTCTTCTAGGAATCAATCCAAATGAAGCATTTAGAGGAGTTTTAAGGAACTCTATGTCATTCTCCTCTGTATTTTTTTGAGTTAACAATTGTTGGACCCAGTCTCATATAGGTTACGTTTGAGCAGGTTCAGTTGATCAAGAGGTGGACAATGACCACATAGAGTAGGAAGTAATATTATGCTGACTAGTGGAGGTGACCTATGGAGTTTGAGGTTTGTCATTGTTTTTTCATTCAAGAGTTTCCTATGTTGGGGAAATATCGTATCAGAAGGTAAGGAAATCTAAAACCTAGTATTTTCAAGCCATTCATGATAATAAAAAGGGTTGGTATAATGGCGTAATGATTAGGCCTTCCACAATGCTACAATTCCATGCACAACATGTTTCACATGTCACATATTCAAAGATATTATCCTAAAATTTCCTATGTGGTAGAGGTTAAATATGTTGAGCTTTGTGTAGATGCGTCCTTTAAGGATCATCTCATATGGATTTTGGATTGTAGTGAAAATTATCTTCGGGGGAAGACCATAACTGTAGTTAGAGTGCAGTGGAAGAATGGGAGTGCTCAGTAAGAGTCTTGGGAGAGGGAGTATGATATATAAGAAAAGTGTCCAGACATGTTCACTAAGACCCCATAATGATTCTTGTAGAATCTCAGAGACAATCTTCTATATGGTGGGAAAGTTGTAAGATTCCATTTTTTCGAGGCATGTCCCTCTTTGAGTTTTTTGTTGAACCGGTTTCATTTGGGGATGGAGAAATTTTATAGGGGAAAATGAATTTAATTTTAGGGATTTATCTTTGTTTTAATTAATGGATTTGGGCTATAAACATGTTAAAGGGGATTATATGGGATTCACTTGATTTTGGAAGGATTTAGATGTGGTCCATATGCTTTTGTAGAAGCTGGATTAAAGCGGTCTGTAGAGAATTTAAACACCCTGCAAATGTTACACAATGTGTAAATGTTACATGACGTGTAATTTTCAATAAGAAGATGTCAGGAAATGGGTTTATGACATGAAATCACTAAAAAATGTGAAACTAATTCACATCATGTAATGTTTTAGCCTAGTTATTTTAACCCGAGGTGATGAATTTTTTGGTGTAATTCATAAATCATGAATTATTAACTGTGAAAATATTTCAATCCATGTATTTATCAGCACTAACAGGTTTAAATCTTCTCTAAAAATGTAATTCCATTATTCATCATGTGTAACCCTCCTCTCTCAAGACCTAGGTGATTTCTAGGAAATTTTTGAGTGACTTAATTGATTATGGAAATATCAATCAAGTGTTGGATACCCAATAAGTTTTTTTTATTTGGTTTTCCCCTCCCTTCCATTTCCCTCAATTATAGAGGTGTAATATCTAGGACATAGTTGTTTTGGGTATTGATCTTGATATCATGTGATCTAGATTTCCATTTTTATCTTCTTCACTGTCTTCCTTTGTTGGAGTTACTTGTTGGAATATTTTCTCACTCGCTAGATAAAGTTAGGTGGTCTATAAAAACCCTTTTGGTTTGTTTCTAAATTGATTAAGTATTTGAAATATTATGCGATTTCACTAACGTAACATAGACATCAATTAATAGAATAATGGTTGATAATAAATCATGTATTATATAATTAATTTGATCCCTTTGGATCTAAAAGTGTTGTTACCTAGATTGAGGTTACCTATATGGTGATCTAATACTTTATTAATAATGAATTAGATAATGTCTTAAAGTATGTTTAAGTATGAGATGGGAATTTAGGATAATACTGATTATATAATCACCAGGTAAAATTGATTAATTGATGTAAGTTGTGGATGATATGTTGGAATGGAAGAGGTTTGAGAAAAACATGAATAATTAAACGTGTGATTGAATGGAAAATTTTAATTGTTATAATTAACCATTGAGTCTTATGATATGATGTTAAGATATTCTTACTTTTATGACATGTGTAGTGATTCATGTTGTAATTCTTATATAGAGGTCTTATTCCAGTTTCTTGCTGTAATGCTTATATAGAAGGATTGTCCTAGTTTCATGAAGTAATTCATATATAGTGGGCTTGGAATAGTTTCATGATATTATTATTATATAAGGGTATTGGCATGATTTTATGGTGTCATGAATATATAGCAGTATTGTCCCAGTTTCAAGATGTAAATATTATATAGAGGAAAAGTCCCGGATGCTGAATGGATTTTATAGAGGTATTTTCCTAGATACTATAATAATTATAGGGAAGTTCTCAGTGATAAGATTATATCATGGACATGTGCATTGGTTGGCATGGTTGTGAAATAGGATCAGAGATATTTAGCCATGGTGTCAAAATAGGTTGTTTGATATATTATATTAATTGATTAATTAATACAACTATTGAAAATTTATTTTATGCACTTATTTTAAGAATGATTTTGTTTAGACATGGTGGTGTTGACCTAATGAGTTTTACTCACACCCTATTCATGCCACTATTTGGTAGTCGAGAAAATTACATGGATGCAGGCTGGGATAAGAGAAAGAGACCTTGTAGTTGATTGTTGCTTACTGAATGGGATGAATCATGGATATAGGACATACTTGGGGTTTGGGACCGAGTCCTTTTGGGTTTATTTGTGACAGTGCGTCCTTTTATTTGTATTACTTTCAGTTCGAAATTTAGATACATTTCAATAATACCTCCCATTGCACTAAAAAAATAGCCCTTATAGGGGTGGAAAGAAATATAGTGGATGTGGTAGAACTCATGGCTGGAAATTTGATGTAGGTGGTCAGGTTACTGATGATATCTGATCTGGTGGAGATGTGAAAAATAGTGTAATGAAGTTTCAACAATAGGAAATTAAGATTATGGGGTATAAAAATGAATAATTATATTACCATAGGATTCATTGTTTAATGTAGAGAATATTTCAATAGGCCATCATCTTCACACTGCTTCCACAATGCTAATAATAGAAGCATAAAACATCATCAACATTACCAGTATCATTTTCCAAAAACACCACATCATTGTTAATATAATTCACCCATAATCATCAAACCTTGTATGCATCATCACATTATTTCTACCCTTATCAAGTGACAAACGTCCTCCACATTCCCAATATGAGTATCATCTCTGCAAATCTTTTCTAACTACTTCATCTAAAAATAAATGGAATTAAATTTCTCTCTAGATGGTCCACATAGAATATATCAGAAAAAAATGAAGCGATAAATCTTACACACCACACAATTAGAAAACTTGAGATACAATAGAAGAATTTAATACCATAAAATCTATGGTGTTGAGTTGCCATAACTATATTTACATGTAAATAATATTTAATAACACTTAATTCCATAAATAAACAACAAATTAAATACACCCCTGTATCAAGCATATATAAATCATGAAATCCAAAAAAAAAAAATTAATGTTAAAGACCAGAGAAAATAAAATAGATACACCACCTAATACCTTTGAGGAAAAAATAATTCAATCTAATTGAAAAAATAAATCTATTCATGAAAAACTCATATCATCATGTGAAATTTCATTATTAAAGAATCATATTCCACCACTATAATAGCATAAAAGATAGTAAAACACTAAAAGTCTAAAATAAAGATTCCTTTTGATTATTATCATATAGAAGAAAGTTATTATCCACCCTAAAATTCCTAATTTGAATGATTTATTAAAAAAATTAATAATGAAGGACATTTTATTAAATTCATTTCTAATATTAAAGGTTTACAATATTGTATAGAGGAAATTATGTACCTGATGAGGTCTGATCTTTGTTGAGAATCTAGTTCTATTAGTCTTATAAATAAAAATAATGGATTCCATCATAGCTTCTTTATTATAAAAAGTATTATGTAAGAACCTTATTAGAAGCATGGGTGATTAATTATAGGAAAAATATAAATATATAAACTAAAGCATAAACTATGGTAGAGGTGATGAGCCTTCTAAGGGTGTAAAAAAATTGAAATTAGCAGCAATTATTTCATGGAAAAAACTATTATAATGATTACACTATCATAAAAAATGATATGAGTATATACATATACATCATATATATATATAGATCATGCATAACATGTATATATATACATATATAGTAGATAGAAAACACACACACACATATAAAACCCATATGTATACAAAAAATTGATACATATAATCAATATATTCAAAACATATTTATAAGAATATCACCATAACTATGTAATAAAGAGAAATGTGATAAGGATGGTCCTTCAACCTATATAAGCATTACTAAAACATTCTAACTTAGAAAGAAGCTTTTAATGTGAATGTTAAGATTAAAATTAGGCCAAACAAAAATAATAACTAATCATTTATGAATTTAGATTTTGAAAATCTAAAAAAAACATGGTTAGAAATGGAAAATAAATTTTATTACATCATGTTCAAACTATGAATGAACTAACCAATAATATGTTATCAATATTTATCTTTATCATCTGAGGTAGACAACTAAGAAGCTATGAATGAAATCATTAACATTAAAATCTAAAGTATAGTAAGAAATTCTATAAAAAAAGTAATTTTTGTCAAACCATTTAATAATATTTCATAAAATTCTCACCCTATGCTTAAATAATACCTATCAATGTTTATTTTTTTAACCTTACTACATATTTTCCATGTTATGATACAAATAAAAACTCACTAAAAAAATTTAGGAAGACAAATAAAAACGTGCATTATTAATAAGAACTTGAAAATCATAATAACAACAAAAATGCAGTAAAGGTGTGATAGGAATTATATAGGACTTCATGTTAAAAAACATACAGATTCAACTAAAGTGAAGAAGTTATATATGAGTACCTAAATTAATAAATTAAATAGGAAAACATGGTATGTAAACCTAAATCAGAAGGAATTCTATATATAAAAACATCAAAGCTGATCATAAAAGTGAAAAATACACTCAAATAATGATTAAAATAAAAATTCAATATGAAGAATATCTTATTTTTAAATTAAATATCTTTCACCAATTTTTTTAAAAAATATTAGGGCCGAAGCCTCATTTATTATTAAAGAAAAGAAACGACCTCTTTAACTGGGTAGAGGGAGACCCATTACATAGTGCAAAGGCCCAGTAGGCATTTATCCCATTACATGGCCCATAGGCCCAAAATTTTGGCCCAAGGCCCATTCTTTGAATAGTACTGCTATAGTACCCACCTGCTACAGTACTACAGAGTGCCCGCCGCTGCTATAGTGCCCTACCACCGCTATAGTGACCTGCCACCGCTATAGTGCCCTGCCGCTACTATAGTACCACCGCTTCTATAGTACCACCGCTGCTACAGTGCCACCGCTACTATAGTCCCTCTGTTGCTACAATACTGTATATTTTGCATGTTATGTTACAAATAAAAAAATCCCCAAAAAAATTTCAAAATAATGTCAAACTTAGGTATTCTTAATCATAACTCAGAAATCATATTAATAATTGAAATTCAATAATGGTGTGATAATAATTTAATAAGGATTCATGTTAATAAATAAAAAGATTCAAATTCTATTGACTAGATATAGCTGATGAAATAAATTTAGAAATTAAATGGAAAATAAAAAATATAAATCTAAATGAGAAATAAGTCAATATACAAAAACTTAAAAATTCAATAAAAATGGTGAAAAATATAATGTAATAATGATGGGGGGGGGTATAATAAATCAAAAGAATCTTTTTTTCCAAGTATATAGATTCAATATAATGGTTTTCATTCCTAGATACTTGGACTTATCATGTTCTTGGTATAAACAATTATGCATTTCTGGATTAAAATATTCATTTTCCAGATCAAATTTCTCTACCCTAAAATTGAAGATGGTGGAAGGCGGGAGAATGAATTTTCATGTGGTTTAGGTGGTAATATTTGATCAAAAGAAAATATGAAATGAAATATAGATTACAAAATATACGCACTTAAGGATATATAATGATGTATAAGGTAGCACATCTAAATGGATGATGAATATGTGCTAGGGTTTGGTGATGAAGATGCTTCTCTACATTAGGATGAATCTAAGGGATGAAATTGAAGTCTATAGTGAATAAATTTTGATCAGAATCATGGTAGGGTTTTGTGAGGCTGGATTTTATGGTGAGTGATGTGAGATATTAATTTAAATGTAATAGTGTATGATGGGTATCATAGGGAGGGGTAGTGATAATTTAAATGGAAGACGGTTTAGATGATTTTTTTTGTACTCAAGAGAGGATGGCATATTTTCTAGGTATTATCTAGTGTATAGATAATGGTTTCTTATTTTTTTAAAACTACATAACAAATTAATAAAAAATATAATTGAATAATTATATAATAATGTGATAAATTTTAATAAATTTTAAACTTTTTTTTTCTCAATGTGACATTATATAAAACACTAATCAATAATATACAATTAGTTATCTACTTATTGGAAATTTTATAATATTGTACCCCACCAGTATAAAACTATGTTGTAGAGACCCTTGAAAGAGTTCATTAAAGGGAAGTAGTGGACATTGAGTGATCATTTTTGGAGGTCATCATTTATGGGGATATAAAAACATTTTTTTAAATATGTCAGACTAACTCCATACCACCCTTGAATTGAGAACCACCAAAACCCTATGACATACTAGAAGCATGTTCTATAACACCTTGGGTAGTTGGAAACTATTTTAAGGAAATAAAATTATAACCAATAGAAAATATTTTACCCTAAAATTAGAGTTAACACATAGTCTATCCTTTAAGAAAAGTCCAATGTGGACCGTCCATGCTTAAAATGTCCGTACAACATTAATAAACACAACGAAGATACATAAATAAACCAAAACAAGTGGAGCATAATAGATAAACGATAAGATCAACATAAAAATAATAATATGAAATTAGGATCTTAGATACAATAGAGTCTATTTTGGATGATATAGATTCAACTATAAAAATGAAAATTAAAAACAAACACCTAACCCAATCTCCTCATAAATTTATATGACACCATACAACCTAGAAACCATCAATTATCATAGGAAATAAGATTCAAATATGGACCTAAAACTGAAACTAAAATTACAATAAGTGTGATCATGGAAGATCAATTGGAATTCAAGAAGAAATGGAAACCCACATATTACATTTAAATTAAATATCCCTTATTTATAGGTTTACAAATATGGTTTTTTCATTTTGTATTAAAAACCAGTCACAACTTTTTCCCCTTGTTCCTTTGGAAAAGTTCTCCTTCAAGTATATTACTTAAAAAATTATTAAATATATTTCTTTTAAAAACACTTGTATTCATGAGTTGGTAAATAGAGTTTATAAAATCTATCCAAAACCCTGAACAATTTATTAAAAAACACTAATTATTTAAAAAATGTATTAGAAATAATAATGATAAAAATAATGATACAAAGGGAAATGTAATCAATAAACAATTATAGACGAAATAAAGGAATCACTATACATATAATAAAGATAAGTTCTAATGATATTGGGAAATCTCAAGAGACAAGTGGAATGTTTAGAACATACTAAAATGGGAACCATCCTAATAGGAATTCCATATGAAATCCAAACAACCTAACGCTTGATATTTCCCAACCTGGAATAACTGTGGGGAAAATTAAAAAAGAAGGGAGAACACAATAGTAAGGGAAACTTTCCATAACATATTATTGAATAAGTGTAACATGTTCTCTCAAAAATTCCAAAAGTTACTCTTAACTTCCATGATATATGTAAAATGGTGGTGAGCGAATAATTAATAAAAAACAAGATAAGAATAAATACCCATACAATAATATCAAATAGAAACCATAATTAAAACCTCACCCCTAATAACCCTTCATATAAATAGTCCCTTATGACACTAGAAAAATAATATATCAATCGTTCTCTATATTAGGGGAACTTCCATCCATTTAGAAATTAACTAGACAGGGGAAAGTTCCAAGGGTGTTTTCCATCTAGTAATCCTCTTTATAAGGTTCCATACAAGCCTAAATGACTTTATCAAAATCTAAGGTTTATAAAACCATTCATGAAAACCATTTGAATAAGATTAAAAAACTTTTAAAACATTTTAGTACTATGGAATGCTTTTTCCAAAAAAAGTACACCTCAAGGTTTATAAGGATTGTTAAAAATAAATTATAAATCCAAAAAAGATTTAAAATCAATTAATTTAATTATAAAGGCTATGAAGGAATTTCTTCAAGCATTTTGTGTTCATGGTTAAATAAAATTTATTTGTGCCAAACATTTAAAAGGATAAGTACATTTTCATTTTAATGAAAATTAAATGAAACTTGATTTTCAATTCAATAAATATTCTAATGAAATTACATTTATTAATTAATATTTAATACATTATTATAAATAAGTGAGTAATTAATGGGTTTTAATTTAAATGCCAATACACTAGAAAACCTACCTCAAACTGAATGAGAAAATTTTGGATATTGGGATATGGGGTGAAAAAACCTGAAAAGAAATCCATACACCCTATTAAGGTTCAGGGTATAGAGAAAGTGTTTCCTGGGAATGGACATCTTGATTTTTTTTATAATCGATGATTAATACAAGATTTACATGATCAATAGAATTAAATCGAAGTATATTGATGAGATAAAAATACCAAAGTGCATGATAATCACATATTATTTATAATTAATTTAAACAATTAAGAATTACATTATGTGGAATTATTTCTTCATTGGTGAATCAGAAAAACGTCTCTACATCATACTATCATTACATTGTAATAATCAAGAGTATATTCCTACCAGCTGTGATCCAAACATGCTTTATAAACCTCTGAATTTCACTGTCAGAATCACGAGGTTCTAGAATGGTATATGCTAATGCTTACATCATTTATATTTGATCACCCAAAGGGTATCTTTAAAGAAAGGTTCTCTTCAATCTATATAGACTTGAGAGTGGTGGTGGTGTAGGATAAATATCTATTATAGAGAGTGTTTTTGGAGAGGGATCTCTCTAGGGATTCGAGGGGATTCTCTCTGAATGTCATTGTGCAAAAAACAATCAACTGGGCTCCCTAAATTAAACAATATTATGGGTTTTAAATACCACTAGGTTAAGAAAATAATAATTTCACATGAACCCTTATTATTTATGTATTCCCTATAGAACTCCATGTCTGTAATAATAATGATGATGATTATGATAATAATAATAATTATATCTATTCACATGAAATAAACTCACAAATTAAATTTAATATTATTTAATCAATTAATATTAAATATATATTATTTCTCACTAAACCATTAAAAAAGGTCCTACATCCCTGCACACTATTTATTAGGTCTTGAATAATCACCATTTATTTATTAAGTAAATATCACTGTATTATTTATTAATAAATAAGGGAATATTATATTCACTAAATATAAAATAAATATTTATTAAATATTTTTCTCATAAAATATTATTTCGAATAACTAGTGAAAAAAATATAAGATCAAACAAACATTAATAATTATTAAACCATGTGAAATAATAATATTTATACAACTTTTTAAATAATAAATAATAATATTATTTAACTAAGGATCTAGATATACTTAGTGTGTGATGCTCTAAGCCTCTTTCTCAGTGGAATTTAGTGAAGTAGCCCAAAGTCCAAGGTTAGAGTCCAGTAACATGAAAAGGAAACCATAAAGAAATAAGTTAATGCTGCCATGACATAATACCTCATACATATTCTCACTGTGTAATATAATCCATTTATTAAAATATCTCTAATCAAGTAGGCTGCATGTTGATGTTATCAATGTATATGATTGATGTCACTTTCTTTGATTTTTTTAAAATAGAACTTACTTTATAACACCATGTCCATGTATTTATTTAGGATATATCATTTCCTTCAAAGGGCCCAAGATATAAACTTTTTCAAAAGAAAAATGGGATAAATCCTTCCTCAAATTATTCATTAATGAAATATTACCCATGGAACACCCAACCTATGATACATCTCCAGAAACATATGGCCTCATATTTTTCATAAATACATCATAGTATGTAACTCATAACATCCATTAATAATAATTATAATAAGGATCAATACACATATTCATAGATCTAAACATCTAATAAAACATATAAATATGGACTTCCTATATGTGGGTCTCGTTCTCATAATATATTACACTAGATATTACAAAGGGAATACATCATGATAAGGTGCCTCAATGTCCTATTAGTATCCACCCATGATAGCCTATACCATCTATGTCTCTCAAATGATATCATCTGGATATAGAACATATATTTAAGAATGCTACTATGACACTTCTAGGTACGCATCATAGTGGGGAACTGCTATAACCATTTAGTGAGACAGCCACTCTTAGGACACTATTCCATGATATGTTATATAAATAACAATACTAATATTACTATAAGTTTATTAATATTCAAATAAATGATTATATATTCTCTTAAAATACACATAAGTTTTTTCATGGGAACCAACTACCATAGACTCCCACTTACACTAGATCCAATTTATAATAAATTTCATTATGCTAGATCCCACATGATAATAATGATTCTTATGAGACATGCCTTTAGTTAAGGGGTGCACCAAATTTTCTTCAGTGAAAACTTTACTTAATGCAACTTCACACCTCTAAGAAAAATACCTCAAGAGCTGATACTTCTGGAGTATATTATTTTCCCTTTGGTACGACCCTGGCTATTTTTCAATAGGCATAACTATAGTATTATCACAATAAAATGTGATTGGGTATTTACTTATAGGTAACCCATAAATATCATAGAAAAAGTTTTTAAACCAAAAAAATTATTTGGCTACATCAGAAGATGCAATATACTCAGACTCCACTGTAGAATTGATGATAACTGGCTTCTTTGAACTCTTCTAGTTGATATCTCCTCCATTGAGATTAAAAAATTATCCAGACTATAAATTCAAGTCATTATGATCAATTTTAAAAATTGAATCTATATAACCCTTGATGAATAGCTCCCAATCTTCTTTATATACTGGGAACATATCCTTAGTTCTTCCCAGATACTTATGGATAACCTTAACAATATACCAATTTTGTTCTCCTAGATCAGCTTGATATCTTCCTTCAATGATCAATGCATAGGAAACATAAAGTCTAGTACATAACATGATGTACATTATTGATCCTATCTCCAAATCATATTGGATCTTACTCATTCCCTCTTTCTCTTATTGTGTTCGAGGATAAATTTTCTTGGAAATATGTATACCATGTTACATTGAAACCAATCCCCAATTGGATATTCCATACTAAATTTATTTAGTATTTGGTCGATATATGTTCCTTGAGTTATCCCAAGAAGCCTTTTGGATCTATCATGAATTATCATGATCCCTAGAATATAGGCTGATTTACCTAAGTACTTCATATAGAAACACTTTTTTAACCAACCCTTAGAAGACTAGAAGACTAGTATTTCATTTCCAAAAAGTTACATGGAATCAATACATACTACTAGTATAATAACCACATTCCAACTAAAATACTTGTAAACACATGGCTTAGATTCTTTTTTAGTAAAACCAAATTATTTTATAGCTTCATTGAATCAAATGTTCTAGGACCTAGATGATTTGTTAAAACCATAAAAAGATCTATACAACCTAAAAATTATTTTGGAATCACCTGGAGTCACAAACCCTTTGAGGTTGTGTCATATAGACATATTCTTGAAGTATCCCATTAAGTAAATACGTTTTGATATCTATCTTCTAAATTTTATAGTCATGGTAAAAAATTATAGCATGTATAATTTTAATAGATTTAAACATGGAAACTAGAGAAAATGTTTCATCATAGTTAATTCCTTGAAACTATATAAACCATTTATCCACTAGCCTTACTTTATAGGTACTTAAATTACCTTTCATGTATAGTTTTATCTTGAATACCCATTTAAACCCAACAAGACAAAAATTAACTAGAGGATTGAAAAGAATATAAACTTGGTTCTAATACATGATATACATTTCAGAATTCATTGTTTTATCCATATTTTAGGTTCTAAGCTCTATACTTTATCTATATTGGATAGAGGTTCATAATTATAAACTAATAATTAGTCATCATACTTGGTGACTAGAAAACCATATCTATCTTGCTCTCTTGACTCTCTAGTTATCCTATATAGTAATTGTGTTTCAAGAACTACTTCCTCTATAAGGATCTATAGAATTTTTTACTAGACCAACTCTTGTGTATCTTGAGCATGAACTTCATCGAAACAAATCTTGCTCCCACTATCCTTCATGAGGGTGTGATACCTCTCAAGAAATATGGCTTGTATGGTGATAAAAAATTTCTTTTATAATGAGTTGTATAGGTATTATCCCTTTCTTTCCTTAGGATTCCCAATAAAGATACAAATTGTGTCCTGGGGTTCTAGTTTGTTTACTAATAAGGTCTTAGAAAACTCATCACAACCCCATACATGTGTATGTGAAAAAATGGGTTTCTTTACACTCCATAACTCGAAGGGAATTCTGTTTTCCTCTTTATTTAGTACTTGGTTTAGTGTTTATTTCATAGTTTATAGTGAATAACCCCATAAGGATAAAGGAAGATCTGCATGAATCATCATCAACCTTACCAGGTCTATCAAGGTATAGTTTTTCCTTTCACTAGAACCATTCCACTATGGTATGTAAGGTGGAGTGAGTTGATAATGAATCCCAAACTACCATAAAAAGTAAATAAATTATTGGTTAGTATATTCACCACCTCAATATGATCAAATATTCTTTATCATTTTTCCTAG
Source organism: Viscum album (assembly GCA_963277665.1). Taxonomy (NCBI): domain Eukaryota; kingdom Viridiplantae; phylum Streptophyta; class Magnoliopsida; order Santalales; family Viscaceae; genus Viscum; species Viscum album. The sequence goes on from OY728126.1 coordinate 396,623,502, forward strand.
TTGATTATCCAATTCACCCTTAAATTCATTGAATTTATCAAAGGGCTGAGACTTATACCTTATAAATTAGTCATAACCATATATACTAAAGTCATGAGTAAAAGTTATGAAGTAATAGTAGCCACCTCTAGATTCTATTAGAAATATTATACAAATATTAGTGTATACCAATCCTAAAATCAACATGTCCCTTTCACCCTATCCACTGAATGGTGGTATGGTCATTTTTACTTGTAAACAAGCATGCCATATTTCAAGTAGTTTTAGATCAAAAGATTATAAATAACCATCTTCATAGAGATTTTTCAAACACTTCTCATTTACATGACCAAGACAATGATTAGAAATTTGGGTGTTATATGAGTCTTGTGAACATGATTTGTTATCAATTTCTAATACTTCATTTTTATAATTTAATACATAAATACCATTATTTAAATGTGCCATAGCATAACATATGCTATCTTTATAAAAGAAACAATTTTTTCCAAATATGAAAACAAAAAAATATGTATATTGTAATGATATATAAATTATTTTCTTGGTAAAAATTGGTACATAATAACAATATCTTTAATCCAATATCCTTCATGTTGATAATGAAAGCTGGTGGTGTCTAATGGAAAGAGAAGTCAGCCTCACACCATTTGTAGGCTACAAACCCACCTCTCCTCTAGCATTATTTCTAAATCTACTTGGTTATTGCATTTGGATATATATATGTGATCACCACATGCTATATCTAATACCCAATTTGTAGGTATTGAAAGATTACACTCGATAATGAATGAAAATATTTCTTTCCCCTTTCTTCTTAGTGCAGTTCCTCTTCTAGTGGCCTTACTTTTCGCATGAAGAACAAACTTATTGACCTCACCTATTTTGATAATCCCAATTATGATTTCATATACTTTGATAGTCTCAATATAAAGTTTTTCTATATATTAATTCTTTCAATATGTGGTCAAGATGATAATAATATTAAAACAATCCCTGAGATATGTTAATCCATGTCTATCTATGTTTATATGAGTTATGAAGTTCTTCTAACCCATTCGGATATTCTTTGCATAAAAACATTTAAGTATAAGTCACTGATCTGCGTATAGCTACTGATAAATAGCTACCAGTACTCAGTCTACAGATAGACCTAGTCTACCTATAGACAGAGTCACCAATACACAAAGTTCACCGATATGTATAGAGCTACCGATGTGCATGTATACCAGTAGTTACTGATAGAGTAAGCCTGCTGATATGAGTACTAACAATCACAAACCAGAGCTACCGATATGAGGAAGTTTACCGATAGAACCAGTCTACTGAGCTACCGACTGACAAACAGACCAGAGCTACCGAAAGACAAGAGCTACCGATAAACAGAAGTCTACCGATAGAGCCAGTTCACAGATAGTTACCGATAGAGTAAGTCTACCGATACAAGTACAGTCACTAGTATATAGAGCAACCGATGCAAGATCCAAGAGCTACTGATGGAAGGTTATGCTACACAAAGTCCACCATACACATTTACCAACACGAGATACTAATTAACCAACCAGTCAAACTCTATACTCTCAATACTATTTCTTTATTAAGATAACGATTACATTTGATGTTTTTAATGCATTCAATGTTATTTAATAAATTCTGTTTCCATGTTAGGAAACCGTACCTAGTACCCATGAAAAAAGTAATCATTCCTTTTTTCCGGAGCTGAAAGGTACAAAAAGGGAAGATAAAGGCCAAGAAGAAGATATGAGAACACTGGGTGTGCATACGAAAAGCATTAAGGAACTAAGAAGGCACATGGGTGAAAAAGACAAGATCTGAACATCATTTAAACGTGGAGAATTTTTCACTAGTCTACATCCATACTCCAAGAATCCTAGACATACATGAAGAAACTTGTTCTAGAGAAGAACACAAGCTGCATCTTGAGTGAATAACTACAACAAACACTTCATGCACTTAGGCTGCTAAGTTGAACCTGAAATCAAAGAAAAAAACGACACTCTGTTTTCTGAGCAGAAACCAGAGAAGGACTCAGAAGCTTATCAGACAAATCAAACGAGTCCAAAGCTTCACTACCAATCACTAAATCTTTTCTAAACTCTCTCTCACTTTATTTAGTGATTCCATCTTTACATTTCGAGCAGTGTGTGTACCCTGTTTATTTTGCACACACACTGTCTCCTGAGCAAAACTAGAGGATTCTTAAATCCTCACTCAAACTTAATAACCCTTTGTTTCCCACTGTGGATAGTGGTAGAGGTCGAGTAAGACCTGGACAAACTATGTTCTATTGTTTGTGTTTCCCACGTAGAACTGTGGTAGTGGTCTTTGGACCTGGATAGTAGTGTACTGCTGTTTACCCTTGATCTAGGGTGTGGATCAATTTATATAAATTGTTGAGAGGACTAAGTCTCGTCTTGAGACTGAACCTCTTGGTTATCTCTGCTGTGTTTTTTAGTTTAAGTCATAAGAATACTATATATATTTATTTCATAATCCGCTGCTATGACTTTGAAATAAAAAACTATTTTAAATCTACTTTGATAGTTAAATTATCAAGTGGTTATACTTATTGTAAACCAGTAAGTTAGTTTCAAAAGTTAATTTAATCTTCAGATTAAGTCAACTGAGACCTAATCAATCTTTGAGAAACAGATTGAACATTTACACTCTGTATAGATTCACTACAGTTTAACTTTGTTTTTAAATTGGGGGATTTTAAGAGAAATATTTTTAACAGAAATTTTTATTGGAACTCAATTCACCCCCCCTCTTGAGTATCCACTTTGACCAACATTTGGTATCAATGGTTTGTTTTTGTTAAGGGATTTTTGAAATAATCTGTTTTTCAACTGTGATTTTAGTTGAATCTTTAAAGATCTTAAATTTTTGTTAGTTCGTAATTTTATCTCTTTAAAACTATTCTCTAAAATCTAGTTATGGACAATAGACTAGAGGGTGCTGCTACTAACATGCCACCTTTCTTTAATGGCACCAACTATGCCTAGTGGAAACTTAAGATGAAAATACATTTGGAAAGTATGGGTTTTGATATCTGGACTGCTATAGAGTCTCAATATAAAATTCCATAAACTGAAAGAACAACTTTGGATGAACTTACAAAGACTGCTTACAATAATAATTGTAAATCTATGAATGCCCTATACTGTGCTTTAGGAGATTAAGAGTATAATAGAATATCTGCTTGCAAAACTGCTTATGAAATTTGGGATACTTTTGGTGTTTCTCATGAAGGAACAACTAATGTTAAAGAAATGTGATTGAATACTTATACTATTAAATATGATAATTTTAAAATGAAAACTGATGAACCCATTTCTTATATGTATCTAAGGTTCAATGATATAGTCAATAAAATGAGTTCACTTGGAAAAGCTGTTCCAGCTAAGGAACAAATTATGAGGATACTGAGATGTCTGCCAGAACGATGGAGAGGCACTTCTGTTTCAATCAAAGTATCATGTGACATTGGAGCACTACCTGTAAAAGAGCTTATTTGTAAATTAATGATGTATGAGGAAGAACTCAAGGTGAATAAAGAGGAAGATGATGAACCAAAAAGAAAATCCGTAGCTTTCAAGTCTACTGCTTCTAAGAGCAAAGACAAGGAGACAATGCAAGTACCTACTAAAAGTTCAACTAGGGAAGATTTTGATTCAGACAGTGATGCTGAAATGGCTCAAATAGCCAGAAGGTTTAAGAAGTTCTATAGGAAAAAGAAATTCTTTAGAAAATCTAACTACAAGGGAAAGTATGACAATAAGGGACATTGGAAGGACTGGAAAAAACCAGATAAAGGTGATGAAGTTGTTTTCTACGAGTGTAAAAGGAAAGGACACATCAAGGCTGATTGTCCGAAATTAAAATTCAAAAATAAATATGATTATAAGGATAAGAAGTACAAGAAATATATGAAAGCTACTTGGAGTGCTTTAGAAGACATCACAAGTGAGTCTGAAATTTCTGATTCTAAGAAGAATCGTGACAACATGTGTTTCATGACCAACACATCTGAGGTAACTTTAAATACTCATGTTTTAAATTTCTATTATCCTGGAGATGATGCAGAATCTAATTCTGATTATGAAAACATGACTAGTGAGGAATTATTTGAATACTGCAATATTATGGAAGAAACATATAATGAACTTAAATACAAATATAATTCACTAAAGAAACAACATGCTCTTACTGCCAATGTTAAATCTACCTTTGATATAGAAAAAGTAAAGAATGCTCAACTATTAAAGGAAAATACTGAACTGAAAATGTCTAATGAGAAACTTAGAAAGGACTTAGAAAAGTTCATAAATGGAAAATATACTCTAACTCAAATTTTAGGTAATAAAGTTTCACCTAAATACACTACTGGTTTGGGATACAAACCTAAACAAAGACAGTTCACTAAAACTTGATTTATTCCTAAGTCTGGACAAAATTTTGCTTATTTTATTTCTGAAAATTCCTATGCTTCAACTAGTTATTCATATGGTTATAGATCAAATAAAGTTTGTATTTCAAAATATATTGATTCTATAAATTATATGAGACCCATAAGACAAATATGGATACCTAAAGCTTTGATTTCTAACCTATCTGGACCCAAGAAGATCTGGGTACCAAAATAATTTTCTATCTAAATCTGTTTTGTAGGAAACATGCTTAAAGAGTTCTCACAAGAAGGTGTGGTACTTGGACAGTGGATGTTCAAGACACATGTTTGGAGATTATTCATGCTTCAAGAGTTTAATAAAGGTTGATGGAGGCCATGTCACCTTTGGTGATAATTCTAAAGGAAAAATCATCAGCCTATGCCAGATTGGTAACACTGATTCAGTTTTAATTTCTAAAGTTTTATTTGTTTATGGACTTAAATATAACTTGTTAAGTTCAATTATGTGATGATGGATTTAATGTGAAATTTGGAAATGATTCCTGTAATGTTTTTAATTCTAAGAATGTTTTAGTCTTTTCTGCTTTGAGAAATGAAAATGTTTATGCTGTTGATTTAAATGCTTTAGCTAAACAACATGTTACATGCTTAAATTCTTTTCATAAATAATCTTGGCATTGACACAAAATATTAGGACACTGAAACATCTATTAACTTAGAAATATGACTAAGAAAAACTTGGTAAGAGATCTACCTAAACTTGAATTCCCAAATGACAAAGTTTTTAATCCCTACCAAAAGGGAAAGCAACATAAAGTTTCTTTTAAATCAAAGAAAGAAGTTTCAACTTCTCAACCTCTTGAGTTGGTTCACATGGACTTGTTTGGACCTTCTAGAGTTTCTAGTTTAAATGGGAAGCACTATGTCTATTTCCTAGTAGATGACTTTTCTAGATATACTTGGGTATACTTCTTAGCTCAAAAAAGAGAAGCCTGTTCTTACTTTGTTAAATACTCTAAGTCTGTAGAAAACCTTAGTGGACTTAAGATTAAAACCCTAAGAAGTGATCATGTCCATGAGTTTGAAAATCAAGAGTTTGAATCTTATTTCTCACAAAATGGCTATAGTCACAACTTTTCTGCTCCTAGGACACCTCAGCAGAATGGTGTAGTAGAAAGAATAAATAGAACCCTTCAAGAAATAGCTAGAACCATGCTCAATGAGTTTGACCTGCCTATTTAATTTTGGGCAGAAGTTATGAATACAGATTGTTATATTATTAATAGAGTCTTAATTAGACCAGTTCTTAAGAAGACCCCATATGAGTTATGGAACAATAGAAAACCTAAAGTTAGTTACTTTAGAGTCTTTGGATGAAAAGTTTTTATTCTTAATACAAAGTATAATCTGGACAAGTTTTCTTCTAAGAGTGATGAAGGAATTTTTCTTGGTTATTCTTTAACAAGAAAATCCTATAAAGTCTTTAATAAGAGAACCAAATGTGTGGAAGAATCTGTTCATATCAAGTTTGATGAAACTGATCCACATGAGCCTAAAACCTCTCTTGAAAATATTTAAGAAGATTTGAGTGTTCTGGACCTTAATGATAAATCTAAAGAACCTGCTATAAAAATATCTAGTTCTGGACATATTCCATAATCTGCTTCTGTTGAACCTAAACTTGGAGATGAACCTGAAATTTTAAGTCCTACCTTTTCTAGATCAACTAGGATTCTAAAAAATCATCCTTTATATGCTGTTATTGGTAATCTTGATAGAGGGACATAGAATAGAGCTTCTCTAAGAAACCAGGTTGAACATCAAGCCTTTCTTTCACAGCTAGAACCTAAAAATATCAATGATGCTATCAATGATTAATTTTGGGTAATGGCTATGCAAGAAGAGTTAAATCAATTTGAATGAAACAAAGTCTGGGAATTAGTTGACAGACCTAAGGACACTTTAACAATAGGCACTAAATGGGTTTTTAGAAACAAAGTTGATGAATCTAGAAACATAGTTAGAAACAAAGCTAGGCTAGTTGAACAAGGATATAGTCAAGAGGAAGGTATAGACTATGAAGAAACCTTTGCACCTGTAGCTAGATTAGAAGCTATTAGGATCTTACTTGCCTATGCTGCTCATCTGAATTTCAAGTTATATCAAATGGATGTTAAAAGTGATTTTCTAAATAGTTTTATTGTCAAAGATGTTTTTGTTGAACAAACACCTGAATTTACTAATCCTCATTTTCCAAATCAAGTTTTTAAACATTCTAAAGCTTTATATGGTCTAAAACAAGCTCCAAGAGCTTGGTATGATAGACTTAGTAATTTTCTTATTTCACAAAGTTTTACTAAAGGGATTGCTGATCCAACTCTTTTTATTAAAAGAATTTCTAAAGATGTTTTAATAGTTCAAATCTATGTTGATGATATTATCTTTGGATCTTCTAAACACTATTTATGTACTGATTTTTCAAAGAGTATGCAAAAATAGTTTGAGATGAGTTTAATGGGAGAACTTAAATATTTTCTTGGATTTCAAGTTTTCCAAAATGAAAATGGTATTATTTTGAATAAAAGTAAATATACAAAGGACCTTTTAAAGAGTTTTGGTTTAGATAGTCTTAAGTAAAGTGAAACTCCTATGAGTACAGTTTGTAAATTGGATGGAGATAAAACTGAGAAACCAATAGATCAAACCAATTACAGAGGTATTATTGGAAGCTTACTTTACCTTAATGCTAATCAACCAGATATTATGTTTAGTGTGTGTATGTGTGTAAGATTTCAAGCTAATCCAAAAGAATCTCATTTACTTGCTATTAATAGCATTTTTAAGTATCTTAAACATACTGTAAACTTAGGTTTGTTTTACCCAAAAGGACAACCCTTTGAGTTAATGAGTTATTCAGATGCTGATTTTGCTGGTTACAAGTTAGATAGAAAAATCACATCCGGAACATTTCATTTATTGGGAAATTCCTTAGTATCTTGGTGTAGTAAAAAGCAGAATTATGTAGCATTGTCCACTGCCGAAACAGAATACATAGCTCCTGGTAGTTGCTGTGCACAAATTTTGTGGATGAAACACACTCTTTTTGAATATGGATATGACTTTAAACACATTTCTATCAGCTGTGACAACACTAGTGCAATAAATATCTTGAAGAACACTGTGTCTCACTCTAGGACCAAACACATTGATGTGAGGCACCATTTCTTGAGAGATCATTATCAAAATGGTGATATTACTCTTGAGTTTATAGGTACTGAACATCAATTTGCCGATATTTTCACTAAAAATTTGAGTTCAGGAAGGTTAAGTTACATTAGACATGAGTTTGGTATGTTTAAACTTTACCGGTAGCTATTCTCACCGATGTAAAATTCTCACTGATGTAAAATTCTCACCGATGTAAAATTCTCATCGATATAAAATTCTCACCGATGTGAAATTCTCACCGATGTGAAACTCTCACTGATATAACCTCACTGATAGGAATTCTCACTGATAGACCCTACCGATGATTGTGCTGTTTTAAAATTCTGTCTGCCGCCAAAATCTGAATCGTTTTTGTGTTATTTCATTTTATTTATTTATTTTATGATTCCTAAATGATAAAACTAAAGTCTGAGCTACTTCTCAATCCACCGAGCCTCAAACCTTTACCCTTGAACCTTAGCTCCCGAATCCTTATAGAACCCAAAATCCTTTGAACCAATGATGGCAAAAACCAAACTTCCTACAGTCAGAGATGACTCTGTTGAGCCGAAAACAAAGAAGCAGAAGACTGAGAAAGAAGCAAGTGGTAGTGTTGCTAGTACTAGGTCGGGGAGACGACCAGTGAATCCTTATATGGAGAATCAAGTTATTGTGATTGAAAAGGAGCTGTGAGTAGAGTGGATGCTGCCTAGAAAATCCTTAGTTCTTGAAGTTCTTGAAGATAAAAAATGGGTAGAGTGTTTTTCAAACAACAATGGTCCCTACTTTCCACAGTTAGTGAAACAATTTTACAAGTTTGTGAGCTTTGAAAAATCTGAGAATGAAAATAGAGTAACCTCTTTTGTGAATGGAAAGGAGATATCATTTTCATCTGTTGAATGGGTTGAGTGCTTAAAAGTTCCACGTGAAGGGATATCTGGATATGTGTCGAGATCCATGCCACCTACCAGTGATATTTTCGACTATGAGACTGCTTAGGAAGACCTGACTGGTGATGGAAGTCAAAGACAAGTAGTTGCTGCAGAAATGGATGGAGAGAACAGATTTCTATTCAAATTCGTTCAACATGTCTTGATACCGAGGAGAGGAGACTTTTCCAATTTGAGATATCAGGATATCTATCTCCTGCATCTCTTAAGACATTGTGTAAAAGTTAATTTGTGCCGATTGCTGATGATCCAAATGGAAGACATGATAAGGCCGAGATCAAAGACAAATGCCCTATTCTTTGCTAAGTTAGTTTCTGTGATGATCAAGGTAAAAGGGGTATCTGAGTCTCAAGATGAGACAGTGGTAGTGAATAATAACTTTTTTATCACCTATACAGTCTGCAAATGCATGAGGATAAATTGGAACCCTTGGAGAGGAGAATGGGTCAATGATGACCAGAAGGTGTATGAAAAATTTAATCATGTGAATCATCCTTCAAGACCTAAGGATGTGAGGGATCCAGGTCTGGGACCTGATGAAGAGGAGACAAAATACAGTGATGATTCAGAAGAGGAAGAGTCCTTTATTGATGAAAGAGGAGACCCTGACTTACCTCCTAGCCCAACTCCTGAAAATTTTGATCAAAATAAATCAGATAAGGAAGAAACTGCTTTAGAGGCTGTTGAAAAGGCTGATGTGGAGAATGAAGAAGATGCTCATGAAAGTGAAGCATCACTGTCAGCTGAGTTGAGTCTTAGTACAGTGATTGGACACTCTTTTTTGACTTCTAAGGATGCAAATGTAGTTGACATTCCCTTGCCTATTGTGGAAGAAACTCCTGCTACTGCAGAGATGTAAATAATAGTAGAAGATTCACCTCAGGATGAAAGACCTTCTGAGAATGCTGCTAAAAATGCTATTGTTTTACATGAGGATGCACCTATTGAGGGGGAGCATCAAACCAATGTTTGAAGTGTTACAGTGGCTGCTGGAATTGACGATTGGGCAGAAGACCCAGGTTTTGTAGTATGTGGTTTAGACTATCTGGATTCAGATAATGAGGTATCTCACAATAGACCAAATATTGTTTATAATATTGAATTTGAGTTGTTTCCTGAAGATGTGGTCAGAATGCATGAACTGGATACTTTAAAGAAAAATCTTAATGACAATTTTGTGGAAGAGTTAAAGAAGATGGAAGTCTCTTTGGTCTCTTCAGTTCAATCGATTATGACTGACTCAGTGGTTAGTTTAGCATCTGAAAGAGTACCCACTACAGTTGTACCTGCCGATACGATCACAAGGGCTAATCTGGAATCCTTGAAGGATGAGCTGAAAGAATCTTTTAATGCCTTGGTTTCTGAGATGAAACACAGTTTTTCTGAAGAGATGAGTATGTTGGAAAGATATTTTGAACTTTCTCTGGCTTATAATTTGTCAACCTTCATGGAAGAAATAGTGGAAGACGTTAAAGACTTCCAGGCTCAAGTTTCTAGACTTGAAGCAGATCTTGAAGCTCTAAAGGAATCTGTTGTTTCTTTAGACTCTTACATGAGCTCAAAATCCCAAGCAGACAAGGACTTAGCCTATGTCAAGAGTGTGGTAAGCCATATGGTTTCAGTATTTGAAGGTTTCAAAACTTCTATGAAAGATCATATTAAAACCCAAGATTCCCAAGTTCAAAATCTTATCAGTGGGTTGACCAAAAGCTTCAAAGAGACTATATCTTTCTCTGTTGGTTCTCTTGCATCTAAACACTCTGTAGATCTGAATCAAATTCAAGCTGTGATGAAAGAGGATCTTGGTAAAGATTCAACCAGTGGCTCTGTGGACTCATCTGAGCTGAGAAGAGTTGTTATTTCTACCAGAGATTTAGCCAGAGAGATAATGAAGATAGTCCAAGACTACATGAGAGAAGCATCTGCCTCTCAGAAAGAAGTGAAAGATAAGGTGGACTCCTATTTCTCTAAGATTTTCACCAAGAATCGACTCAACAATCACTTCAGTCTTCTGTTGGAAAATATGAAGCTGCCTCCTGTCAATCAAGATTTTAGAGAGCAAGTTAGTAAGCTAAGAGAATTGACTCCAGAATTGGACAAGTTTATGGAGAACAAGGATGACTTCATATTCACTATGGAGAGAGGAGGAGGAATAATTGTGGATTTCAGAAATCTGTTTCTGCCTTTTCTACATGTTGATGCTAGGCTAGTGATTGTCCCTCCTGCCTTACCAGCCTCTGCCTCTGATACTTCTCCAGTTCAGATGACTCCTGCCTAAGCAATTTAAAGCCTCACTCCTATGATCACACAAAGGAATCCTCAGTACAGACCAGGATTAGTTTCTGTGGCTCAGCCTCCTATGATCATTTATGGAATTCCTAAGCCCTCACCTGCAACCACTTCACCTGAATCCTCTTCTGCTCCCAAAGGAAAATCTCATATTGAGGATGTGGATTGAACAAGTGGCTAGACTATTTGATAGAAATTTATTGTATTTTTTTATGTCTCTATACCTTTTTGAAACATCTAATACAATTGGTTTTCCTTTCTTTCTCATTGTGATTTTTTTTATTTTCTATTTATTTCCCACTTTTTGATTATCACAAAGGGGGAGAAATGTTCTACAGGGATATTAAGGGGGAGAAATATTCACCCAGGGGGAAGAAGTATTACAGGGAGAATAAATAATGGGGATAAATTTTATCTAAGGAACAACCATCATGCTTTTACCTTCTGATACCAGTTCTTTTACTTTCATCCTTTGATACCATTTCATTTCATTCTCTGATAACACTAAATTTTACTTTAGATATCATTGCATTTAATTTTATCTCTAATACTATCACTATTTCTTCCACCTCTGATCCATTATGTTCTATAACATACTGTTTCTCTGAGATAATTGCATTTAATGATATATCCTCTGACACAACTGCTCACTATTTTTTAAAACAATAATATCATAAGTTGTGATTATCAAAAAGGGGGAGATTGTTGACCTTACCTGTTTTGATAATCCCAATTATGATTTCATATACTTTGATAGTCTCAATCTAATGTTTTTATATATATTAATTCTTTCAATCTGTGATCAAGATGATAATAATATTAAAACAATCCTTGAGATATGTTAATCCATTTCTATCTCTGTTTATATGGGTTCTGAAGTTCTTATAACCCATTCGGATATGATTTTCATAAAAACAGATAAGTATAAGTCACTGATCTACGTATAGCTACTGATAAAGAGCTACCCGTACTCAGTCTACCGATAGACCTAGTCTACCGATAGACAGAGTCACCGATACACAAAGATCACCGATATGTATAGAGCTACCGATGTGAATGTCTACCAGTAGTTACCGATAGAGTAAGCCTACTGATACGAGTACTAACAATCACAAACCTAAGCTACCGATATGCGGAAGTCTACCGATAGAACTAGTATACCAAGCTACTGACTAAAAAACAGACCAGAGCTACTGACAGACAAGAGCTACCGATAGACAGAAGTCTACCGATAGAGCCAGTTCACAGATATTTACCGATAGAGTAAGTCTACCGATACAACTACAGTCACTGGTATATAGAGCAACCGATGCAAGATCAAAGAGCTACCGATGGAAGGTTCTGCTACACAAAGTCCACCGTACACATTTACCAACACGAGCTACTAATTGACCAACCAGTCAAACTCTATACTCTTAATACTATTTCTTTATTAAGATAACAGTTGCAATTGATGTTTTTAATGCATTAAATGCTATTTAATGAATTCTGTTGCCATGTCAAAAAACCGTACCTAGTACCCATGCAAAAATTAATCATTCCTTTTTTCCAGAGCTGAATGCTACAAAAAGGGAAGATAAAGGCCAAGAAGAAGAGATGAGAACACTGGGTGTGCATACGACAAGAATTAAGGAACAAACAAGGCACACAGGTGAAAAAGAAAAGAGCTGAACATCATTCAAACGTGGAGCATTTTTCACTAGTCTACATCCATACTCCAAGAATCATGGACATACACGAAGAAAATTGTTCTAGAGAATAACATAAGCTGCATCTTGAGTGAAGAACTACAACAAACACTTCATGCACTCAGGCAGCTAAGTTGAACCTGAAATCAAAGAAGAAAACGACACTCTGTTTTCTGAGCATAAACCAGAGAATGACTCAGAAGCTTATCAGACAAATCAAACGAGTCCAAAGCTGCACTGCCAATCACTAAAGCTTTTCCAAACTCTCTCTTAATTTCTTTAGTGATTCCATTTTTACATTTTGAGTAGTGTGTGTACCATGTTTTTTTATACACACACTGTCTCCTGAGCAAAACTAGAGGATTTTTACATCCTCACTCAAACTTCATAACCCTTTGTTTCCCACTGTGGATAGTGGTAGAGGTCGAGTAAGACATAGACAACCTGTGTGTTGTTGTTTGTGTTTCCCATGTAGAACCTTGGTAGATGTATTTGGACCTGGACAATAGTGTACTGTTGTTTACCCCCGATCTAGGGTGTGGATCAATTAATATAAATTGTTGAGAGGACTAAGTCTCGGCTTGAGACTGAACCTCTTGATTATATCTACAGTGTTTTTTAGTTTAAGTCATAATCATACTATATATATTTATTTCATAATCCGCTACTATTACTTTGAAATACAAAACTATTTTAAAGCTACTTTGATAGTTAAATTAGAAAGTGTTTATACTTATTGTAAACTAGTAAGTTAGTTTCAAAAGTTAATTTAATATTCAGATTAAGTCAACTGAGACCTAATAGATCTTTGAGAAACTGATTAAACATTTACACTCTGTATAGATTCACTACAGTTTAACTTTTTTTTTTAAATTGGGGGATTTTAAGAGAAATATTTTTAATAGAAATTTTTATTGGAACTCAATTCACCATCCTTCTTGAGTATCCACTCCGACCAACAAAACTAATTCCTATTCCATTCATTTTTGTTTGATCTTCCCCTTCATGGAAGGACAATGCTCTTGATCTTTAGACTTGTTATGATTATTTTCACCCTTTTCCTTGTTCATACTTTTCTTATTCACCATAAGGACCATTGTTTTTTTATGCACCATTTTCTTTTCCACTAAGAGAATGAGAGTAAGAAGTTCCCAAATACACTTCTAATTATTTATCATGTTATAATTAATAATAAAACTAGATAAGGACTTGGGTAGTGAGGAAAGTATGGGATTTTTGTAAAAATCATCTGGGATTTAATCTATAAAATATTTATAATTTTTATTTATCCAATAATCTTGACTACTTGATGCCCAGATGGCACTGAATCTCCCATCTGAGTTGTAAACATAGAATTGAATATTTTGTATCTCTCTTGTCTCACTTTCTCTCGAAAGATATACAACAGGTAAGAGACATCATGTTATACAAATCAATGACCTTATTTTTCTTTAGAATCTCATTGGTAATGGATTATAACATGAAACATTGAAAATCTATAGAATCATTCAAATGTTTCTCATAGAGAGACAAATCATTCTCACTAGCCTTTTAGCTAGGTACTTTAAGAATAGTGTTTTCTAGAACATACAATTTTATCTCATGGTGTAGGATAACACATAAGATCCTTTTCCACTCATAGAAATTTGTACCCAAAATAAGGTTATCTTGATGAAGTATGGACTGTAGTGAAATTATTGATGTTATATTTATTTCTGTTTCTACAAATAAGAATAAAAGAATATTTAGAACTTTATCTGATAAATGGTCGATAAATAAATTAAAATTATATTTATTAATATCCCTCTATTTCATAAAAATTGAATAGGCCTCACCATTGGCCTTAAAATATATCGCTGCTTGAAAATTCTTTCATCACCCCTACATTAGATAGTAAAGTAATTTGAAGGGTTTTAGGTAGGAATTATAAATTACAACAACATTAACTCATAGATCCTTGATCTATTGAGTGGAATCCCAAATCTAAAAATCAATAAATTGGATTTTTTCAGTCTTTTCCTCTTAGTTACACAATTCCCTTCTTTGGAAGTCAACCCTTATCGTGAAATAATTTAAGTCAACCCAAAACATAAAGTTAGAAATCCTAGATTATTTAAAGCAACCTGACTGTCACCTCTCATCAACTTTGAACCCTGGTTTGATTTTAACTTATTTAGTGGAAGGGTATACCTAATTAATTTATACAATTGAGGGATTTTATCTTTATGATGTAATTTCCAATTACTATCTTTATTATATGATTTATTTTGTTAAGTGGATTTACTTAAGTTATTATTCATGTTTAGGTAATGTTTTCATATATTTCCATTTACTTTAGTTTTACATTTCACGATTCTAAATTTATTAATTTATGTGATTATGATAAAACAACCATAATGAAACAACCATGAAAATTGACAGAAATAAAATAATTAAGTGGGATGATCATGAGATTTTACTAATGGTTAGTTTATCTAGATGATGATAAACTAACCGTTGTCCTAGGGAAAAAATAATTTGAACCATTTAATGGTTCATCTTGTAGCTTTCCACCTATCCACCTATATATCTTTCATGGTCTGGTTTTTCCTTAGATCTAAACTTGAACCGCCACCACTATCTTGGGAGATCCATCTATTACATAAGCTTTTATTAACTTACACATATGGGTAACCAAATGATTTATTACAAGGTTAACATAAAAAAACCATGGGCATATATGCCCTTAAATAATGAGATGAGGGATGGATCATGGGCCATTATTTAATTTAATAATAAATTGAAATTAATCCAATCACACAAAAAGGTCTAGTATATGATCATGATAATCCTAGTACTTCCAGCAAATTATGCATTAAATAAAATTATCATCCAATTCTAATAATTATTATTTAAGATAAATCAAAATCGAATCAATTAATTATCCTCTTTAATTAATCAATACTCTTATCTTAATGATGTTTTTAATTCTTCATGAGATTCTCATCCTTTATAATTTTTAACAAATTAAATAAATTAATTTTTTTTACTATGTTCAAATAAATGTACCTTAGAGGAAACATAGTGAGTACCCATCCAAACTACCAAATGTGTATTATATTCATATACTGTTCACTATTGTGACATGTTCATACACAAATTATCACATAATTTCATGAAGTGTACTATAAACATAAATATCACATGAAACAGATGGTATTTATGTAGCATGTTATGTTTCAATGTACATAGAGTAATAATTTTATTATAACTTATACAGGATATGAAGATCTAAATATTTTCCAAAAATTAATTATATATACATTACCTACTATGTATAATGTGCTATAAACTTAATTACCACACATAACACATGTTGATAATTTTTGAAGAGTATAATAAATTTATTTTAATTCTTTATAATTTGGTAAAATACACAACATTTATAATCTAGTGACCTGACATGTATTATTCTCACTATCTATCCATAAAAATGCCTAAGGATTTTGTGTTTAATTATTACATGGAAAACTTACGAGTATATGATGTGTACATGGGATACACAACCCGTGGTCTCTAAGTTACACGATCTCCAGTGATGTAGGCTGTGTAAGATAATACATGACCCTTCTTTGATATAAGGACTACAAATCATATCAAGATGTTACAGAGTGTGTAGTCTAGATGACCATGTGACTACCTAGTCCAATCAACATGCGATGTGTATATAAATAAACTATGTGTCATAAATGTACATGAATTGAATTAATTATTAATTAATTCATTGTGAATTAAACATGAGTACACGATGTGTACCAACATGCTACACAACATGTACCAACATTCTCCATGACGTGTACTCTTGTGCTATCTGGAAAAAATCCTCAACACCTATGGATGAGATATTAGAAAGTTATATGTTCATAAAATTCCTCAAATTGATTATATTTATGATAAATAAGAATAAGAAGACCAAATATCAAAAATCTGATTAAAAAATGATTAAACGAGAATTAAAAACAAATAATAAAGTCATAAAACAATCAATTATCTTTAAATAATTACACAACTGCTCCGATACCACTTAAATATTCCACTCATAGAAAAAGTTCCAAATGAGACATGCCCAACTTGGTTTTTTTTCTTAATTGATGATTAGTATAATATTTACTTGATGATAAATGTCACAATCAATAAAATTAAATTAAATAATATTGATGATAAAAAAAATGACTAAACCAAAACACAATATCACCACATATAATTTATAATTAATTTAAATAATTAAGAATTAACTTGTGAGGAATTATTTCTTCCATGGTGAATCAAACAATGTCTCTATGTCATACCAACATCTCATTATAGTACTTAATAGTATATTCCCTCTAGTGGTGATCCACATGTGCTACACAAACCTTTGAACATCACTGTAGGAATCTATGAGTTCTAGAATGGTTGATGCTAATTCTTGTATCATTCATATTTGATTGCCTTGAGAATATCTTTAAAGAATGATTCTCATTGATCTCTATAAATTTGAGAGTGGTGGTGGAGGAGGACTGCTATCTGTTCTGGAGCGAGTTATTGGAGAGGGATATCTCTAGGGATTATAGATGATTCTATCCTAATGTATTTGTGTACAACAAAAGGAATTGTCCACCCTAAAGAAAATAATATAATTTGGTTTAAATTCCACTTGCGTTAGAAAATAAAAACTACACATTCACAATTTTTTTTGAAATCCCTGCATAACCCCATGTCTATAATAAAAATAAAAATATTATTTATTCACATGGGATAAACTAATTAATTATATTAAATATTATTTAAAAAAATAATATCTAATATATATTATTTTTCACTGAAGCTTTAAATTCGGTCCGTCATTCTTCCACAATATTTATCAGGTGTTTAATAATAGTATTTATTTATTAACTAAATATCACTGCATTATTTGGATATAAATAAATTAATATTATATTCACTAAATAGAAAATTGATATTTATTAAATATTTTTCTAAAAAATACTATTTCGAATAACTATTGAAAAAATATATATGATCATGAAAACATGAATAATTACTAAACCGCATGCGGGAATAATATTTATTCAACTTGTTAAATAAAAAATTATAAAATTATTTAACTAAGTTTTTGGATACACTTTATGTGTGACCCTATAGGTGTATTTCTCAGTGGAATTAGGTGAAGCATCCTTGTGACAACTGGGTCCCGGTGACAGCACAACCACCCCACCATAACATGGCCGTCGGGTCCTGGCCCGCCTGGTACCATCAATTACCCATCAGACACGTGGTCCCCACCCAAGGGTCCACCCACATGACTGAATGGGTAATCTGACTAATGATTATCCCCACAGGCCAACACATGTCCTTTCTAGTGTGCTTTGTCCTCACTCACACACCTGAGAAACTTCCCAGAAGGTCCCAAAAAAAAGGTGCACCTTGTTGACATGAGTCATATTATCTAGTCATTTAACCCTTTATCATTCGGGGGTGTTATAATCACCCCCTTTAGAGCACAACGTCCTCATTGTGGGCCCTACATCTCAACCCAAGAAGTGCACCACACTTAAGGTTGGGTACCACCTCTGATACCAAATGTGACAAATGGGTCCGGGTGACAGCATAACCACCAGTCTTAACATGGCTGTCGGGTCCTAGCCCGTCAGGTACCATCAGTTACCCCACAGACATGTAGTCCCCACCCAAGGGTCCACCCACATGCCTGAACGGGTCATCTGAATAATGATTATCCCCACAGACCAACACATGTCCTTTCCAGTGTGCTTTGTCCTCACTCACACACACCCTTGGAAACTTCCCAGATGGTCACCCATCTTGATCACTACTCCAGGTCAAGCATGCTTAATTGTGGAGTTCTAATCAGGCAGGCTTCTAAAGAGAAAGGTACACCTTATTGACATGAGTCATATTGTCTAGTCATTTAACCCTTTATCATTCGGGGGTGTTACAATCCCAAAGTCCAAGACTGGTGACTAACAACACACTAAGACACCCATAGAGAAATAAGTTAATGCTGTAATAACATAATACCTCATAAAATTTCTTACAATATAATATATACATTTTATTGAAATATCACTAATCAAGAAAGTTTTATACCAGTGTCATCAACCTCTATAATCGATGTCTCATTCTTTGAATTTTAGGAAATAGAACTTGCCTATAGAACACCATGATCATGAATTTATTTAGGATATATCATTTCCAACAAAGTTTCTGAGATATCAAATTCAATTAAATAATAGAAAGTATAAATCCTCCCTCATATTCTTTATTAATGAAATATTAATCATGATGCACCAAATTTATCTTATCTCATCATGAACATATGAAGTCATGGTTATTGTTAATACATAGAAGTTAATGAATCATATCATCCATTAATAATAATATTAATGTGTAAGGATCATACACACATCTTCTGTCATGAACCAAGTCGGGTCGCCATCTGACCAGGCACCCGACCTGGTCCTCAGTATGGCCTGAAGGGCATTATTGATCCCCACGGGATGAAAACTAGTGCTAGGAATAAAAACATACAAATGGGGATGATTTAATCCCAAAGATACCCGGATCAAATATATAAAACTGAACATGCAGATAGCCAATAAATGAATCTCAAACAATTATATAAACAAACTCAGTTACAAGATACGACTTGACAAGATCAAAACTAAAACTAGAAGAAAAACCGAACCACCAACACATGATCTTAATGTAACCTCTTTGTCACCTCCAACCACAATACCATCCATGATACAATAATGAGCACCTACTAAGAATCCTGAAAAAAATATGAACCTTCAAAATAGCTTGGTTCTACTGACACCGAGTGGTATAAGTAGGGTGTGATCTAATAGCTCAATAGGAAACCACCAAAGAACCCATTCCATTCATTTCCCAATATAATTCAATTAATACTAGTTTTAAATACATTTATGAAATAATATTTCATACTTACTTAGTATTTTAAAACAAAAAACATGCACCATTACCCTCATAATTTAAAAACAAGGCACAAGAAGGGAAAAGGGAAATGTTCTTTCCTTTCAAAATATAAACATGGAAAGTTATTTTAATACAACCATACATTCACCATTAAAAAAAAAATACCAAAACCAAGTACAAAGAATAATATTCTACATAATGAGGGAAACGTCTCTAGCAATGCTTTTAATGGGGAAACATGATAACTCCTAGAAACTCAGAGAAATACTAGAACGTACGATACATGCAACTCAACCTGAATGCATTACCTACTCAATGATGTCATAACGCCCTAATGCTCAACCGTCACCATACCTGTCCTGGTCAAGGGGCCCAACTCTATAGAAATAAACCCAATTATCCACCCTATATGGGCCACTAACTAGTACAATAACTTAGACTAGTGAGGAAATCATTATCAATAAACCTCCTTACTGTGAAAGGTTCCCATGTTTAGTTTTCAAGGGGGTGTGGCATACAATTCAAACAACAAGACACACAGACACAGAGATATGTATATATATATATATATCACTCAACAAAACACACAATCTAGAACCACACCATCCACCTCAAGGGTTGTTCCTTGCCATCAACATTCATTACACAAGGAAGGTCCCATACCGCGGACCCTCCCAATATCATGGATCAAAAACTAGGCAAGGAACTCAACCCAAGAAGGGTTTTTCAAAAAAATATCCATTTTAAATATTCCAAACCGTCCTTTAGATTCATAACACTCAAAAATTTACGAAATCACAAAGAAAACATTTCTAAAACTACACCAAGCACCATCTTTATATTGAAGTGGGAAAAAAATTCTTTAGTTCTACCCAACTAGGGAACATTTATCAAAGATAATGAAAAACCTCAAAAACCATTTCAAATAATAAGATATTTTATTTTTGATATGAATTTTCTATTTATCCTTTAAATTTCAAACACACACCCAAACATGTCACATTTTTCAAACGAGACCTTATCCTAAATCCACTTTACTATAAAAATGAGTTTGAAATGTGTAGAACTCACAAAAAGGTGCCAAATGGGATTTCCACTATTTTAAGAAATAATTTCATTTTTATCAAGCACCAAATGAGTCATAAAACATTTCACCCAATTTTGGAAACCACCCCAAGCCATTTTGAATACCATGGAACCATTTATCAATAGAAAGAGGGAAAGAGGAAATATGAGTTCTTTTTAGAAAACCATGGTCTGGGAAAAGGTCCACATAAAATGCCATCATCATTTGTATGACCATCCATGGGTGAACTCCAGGAATCCATGGATGTTCCCACATCCAATTTCATAATAAAAGAAGTCTTCTCCCAACTATTTTTAAAGAAAACACACACACAACCTTTATTATAGTAATAACCCATTTACATAAAAACACTATTTTTCATAAAAACAACCAACCCAATCCAATCAATTTTCACAAAAATATTTCTCTAGGAAATCACCACCTAACAAATCCAATATAACCATTTTAAAAGAACATAAAAATTATCCAAAACCAAAGGCAGGGCATACACATGGGCATAAATTGATAAACAATGTAAAACCTATTTTTAATCAAATCTTACAACAATAAAATGATACCAATAATCAACTATGAATATAATAAGGGTGAAAAACATGATTTAAGAATTAATAAAAAAGACCTAAGCATCCAATGGATTGAAGATTGAAGAAAATAAATGGAAACACCTAATAGTCACATGTGAAAGTGAAGAAACCCTTGAAAATGGAAGATTAAGCCTCCAAGAACAAACTACCAACCCTAGAACCCAAGAAACACAAGGAAACAACCCTAATATAGTATTTGGGTTCGGAAAAGAGAGGATAACCAAAAGAAAAACCAACAAATAGAGTATGGGAAGAGATAAAGGAGGAAAATCTACTAAAAAACCATAAAAATTACATTGGAATCAAAGAGAAGACATCTATAGTGGAGGAGAGCCAAGGAAGAAGGGGTATTGGGACCCCTTGGTGTGCCAAAAATGAAGGGGAGGGTGGAGGCCTGATTTTGGGTAAAAATGGGGAGAGGGTAAAAAAAGAATTTTAAGTTTTAATTATTCTAGACCGATCGCACGGTTTGGACGCACTGTTTTCCAAACCATGTGGTAATCGTGCGAACCCATTTACCCACAGATAAAAGGCCACACACTTACCTGGGATCGACCACATGACCATGCAAAAGCCATTTGTTTGGTTATGTCTAACCTTCTTCCTTCCACACAACCTCTTCGCACGGTTACTGTTAACCATTCAGAAATCATGTGACACCAAGAAATTCCCCATGAGCCTTTATAATCTCAAAAATTTAGACCGGGACTCAACCATAACCTCAACCCAAGGACCTAACACTAGAAATAGAACAAAATAAAGGATTTTCTAAGGTTGGGGAGTGATAATTATAACCACCTCAAACACTTTCTTCCCCTAGAAAGTCACCAAGACAACAATTAACACAACTCAAGTCCATGGATAGGTAAAATCAAGGAAAGAAGAAAGCTTCAGGTGACCAACTCTAACACATGTGACACCCGACTGATTCAATAACACATCCTGAAATTGAGGGGGGGGGGGTACAAGAGGGTTCTACCCACCACAATAATTTCACTAACACATAAACTTTAAAATTCAAAAAAACCACCCTAAGGGGGAGGGGGGGGGGGCTATTTGAGAACTCCCAAACTGAACTTATTTAATTTTACCAAATAAATAAATGGAAGGCCTGCTACAAAAGTCTTGGAAACCTGAGGCCAAGAATATTAGATCAAAACCTCCCACACCAACTGATTAGAATCATTACCACAACCAGGAACTAGGGAATCCCTAGCCTGAGCTCAAATTACTTTCTCAATGCTAACAGAGAAACTCCACCATAAGGACTCAACAAGAAACATACCATAGTGAAACCTGACATACCAGGACACTGGAGTGGATAAATCCTCTACAAGAACCAAAACACACTAGAGGAAAACTAATGAAATGGTACCTGAATTATGAAAGGGCCTAGATACATCGCCCATAAACTCCGCAAACCCAAACATCTACCTAACTAATACAGCTGAATCTAGACCCCAAAACAAAATGCATCCATTCATTAACTAGACCAACACCCTTAAAGGAAAATGAATTATTTAAAAACAATAATTGAAACAAATACGACCACTTGGATTGTGGTAGAATTAGATCATCATACCATCACACATGAATGAGCTTTCAAAAAAGACAAGAATGGAACAAAAAATATTTGGATATTTCCATCCCAATCACTTAAAATAAAATCTAAGACAGGGTACCAAACCCTTGAAAACCCCTTACTGTGCATGAGCTTCACCCCAAGGCCTATGGCTAGGGACCTAATGGATGAAGCATATCTTGCCTCATATCAAGGAATTTGAATCCCTCGGTCCCAAAAACTTCTTCCTCCCGATGATTCAGATGACCACAACGGTGGAACGTCTTCAAAGGGATGCAACATGACAGCTTATAATGCACAGAATGGACTTACCGATGTCACATCAGAAAGTGTTCTGACGAACTGGATGTCAGAACCAATAAGGATAGTATCTTACAGATACGTTCCTCTGGCATACATTATCTTCTTGATAGGGAACCCTCACGAAAACCAATCACCACCAACTACACCCTGAATTCCAATGATGGTGATACATTCAACCTCTAATAGTCTAAAAATCAACCCTCAAAAAAACCAAATAAGGAATGAAACTTAACAACCACAGGTGTTCCCAAAAAACCGAAGACACTTACCTTCCACTACCACATGGCTATCTCTAAAAGAAGTCAATTACCTTGATAAATAAGAAACACTGAAAAGGAATAATAAACTAGGAATGACTCATTGGAAACCTTGGAGAAGCCTCCTGGAAGCACATATTGAACAACATGAGAAATATAAACCAAAACTGGAATCAAGCCAAAACAAAATTAAAAAAACACCTTGAGCCCTAAACAACTAGTTTAAAATCTGAAAAAACTCAAGAATAACTAGAAACAAAATTTTTAAAAATCCAATTTCTTATTAATTTTCAAAATCTCCACATTTACAAGACACTTTAAAAATGATGAAACCCAATTTTTAAGAAAAACCAATTTTTGAAATCATCCCCTTATTCAAATCAATTTTAGAAAAATCAATCCAAGCCTTAAATTCCAAAATCCCTCCAATGGAATGTTATGAACGGTCACATGTGCGTTCATCCAATCCATATTACATTATCCATTGAAAAGTACCCCCACTAACTCTCCATACATACCCACACAAATGTGACCCTCCATAAAGAGTACCAATGTTCAAACATCTCTTTTCCATATTAAATCCAAACATAAACCCAATTTTCTAAATCAAAACACTTTCTATTTAAAAACCAACTTCACCAATTCCAAAACAATTCGAAAGAAAACATTTTTTTTCCATTTCAAAACCACTTTCATTTTTAATGCACACTCACATCAACTGAGATCTAAATTAAACACTACCAACAACAAACCATTGGACTGAGGACCTAATGCCTATACCCAACTTAACAACATAGTTATGAGCCGTGCCCCAAGCTAGGAATAACACTAGGAGGACCTTGAATCGGGCACTTGGACTCCACATGGGTCACCACCCCATGTGAGGCCACTACATAACCTGACACACCTCCATTTTCATCCCTCAATCTGAAAAAACCCAAGATAAGAGACTCAAACCCCAAACTACCCCTGGTTACTCGAGGATTAGTGCGAGTAAGAGTTCACGATGCTCTTCCTGCACCTACCTACCAAGTCTTGAATGTCCTAATCTACTTATACTGGACACCCTAAAAATATCATGAAATAACCTATGATACCATTTTTTCACAAACCAAGTTTGTTTGCCAGTCGACTAGGTGCCCGAACCAGTCCGCGACATGGCGCAAAGGGTGTTCATAATCTCCAAAGTCTAGAAACTAGTGCCAGAAATCAAAACATAGAAGTGGGAATGATTTAAACCCAAAGGTTCAAGTATAAAATAAATAAAACTAAACACACATATATTCAACAAAATGAGTCTCAAACAATAATATAAACAGACTTAGTTACAAGATACAACTCGACAAGATAAAAACTAAAACTGGAAGAACAACTGAACCAACACCACACGATCTCCATGTGACCTCTTGGTCACCTCCCACTACAAGACCATCCATGCTCCAACAGAGATCACCTTCTAAGGAGCCTGAACAAAAACTGAACCTTCAAAATAACTTGGGTCTACCGACATTGAGTGGTATAGGTAGGATGTAAGCTAACAACTCAGTAGGTGACCACCACAGAAACCATCCCATTCCTTTCCTAAAATCATTCCATTAATACTAGTTTGAAATAAATTTATAAAATCAGATTTCATAATTACATAGTATATTAAAACAAACAACATGCACCATTACCCTTATAATTTAAAAACAAGGCACAAGAAGGGAAAAAGGGAAACATTTTTCTTTTCAAAATATAAAATTAGATATTAATTTTAAGCCAACCATGCATTCCCCATTTATTCAAACAAATAAAAAAACTAGGTACAAAGAATAAGATTCTATATAATGAGGGAAAGATCTATAGCAATACTTGTAACATTGATACATGGTAAATATTAAGAACTCAGAGGAATATGAGAACATACTATACATATGACTCATCGTGAATGCATTCCCTATTCAAGGACGTCATATTGTCCTAACACCCAACTATTTCCCTACCTGGCCTAGTCAAGGGGCCGAATCCCATAGCAATAAACCCAAGTATCCACCTTCTATGGGCCATTAGATAGTACAATAACCTAGAATAGTGAAGTAATCATTCTCAGTAAAACTCTTTTCTATACCAAGTTCTCATGTATAGTTCTCAAGGGGGTGTTCTATACAATTCAAACAACAATCCACACACACACACACATGCACATATATATATATATAACTCAACACACCACAGAATATAAAACCGCACTGTCTACCTCAAGGGAAGTTCCTTTCCATAAACATTCATTATAAAAAAGGTACCATACCGAGGACCCTCCCAATCTCATGGATTAATAACTAGGAATGAAACCCAACCCAAGAAAGGTAAAAAAACCATTTCAAAAATACCAATTGAGAATTTAGCTTCACAAAATTCAACCATTTACCAAAAAGCTTAGAAACCAATTCTAAAACCACCCAAAACACTATCTTTATATGGAAGTGGCCAAATGGACCTTTAGTTCTACCCATTCAGGGTACATTTATCAATGAGAATGAAACACCTCAAAAACCATTTCCAACAATAATAAATTCCATTTTCGCTATTCCCTTGCTATTCGACTATTAAGTTTCAAACACACACCCAAACATGTCATATTTTGACAAACTTGACTTCATCCCAAATCCACTTTACTATCACATGTACAATGCACACAAAGGTGCCCAATAGTATTTATAACATTTTAAGAAACATTTTTTTATATCATTCACCAAACGAGTCATAAAATCTTTCTCCCAATTTTAGAAACCACCCAGAGCCATTTTGGAAACCATGGAACCATTTATCAATAGAAAGAGGGAAAGAAAAATTAATACATATTTTTAGAAATCCATGGTTCAGGAAAAGGTCAACTTAAACTGTCATCATCACTTGTAGGCCCATCCATGGGTGCAATCTGTTAATCTATGGATGTACCCACATCAAATAGAATAGCACAAGTGGTATTATCTTAACCATTTCTAAAGAAACTAGACACACACAAACCATTTATTTGCACAATAACCCATTTACATCAAAACACCGTATTTTATAAAACAACCAACCCAGGACAATAAGTTTTCACAAAAATGTTTCTCTAGAAAAACACCACCCAACAAATCCAACATAACCATTTTATAAGAACATGACAATTATCCTAACCCAAAGGCAAGGCATACACTTGGGAATAAATAGGTAAAAAATTTAAAGCCTATTTTTAATCAAACCTTCCAAAAAGAAATTGCTACCAATAATCAACTATGAATATAGTAAGGGTGAAAAACATGATTTATAAATTAATCAAGATGACCCAAGCATCAAATGGATTGAAAATGGATAAAAAGACATGGAAACACTTATCAGTCATGCATGAAAGAGACGAAACCCTTGAAAATGGAAGATTAAGCCTCCAATAACAAACCGCCAACCCTAAAACCCATGAAACACAAGGAAAAAACGAAACCTAGCATTAAGATTCATCTAAGAGAGGTTAAACGAACGAAAAACCAATAAATAGAGGAGTGGAATAGATAAAGGAGGAAAATCTACCCCCAAACCCTAAAACTTACCTTAAAAATCAAAGAGGATATATCCATGGGATAGGAGAGCCAAGGGAGAAGGGGTCTTGGGACCCCTTGGTGTGCTAAAAATTAATGGGTGGGTGGAGGCCCAATTTAGGTTAAATAGGGAGAGAGGGTAAAAAAGGAATTTAAAGCTTTAATTATTCTTGGCCAATCACACGGTTTGGCCGCACAGTTTTCCAAACCATGAAACTACTGTACGAACCCCTCTTCAGATGGAAGAAAGGCTACAAACTTCCCTGGGATTGACTGCATGATTGTGAGAAAGTTATGTAGTTGGTTCTATTCAAACTTCCCCTACCTCATAACCTCTTCGCATGGTTACTATTATCTGTGCAGAAATCGTGCGACACCAAGAAAGTCCTCCTAGGATTTTAAAATCTATTTTTTTAACTATGACTCAACATAAACCTCAACCAAAGGAACTGATACCAGAAATAGAACAAAATAAAGGAGGTTCCGAGGTCCTGGTGTGACATATATAGTTAGGAACATCCAATGACACATATAAATGTTGATTTCTTTCTTACGGGTCTCGTTCTCATAGTATCCTATATAAGATATTACTAAGGGTGTAAACCATGAGAAGGTTACTCAAAGTCCTATCAGTATCCACCCCTTATATCCTATATCATTTGTGTCCATTAAATGAATTAATTTAGCTATATAACATATAATTAAGAACACAGTCATGAAATTTACAGGATCTTATTATAATGTGGAACTGCTATGAATTTTCAGTGTGAAAAATACTATTATAATATTTTCACATTTTATGTTACATAAAAGAATAATCATGATGTGACAATGAGCTTATTAATATTAAAAAACAATGAAAATATTTTATCATAAAGTACACATAAATTAGATTTAGAGCACCAAATCCAGCACTATAGACATGAAAAATTATAATTCATAAGGTCCAAAATCAACCTAGGGTTATACCAAGAGTGAAAAACATGAGAGAATATGTAAAAAATAATAATGAAGAAGAGAGGAGGAATAAATAAGGGTAAGGCCTTACCTATGAAGAAATTCCATGAAATCGAAGGAGGAAGCCTAAAAATTAATAGAGGAGAAAATGGGATATACCTAATGATCCTATTAGGGTGCATCATGTGAATGAGAGAGAATATGAGGGTTTGGGGTACTTAATTTATAGAGGGTAGTTTAAGATATTAAAATATTTTAAAGATCTGGTGGTCCAAATGGTTAAGCTGCACAATTTAACCAACCATGTGAAAACCATGAAAACTAGTTTGGATAGACCTAGGAGCACATGGTTTGATGACATGGATATAATAACCATGTTACAACTATACATAATGAATCAGTTAAAATTTTTGGATCAATCACATGGTTTTTTCATGGTTAGTATTAACCATGTAGGAACAATATACTCCCTCTAAAAAACCTCTAAATTTTTAAAAAATCAATAAGTATCAACCCAAAACTAAAATACAAGGTTAAACACTAATAAATAAATAATATTATAATGAAAACACATATTTGGGTGTGAAAATGCTCCCCAACATATATTTCTCTATCCAAATAAATCTTCAGGAGATTCAATATATTAAGAAAAGGATGAGAATGAAACTCAATCCTATCAACATGAATCAATTCTACAAGACCAAGGAACATCAAGACCTTCACTAAAAAAATATGTACAAAATCAACCAAAATAAACCACAATGATATCCTAATTCCAATTCATCTCTAAAGGAACCTCAAAGAGTACAATCAACAACTAGACACTCTATCACCAAAATAAGAATCTATATGGGAATAAAAGATGAATAAATATTGGAGTTAGTATTAAATGATTATAGTGGTATATCAAGCATATTATAACTTTTAAAAAACACTCAAAATTAATTAGTTATAAATATTTGATAGATAAACTGGAGAATTAATCAATGGAATAAGAAATCCCCAAACATAGCCACCAAATATTCTAAATCTCAATAAAAGGAAAATTTCACAACATCGAAAAAGTATTATCAAAACACAATAAAACTAAAACTAGAATAAAATAAAATAAAATAAATAAAAAGGGATATAATATAGTTATAAAGAATAAAGAAGAATGAACAAAGATGATGAATACATCAAGCAACTAGATAATATAGATCATGCTCAGTAGGTTGGGTCGAGGAATATATCAAAGTGTTAAATCTGTCTCCACTACCTCTATGATTGATTCCTTCAAAAACCCATTTATAATGACACAAATGAATGAAAATAAGATAGTTATTTAAATATTTTCAATAAGAGGATTTTTTATTGTTGACCTTACCACATTAATAGAATATGGTTTTCTTAACCTTAGAATAAGCTGACGAGATAACAAAAGACTTATTAATACTACCACCAACCTAATTAGGCTAAAAAATTACCTTTATTATATTGTAATTCACTTAATCACTTCCAGGAACTGAGTAAGAATTTATCTACTCAATCACTAATACCAAATCTGCCTCAAACCAAACTATATGCCTTACTACTTCTATACTATAGCTTAAACTGAACTCCAATAACTTTGACTGAAGTTAAGGGTGAAAGCCTCTTTCAAAACACCATTCCTTTAGAAAATCATCCATGGTTAACTATAAAAGATATTGGATAATGTTAAATAAATGATTAATTCACTCCAACTCTGAATGATCATCCAGTTCAAGGTGGTACAAATATATTTCCATAACCACATTTACAACATTAGAGAAATATTGATGACTAAAAGAAGATTTAAATCTCTTCCAAGTTTGGTACTATTATGGATTAGCCTAAACAATGGATTATACCACTTCAAATTTAAAAATTTTAAATTAAAGTAAGTAAAAGTAGGATTCAGAGTCTTAAGAAACTTATGAATACTGAAGACACTTTTCATACCCAACAACCTCTCTTCCACTTATCAAGGATTCATTTAGATATAAAATAGAGGATGATTTAACATCCCAAACTAAAAAAAGGAATTCTATAGGCCGATCAATAGAAGGGTCCACTATGAAGAACCACTCGAAACATTCCCATGGAAATCCATCGAGTCCTGATGGGAGAAAACTCTAAATAAAAATAAAAAATCAACTCAATAATTAATTGATCAAGATCAATCCAAGAGCAACCAAAAATAAATCTCAATTTAATATAATAATTATAGAAATAAATTAAATCCATTATGAAAAATTAAACGGTCTTTTTAAATCATTTTAAACCCCCTTACCTTAAAACCAAATTTTTTGAAACTTTTCTTGAAAAAAATTTATCTTTTTCAAAATTATACAATCTCATTATAAAAATACTCATCCATTTTAAAATCAATTTTTCTAGTTTCAAAAAATAAATTTCTATCATATTAAAAATAAAATTTCCATTTTAAAACCACCTTTTAAATTTCCCTAATCGTTTTATTTTAAAAAAATTTAAATTTTATTTTAAATCATCCCTACAATTTTAAACCATACCTACTTTACTTAATAACCATATTTCCCCCAACCTTAAGCACCAACACACACCAATTTAAACACTGATATATAATTAAGAACTTATATAGAAGGGATTAGTCTCCCTGTATGACTCAAATACATAGATTATAGAACCACAAGTCAGTCATAAAACTATCCCTGTGTGTTATTTTGAAGCACGTAATTGGGATGTACGTGGATTTATTGGCCCTGCGAGCTCACTGTGTACCAATAGTTTAAGTCCCATTATTATCCACTAAAATGTTAAAGGATATTAAAATGACCTATATAACTAAAATAAAATCCAATGCTGCATCGATTTAAATTAAGGTACACACAAAAATGACCTATATAACCAAAATATGAAGACTCAAAATTCAAAACCCACATACATTAACTCAGAAAAGTTCATAAAAAATTGATTATACCATCCAAAAAACCAATATACATAAAAAAAATAAAATAAAAAAACGTAAAATGCAATACCCAAAAACCAAAATCATATGAAAATTAAAGGTTTTGAATGATTAAGATCTTGTGACACACTTCCATATCCTACCACCATTTCCTGATAGTCCTAACTACAATTTAGAAAAAACACCCAAATAATAAACGGATCTTGGATACCTTTTTATTATGAACCATCTCTAGACCACCATTGAACCAGGTACTCATGTTAGACCATGACATACATGAAGTGCATTCCTAATCACCCCATGATGAAAATTAGAGACAATGTAATAAAATTATAACAAATGTGAATTATTTCTCCATAATATCATAGTTAACACATAGTGAATCCTATACAAAAAGTATGATACGGAACATACACCCTTTAGAAATACATGAAACATCAACAAACACAACCAAGAAGATTAAACAGACCAAATTAATAAAATCATATTAAATAAATGACCAACACATTATAAATAAAATAATACAAAATAATTATATTAGATACAAAATAGGAAATAATTACTGATATTGATACATGTATATAGAAGAAAAATGAAAAATAAACACCCAATTTAATCTCCATGGGACTCCATGAGTCAATATACATACTCAAAACCCTCATCAGTAAAAGACGATAAAATATGGTCTTGGTCCTAAACCTAAAACTAAAATGATAATACTCATACGCATGAAAACTTAGTAGGAATACTTGAAGAAATAACACCCTATATAATACCTTTAAATGAAAGATATATTATTTCTAGTTTGAAATATACTTTAGAAATATAGGTTATTTATTTATTTATTAAAATCCAATCACTAGTGATTTCCATTATTCCATTGAAATTGTTACATTTAAAGTATATAGTTTAAAACATTATTGAATATATTTCTTTCAAAAAAACCGTTATGATGAAAGTTAGTAATGTGAGTTCAAAATTTCTTTCAAGAAACCTTAAACATTTATTTAAAATAAAAATAAATTATTTTAAAAAAATACAGGAGTAGTAGCATGAATAATGATAAAAATAATAAGACCAATAATGGCATGGTATAAAAAGGGGAACATAATCAATAACCAACTATGTTTGAAATATTGGAAACACCATCTATATAATATTTCTATATTCTAGTGATCATGGGAAATCCTAGGATCTAAGAGTAAAGTATAAAACATAGTAAAATGGGATGTATCCTAATCAACTCACCTAATTCAATCTAATAACCCAAACACTTGGTATTTCTCTACCTAGAATAATCGAGGGGAAAAATTACCAAAGTAAGGAGAACACTATATCGGGGACACTATCTTGAGCATGATAATGGACCATTGTATCATGATCTATATGAAATTACACTAGCTAGTCTCGGTTCCCATGAGATATATAAAATTTGGTTTAGCTAATAGGTAGTAAAAATTACAATATAAATATAAATTCCTATAAAAGAATATAAAAAAAGCTATAATAAGAACCTCACCCACAAGAAACCTTCATGAAAACATCCCATTACTACTCAAGGAAAAAATATTTTGAAACTTTTTCAATATTTGATGAAATTCCATCCATTTTGAATGTAATTCGATAGGGGCAGTTCCAAGGGTGTCTTCTACCCAGGAAATATCATTAAAAGGTTTCATTCAAGCATTATGTTATTTCCCAAAAACCAAGGTTTTTAAAACCATTCTTGATAACTATTTTAATTACATTTATTTTTTTTAATTTTTTTGTAGAATAAAACACCTTCTCTAAAACCAAGAACTCTTAAAGGATCAAAAGGATAGTTTGAAAACCATTATAAAACCAAAACACATTTTAAAATATATGAAATCAATTAAAAAGATCAAAAAAACATTAATTTATATTAGAATATATTTTCCTCATATAGGTAGAGAAACTACCATATAATAAAATATTAGGGTGGATGAATGAAGGAATAGAAAAATAACTCCATGAAGTAATAATATAACTCAAGGAAATGAGACTTGATTTATCAAAATCCCTTATGGTAAATATACTCCTTGAAGTAAGAAATATATTCTAAAAAGGGGTTTAATATGGTTGCAATGTAAATAAAGTAAATAACATATAAAACAATAAAAATTTAGAATTTACCCAAATTATATAAAATAAGTATAATAGAAATGATCATAACTCAATTAATGAAAATTGAGTTACAAAAAACACTTACAATCTAGGTAACAACTAAGTCAAAATACATTTTTTGAAAAGGAACCGACTTCACTCAATATTTCCCATGAATAAAAGAAATATGTTATAAAGATACATCCATGGGTGGTGAATTCACCATTCAATGGAAAACATGGTGCATAACATAAATGTGTCTCAAGGAATTAATGTTTGACATAAAGAACCTTTGTGGCTTGAGTGACATTTTAATCAAAATCCCTTGAAATAAAGGGTTTGTAATTGAGATTTAAATACCATGATTAAATGGAAATTCATGAAATAACATCTCAAATAGGGGATATATACACCACATAAATGAAATCAGGTGAATAATACCAAACATGTCTCTAGTAGAGAAATTTTTCATTAAAACCCTTACCTTAGTCCAGATTCATTTTTCACTTGCACCCAACATATTGAATAATTAAATTAATTTATATAAATACATACTCAAACCATAAATTTTTTTATTATATCAAGCATTTACCTTTATCACTGCTAGATAAAAGTGATGACAAAGGCAATACCCTTATCAATGTAAAAAAATCTCTAATAAACAACCCCTTTATCAATGCTTTTTTAGGGATGATAAAAGACAACCTTTATCATTAATTTTAACTAGTGTTGATGAAGGTACCCATTATTAGTGCAATTTTAGAGTTGATAAAGGGTGTCATTTATCAGTGTTGAAAAAAGAACTAATAAAGGGGGTATATTATCAGTGCATTTTTCTAACATCAATAAAAGTTATATTTCATAAAAAATTATAAATCATTAAAAATAATATATTAATATATAAACATATTTATTTTGTTATAAATGTAATATATTTTATTAAATATGGTTTATATAAGACTGAATATGCATTTATAATTAATATATAAGATATTTAATTAAATATAGAATTTAAAATAAAAATTCATATTCCATATAGAAATATATATTGATATATATATACACACATACTATTTTCTTTAATTTATATATATATATATATATAATTTATTCATTTATTCATTTTATATTTTTTCAATATTGTTATTATAACGAAGTATACTTTACATACATTGTTATTACTTCATAATTGAAGCATACTTATTAAAAAATATAACAAAACCATGATAGGGTCGTA
Organism: Viscum album; assembly: GCA_963277665.1. NCBI lineage: Eukaryota > Viridiplantae > Streptophyta > Magnoliopsida > Santalales > Viscaceae > Viscum > Viscum album. The sequence continues at coordinate 396,657,681 of OY728126.1, forward strand.
TAGGTATAGTGTCTTTAGAAACTAGGAAACATAAACAACTGGTTCATAAAACATTTTCATTGTCTCTCATTTATTTCATCATATCTAGAGTCCCTTTTGGAATATCCTACTTAATACCCTTCTTCATGACCTAGAGAAAAGAAAACATACAAAAGTGTGAGCTCAAATGCTCAGTAAGGGTAAACAAAGGAAATTTCAATCATATCATATTCATAAGAACATAACATTTTGAAAATCCTAACCTGCATGAGAGATCATAATATCATAACATGGGATAAATCATAGTAGTGAAGTGTAATCCCAATAATCATAACATAAAACCTGAAACTTTGTGGCATACACAAATAATCATATAAAATCATTTCATATTAGTCAAGACTCATTTCTAAGACTATCATAGCGGACAAAGTCCATTTCTGAACCGAGTTCACTCCTCGTTCCAGTCCTGTGTCACTGAACCAGATTTACTTGACATTCCAGGCATGTCTATCTTATTAGATATAAATCTTTACCCAATTCATTGGAGGGAGATATAGGTCCCACCCATCTATTAATGATACTATTCTTATGTGTGCCATAAAATCATAAATCATACATCATAGCATAACCCATGTAATAAAAATGGGGTTCTTAAACATCATGCCATCTTACCATAATCCATATAAGATAAAAGGACTTCATAAAAATAATTCCATCATAAAATAATCAAATAAATGTAAGAATATGGATAGAAATAGAACCCTATATTATCTTATATGGAAAATAATTTTGATAAAACACTTGAACTCCATTCTTGAGGAAAATATTCTTTCTACTTCAAAAACATTTTTTCCTTTCTTAACATATCATACAATTTTAAACTAAAAGAAGTTAATTAAATATAAACTTGAAAAATTATAAATTAAGCTTCATGGAAATAATGTTATATGAAATCATAAAAATCCATTCAGGCCGTATAAGTTAAAAAACATTTTTCTCGTACTTTGACCGGAAAAGTCAAAAAGTATCTCGTACTGAAAACAACAAAAGATTCCTTTCATAACTATTAATAAAAATTCACCAATAGGTAAAATTGGATTTAAAATTTTTTAGGAGGATAGAAATAATATTACATATTGAGTAAACATGGATGTGGATGATAAATATTCCCCAGTAAATTCTGAAGTATAAAAAATCTCGGATAAAAATGAGATTGCGATATTTTCCCTTACCTTAGGTACGATATGCATTGTACATGTCTGAACATACTGTTTAATGATTTAAATAATGTCATTGACTTATTATATAATCATAATCATTGTTATGATATCATATATGTTCATATTCTTAGCTTCTTATTAGTAATATTTCATTGCTACTTGTTATTCGAGTGTTCATTGTTTTATGTTCTTATACCTGTTTTATCGAATAAATTTTTTTTCCTCTTTTTAGGTTATAACTAAATCACTTAAAAAATGGTATTAGTATAATATATATCATATTTATTCATTAAATTCGTTTATATAATCATTTTTTAATGAAGATCATGTAGACCGAATCACATCGCATCATGGAGACGGTAAGCCGAACGTACGCACGAGCGATGATATCGCTCCCATAATTATTGAATGGTTTTGGAGTGGATGATAGAATATCTCAGAATTAGTATCATGTTATAATAATCATATATAGTTATTCTTTATACCATTATACCCAACCAAGTAAGGTGGTGGTGGAAAACAGATTACACCACGGCATGGAGAGGGTATTCCGTACGTACGTACGCGTGGTGATTACATTTTCCATAGGATGGATAGAAGGTGAAATAGGTTTGTTTCATATTTATAATAACATATAAGTATATTAGTGATACTGGTGTTATTAATTTATAATGAAACCAATAAAGAAGAGGAAGTAGAATAAGAAATAAATTTGAAAGGATCGATAAAGGATATTACCTCTTCTTCGACGCGCCTCTTCTAAACCTTCTCTTATGGAACTAAAGTTGCTCTTTGAAGAAGACCAGGACCTCTAGTATGTTTCTAGGGAAGTGTAGATGAGAAATTGTCAGGGGTTTTCTAAGCTTGAAAGCTCAAAATGGTGTGAGGATAAGAGGGAAGAGGTGCCCTTTTATAAGGGAAGAGAGGGGAACCTTTGGAAACATAAGAAATATTAATTTATAATAAATTCAAACCCAACTTAAAAACCTACAAAAAAGACTCAATTTGAAAATGAGATGATATAGGGTTGTAATATCATCAACCAATAAAATTTAGTCATGTTTTGAATTTATTTTAAACATTATCAAATTGATTTATCCTTATTTAATCGATTTAATTTTATTTGTGGTAATAATATTCTAAATCTTAAATTGTTATAAATAATTACATATGTGTTGTGAATTGTCAATAATTGGATACATTATTACATTTTAGACCATATAAAGTTCAATTTATATTTTTTAATTATTTTTGTGATTTTTTAAACAATTTTATAATATGTTATTTTTATAAAATAACAATAGTGTCAATTTTGACACTATTCATTTATTTGAGTTTAAATAAAATCTACAGAGAGGATATATTCGAAAAAAAATATTTAATAGATTCATAACATGTCATATTCATCTAGAAAATTCGTGGATCACATTAAATAGTTTTTACAAAATTTATTTTCATATTTTTAAAAACTTTTATTTGATATTTCAATCAATAAAACAATTTCAACATCACTATTGTGTCATCATTAATGATAATTATTTAATCCCTAAAAATTCTAAATAAATTTCCATGATGTAGATAATTTTATTAGATTAATGGAGATTATTAATGTTCGAAGGTTTATAAAGTTTATCACTAAATTAAAATTATTACACTTATAAGATATAAGAGTGTGACATGTTGTCACTTTCTTTCGTTTTAATAATAATTATATAATTTCCATAGTCAAAAGTCCATGAAATAAATATATTACAAACCTTAGGTGATATGGGTCGACTTTTATTAATCCAGTAGAATTTTTGAAGGTGTTAGGGTAATTTTACAATCTAATTTTTACCCTTAATTACCTAATTTACCTTTAATGGTAGTAAATAAAAATTACCATAGTTACTATTCATAATGTCAAAAAATAAAAGTATACTATTAACAAAATTTGAACCCACTGAATCCAAATATGGAATCCATTTTTCAAAATTCAAAACATAGAAGTTGCAGTAATTAATTTAAAATTAATCCCGTTGTTAAGAAAAAGGGTTTTAAAAGTTAAAACATTATAAAAGATTGAAATTTTTTCACCTATGAATTCAATGTAAAATTAATGGTAATGACATAAATTATATTAAATGGTAAAAATATATTCTCTTTATACTTTAAAATCATTAAATTTTATCATTTAACCATATAAATTATCTTTATGAAAAAAGTTGTTTTTAAGAAAAATTTAGCATATTTTTACTATTCATCAAAATTTGAAAGTTATCAGAAAATAATAAAAAATTTATCCAATGTAAATTTTCATATCCTAATTAAAAAGAATAATTTTATTTTGTAAAATTGAACTCATAAACTTATCAAAAATTATATTTTAAATGGGTAAGCCGTCAAAAGGCGGTAAACCTACATTTTTTGAAAAATACTTCTTTTATCTCAAAAATTGATTTTGTTTTAATATCTCATTCTAGAAAATGTGTAAGATGAATTATAATGTTATAAAATGAAAAATTATGTTAATACTATTAATAATGGCTAGTTCATAGTATTATAAGAATATATCACTGTTTAATGAAACTCGGCATTGCGTGTAACACAAGCTAACGAGGAAGGTTGCTCTTGCATGTAACACAAGACAAGCCAGTGTTGTGTGTAGTGAAAGATTATATTGGTGTTGTGTATAACATAAGACATAAAAAACAATATTTCTCATAAAATCTTAGGGTGTTACATTCTACCCCCCTTAAAATGAATTTCTCCCTCTAAATTCATCATTTCGTAACAAACAGATGAGGATAACTCTCCCTCATCATATCCTCAAGTTCCCATGTAGCTTCCTCCAATTGGTGGTTCCTTCATAAAACTTTAACCAATCAAGTGGTCTTGTTTCGTAGAACTTTTTTTCTACGATCCAGAATCTCTATCGGCTGTTCTTCATAAGAAATATCTTGCTCTAGTGGTACAACTTCTGAGATTAGAACATGTGAAAGATCGGGTATGTACTTTCTCAGGAGAGATACATATAACACATCATAAACTTGAGGGAGATTAGGTGGAAGCACCAATCAGTAAGCTACCTTCCCAACACGATCCAATATTTCAAAAGGATCAATATACCTCGGGCTCAGCTTTCCATTCTTTCAAAATCTCATTACTCTCTTCCAAGGATATATTTGTAAGAACACTTTATCACCCACTTCAAACTCTAGGTCTTTTCTTATATTGTTGGCATAATTTTTTTTTCGACTCTCAGCTGCTATTATGTGTTGTTGAATAGATCAGACCTTTTTTGCCATCTGATCAACAAGATCAGGTCCTAATATCATTCTTTTCCCAACTTCATCCCAGAAAGTTGGAGTTCAACATTTATTTCTATAGAGAGCTTTATAAGAAGCCATCTAAATACTGAAGTGAAAGACATTTATTATAAGAAAATTCCACCAAATGAAGGTGTTGATCCCAACCACCTTTGAAATCCATAGAGCAAGCTCTCAACATGTCTTCTAGAGTTTGAATTGTCCTCTCAGACTGACCGTCTGTCTGAGGATGATAAGTAGTTCTGAAACTCAACTCTATATCTAGAGTATACTGAAGACTTCACCAAAACTTTGAGGTAAACCTCGGATCCCGATTAGATATAATGGAAAGTGGTACTCCATGAAATCTTACCACTTCCTTCACATATATCCTGAAAAACTGATCAAGAGATAAATCTTCTCTAATAGCAACGAAGTGTGTCAACTTTGTAAGACGATCAACTATAACCCAGATAACATTATTGCCTTTGGATATTTTAGTAAGTCCCGTGACAAAGTCTATAGTGATGTTTTCCCATTTCCATTCTGGTATGGGTAATGGTTGCAACATCCCCTTAGACTTATGTCTCTCAACTTTAGCTTGCTGACGAACCAAGCATCGAGAGACATATTCAGCAACATATCTTTTCATGTCACCCCACCAGAAGTTCTCCTTCATGTCCCTATACATCTTCGTTCTTCCAGGGTGAATAGAGGATGAAGAACTATGAGATTCATCCAATATTTCCTTCTTTAATTCTGTGATGGGAGGAAAACAAACCCTATTCTTGAACTTTATTATTTCATCACAATCAATGTGGAATTTAGGAATATTTCTCACCTTATTTTGTAACTCTACATCTTCTTTCTGTGCCTCTTTAATCTTCACATGTATAGATGGTTGAACATTCATTTGAGAAAGATAAGATTTTCCCCTTCCATTATAATTCCAAGATCCATTCTTTGTAAATCCATAAATATTGGATCTTTTGTGATCCTCATCATGGATAAGATAGCATTGTCATGTCGAATTAATGCATCTAACACCTTGTTTGCTTTCCCATGGTGGTAATGAATTGAGCAGTAATAATCCTTAATCAGATCCAACCATCTTCTTTGGTGCATATTTAGTTCCTTTTGTGTGAAAATATAATTTAAACATTTATGATCAATATATATTTCACACCTTTCACCATAAAGATAATTCCTCCAAATCATTAATGCAAAGATTACCACAGCTGACTCCAAATCATTATTTGGGTAATTTTGCTCATGGATTTTCAACTTTCGTAAGGCATAAGCTATCAACATATCGTTTTGCATGAGAACACACCCCAATTCCTTCTTGGATGCATCACTATAGATCACAAACCTTTCTCCACTACAAGGCAGTGTGAGCACAGGTGCACTTGATAACCTTCTTTTCAACTCCTTGAAATTCTCTTCACACTCCTCCGTCCAAATGAACTTAACGCCTTTTCGAGTCAACCTGGTGAGTGGATTAGATAATCCTGAAAAATATTTCACAAAACGTCGATAATATCCTGCCAAACCAAGAAAACTTAAGATCACAGTTACTGTTGTTGGTATTGACCATCTTTTGATAACCTCTTTTTTTACTGGATCCACAGATATCCCCTCTTTTGAGATTATGTGACCCAAAAATGAAACTTTTTTAAGCCAAAATTCACACTTGGTAAATTTTTCATAAATATTATCCTTTATTAGGGTATTTAATACAATTATAAAGTGATCTTCATGTTCTTCCTTGATCTTTGAATAGACAAGAATATTGTCTTTAAAGACTACCACAAGCTGATCAAGATAGTCTCTAAAGACTCTATTCATTAGATCCATGAAGATAGAAGGGGAATTAGTAAGACCAAATGGCATCACTATAAATTCATAGTGTCCATACCTTTTACGGAAAGCCGTATTTGGTATATCCTCCCTTTTGAACCTTAATTGATGATACCCTAAACGAAGATCAATCTTGGAAAATTATTGAGCTCTGCGTAGTTGGTTAAATAAGTCATCAATGAATGGGAGAGGATATTTTTTCTTGATAATGATCTTGTTATGTTCTCAATAATCAATGCAGAGACTCATTGATCCATCTTTCTTCTTAAGAAATAGAATAGGTGCTCCCCAAGGTGATGCACTAGGGCATATGAATCCCTTATCAAGATTCTCTTGGAGTTTCTTCTTCAATTCCTACAACTCAATTGGGGCCATTCTATAAGGTGTCTTCGAAATGGGCATAGAACCTGGTATGAGTTATATTGAAAACTCAACTTCACGATTTGGTGGAAGACCTGGAAATTCCTCTAGAAAGACATCATCAAACTCTGGTACAATGAGCATATTCTTAATCGTGATTTTCTCTCCAACCATTTTAGATAAATAACCTTCATTTATTGGAATCAATACCCATAAGATGGATGAAATTTCCACTGGAAGGTTATATTCATCCTTGCATCAATAGATGATCATAGATTGATTAGGAATATGAAATGTGACTTCCCTTCTTTGGAAATAAATATGAGCTCCATATAAGGAAATCCAATCCATGCCAAGAATCACATAAAATTACACTATAGGAAGGATAACACTATTTTTAGGAAGCAATTTCCCACAAATGTCAATTGGAGAAGAATTATAAAATTTTGATGCAACCATTGTGACATTAGGAGTTGTCACAGCTAACTCAACAACTAATTATTGAGGTAGTACGACGATACCCTTAGAAAATTCTTCATAAATAAAAGAGTGGGTGGATCCAGAATCAAATAAAACATTTTCTACTTTAGAGTGGATGGTAAGTTTACCTTTCACCACTTTGTTATCATACTCCACATCGCTGATAGAAATTGCATGTTACTTTCCTTTGTCTTTTCCCTTAAGAGTTTTTTGACGTAGATCATCATAAAAAACCCTTGGATTAGGGAATTGAGTAGCATAATGCCCCATTTCCTTGCACTTGTAACATTGAAGTGTAGGGGGTGAATTCTGTGTAGCCTTTTCTTTGTTCACATCACAAGACATCTTTTTCCCATCACTGTGACATTCAAATTCCTGATAAACTTCTTTTCCACATTTGAAACATTTACTTGTCCCTTTAAGAAAATTCCCTCCATGTTTCTTTCCACACTTTGATCATAAGGGAAAAATATTATTCTTTTTGGTGTCTTCTTTATATTTCCCTTTGAATTCCATTTTCCACTTCTTATCAAACCCATATGACTGATGGGTTACTCCAATCTCCATCTAAACCATGAGAGTACATCGAAAAAATTCCTCATAGCTATTGAAGTACCTTATGGATAATGCCCTTCGAAGACTTGGTTTTAAGCCACTAAAGAATCGATCGATCTTACTCTCAGGTTGGATAATAATTCCGGAAGCATACCTTGAAAGTCTTGTAAACTTTTCTTTGTAGGTACCAACAAATTCATCATCCTTTTGCTTTAGTTCAAGAAAATCCTTCTCCATCTTTGTTTGAAGAATACAAGGGAATTACTTATTGAAAAATATGTTCTTGAACACGTCCCATTTCATGGACTCAATTTCTCCTCTTTGACTCGTATTCTTGATAAGATTCCACCATTTATCAGCTTCAACTTCCGAACAATATACTAATAAGATGAATTTATCATGTTCAGAACATTGTAGAATTGAAAATATCTTTTCAGTGGTATTGATCCATTGTTCAACCACTAATGGATCAGTAGACCCGCTGAATGAGGTTGGACGCTGACTCATGAAGGATTAAATAGAATGTTGCTCCTTCCTTTTCTTGTTTGGAAGTCCTGCATGATTCATAGCTTGAGAAAGTTGTGTAAACATGGATACAAGATTTTTCATTCCAGCTCCCACGATGTTTGGTTGCTCAGGGGGACAATCATTTCATTGCCCGTCGCATTCAGCATTAACATTGTTCCTTCAGGTTCTAGCCAATGACTAAAACCAATAAGCATAGTGTGAGAAATACTAATCATAATAGGAAAACCACATAATTAAGAATAAAATTTCACACTTTAGGTCTTATCATAGGTTATTAATGATCATTTCTAAAACACTAATATTGTGTTCTATACTTAGACATATCATTAGGGTTCTTACTAAGGCTTTCAGATCCTAGTTTCCAAAGGTTGAATATACATTTCCTCTGATACCAACTATAATGACCCATACTTTACATACATTTCTATTACTTCAGAAATGAAGCATACTTATTACAATATATAACAAAACCATGAATGGACCATATAGGTATAGTGTCTTTAGAAACTGGGAAACATAAAAAATTGGTTCATAAAGCATCTACATTGTCTCCCATTTATTTCATCATATCTAGAGTCCCTTTTGGCATATCCTACTTAATAACCTTCTACCTGACCTAGGGAAAAGAAAACATACAAAAGGGTTAGCTCAAATGCTCATTAAGGGTAAAAAAAGGAAATATCAATCATATCATATTCATAAGAACATAACATTTTGAAAATCTTAACCTGCAAAAGAGATAATAATATCATAACATGGGATAAATCATAGTAGTGAAGTGTAATTCCAATAATCATAACATAAAACATGAAACTTTTTGGCATACACACAAAATCATAGAAAATCATTTCATATTAGTCAAGACTCATTTCCAAGACTATCATAGTGGACAAAGTCCATTTCTGAAATGAGTTCACTCCTCGTTCCAGTCCTGTGTCACTGAACCAGATTAACTTACCGTTCCAGCCATGTCTATTTCATGAGATATAAAATTTTACCCAATGCATTAGAGGGAGATATAGGACCCACCCATCTCTTAATGATACCATTCTTATGTGTTCCACAAAATCATAAATCATACATCATAACATAACCCATGTACTAAAAATGGGATTCTTAAACATCATGCCATTATAACATAATCCATATAAGATAAAAGGGCTTCATAAAAATAATTCCATCATAAAATAATCAAATAAATGTAATAATAGGGATAGAAATAGAACCCTATATTATCTTATATGGAAAATAATTTTGATAAAATACTTGAACTCCATTCTTGAGGAAAATATCCCTTCTACTTCAAAAACATTTTTTCCTTTCTTAACATGTCATAAAATTTTAATCTAAAATAAGTTAATTAAAAATAAACTTAAAAACTTATAAAGGATACTTCATGGAAATAATGTTCTATGAAATCATAAAAATCCATTAATGCTGTATAAGTTAAAAAAACATTTTTCTCGTACTTTGACCAGAAAAGTCAAAAAGTATCTCATACTGAAAGAGAAAAAATATTCCTTTAATAACTATTACTAAAACTTCACCAATAGGTAAAATTGCATTTAAACATTTTTATGAGGATAGTAATAATATTACATATTTAGGAAACATGGATGTGGATGATAAATATTCCCCAGTAAATTTTGAGGTATAAACAATCTCAGATAAAAATGAGATTGTGAAATTTTCCCTTACCTTAGGTTCGATATGATTTGTATGTGTCCGAACCTCTTGTATAATTATTCAAATAATGTCATTGAATTATTCTAGAATCATAATCATTGTTATGATATCATATATGGTCATATTATTAGCTTCTTATTAGTAATATTTCATTGCTACTTGTTATTCAGGTGTTAATTACATTATGTTCTTATGTGTGTTTTGTCGAATAAATTCTTATTCCTCTTTTTAGGTTATAGATAAATCATTTAGAAAATGATATTAGTATAATATATATCATATTTATTCATTCAATTCATTTATATAATCATGGTTTAATTAATATCATGTAGAAAGAATCACATCGCATCGTGGAGATGGTAAGCAGTACGTACGCACGAGCGACGATATCAATCCCATAATTATTGAATGGTCTTAGAGTGGATGGTAGAATATCTCAGAATTAGTATAATTTTATAATAATCATATATAGTTATTATTTACACCATTATACACATCCAAGTAAGGTGGTGGTGGAAAATAGATTACACCACGGTGTGGAGACGGTATTCCATATGTACACACGCTTGGTGATTTCATTTTCCATAGGATGGATAGAAGGTGAAATAGATTTGTTTCATATTTATAATAACATATCAGTATATTAATGATAATTATGTTATTACTTTATAATGAAACCAATATAGAAGAGGAAGTAGAAGAAGAAATAAATTCGAAAGGATCGGTAAAGGATATTACCTCTTCTTCGACGTGCTTCTTCTAAACCTTTTATTAGGGCACTAAAGTTGATCTTTGAAGAAGACCATGACCTATAGTAAGTTTCTAGGAAGTGGAGAAGAGAAATTTGTAGGGTTTGGCTGAGCTTGAAGGCTCAAAATTGTGTTAGGAGAAGAGGGAGGAGGTGCCCTTTTATAAGGGAGGAGAGGGGCACCTTTGGAAACATAAGAAATATTAATTTATAAAAAATTCCAACCCCACTTAAGAACATCCAAAAATTACTCAATTTGAAGATGAGATGAGATAGGGTTTCAATATCATCAACCAATAAAATTTAGACATGTTGTGAATTTATTTTAAACCTTATAAAATTGATTTATCCTTATTTAATATATTTAATTTAATTTGTAGTAATAATATTGTAAATTTTAAATTATTATAAATAATTACTTATGTGTTGTGAATTGTTCATAATTGGATACATTATGACATTATATAAAATTGATTTATCCTTATTTAATCTATTTAATTTAATTTGTGGTAATAATATTCTAAATTTTAAATTATTATAAATAATTACTTATGTATTGTGAATTGTTCATAATTGGATACATTATGACATTTTATACCATATAAATTTAAATATATAATTCTTAAATATTTTTGTGATTTTTTAAACAATTTTGTAATATGTTATTTTTATAAAATAACAATAGTGTCAATTTTGACACTATTCATTTATTTGAATTTAAATAAAATCTACAGAGAGTAAATATTCAAAAAAAATATTTAATAGATTACTAACATGTCATATTAATCTATAAAATTCGTGGATAAAATTAAATAGTTCATATAATATTTATTTTAATATTTTTAAAACCATTTATTTGATATTTCAATCAATAAAATAATTTCAACATTACTATTGTGTCATCATTAATGGTAATTATTTAATCCACAAAAATTATAAATAAATTCCCATGATGTAGATAATTTTATTATATTTCTAGAGACTATTCGTTTTTGAAGTTTTATGAATTTTATCAATAAATAAAAATTATTACACTTATAAGATATAAGAGAGTGACATGTTGTCACTTTATTTGGTTTTAATAATAATTATATAATTTTAATTTTCAAAAGTCCATGAAATGAATCTATTCAGACCCTTAGGTGATATGGGTCTAATTTTATTCATCAAATATAATTTTGGTAGGTGTTAGGGTTATTTTATAATGTTATTTTTACCCTTAATTACCATATTTACCTTTAACTGTAGTAAATAAAAATTACCATAGTTACTACTCATAATGTCAAAAAAAAGTAACATATTAAAATAATTTTGACCCAATGAATCCAAATATGGAATCCATTTTTCAAAACTAAAACCACAAAAGTTGCAGTAATTAATTTAAAATTAATCCCGTTGTTAAGAAAAAGAGTTTTAAAAGTTAAAACATTGTCAAAGATTGAAATGTTTTTACCTACTAATTAAATGTAAAATTAATGGTACTGACATAAATTATATTAAATGGTAAAAATATATTCTATTTATACTTTAAAACCATTAAATTTTATCATTTAACCATATAAATTATCTTGATGAAAAAATTTGGTTTTAAGAAAAATTTAGCGTATTTTTATTATTCATCAAAATATGAAAGTTATTAGAAAAGTATCAAAAATTTATCCAATGTAAATTTTTATATCCTGATTCAAAATAAGAAGTTTATTTTGTAAAATTGAACTTATAAAATTTTCAAAAATTATATTTAAAATGGGTGTGCCGTCAAAAGGTGGTAAAACTGCATTTTTTGAAAAATACTTCTTTTATCCAAAAAATTGATTTTGTTTTCATATCTCATTCTAGAAAATGTGTAAGTTGAATTATAATGTTATAAAATTCAAAATTTAGTTAATACTATTCATAACGGCTAGTTTATAGTATTATAAGAATATATCATTGTTTAGTGAAACTCGACATTGCGTGCAACGCAAGCTATCGAGGAAGGTTGCTCTTGCGTGTAACGCAAGCCAAGCGAGTGTTGTGTGTAGTGAAAGATTCTATTGGTGTTGTGTATAACATAAGACATAACAAATATATTTCTCATAAAATATTAGGGTGTTATAGTTATAATTTTATTCTTTTTAATATTTATTTATTTTTATTTATTTTTATTTAATATGTTATTAATAAGTTGAAATATATATATATATATATATCAAACTATTGTTATGTTAATTTCACAAACACATATTTGTAATTAATATAGAAACACACATAAAATAATATCTAATATTTGTTTAATATTTTCATTTTATAATTTTTCTTATTAACTTATTATATATATTTAACATATATTATGTTTTTAATCGGCATTTTTTATTCAATTTTTATATTTTATTCAATATATACTATTTATTACTTTATAATTTTTTTTCAAAATTATTTATTAATAAAAAATATTTATTCATTAATAATCATAATTATTTTTAATATTTTTATAATTTATTCATTTTCAATTTTTCTTTGCTTAATATTCATGTAATTTTATCAATTTGTAATATTTATTTATACATGTTTATTCATTAAAATTTAATGTTTTTAATATATATTTAATTTATATAATTAATATATATGTATTCATTATCATTTTAACATATATTCAAATTTAATTTTTTAATAATATATATAATTAATAACACTTATTCATTTTTTAAATTTATTCATTATTTTTATTATTTATTTCATATATAAAATTATTAATATTTTTTGTAATTTTTTAATTTAAATTTTTATTTGTTTAATATTTTTTTAATTTTATGCATTTTTAATATTTATTTATACATAATTATTCAATAACATTTAATGTTTTTAATATAATTTTTATTTTCATAATTAATATATGTATTCATTTTAATTTCAAGTTTTCATTTTTATTTTTTAATTTTTTTTATAATTAATAACTCTTATCCATTCTTTTAATTTTTTTGATCTATTCATTGTTTAATTAAATTTAACTCATTTTTAACATACATTCATTTAATATTATTTATTCATTAATAATGTTAAGTGCCTTTTTAGTTTAATTAAAATTTATTATTTTATAATATATATTCATTTAATATTTTTTTGATTTATTCATTTTATATATGTTTTTATACATAATTATTCATTAATATATTTAATAGTTTTAATATATAAATGTATTCATATTGATATATATATATATATATATTAACATATAATGATTCCTTAAATATAATTTATGTAACAATTATATATTTACATTTAATAAGTCACATAAATAGTAAAAAATGGTTTATAGTAAAAAACTGATATAAATTAAAAGTATTGAATAATTAGTATTGAGTAATAGATTTTACATATTATATAATATCACTATTCAATTTAACATATATCAAACTTGTGTTATGTGTATATATAGACACACATTAATTTCACACACACTTTTACATAATTAATGAAATATTATATATATTCATTTTAAATTTTTAATAATTTATATAATTAATAGAACTCATTCGTTTTTTTAATTTTTTTAGATTCTATTCATTATTAGTTAAAAAATTTTACTCATTTATAATATTCATGCATTTAATATTATCTATTCATTAGTAATGGTAATTAATTTTTATATTTTTTATTATTCAGTCAATTTAAATATATATTTATTTAATATTTCTTAATTTATTATATATATTTTTTATTAGCACTTTCCAAAAAACGCTAATAAAAATGGGTTTTTTAGTGCTAAAATAAAAAGTGCCAATAAAACCTATCATTATCACATCTAAAATCATAACGTTGAAAAATATTTGTTTTATTAGTGCTAAAAAGCACGAATATAGAGTTGTTTTATCAACACCATAAATTTTAGTTCTTATAAAACATATATTTATTAGTGATTTTTAGAAAGTGATCATAAAACCTTTTTGATCATTTAAATAGTACCCTAACAGAGGACCCAATCACTCATGCCATTCATGATCTCACAGAACTGAATCTTTTTTGTCACTTCCCCTTGAACATCTTAGACGAATTGACACTTTCAAAACCCAAAGTATGTGACTTGTGATCCTTCATTCAAGATATTCCATTATTTCAGCATTTTTAGTTATTCTTTAAGTGTTTTTTATTTTCCATTGGGTTTGAATAGTGTGAGAAATCTGTTTTTCCCTCAATCTACCTCCCTGATTCTTTACCCAAGATCCCATACATCTAACCATTGTTACTTCACCCTATTCCAAACCCTCACATTCATTTTTCCTCGATCTACCTATACATTCCCTTTTCATAGGTCCGTATATGCTGCCTACATGATCTACATTGACCATACCCTCTATCCATGATCCACTACTCTATATAACCCCAATTGATAATTAAAATTTGACAATTATTCCAAAATCCAATAAAGTTGAATAGAGAGAGATTAAACTAAAGAATTGATTCATTTTAGCTTCTTTAATATGTTACCATGTACTTTAACTATTTATATATTTAGAAAAAAGTTTTACAAAATCCTATAAGAACATATATAATATTAATCATGTTTGTAAATATTTCTATCTATTGAATTTATCATACTAATTTTATTTACACTAGTTATAATATTTATATATTACCCCATCAAACATTATAAAAAATAGTTTTATATTGGATTTTTCTAATTTATATAGTGTGCACCTTTAATATTTGTATTATCACAAACATCTATGATTGTTATTTTGTAATAAAAATTTCTAACCTCATTTTTAGTTAAAAATGACTTCTTTTAATGCTACAAGAAGAGAGCATAAAAAATAGAAATATTTATATCATTATTAAGTTGGTTAATTCACCTTATTTTTAATTTGTAGTTCCCCAATTATGTAAATTTTCACCCTTAGTAGTTACTTCTACCTACCGACCCCATTGAGGCTTCCTTATAATTTAATTTCAACCTTGGTTCCAATTAGTAACTAAGTATTTATTTTCAGTGAATTATTTTTCTTTTCCACACTTCTATTCATTCCAACCACAAATGGATTTATTAAATTTATCTATATTTTTATTTTTTTATAGATTTTAATTTTTCCATCCATCTCATAGAGACAAACCCATATGTTTATTTAAACCCTAGTCCCATTTATGGGAACTCCCAAAACTATCTTTAAAGATACACTTAGACTACCATTCAATCCATAAATTGGAATCATGACTAGAATTCAAAACATCCTTATTTTCTTCCATATTGTTTAAATCTTAATCCTAATTTCCACTCAAATTTTTATATAAAGTTTATTCTCTTTTTTGGTTCCACTAAGGTTGATTTGTGTTTTCAGGTTATCCCATGTAGTTGGGGTTATAATATAGTCATTATTTTTAGATGAGGATTTTTTACTTCTCCCACTTTGACACTTATTCTACTTGTTTTGAAGTTTATTTTTTTCCTTTAAACACGAATAATAATTTTAATTTTTGTCTTATGATTCTTCATCACATACATATGAATTGTTTAAACCTAAAGCATTCATGAAACCCCAACTATATTGTTCTTTAATTTTTCTAGTAGTTTAAGAACCCCATCCCAAGTCTTCTTGTTCATTAGATTTAAATCCAAGAGTTTCTTAAAATTTGGGTTCTCAAGACCATGTTATTGGTCTCTGTCAATGTTTTCATCACCTGAACAAAGATTAACTTTAGCTCTTAAGCATTTTATCATAGAAACACCACCTGGCCTACCAAATACCAAATGAAGAAATAAATAAACACCAACTCCTCCCTCTTATTATACTTACGTCTAGAAAAGTTACAAAAACCATTTAAGAGTTATTGAATTAACCATGGTATTATTATTAAGATAAATTTGATATTATTGAGGCGTGAGAATAATTATGTCCATAAAAAATTGCAATCAAGATAAACTTTAGTTTGAGTTGAGGAATCCCAAAACTCTATTTAAAGATCTACTTAGAATTCCCTTCACTCTTTAAATTGGTACCATGACCATCATTCAAAACATCTATATATTTGTCCTTATTGTTTAAATCTCACTCTTGGTTTCCACTTTGACATTTTTTCATAGTTTATTCTCTCTGTTGGTTACACTTAGGTTGAGTTTTGTTTTCATGTGATCCCAGGTAGTTGGGATCACACTCCAATCATTAGTTTGAGATGATAATTTATACTGATCCTATAGGAATAGTTCTTCAACTTATATTAAAAATGATTGTTTTATTATCTCATAAAAGATCATTAAAATTATTTCCTAAGAACCATATCACTAAAACACCACCTATACCATCACATACCATGTAAATAAATAAATAAAAAACAAATACTTCCTTTTTTGGACCCCCACATTGAAAAGTTGAAAAAATTATCCTAAATTACCACCTTTTTGACCCATAAAACATCAAATTGAGAACATGGACCAATGAACACAAGTTTACCTCGAGTTGTTTCTTTTCATGTCACCTTTGTGTAAAATGATATTCTAAATAATCATCACTAATAACATTCAAATGTTGTGTTCCCCTTATTATAAGTATCTTTAAATTTCTCCTTTGATTATTAATACCTTATGGGTATTTATTTATTTTTTGAAAAAAATGAATATTTTATGAACCTAATAGGATGGATTTGAATTGAAAAAGGATATATTACAATCGTATGAAAAAATAATATGATGATGGAGTTAAATATTTCATCATGTTTTTAGTAGAGAAGGAATATTAACCTTCTCAAATCCTCTGTAAGCGTTTAAACTATTTTTATTCATTAAAAACTCATCTAGAAGAGTCGGAAGAACGTTTGATATGTCATAGAATAGAAAAGAGCTATAAATATTGGATTAAACATAGGGAGAAACTAAATGTACATAATAATTTGGATGATATTATGATTTATGGATAATTTGATATGAATACAAGTGTAAATGATGATGGAAATCATATAGAAGAAATGATAATGTAAATTGAATATGGTCTTTAAGATCTTATAAAGTTGTTTTATAAGTTTAATAGAATTTCTAAGAGACAATTGTATACTGGTTATAATAAATATATATAATTTCTGTTGTATTTAAGTAATATAATTTAAAATATAGTAATAAATGGAGTGTCACTATCTTTAAATAACTACTTGGTCTCTAGA
This sequence comes from Viscum album, assembly GCA_963277665.1. NCBI lineage: Eukaryota > Viridiplantae > Streptophyta > Magnoliopsida > Santalales > Viscaceae > Viscum > Viscum album. Next base: position 396,675,512 of record OY728126.1, read on the forward strand.
ATTATATGTTTCCAAAAAAAATGATATATCTTACCAAACATATAGTGTTAAATGAATTATATGTTCAATGTGAATGTTCTCTATAAAAATACATGTCTATCGAGAAAATTGATTTTTTTCACGAGGACCACGGGCCACTTAAATTATAACTGCTATGTGGTGTGAATCGATAGAAGAAAGATGAATCATGTCCTTTAGAAGTTATATAGTAACTTTATATCATTTCATGGGTTATATGAATTTATGGATTCCATGAAACTACTAGAAACTTGACATGGAATGTTGATACAAGAATTAAAGATGGGAAACTACATCACCCATCAGACTCTCCTAAATGGAAGAAAATTGATTATGAGTATCCTAAATTTTGAAATGAGGAGATAAAACTCCCACTTTAATTATATACATATAGAATAAATTCTTTTTTTTGTATAGTAGTAATTGTAGTATATAGAAATTAATGATGGTAAATTATAACTTTTCCCAATGGTTATTCATGAAGCTAAAATACATTATGTTGTCTCTGTATGTATCTAAACCAAAACAAACGAGTAATGATCTTGATGTCTATTTGGTTCCATATGTTAAAAATATAAAATTGATGTTGGATACATGTGTTACATTGTATGATAATTATATAAGTGAATAATTCACATTTAGATCTATATTTTGTGGTATGATAAATGAATTTTATTCTTATGTAAATTTTTAGTCTATATCATTAAAGGAATGTTGGGGTGACCAATTTTTGAAGAATTAACACACTAATTTTGGTTAAGAAATCCTTCAAAAGATGTGGTTTTAGGATACCAATTTTTTTTACCCCCATGAAAAAAATACCGATCCTAGATAACATTATTCGATGGGAATATAGAAGAATGTACAACACCGTGTATACTAACATGTGACCAAATATTCTAAAAACTAAAAGATATTGACACTATTTTCGGTCATTTTTTGGAAAAACCATACAAAATCAAGTTGGAAAAAGTGTTTAATTTTTTTTGTATTACTGTATAGTAGTTTTTTTTTCATAAAATTTCTTTTTATTGTCAAGAATATAGAAAAAAATATATTTGATAGTGTTATTGGAACATTACTCAATTTCAATGATAAGAAAAAAGATGAAATTAAGGATAGGTTGGATAAAATTGACATAAGGATAAGGGAAGAGTAGGCACTAGTGAAGGGTGAATGGCATAATTTTCTTCCTACATCATATTAAAATCTATCTAGATAAGAAAAATTTAAAAATTTCAATTTTCTTAATGGTGTAAAATTTTCAAAGGGGTGTTAATAAAATATCAAGAATTTTATATCAATGACTAATTTGAATTTACAAGGCTTAAAATCACATGGATTTCATGTTTTGATAAAAGATTTGATTCTTACCACTTTAAATTGAATTATTCTTAAAAATGTACAACATAAATCAACCAAACTATACTTTTTTTTCAAATTCTTATGCAGTAAAGTTATAGACCTAACAAAGTTCTCAATCATGAATAAAAAGACTGTAGTCATATTTTGTGAATTAGATATGTTCTTCCCATCATTATACTTTGATATAATAGTCCAAATGATGGTTTAATTGATTATAGGGGTTTAAATATGTGGTTATTTCCATTACATATAGATGTAACCTGTTAAATTTTATATGGATATTTTTATAGGGTACATCAAGAATCGAAGTCATCCAGATGGTTGTATTGCATAATGATATGTTTTTGAAGAAGTTATTTAATTCTATATTGATTACCTATCAGATATTGATAGCATAGTTCTCCCAAAACCTCTTTAAATTGGGTGCCTTATTGACAAAGGTATTTATGGAAGAGATGTTGTTATAATTACCATCATAGAGTGGGAAATGGATCAAATTTATAGTTTACATAATATCACAGAGGTTTCTCAATATATTGAATCCAAGAAAGTAATTCTTAGACATTTGAATCCATCAAGGGGTGAATGATGGATATCAAATACACATAATAAATAGTTTATAAGATGGTTCTGAGACCATATTTTAAAAGGGGTTATATAAAAGTTGGAATTCGATTTTAAAATGAATTTGATGGCTAGCCATGTGACTGAATAAAAATTTCATATCTTACACCAATTTTTCATTTAATGGTTATACCTTCTATACAAAGGAATAAGATAAATGATTTACAATGAAAATAGTGGAGTTATGCGTATAGAAGAAGCGGTGCATGTATCTAGTTCCAATGATATAAATATAATTTATGAAAATATTTCATATTCCAAAACCATAAAATTGATCTAAGAGTTATATTATATAACATATCTTGTGTTTATTTTTTTTTGTTTCAAATGGGTTGACAAGATGAGTGTAGTGAAAGTCGATGAATTGATCTTTATTAAGGTGAATTTTAGTGTGAAAGTGTATAAGGAAGATCCATTCATAATGGAATCACAATAAGTATAGGTATTTTATTACTTAGATCCAAAAAATAAGAATTGGTCAATTGTCATGTTGGCTACTAAAACAACTACAAGGTTATATGAAAATTAAATTAATCCAGACCCATTTATTTTGATATCATAACCATTACATGGTAGTCCCAATGTAGAAAATGTATTATATATTAAAGGGGGCCATAAAAATGGTATTTGGATACTCAATAGAGGACCCAAATTCATTCAACATTTTAAGAAACAAAGAGATTTCAATGAGAAGGTTGCAGTTTTTTTAATATATCATGATTTTCATCATAATATTATGTGTTATCTACTAAATTTATATAATATAAGATGAATATTTGACTAATAATGTAGATAATGACTTCTACAAATGATGATGTTACCAATACTAAGGAATAACACATGAATTATACTAAAATTATAGAATTATTAGGGGCTCAAAAACATGTTGATGAAAGAATATAAGAATATTATAGCATTAGTAAGTTAACTAAAATTATCAGGAATAGAAGAAAAGGTATAACATTTGAGGTTGTTTATAATCAATACTACCAACATGTTGAACCCAACAAGTCAATGTTCATTAGTTATGTTGTAAAAAAATGAGAATGCATGTGCCAATTGATATTGATACATGGCGTAATGTCACGCCTGAATTGAAGGAAACCCTTTGGGAAGCTATTATGATAATTGTATGATATATTTTCTCTATTTTACCAATTATATAATGAAATGTTGATTAATTTTCATTATCCCTTGTAGAGTTTATATATTTTAGATAATTTTTATAATAATAATATCTTAATGATCACTGAAAAACATCATAGAGTTTTATAAACACTTATTAAAAAGAATCACCTTAGAGATGCTGAGGGGAAAGTATATCCCCCTAACCAGTTACGTATAAATACATTATAGACTAGGAAAAATGGAAAATTTTCATTATTTTTAATAAGGAGAAAATATTTTAGGTTTTTTTTGGTGATAATACTAAATTGAATTTTTTTTCCACTTTGATCCAAAATTGTTAATTTAATAAACAATAATGGAGTGCTAAAAATAAGAAACGTCTAACAAAACCCATTTACCCCTACTATAAAGAAGGGATCCATTTTTCTTAACTTGAATAGAAAATGATATATATTTTAAATAAAAAATAAATTTTTTATATGATATGAAATAACATATATTCCATTATTTATATGTATATTGATGAATAAAAATATGAATCCACTTCCATCCCACATCATGTGTTATGGAAGGAGTCCCACATAAATAAAAGGATAAAACTAGTTGATTTAGAGAAAAAAGAAGTATGGGATTAATGTCTAAGTATGACATAATAGTTATTAGTAATTATTTATAATAATATTGCATAAAAATATCTATTTTTTATACGTTAAAGGTGTAGGTTTCAGAGTATCACCCCGAACATATTTAGATAAGATAAATCTATAGGTATATGCATATGATATTATGAAAGACATATAGATGAAGATATATGCTTTGAAAGATATAATTGTTTTTTTTACCTGGCATACCAAAATATTTAAAAGAATAAAAGTGAAAAGGTAGTTGAATAAAAATCAATACATTAATAGAAACATTTACCTACTATCTTTGAGGATATACATTGTCCTAAACCACCTGCCCTACCCGAGTTAATAAATATTTTCATTACTCATACTCTAAAATGTGAATAAAAAACATTCAATAACTTTATATTACTAAAATTTTTCAAGGTGATGTTTAATGTGATTTAAATCTATCAATAATCACACATCACCTTCTTGTGAGGGGTACGGTGTATAACATCCCAATAGACATGCTACAATATAAAAAACTCCCAAAATATAACATGAGTGTTGGGATTGAAGTAGCTCATGAACCAAGTGTTGAGTTCCCTATTCTTCTTGATGATATGGATGTTTCCATGATTAATAATTCTATTGGAAGTTTCATATTATGGTTAAAAAAATATTATAAAGATATATGAGTTATGTCCTTAATAATTTTTTTAAATGATAAAATAGTAATTGTTTTATGAAAAATGTTTGAAATAGAGTATGGTATTATATATGGATAAATTCAAGGGAAAACGATGGGAAGGTCAAGAAAATCCATTGAATCAACCTTGAAATCAAAAATACATTCTAAGAGAACCTTCACCCCACTAGTTTCAATGTCACATATATTAAAATTACAAGTTCATTCAGATAAATCATTCAAAGATAGAAATATTTCCTATATTGGATATGAAAAATAAATATATGGAGATTCCATTATAGATACAATTGGTCTCAAGTGTATAAATGATATTACCAAGTTTAAATGGATGGGAGTCTCATTTATTAATATATACATGAAGTATATTTTGAAATTATGTTTACTTAAAAAATGATCTTCTATTTTCATTATCATAAATAATTATTCATATTGTCTACATGCGTTTATAATACTACTATATAAAGGGAAAAATCTGTGAAGAAATATTTGGACTCATTAATCCCTCTATAATTTCTATGCATGAAGTTTCAATAGAATCAAAATAAATTAAAAAGAAAATATATAACCTAAGAGTGACGTTTGAAAAAAAATAACAGACAGAAAATTTCTTTTGATTCATACTTTGTAGGGGTAAATCTTTAAAACCTAATCATATAAATTATTTTTTTATTTTTTCATTACATATAATTAGTTTTTTAATAAGTTATAAATGATTATCAAAATCAATTTGAATAAACCATATTTTTAATTTTCTAGATCCAATGAATGGATTTCAATCAAACCGACCATACATGATGACTATTGTGAAATTTTAATGCATTGCAAAAAAAATTCTACAAATAAAATTTGAATTATATGTTTTAGTTTGTGTTCTAATGTGAACTTTGTTATAATAGTGTGATCTTTAAATATATTCTAATTCATGTTATGATGGTGATGTCTGAATATAAAAAGCCTATGGATTTATTGAAATAGAAACAAATTAAGTATATATAGTAATATATAACTATCAAAAACATATTTTAAAAAAATACTTATTTTTTCAATGTTTTCTAGTGTCTGAAGAAAAATAAGAAAAATTATTATTGATATTATGTTTGAAAATTTATGAAAGATATCATATACCATCAAAATACTAGCATCCCTAATCATGTAATTTCTGAAGGTAAATGTAATTTCTTTAAATATATTTTTAACCATTTTTTGTTTTATATTTTCCCAGTAATACCAATATTGAAAAAAATCTATGTACTCAAAATAATAATTAATTTTTTAGATATGAGTACAAAAAGAACTTGGTATTAGAATGTTTACCGATATCAAGTTAAGGTGATTAACTTTTATGTTTGTAATCATGTACAAACTATAACCTTAGATATAAATTTGGTATGTGAAGCATTAGTTTCATAATGATTATATATATTTTTAACCTATTTATATAGGATAAGTATAGTGGGGGTTATACTCTATATATTTAGGAAGAGCATGTAACATGTTTAAAGGCACTCTTGTTCATGAGCGATTAGACTTTGAGGATATAACTAAGATAATGGAGATAATGAAATGGTTAAAGAATCATTATACCCAAAAATTCAAAGATGTATTTCCAAATACTAGGGAAGATACTTACATACTCATATAATCATCAATTTTATTTTGTATATTCAATATAAAAGCAGCATTTTAGTCTCAAACATGCATAACATAGACAAAATTGAGAAAATGAGCACTGATTATTTTTAATTTTTTTTAGAAATTATCCATAATTCATTCTTGATAAGTAGGAATCTAAAACCTGTCAATATAACACATAATGTGGCTGGTATGACCCAAAGTATATCTTTTCAATATAAAAGCATCATTTTAGTTTAAAACACTAGTCAAAATTTAAAACCTTGAAAATGATCTCAGATTATTTTCAAACATTAGGATCACGATCCATAATGTATTAGTGATGTGTAGGAATTGAGTACATGAAAATATAACACATGATGTAGGAGGTATGACTCTAGGTGATTATTTTCAATATAAAAGTGCAATTTTAGTTTAAAACGAGTAAAACATAGATAAATTGAAGAAAATGAGATCATATTATTTTCAAAAATTAGGAAAACAATCCACAATTCATTTGTGATATGTAGGAATTGACTTCATGTAAATTTGACACATGATATGGATGGCATGACTTGGAGTGTGTGTTTTCAATATAGAAGTGGTCATTTTAGTTTAAAACGCACATCACATATCCAAACATGAGTAAATGATATTAGATTGTACTTAATATTTATAAAAATGATCCATAATTAATTTTTGACTTGTTGGAGTTGACAGTACCTCAATCCGACACACGATTATATTGATATGAATTGAATTACATGTTTTCAATATAAAATTTCATTTTAGTTTAAAATTTGTGTCACATAGACCTTATTGTTGAAATTAGATCATTTTTTTAAATATCCATAATTTATCTATGATGTGGAGGAATCGACCACACCTCAATGAGACACATGATGTGGCTAGTATGACTCAAAGTGCAGGTTTTCAATATAAAACTGTCATTTTAGTTTTAAATGAATTTCACAAGAGAAAAACAAGAAAATGAGGTTGAAATGTTTTCAAAATTTAGGAAAATTAACCATTATTAATTTTTGATGTGCAGGAATCGACCACACATCAATCTGACACACGATATTGTCAGTATGACTCAACTTGCATGTTTTCAATAGAAAAGTTCCATTTTAGTTTAAAATGCATGTCACATAGCCAAAAATGAAAAAAAATAAAATTGTTTTAAAAAATTATGACAAAGATACATAATTAATTTTAGATATCTTGAAATTGACTGCACATGAATTTGATACGTGATGCATTCGGTCTGACTCAAAGTCCATGTTTACAATATAAAAAAGCATTTTAGTTTGAAATGCACATCATTTATCGAAAATGAAAAAAATTATCTCCCATTTTTTTCAAACAATATAAAATGATCCATAATTAAATTTGATTCGTAGTAATCAGCTGCACGTCAATCCAACACACAATGTGGCTGGTATGAATCTAAGTGCATCTTTTAAATATAAAAGTGTCATTTTAGCTTAAAATGATTGCCACATAGCCATAACCAAGAAACTAATCTCTGATTGTTTTCAAAAATTAGGAAAATTATCCATACATCATTTTTTGACGTGTAGAAATAAAATGAATTTCAATCTGGAAGATGATTTGGTTGGAATTACTTTATGGGCATATTTTTAAAATAAAAATGTAATTTTAGTTTAAAACCTAATTTACATAGAAAAAACTGATTACGCAAGCCCAAATTGTTTTCCAACATTAGGAAAATTATCCACAATTCGTTTTTAATATGTAGTAATAGACTATACATAAATAAAACACATGATGTGATAGTACGACTTGAAGTATGTATTTTTAATAAAAAAAATTTATTTTAGTTTAAAACTCGCGTCACTTAGAAAAAATAAGGAAAAAAAATATTAGATCATTTTCAAAAAATAATAAAAATAACTATAAATCAATTTTGTTGTGTAGGAATCAACTAAACATCAATTACATATATGATGTGGTCGATATGACTTAGAGGGGCTGTTTTCAATATAAAAAGTCATTTAATTTAAAATACGTTTCATATATCAAAAATTGATAAAAAAATTTCTAATTGTTTTGAAACATTATAATAATGATTCATATTTCATTTTTGATGTGTACTAATCAACTTCACATCAATCCAACACACGATGTTCCCAATAGGATCTTAAGCGATTTTTTTCAATGTAAAAGTGTCATTTTAGTTCAAAATGCACATCACATAGCCAAAATTGAAAAAAATTGATTTTATTATTTTCAATCTTTAGGAAAATGATCCATAATTCATTTGTGATGTATAAAAAATGACCTCATGTCAATTCGACACATGATGTGGATGGTTTGACTTGAAGTACGTGTTTTCAATATAAAAGTGTCATTTAATTTTAAAATAAAATCATGTGGAAAAACTATTAAAAAGAACATTGATTATTTAGAAACATTATGAAAATTATCCATAATTTATTTATGACATGTATGAATTGATTTCACGTCAATCTGACACACGATGTGTCCGATATGACTTGAAGTGTGTTTTTTCAATATAAAAGTTCCATTTTAGTTTAAAATGCATGCCACATATCTAAAAAAGAGAAAAAGAGATATAACTATTTTCTAACTTAAGGAAAATGATCAATAATTCATTTGTGATGTCTATGAATCGTCTGTACTTCAATCTGATACATGATGTGGTCAGTATGAATCAAAGTGTATGTTTTTAATATAAAAGTTTCATTTGTGTTTAAAGTTAACATCACTAGATAAAACCAAGAAAATGATCTTATTTTGTTTTAGAACAATATAAAAATGATCCATAATTCATTTTTTACATGTGGAAATATACTACACATCAATCAGATAAACAATGTGGCTAGTATGACTCAAAGTGTGTGTTTTTAATATAAAAGCATCATTTCATTTTAAAATGTTTTTGAAATATCCAAAACAAAGAAAATGATCTCTTATTATGTTAAAAATTAAGGAAAACAATCCATAATTCACTTTTGATGTATATAAATTGACCGCACATCAATTTGTCATAGGATGTGGCCGAAATGACTCGAACTGTGTGTTTTCAATATAAAAGCGTCATTTAAGTTTAAAATGGATGTTCCTATGAAAACCAAAAAAATGAGCATTGGATGTTTTCAAATATTAGGATAGTAATCCATAATTCATTAGTGATGTGTAGGAATCAACCACACCTCAATTAGAATGTATATAGACATCATAAAATGGTGACTTCCTACTACTTATTTAGTTAATTTTCTCATCATTTTTTCTATTATTTTTATTTAATTTTATTTAAAATTTTATATAATAATTATTTTTTTAATTTTCATAGAGATAATTCTTGATGTAAAATAAGAAATGGTGTAATAATTTATGTATTGTTGTTATCAAAATCAATTTTTGTTGATTTAGATCACATATATGGTGAGAGTTTCTTATCACCACAAATGTGAGCCAATTAAAGAGAACATGATTTTGCGGACAACATGAAATTGTGTGATGTGTAGTAATAAACTACACGTTAATATGATACATGGTGTTCTTGTACGAATAATTTTTTTTTGTTTTAGTTTAAAAATGACATTTATTAATCTATTTTTCATATTTATGTTTAATTTATTTCTTTATAGTATTATAAACATTATAATTGTTTTCATATACATGTGAATTATTTTTCTCAATTTGGGGTGGTTTGTTCAAAAAATAATTGTATGGCTGGGAAATTTTGAGAGGGGGTTTGGGGATAAATATAATACAACACTAATGTTTTTGAATATTTGTGATAAATTTTACTGATTAATGTATGTATAAAAACCAATGTTTGAAATGTCTATAATATAGCATTTTTATATTTTATTTTTGATATAAATTTTATTTACATTAAATTATGGTTTTTTTAAATCCTCATATTTTATGCGGTAGTGTGCTATAATTTTAGCTGACACTATTGTAGTATGAATTTTATCAGAACTATAACTAGAACTTATAAAAGGGACTTTTATCAATGCTAAAAATACTGATAAAGGGATCCCTTTATCAGCGCTAAACTAATGCTAATAAAGGACCCCCTTTATTTGTTCCAAAAAAATACACTAATAAATGAGACCTTTATCAAGCTAAAATTAAGTCTATAGTAAAGGGATACTTTATCTATGCTTTCATATTTGTGGTGATAAATGGCCAGTTTATCAGCGCTTTTTCTATCTTTGAAAAAGGCCTCATGCTTTTAGCAGCACTCTGAATGTTAGTCACTTTATTTGTGCTAAAAAATACTATTTTTAGTGTTGGTATAGGTCAGTTCTATGGTAGTTCTAATAACATTAATCCTAACTATATCCATTTATACTCATCATTTATAATCATATTATATATATATACATATTAGTTAATTTTTACCTACTTTCAAACATTATGTGTAAGTAATCTTTATCTATTTGAAGCAGTTCCATAAAATTGGTGTTGGTATATTGTATTTTTCCATAGTACATCATTATTATATCATAAATGGTACTAAAATAAATGTACCAATACAGTTTATAAAGCAATTGTTTCATTTCATGGATGTTATGGTTACGATCTATGAGGATGAAATCGATGATGAGCTTGTTTTGGTTATTCTTAATGAATAATGGGTGATTTGTTAATTAATGAGTAAAATTTAATTATAACTATACCAAAAACAAAAAAATGGTTTATATATTTATTTTATATTACAACTTTATAAAAGTTCTCATAGTCATCAATGATATAATTGAACGGTATTGTTCATGTATGTGGTTAAATCAACCTAAACATGAACCAACTATGATTAGTGGATGATTATGAGGTGTTTTAGTTGTAATATCATTATATTAGAAGAATAATTATCATATTTAGTGTTTAATAGTGTGATATATCTTAATTTTGAATAATTATAAAGTTTAGATAATTTATATAAAGTCGTTACTTAGAAGAAATATATCTTTTTATTCTTAGTACCCTCATTTTAAACGATTGAATTAATGACAATAAAATTTTATCATATCATTAACATGTTCACTAATTTGTTATACTAGAGAATTTTTGATATTATAAAATCCACATTTATCCTTTAATATCATTCTTATATCCTACTTTGAAAGGTTATAATGAAAATTGAATAAACCATTCCAAGGAGGCGGTAATTTACACATAAATATAGATGATGTTTTTTTTTTCAGAGAACAGGAAGAATGAGTAATATGGTTTATAGTTTTATAATAATAAAAATGTTAAAAATATTGCAATTAATTATAAAATTTACCTTTTATACTATCCATGTTTTTAAAGACATTTTTTCATGTAATACTTTATAAAATGATAATGAATATTTTCAGAGCCATATACTAAGACAGTTTGAGATTCTAAGGTCTAGTGATCCTAATATTAATATTATAAAAATATTAAAAATATTAATATAATTCATGAAAAGTTTTTATTAAATAATGAAATAACTTCTAAAATGTGTCTCATATCAGAATTATGAGACCATTGATTATTCTATAACATGTGTTTTAACCAAGGTGTGACATAATTCTTATTGGCATGAGGTTGTTGGATAGAGAATTGTCATGGAAAAAGTAAATTATTTAAATGAATTAAATACTTTTATTTACCTTTATTTAAAAACCTATTGACGTATCTATATAAAACATTATATATAGAATTTCCTAGGGTTAGCCGCATAACCCTAGAGGAAATTAAAGGATGGAGAACTCCAGCGGTGAGGGCATTGGAGGATTGTCATGGGATCATAGACCGAGGGTCATAGTACCATAAGGATCCTCATCATTGATGGAGTTCTTGGATATCTCCAATTTAAAATATTTTTAAACGTTATTCATCAATGATCGATCGAAACTTGAGGTATGAAAATTGTTTTTTGTGGATTCATCCAATTTTGTTATCAGTTATTGAACATGGATCAATTCGTCCAACATGAATTGATTCATTAATTCATAGTTTTTTTTGTTTTATTTTTCTGATTACTATTTATTGGTTCTTTCTTCATCGTTTTACTAAGAAATAATCTATTCCAACCCATAAAATGGAAGAGGTTCATTCCTAAATTTGTTTATTTTGTTTTTCTTCCCTGTTCTTTATATGTTCATCATCTGCAATCCCTTAGATAGTGTTTCCAAAAATACACAGTATTCGATCATTGTATAAATGTTATTTTGGATCCATACTAAGGGTTAGAGTTTGTGATTGATAGAGTGATATATGTGAGATGGTGATGGTGTTCGTTTGGAGGAGGACCAGGACCATCAATGATTCCTGTTACATATTTTTTATGTGGTGATGGAATGGTGAGATGAGGATCGATTCCTAGGAAGATTGGTTAGCCAGAATCTAGCCACATACATTGGCTAGAATCAATCATCCTACTCCTAGGATCTATGGGAATCATGTATGGTGGATCTAGTAGTGGCTGTGGAATTATTTGTTTCCATTTATTTTCAAATGATAGGGTAGAAACCAACTAGATGAAGTGGCCAATCAAGAATTGCAGAAGAAGCCATCCTTAGGTCTCTGTGGTGTGTAGAGAATGGGGGGGGGGCATGATTTCAAGCAGCCGTGTGGGATGGTTTCAGATGCTATGAGTGATCCTTTTGAATCCTAATTTTCCATAGGCCATATGTAGGGAGTTTTTTTGGGGAAGGACACTCTTTGATGCATTAAAATATAAATAATTTTTACTTTATTTTATAGGGAGGGGAGAATACCTTGTGCGCATATAAGAGGGAGGGAGGAGGGTGTGATATCCACTCTTTATTCTTAATATATAGTTTTAATAATAATAACATTATTTTTATTATTATTATGAGGTGGCACACAAAAGGGGGAATTGAATTTCCTATACACATGAGGATCTCCCCCCTTTATATTTTTTTATAGAATTTATAATAATAATAATAATAATAATAATAATAATAATAATAATAATAATAAAATTATTATTATTATTATAATTAATAAAAAATGATTTGGTTTTATCTTTAATCTGATACATCTGATTGATACTCTATCTATGGAATTGTGAACCTAAATTAAAGAGAGATTATTCAAGTCTAGTGTTTCACATTTTATTCTGATTCATGGCATGGGATCATGAAGCCACATATGTATGTATTAGGAGAAAATTCATTTTTCATTGGGTGTCTAATTTGGACATTTAAATAGCCTACCCCGAGCGATTTTCCATGAGGATCACAACAACATGGCCTATTTGTCCATTTAGGTCTGTTTGTAGTGACATATCAGTAGAAATACATTTTATCCTATCATATTGATTATGAGCCTCATGCATTCAACATGATTTTATCTAGACATGCCATATACTATGGAAGTATATGGGAACACCCAGGGGTACACATGCATGGCCCAAATTACCTAGGAATGTCTAGGTATACAGACACAACTCAAAGAACATGGGCATGACCAGCTGTACACGATCATGATCCATGTGGCTAATACATGATGTATACCATCTTTACATGCCATGTAATATCACATGGATTCCAATCCGTTTCCAGAGGAGAACATGGAAAATTGATGAGGCAGGGTCACACCCCATGTAGATCCCCATACCCACAATGTATTCCCTCTTGAAATTATTTCTATCATATCTCCTTGGTTTGGAATTGAATTTTGGCCCTCGACAAGCCTATCCTAATAAGTGTTTCATGTATAATGTTATGGTGGTCTTTGTTGTGGATTTGGAGATACGATAAATGGTTTTTTGAGAATTATGATTCTTTATGATATTCTTAATGATGATAGAGATTATATAGGATCATTAAAGATATTCTGAGGTTGTTAATCCTCTATATCTATAGGGCGTAGGTCCCCCATACTCATTATATAGGTAGAGTCGGTACTCACCTACCCTTGGAGAATCTCTTATATCTATAGAGTGGAACTCCACCATATTCAAGATTATGTGGCATGTAGGTCTTCCATGGGACTTGTGTCTCCCTCAACTATAAAGTGAAATGGTGAGGAGTAGGGGCCCTCTACACAGGTTTTTGAGACATTAATCAAGGTGAATGGCTATAAGGTAGTGGCTTCCTTATAGGTGGAGTAAAATGATGAGGTGAAAGCCCCTCCACAACAATTCTTGTATGATTGTGCATTATGCTATGAATTAGATATGGGCATTTTTAAATGTAGGTCGACTCATCATTCTTGGATGTTATATGGAGATACGTATCCCCTTTATCTCTTATTTGTGCTTCTTATTGAGAATATATAAGTTTATTATTGTAGTTGTTGTATCATATTCTTATTGACATTTATTTGTTATGATGAGTTGACTACTCTCTCTTTTAATGTTTCAATTTTTGTAATTTTAGGGTGTCATATTAGGTATTTTTAAAATCACCTATGTATGGGATTTTCCCACACATGTTCTATTTTATGGAGATTATAGATAATTATAAGTGACTATGATGGACCTTGAATCAATTTATTTTAGTAGTTCATGGTGGAGCTGACCATGTTTGGTGGTCTTACTCTAGGATTTGGATCTGGGATCTCCCCCATTATACCCTTTATAGTTATTTTCAATTCAGGTTTCCCCATTGTATTTCTAGTTTAATGTGTATTTTCCCCATTTCATTTTTTTATTATACTATTGTAATATATTTTATGTATTATCTATAGGTTCTTACATGAATGGTTATACTCTATATATTACATTATTTTATTATTCCTCTTCAATTTTTCATGGAGATGGTTGTATGAGTATGTATAGGTACATTAGGCTAATACCGCTAGTTTTAGTTTATGCATACTTGATGTTAGTCGCCAGCCCCTAGCCTATTATAGGTGGGTTTTGGGGTTGTTAAGGACTAAAATTCCACCAATCTAGAGGGAAATAGTGGGTTTGGTTATTAAGATTTTAGGTGGTGAATGAAATATATCTCGTTACTTCATGGAGGTGGTAGTTCTCACATACGAACGATTCATGTTTTTGTTTTTCTTAATGGAAAAGAGAAAGGTGGTTAATGCTTGTACTGTCATTATAATAAAATATCACTATACTAATGATAATGATGTTACCATTTTAAGATGTTGTTATGGAATTTTAGGAAGAATATATGCACATAAATAAATAGGAATGATAATGGAGTGGTTATAAATTTTTACCTCATTTCTGGGATTTTGTCCATTTCAAAGTGGGTTAAGCCCTTGAGTGATGGTTTTTTGAGAAGACCAAAACATAACTAATATAAATTGGAGATATATACACTTATATATATATATCTAAAGTTTCAAAAAACCATGGATATAGAAAATATATATCCATGGGATATAAAATTACCATGGAAGTACCCCCCATTTCTCTACTACCCTCGCGATTCCCCTCCCTATGACCCTCTTCTTCCACTAACCTTACAATTACTTCTCTCTGAGACCCTACACTTCCAACGCAACCATCCAAAATTTGATAAATCCTCCTCATTTGATGAGAATATAACACATCCAACCCACCTTCTCACTAACGTGACTCTAATTTATCTAGACCACCTCCCCATTGATATGGCTCCAACACAGCTAGCCCACCTCCCCATCAATAAGGCTCCAATGTGGCCTCCCCACCTCTCTACAGATGTGGAATCCCAACCTCACTGAAATCCCCATACTCTAATGTAGCTCAATGTAGCTATGGAATGGACACCCCACCTCCTACGATCCTCTTACTCCAACGTAGCCACCCCACCTCCACGAGATCCTTCTCATTTGACACAACCACTCCAGATCCACGATTTCTAAATCAAACCTTAGCCTACCCTCACGATCAACTTATTCAATTGATTTATATCTAACTCCATTCACTAACCCTATAAAAATACTCCCTTTTATGATTTACCATGAGAAATCCCTACCTACATCTCTTTTATCGAATTACGTCTTTATAAATGGTTAGGGTTCCCATCATAATATGCATTTCTAGTATTATTCATAACATGATGCTTATTTTTGTCCCACAAAAAATTTACCAACTATAATGGATTTCCATTTATAAATTTATATTTTCTTCACTCTCCCATATAATCTAATTTTTATTTTATTATAATATTTAATTTTTTAGATAGTCAACCATATTTTTTTCATTAGTAAATTTTTTTATGATTTTCTACCTACAATAGTTAGTTATTTTTAACCCATTGTATTGTTGTTTCATAAAATGATTTTTCCACTGTTTATACATGATTGGAATATTTCATAAGTATTATTTGGTTACATTTGATTTTGTTTACTGTTTTTTGTAAATTTATAATTATTTTAAAATTGTTTATACTTTTATGAACAATTTAATTAATTTTTAGCATTTGTTAATAGTGGATACTTTCATGGGACACATTATTTTAGGTTTGATATTGTTTTCATTGATTACCCATTTCCAATTGAATTTTATTATGAAATAATATTAAATTATTGAATAATATGATAATATTTTAATATATAAAGATGGTATAATATTGTGTGTATGTGTTGATTTATGTTATTTTTGTGTTGGATTCATTTTAAATTCACCCTTTCCATGAAGGTGAGAAAATATAATTATTATTTTTTATCTTTTTAGGTTAATTGGAAACAATTATCCGGTGATATTTTGTCATTTTTTGTAATGGCCCAGACCTATCCGGCCCATTCCTTTGTCGAAAGGAAGGTCATGAAGTGTTCTGGAGGGTAGAATGGACTTTTCCCACACTTTTCAGAATTTTGTAACTACACACTGTGTAGTGTGAGTACACGCCATGTACCGCCTTTCCGAGTAT
This sequence comes from Viscum album, assembly GCA_963277665.1. Lineage (NCBI taxonomy): Eukaryota > Viridiplantae > Streptophyta > Magnoliopsida > Santalales > Viscaceae > Viscum > Viscum album. Next base: position 396,692,389 of record OY728126.1, read on the forward strand.
ACCCCGTGTTGAAGGCGTGTCCTTGAGATGTGAAACAAATGAGTACACGCCATGTAGCCCGTACTACACACCGTTTAGTTCCTCCCCGCGTATGCGTTTCCCTCAAACCGTGTGTTGACCAGTCAACGACCGTGTGTCGTGTTGAAGCCGCGTCCTTTCCATGTGAAATAAATTATTACACACAATGTAGCCCATACCACATGCCGTGTAGTTCCTCCTCACATATACGTTTCCCTCAAACCGTGTGTTGACCAGTCAATGGTCCTGTGCCGTGTTGGATGCCGTGTTGGAAGCCGCGTGGCGACCATGTGAAATGGTCGAGTACAAGACGTGTACTCTAAATTACACACCATGTAATTTAGTTTTTCTCTTCTATAAAAGGAGGGGGCCTCTCCTCCTTTTCAAAGAATCCCTCTCCTCCCCATTCCTTCGAGCAGAGCTCTCCAAAGAGACTCCAAATCTCTTTTCTTCCATAACTTCTTCATCTGACCTCCGATTTACGATCCGTCAGCGGCCACAAGATCGTAACAACAATAAGAACTTCTGAGATTGGATTTGTTGCTTCTCATTGTCCTTTCATTCACGAATTCCACCTGAGGACGTTTTTCTGGGTTTTTCCAGAAGTGACGGATGCTGACGGACGTCTTCAAAAGTTGATCTGGTGGAGCGTTGTGATCGAAACCTGTTGAGGTAGGGATCTTACCTTCATCTCTCTAATTTGTGCATCATGCGGGATGGGTGTCCTCTTGCTTTCACGAGACGTAGTTGAACTTTGTTAATGAATATAATAACTGGCTTAAAGAAGGGGGATGGGAAGTTGTTATGTTTTCCATTTTTATCCTATTGTTATGCTGTGAATTGAATAGGCTTATGCTTATTGAAAATCATTGTTGTTGGTGGCCTTTTCTCATGAAATTAAATGCTTCCCTAGCTTTCTAGACCATTTATTGATGGAAACTTTTTGGAATATGGAAATTGGTTAATCACGTAAAGTTGGATGATTAAATGAAAATCTGGAACCCCTATGTGATCACCCCAGATGAACAAAATGGAATAATGAACATGTGGGTGTTGGTTTGGTTACGTGGTGTGTGAAAAGGTGAGAGGGGGTGAATCCTGAGTTTTTAGGAATAGGGTGGGCAGCGGGGCTTCATTAAATGATATTAAAGGGACAATGATTTGGCACAAGCCTTGTTTTGTTATACGGTTGTGGAGATGTGGTTATAGTGGCAGCAGGGCTGTAGTGATGGGTTGTGATATTAAAAGAAAGTGGAAAGTTGTTAAATGAACTGTGGAGAACGATAATGAATTAAAATACAGGAACATTCAATAGGGATGAGTTGATGAGAAAAAGGTTGGTTTTATGTGGCTTGTGTTTTACTTAACTTGATTTGTGGATGGCAGGGATATGTTTTACGAATGATTGATATGGTTGGTTGTGGTTAATTGCCCAGTAGTTAAGGAACTAATAAACCAATTCTGTTGAACATGAAAACCTAAATGGTGTTGGGGTTGTTTGTTGTATGAATTCTTCGTAATAGTAGTGCCGAGGCACGTGCTCAGTTTCTCTGTTTAGAAGCCATAGGTTGGGCTATGTGTTTGGTATACATATATATATATATGTATCTTTGTGTTTTGTCGCACCCCACCCATGTTGAGCACTTAGTGCCGAACACTCCCATTTCACGGGATATGGTGTTTCCCCCTTAGTTACTAGATCCTTCCTGCTCCTTCTTCTATAGTATTTTATGGCTTGAGGCGACCTTACACCAAAGACTATTCAGGTAGGTTTTGATAGTGGTGGTATTATCCCAAGACTCTTCGGGCAGGTTTACTATTTCCCAAGAATCTTCGGGATGAGGCCTAGGTGTGTGCGGGCGGGATATGTGGTTGTGAGGCCTAGGTGTGTGCGGGCAGGATATGTGGTTGTGTGGCCCAGGTGTGTGCGGGTGGGATATGTGGTTGTGAGGCCCAGGTGTGTACGGGCGGGAAGAGTGTGGTAGCGTCAGGACGTTTTCTGTTAGGAAGAGCAGCTAACTAGTGGGGGAAAATGGTGCGGGGTACCCAATACTCTTGTTTTTATATACTACCACTACCTGTTGTTTTGTGTTTTTGGTGAGCATGGCTGGTGAGGTTGGGTGGATAGAATTACTTTCTAGGTTTTGGTTTCTTCTATTGTTCTCACAGGACATTAGGATGTCTCCCCACTTGTGCATGAGAGATTTAGGTTTCCCTAATGAGTATACTTGTATGCTCACCCTACGTTTACTTTCTGGTTTCCAGGAGGACTAACAGGGCCGTGCGGGACCCTACTAGTTGGGACAGTTGGAGTTGTTGCAGTTTGCTGTACTCTTGTTTCTTTTGGTATTGTACTTTTGAGCATTCTTGTACTTTTACTTTGATTCATAATTGTTTAAACATGCATGTGGGATTAGTTTGGGTTTATTTAGTTGTTCCTTTTTCTTTTGGTGTTTTGACTCATCTTATTTCCCGATCTTAAATAATAAAAAGGGTAATGCCTCCCATATTTTTGAAAAATCATACCCTTGGTGCTAGTCTCCACTCCGAGGCCTACTAGAGGTGGGACTCGGGGGTCATTATATCCCTTTCACCATTTCCAGCTCAGGTGGGGAAACTTTGGTGGGAGGGGGTCGTGAAAGAATGATATCAAAGTTAATGGTTGAGAGATAGGATGGATTCTGGATTTAGGCACAGTGAGGATTTCATGAGATGGTAGGGTGATAGTGTTTGCTGATCTTGGTGCGTGACATAGGCCAGGGAAGACTGTCTAGGACACGGGATTTTAGGCCCCCCCGTGATCCGATGAAAGGAATATGAGCCTATCAAATGACCAAGTGAGACTACATTGATTGTAGGGTAGATACCCTAGGGAAGGTACATGCATCATCATGATTGTGTTTTACTTGATTTGGGTGTTCTGGGAAAGAAATTGAAATAATGTGATAAAACGAAACCTTGAGAAACTTCCTTACTACTTGGGCTTATGTGATCTTGGTTTACCGTATAGCTATGGCACCTGGACGTTGTCCCTGGGTGACTCAAACAGTCGAGGCCCAATAGATTCAGGAGCTCGATTAGTTGAGGATTGACTGAGAGGAGGAAGATGACCAGTGGCAGAGGACTCTCCGTTATTTCCAGCGACAAACCCTCAAGAAGTATGAGGGTAGTACTTCAGATATGGAAACAGAGGGGTGGCTTGAAGAGCTATGGATCACTTTTACTTTTATCCATGCTCCGAAGGAGTACTGGGTTCCCCTAGCAGTCAGTCAGCTGAGAGGTGCGACACGTCAGTGGTGGACGCTCTACCTCGGGGAGAGTTCAGAGGAAGAGGTTCTGTGGGTTGACTGTGAGAAGGAGTTCTGATAGGAATTCCTTTCTTCCATGATCAAGGCAGAGAAGTAGAAGGAGTTTCTCTCCCTCCAGCAGGGGAGTATGTTAGTACAAGAATTAGGAATCAAGTTCAAGGATCTCCTACTCTTTGGTCCCGATCTCTTTTCGGATGGGGAGTCTCAGGCGAGACGTTTGGAGGAGGCACTTCGTCCTTCGCTCCAGTATGCTGTCACCCCATTCACCCTTCCAACATACTTGGAAATACAGAAGAAGGAAGAGGTTTTAGAGAGGATGCACTCACAGGGTTGTGCACCACGTGAGGGGATCTAGCTGGGTTCGTCAAAGGGGAAGGTAGTCAGCATCAGGTCTCCTGCGACGGGACCTTCCAGATTCAGGCCAATAGGGAGGAGGACCCCGTAGTTCTAGTTCAGATCTTCAGGTCCTCATATCTTTTTCATGAGCCCAGGACCGAAGTGTTTCTCTTATGGAGGTTTCAGACACCTTCAGAGTCGGTTCTCAACCCGAGCTCAGTACGGTGGAAGTGGGAAGGTTCAGCACCCGCCTCAGCAGCACCAGTTGCCGATGAGACCATTCTAGCAGTAGCAGGACCCTGAACCTCTGAGGTAAGAATTTGTAGGAGGAGGCCGACCTCAGGGTGCTCCTCAGGGACCTCAACCAGGGTGTGGTCAAAGAGGTGGATGACATCAGAGAAGCAGAGGAAATGGGCGTGGACAGTTGCACGTAGCAGAGTTGGCAGCTCCAGCAGGACCAGAGGTGGTGTGAGGAACGATTTGTTGTTCAACACTCTCATTTCTACTTTGTTCGATTCGGGAGCTTCACATTCCTTTGTTGCACCCTGTAGAGACCCGAAGCTTGACTTACATTGACATTACATTACATTTGCGGAATACCTAGTACATAACAAAAACACACACACAAGGATCGTAATAGTTTAGTGTCTTTGGAAACTCGGAATATATTTCTTTTTTTTATACCTAAAACCTTTCTTTATATCATAGGGAAAAGAAAACATAAAAGGGTGAGCTCAAATGCTCAGTAAGGGTAAACAAAATAAATATCAATCACATCATATTCATAAGAACATAACATTTTGGAAATCTTAACCTGCAAAAGAGAGCATAATTTCATAACATGGGATAAATAATGGCAGTGAAATGTAATCACAATAATCATAACTTAAAACATTAAACTTTGTGTTATACACACATAATCATAGAGAATCATTTCTTGTTAGTTAAGACTCATTTCCAAGACTATCTTAGTGGACAAAGTCCCTTTCTGAACCGAGTCACCCTCGTTTCAGTCCTGTTTCACTGAACCAGTATAACCTACCATTCCAGCCATGTCTATCTCATGAGATATAAAATCTTTACCCACTGCATTGGAGATATATATAGGTCCCACCCATCTCATAATGATACCATTCTTATGTGTTCCATGAAATCATAAATCATACATCATTGCATAACCCATGTAATAAAAATGGGATTCTTAAACAACATGACATCATAAAACAATTCATATAAGATAAAGGAATTTATAAAAATAATTCCATCACAACATAATCAAATAAATGTAATAATAGGGATAAAAACAGAACCCTTTATTATCCTAGATGGAAAATAATTTTGATAAAACACTTGAACTCCATTCTTGAGGAAAATATCCTTTCTTCTTAAAAAACATGTTTCCTTTCTTAACATGTCATAAAACTTTAAACTAAAAGAAGTTGATTAAAAATAAACTTGAAAACTTGTAAAGGAAGCTTATTGGAGATAATGTTTTAAAAATCCATTCATGCCGTATAAGTTAAAAAAACATTCTTCGTACTTTTGTTGGAAAAGTAAAAAAAGTACCTCATACGAAAAACGACAAAAGATTCCTTTCATATCCTTTACTAAAAACTCACCGAAGGGTAAAATTGGATTTAAACAATTGTAGGTGAATGGAAATAATATTACATATTGAGGAAACATGGATGTGGATAATAAAATACACCCCAGTAAATACCAAAGTATAAACAATCTCGGATAAAAATGAGATTGTGATATTTCCCTTATCTTAGGTCCGACTTGCTTTGTACGTGTCCGAAACTCCTGTATAATGATTTAAATCATGTTATTGACTTATTACAGAATCATATTCATTGTTATTATATCATATATGGTCCACTTATGACTTTATATTACCCGTTCTTTTGTAAATTCATGTTAAAGAAGCGTTTTGGGTAAAATCGTTTCATTTATTGTAGGTGTTTGGACTTGTTGTTCTTGACATTATTATTACTTATATCATGATTTACTTACTTCCAGAATATTAATTATGATTTATATATCATATATATTCAGTATATATATAATAGATAGATAAATGAAATGAAACACACCGTTCATGGAGACGGTAGTCCATACGTACGCATGAACGCTGCTTTCCTTTCCTTATTGTCTTGAATGGAAGTAAGTAGATGACATATATATATATACATAAATCCAGTAGATTTAACATGTCATATATTCCATTATTATTCATTATATATACTTTATAATCATTCTGGAATGGTTAACATGGATAATGAATCTCATCGCGTCGTGGAGACGGTAGTCCGTACGTACGCAGGAGCGATGATATCGTTCCCATGGTCGTGGAATTGTGTTGAAGTGTATGTATACTATTTCAGTATCAATATCACTCTATAATAATCATATATAGTTACTCATTACACCATTATACCCATCCAATTAATGTGGTGGCGGGAAATAGATTACACCACGGCGTGGAGACGGTATTCCGTACGTACGCACGCGTGGTGATTTCCTTTTTCCGTAGGATGGATAGAAGGTTAATTAGAGTTGTTTCATATTTATAATAAAATATCAGTATATAAGAAATACTTATGTTATTACTTTATCATGAAACAACTAAAGAAGAAGAAGTTGAAGAAGAAATAAATTGAAAAAGATCGGTAATGGATATTACCTCTTTTTGACGCGCCTTTTCTTAACCTCCTCTTAAAGAACTAAGGATGGTCTTTGAAGAAGACCAGGACCTCTAGGATGTTTCTAGGGAAGTGGATAAGAGAATTTGGCAGGGTTTTGTCGAGCTTGAAGGCTCAAAGTTTTGTGAGGAAGAGAGGGAGGAGGTGCCCTTTTATAAGGGAGGAGAGGGGTACCTTAGGAATATCTCAAAATATTATTTTATATTAAAGTCAAAATCGGTTTATAATGGTTCCAAAGGGTCTTATTTCGAAGCTAAAGTGGGGATGGGTCGAAATACTATCAACAAATAGGATTTAGACAAGTTTAGGTTATTATTTTAACCTTATCAATTAGATTTAACTCTAAGTTAAATAATTTAACTTTTACCATGTCTTTTTGTTTTCTTACACTATATGGTTAATACACTTACTATAACATGCCAAACGAACCCCAAATTGTTTATTATTAATATATATATCCTTATCTAAGTCATTTGGACGAACCTTAGATTTTTAGGAATAAAATAACAATTAATAATATAATATTTGATTTAAAAACTATTTTGTGTCAATTTTGACACTATTTGATATATGATTTTTGTGAAAGTCATAACAGAATTATATGTTCAAAAAAAGTTGATTAAATCAACACTAATATATCATAGTAACCTAGAAAGTTAGTGGAATTCATAAAAATTCTTAAATTACATTTATTTTGGTATTTATAATATCAATTATGTCAATATTTCATTAATAAGATAATTACTGCATCATCTTTGTGTCATAAATAAATTAAATTATATGATGTCTAAAAATTACAAATAAAATACAATTATGTATGAATTCTTTTTAGCTTTCTAATGAATATTTACAATCGAATTTATCTTATGTATAACCCTATATTAAATTTTTTTTAGTAAATAAACTTTGATTTTAACTCTTCTTTGAATTAAATAATAATAAATGTCTTAATCTAATCCAAGTGGGCCTAAATGATAATATTTTACACTTAAGGTTGTTTTTGGTCAAGATACGCTTGTCCAATAGAATTAGGACATGTGTTAGGGTAATATTAATATCATTTTTACCCTTAATTAACCTATTTACTTTTAACCGTGGTAAATAAAAGTAAAAAGTTACTATTCACCAAAAATTATTTTCATCTCATTGAACCACATTTTACTTACTGAAATCAACCGTGTCTCTCAGATTTTTAAAATTCCAATCACAGAAGCGGTAAAATTAAAATTTATGAAAAAAATTAGTTTTTTTTAACTACTACTTAGTAGTTTCACTATTCATCAAAAATTGATGTTTTTCAGAACAATGCCAAAAATTAGGCCTAAACTATATTTGTTATTATGAACTCAAAAATGATTTCTATTTTACCAAATTCAAAACATATCAGTTGCATTAATTAATTTAAAAATTAATTCCCGTCGTCAAAACAAAAGGCGTGTTTTTAAGAGATAATAACTATCAAAAGATTGACACTTGTTTATAACTGTTTTTAATGTGAAATTACATCCAATGAACAACATTGTATTAAATTGTAAAAATATATTCAAAATATACTTTAAAACCACTCAAATTAATAATTTATCACTATTAGTTATTTTGATTAAAAAAGTTGTTTTTAATTAATATTTAGTAATTTTCACTATTCATCAGAAAATGAAAGTTATCCAAAAAGTACCAACATTTCACCCTAAGATAATTTCGATATTCAGAATCCATAAATAAAGTCCATTTTGAAAAATAAAATTTACAAAATTTCAAAAAGTGGTTATTACTATTCATAACGGCTAGTTTTAATAATATTTTAATAGCATATTGTTGTTTAGCGAAACTTGGTGTTGCGTACAACACACGCTATCGTGGAAGGTCACGATTGCGTGTAATTCAAGCCAGGTCAGAGATGTGTGTTGTGAAAGCTCCTTTTGGTGTAGCGTATAACACAAGACATTAATGAAATTAAAAAGAATATTTTTCATAAAATCTCGGGGTGTTACATTCTACCCCCCTTAAAATGAATTTCTCCCTCGAAATTCGTCAGGGTTATAAATGGTTTACTATTCGAAAGTTTCTTTAATAGAAACCCACATCGTAAAAAGGAATACCAAAACCAATCTTTAAAAACAAAAGTATGAAACGTAATGGTTACCCAAATAAACTAATCACTGGGTTTCCACATAGGTGAGAATATGGATATGGAAGAGAAATCTAACCATCATGTTCTGATGGAGAGTGGTAGAGAACATGGCTATGGAAAAGCTAGCAATCACAAAGCCATAAATTTGTGACGATCTAAGGTACCATCTGATTAATCAAATATAAGAGCACTAGGAAAACATTTTTGGTTTTCAAGATCGTTTCCCTAAAGTTGAAGAATTTGAATTAGAATAAATACTTACTTTATTTTGGTATAATGTCACTGTTGTTCGTGCCTTGAAAAATTTCCACTTCATCTCTTAAATAAATGAAGTTGAATTTGTTATTCTTGAAGTGTTAGCAGATCATGTGATAGAATGACAGGTCATTCCATCTGTCTCAAACAAAAGGTTAGCAAAAGTTATTAAATATACATAAGTCATTCTATAGTGAGATTAATCATATATGGTTCCTAAAATGGACTTATACTTCATATATCATACTGCTTGAAACTAGCTTCTACTAAACAGGGACTTCTTGTAGGCCAGTGGTAGGCAATAAAGACCAGTCGCACTTCGGTTGTGGGTTCGATTCCCACAGCCTTGTCCGACGCGATGGGTTGTCGCCCATCCTGCAGGTTGTCCTTTTTCTAAAACTACATTACTATAACATCCCATCAATAATATTGAAAATCTTCTATCCTTAAACAATACTAACTTATGTCCATCATAATCCATTCTAATCTTTAGGCTTATCCATAATACTGTAGTCCACTCTCATAATATAGTGAAAACGATTACCAGAGATTTAATACTGTCGTTGATCCCCATATATCATAAGATATGTCTTTTTGGTCACATTCCAAACATTCAAAGGCCTTAATCATGTATTCTCTTGAATACCCATTGAACCTTAGTGAAATCATAAATGCAGTTAAAAGTTAACTCTTTCCACATACCAAAATCCAAAAATTCTATATACTCAAACAATGATATAACCTTCTCCTTATATCAGTCATGAGCTCATGAATACAATCAAACACCTCATTATCTTATTATTCCTTCATTATGCGCATATCATCTACTTTCCAAAAAATATCTGAATAACATTTCATGGTTACTAGTACCATTAATCATACACTTTAAAAACTCAGGAAATACAATAGTGTAACAATCCTTAGATGTCTCTTTATTCCATAGTACCATGAGATTACTTATACAACATTACACTTGATAAACATGTAATCATTCCACTACCTTCTTAAACCATTGACCGAGCTTCAACAATTCTTTCATCTCACATATCATTTGTAGTCTCTTCATCATCATCAACATAAATACTTCCCATACGACCATACTGATTCTCTTCATGAGACTTTCCCTTAGGGCATTGGTTTGCATAATGCCCGTACATTCCACATTTAAAACATTTAACCATTGTTGATGTCGTAGCAATACCATTATCCTCATCCATGGTGTTAACTGAACCTTTTCCTTTGCACTTACTTGATTTGTGTCCTTCTTTTCCACACCCAAAGCATCTTCCAGTTCCTTTGAAACATTCTCCTTGATGCCTCTTCCCACATGATTTACATAGGGGAAATCGAACTTTCTTTCCTCTATGATCATCATGAAACTCCATCTTTCTCTTATTAGCCGAGTCAGGAAACTTACCAAATTTTACTTTATTTATCATATTATGAGATTGCTGATTCGGCATAATAATGATGTTTGGACTTCCAAATCCCATTCCATTATGAAGAATATCATTCCATTGTCCATCATGTCCTCCATTATCGTGAATCATCTTGTTTCCAGCCATTTTCTAAAACCCAAAAAAGAATAGTGTGAGAGGAAAAAATCATGCTAGGGAAAACAACATAATAAAGGGGGAGTACCTTCAATATCTAACATCTTAGGTTTAATTCTATGATCGTTAGCGTAATTATAGTACTATAACCTATACGTATACTTAACCTTATGGACATCCCTAGACATACCTTAGAAATATCTCTAGGGATCTCATTAACATTTTCGCATCCTAGTTTCCAAAGGTTGACTAAACCTTTCCTCTGATACCAACTGTAGAGACCCGAAGCTTGATGTACATTGACATTACATTAAATTTGCGGAATACTTAGTACATAACAAAAACACACACACAAGGATCGTAATAGTTTAGTGTCTTTGGAAACTCGGAATATAATCTTCTAATCCTGGTGAAAGATCTTCAATATCTCCCATAAAGATCTTTCTTTTTTTTATACCTAAAACCTTTCTTTATATCCTGGGGAAAAGAAAACATAAAAGGGTGAGCTCAAATGCTCAGTAAGGGTAAACAAAATAAATATCAATCACATCATATTCATAAGAACATAACATTTTGGAAATCTTAACCTGCAAAAGAGAGCATAATTTCATAACATGGAATAAATCATGGCAGTGAAATGTAATCACAATAATCATAACTTAAAACATTAAACTTTGTGGCATACACAAATAATCATAGAGAATCATTTCTTGTTAGTCAAGACTCATTGCCAAGACTATCTTAGTGGACAAAGTCCCTTTCTGAACCGAGTCACCCTCGTTTCAGTCCTGTTTCACTGAACCGGTATAACCTACCATTCCAGCCATGTCTATCTCATGAGATATAAAATCTTTACCCAATGCATTGGAGGGAGATATAGGTCCCACCCATCTCATAATGATACCATTCTTATGTGTTCCACGAAATCATAAATTATACATCATTGCATAACCCATGTAATAAAAATGGGATTCTTAAACAACATGACATCATAAAACAATTCATATAAGATAAAGGAATTGATAAAAATAATTCCATCACAACATAATCAAATAAATGTAATAATAGGGATAAAAATAGAACCCTTTATTATCTTATATGGAAAATAATTTTGATAAAACACTTGAACTCCATTCTTGAGGAAAATATCCTTTCTTCTTAAAAAAACATATTTCCTTTCTTAACATGTCATACAAATTTAAACTAAAAGATGTTGATTAAAAATAAACTTGAAAACTTGTAAAGGAAGCTTCTTGGAAATAATGTTTTAAAAATCCATTCATGCCATATAAGTTAAAAAAAACATTCTTCGTACTTTTGTCAGAAAAGTCAAAAAAGTACCTCATACGAAAAACGACAAAAGATTCCATTCATATCCTTTACTAAAAACTCACCGAATGATAAAATTGGATTTAAACAATTGTAGGTGAATGGAAATAATATTAAATATTGAGGAAACATGGATGTGGATGATAAAATACACCCCAGTAAATACCAAAGTATAAACAATCTTGGATAAAAATGAGATTGTGATATTTCCCTTACCTTAGGTCCGACTTGCTTTGTACGTGTCCGAACCTCCTGTATAATGATTTAAATCATGTTATTGACTTATTCTAGAATCATATTCATTGTTATTATATCATATATGGTCCACTTATGACTTTATATTACCCGTTCTTTTGTAAATTCATGTTAAAGAAGCGTTTTGGGTAAAATTGTTTCATTTATTGTAGGTGTTTGGACTTATTGTTCTTGAAATTATTATTACTTATATCATGATTTACTTACTTCCAGAATATAAAGTATGATTTATATATCATATATATTCAGTATATATATAATAGATAGATAAATGAAATGAAACACACCGTTCATGGAGACGGTAGTCCGTACGTACGCATGAACGCTACTTTCCTTTCCTTATTGTCTTGAATGGAAGTAAGTAGATGACATATATATATATATACATAAATCCAGTAGATTTAACATGTCATATATTCCATTATTATTCATTATATATACTTTATAATCATTCTGGAATGGTTAACATGGATAATGAATCTCATCGCGTCGTGGAGACGGTAGTCCGTAAGTACGCAGGAGCGATGATATCGTTCCCATGGTCGTGGAATTGTGTTGAAGTGTATGTATACTATTTCAGTATCAATATCAATTTATAATAATCATATATAGTTACTCATTACACCATTATACCCATCCAATTAATGTGGTGGCGGAAAATAGATTACACCACGGCGTGGAGACGGTATTCCGTACGTACGCACGCGCGGTGATTTCCTTTTTCCGTAGGATGGATAGAAGGTTAATTAGAGTTGTTTCATATTTATAATAACATATCAGTATATAAGAAATACTGATGTTATTACTTTATCATGAAACAACTAAAGAAGAATAAGTTGAAGAAGAAAGAAATTGAAAAAGATCGGTAATGGATATTACCTCTTTTTGACGCGCCTTTTCTTAACCTCCACTTAAAGAACTAAGGATGGTCTTTGAAGAAGACCAGGACCTCTAGGATGTTTCTAGGGAAGTGGAGAAGAGAATTTGGCAGGGGTTGGCCGAGCTTGAAGGCTAAAAGTTGTGTGAGGAAGAGAGGGAGGAGGTGCCCTTTTATAAGGGAGGAGAGGGGTACCTTTGGAATATCTCAAAATATTATTTTATATTAAAGTCAAAATCGGTTTATAATGGTTCCAAAGGGTCTTATTTCGAAGCTAAAGTGGGGATGGGTCTAAATACTATCAACCAATAGGATTTAGACAAGTTTTGGTTATTATTTTAACCTTATCAATTAGATTTAACTCTAAGTTAAATAATTTAACTTTTACCGTGTCTTTTTGTTTTCTTACACTATATGGTTAATACACTTACTATAACATGACAAAAGAACCCCAAATTGTTTATTATTGATATATATATCCTTATCTAAGTCATTTGGCCGAACCTTAGATTTTTAGGAATAAAATAACAATTAATAATATAATATTTGATTTAAAAACTATTTTGTGTCAATTTTGACACTATTTGATATATGATTTTTGTGAAAGTCATAACAGAATTATATGTTCGAAACAAGTTGATTAAATCAACACTAAAATTTCATAGTAACCTAGAAAATTAGTGGAATTCATAAAAAGTCTTAAATTACATTTATTTTGGTATTTATAATATCAATTATGTCAATATTTCATTAATAAGATAATTACTGCATCATCTTTGTGTCATAAATAAATTAAATTATTTGATGTCTAAAAATTACAAATAAAATACGATTATGTATGAAATCTTTTTATCTTTCTAATGAATATTTTCAATCTAATTTATCTTATGTATAACACTATATTAAAAATGATTTAGTAAATAAACTTTGATTTTAACTCTTTTAACTCTTCTTTGAATTAAATAATAATAAATGTCCTAATCTAATCCAAGTGGGCCTAAATGATAATATTTTACACTTAAGGTTGTTTTGGGTCGAGATACACTTGTCCAATAGAATTAGGACATGTGTTAGGGTAATATTAATATCATTTTTACCCTTAATTACCCTATTTACTTTTAACCGTGGTAAATAAAAGTAAAAAGTTACTGTTCACCAAAAATTATTTTCATCTCATTGAACCAAATTTTACTTACTGAAATCAACCGTGTCTCTCAGATTTTTTAAATTCCAATCACAGAAGCGGTAAAATTAAGATTTATGAAAAAAATTAGTTTTTTTAACTACCACTTAGTAGTTTCACTATTCATCAAAAATTGATGTTTTTCAGAACAATGCCAAAAATTAGGCCTAAGCTATATTTGTTATTATGAACTCAAAAATGATTTATATTTTACAAAATTCAAAACATATCAGTTGCATTAATTAATTTAAAAATTAATTCCTGTCGTCAAAACAAAAGGCGTGTTTTTAAGAGATAATAACTATCAAAAGATTGACACTTGTTTATAACTGTTTTAAATGTGAAATTACATCCAATGGCCAACATTGTATTAAATTGTAAAAATATATTCTAAATATACTTTAAACCACTCAAATTAATAATTTATCACTATTAATTATTTCGATTAAAAAAGTTGTTTTTAATTAAAATTTAGTAATTTTCACTATTCCTCAGAAAATGAAAGTTATCCAAAAAGTACCAAAATTTCACCCTAAGATAATTTCGATATTTTGAATCCATAAATAAAGTCCATTTTGAAAAATAAAATTTACAAAATTTCAAAAAGTGGTTATTACTATTCATAACGGCTAGTTTTAATAATATTTTAATAGCATATTGTTGTTTAGCGAAACTTGGTGTTGCGTACAACACACGCTATCGTGGAAGGTCGCGATTGCGTGTAATTCAAGCCAGGTCAGAGATGTGTGTTGTGAAAGCTCCTTTTGGTGTAGCGTATAACACAAGACATTAATGAAATTAAAAAGAATATTTTTCATAAAATCTCGGGGTGTTACACACCCGGTCTAGCCCATGCTTTGGGTCTATATGTAGAGATACTTTACATACCCCTGGTGCTGAGTACACTAGTTGGAGGTCAGAACATCATATCTTGTGTTTTCCGAGGATGTGGGTTGACATTGGGACCACATCGATCTAGTGGAGATCTTATTTTGCTACAGATGCAGCTGTACGATGTCATCCTAGGCATCAACTGGTTGTTTTCTGTTAGTGCTGTTATCGAATACTTTCGAAGAAGAGTCATGTTCTCCGACGTGGATGGGCAACATGTATCTTTTGTTGGCGAGAGGAGCTATCAGGTAGGAAGACGACATGTGAAGCCTCTCCTTTCCTTGTTAGGCGGGTTATCAATGGTTTTAGCTGATACAGAGATGATGGATGTCCTAGAGGTTGTTGGGGAGTTCCTCGATGTTTTTCCTAAGGAGGTTGTGACTCTACCCCCCTGACGTGACATTGAGTTCGGGATAGACTTACAGCCTGGTGACCGTCTGATTTCAATGACCCCTTATCGAATGGCACCTTAGGAGTTGTGGGAGTTGTGAATTCAGATTGACGATCTAATGGAGAAGGGTTTTGTTCGACCTAGTGTGTCACCATGGGGTGCTCCAGTTTTTTTTGTGAAGAAGGCAGATGGTGGTCTTAGGTTATGCATAGACTACCGAAGGTTGAATCAGGTAACGATCAAGAATCGTTACCCCCTTCCAAGGATAGATGATTTCTTCGACCAGCTGAGGGGATAAGGTTGGTTTTCTAAGATTGATCTACGATATGGATATCATCAGCTGAGGGTAAAGGACAGTGACATCTCAAAGACGGATTTCAGGTGTAGGTATGGGCACTTTGAGTTTGTAGTGATGCCGTTTGGAGTTATGAATGCACCAGCTGTGTTCATGGGACTTATGAACTTTGTCTTCTATGAGTTTTTGGACCGGTTCGTCATTATGTTTATCAATGACATCCTGATCTACACAAGATCATAGGAGGAGCACGTTGAGCATCTCAGGGTAGTCTTGGAAGTCCTTCGACACCAACAGATTTATGGGAAATTGTCGAAGTGTAAGTTCGTGACACAATAAGTACACTTCCTTGGGTACGTAGTGTTTCAACATGGAGTGTCAGTAGACCCGTCTAAGGTGGAGGCAGTTGTTTCTTAGGTATCACCCAAGAGCGTGGTAGAAGTTCGTAGTTTCTTGGGGTTGCAAGGTTATTATCGGAGGTTCATTTCAGACTTATCTCGAGTTTCTACTCCATTGACAACTTTGACTAGGAAGAACCATGTCTTCCTATGGAGCGAGTAGTGCCAAAAATATTTCGACTACCTGAAGGAAAGTTGGTCAGTTCTCCAGTACTCAGGTTTCCAGAGGAAGGGCTATTGTATGAAGTGTTTTTTGATGCTTCTGGCCATGGTTTGGGGTGCGTACTGATGCAGATGAAGGGTGTGATCTATTATGGGTCTAGGGAGTTGTGCCCTCACGAGCGTAAATACGCCACCCATGACCTAGATCTTGTAGCATTGGTGTTCACACTGAAGTTGTGGAGACATTACCTCTTTGTGGTCTTCTCAGATCATAAGAGCTTACGTTATATCTTCTCTCAGTGTGACATAAAATTATGGCAGCATGGATGGGTCGAGTTTCTCCAAGACTATGACTTTGAGATCTCTTACACTGAAGGTAAGGGCAATGTTGTGGCTGATGCCCTGATTAGGAAGTCTCATAAGGAAGTGGTTAAGGAATTCGCTGATGGTTGGAAACGATGGTAGAGTTGGCTGCCTTGCACTTGGATTCAAGGGTAGAGGGTGTTAGAGGCTGTTTGTTTCAGATGATGGTGCAGTCTTCCTTGTTACAGCAGGTGGAAGAGTCTCAGTGGGGGGGACTCCATGGCGGAAGTAATGCAAGATCGTATCGATCAGGGAAATTCTCCAGAAGGATGGTCAAAGGACAACCAACATCAGATGCTTTTTCATGGAAGGTTGTTTGTTCCGGAGGCAATGCATGAGGGAGTTCTCTGCGAGTTCCATAGCTCAGCCTTGGCGGTACATCCAGGAGTTTCAAAAATGTACCAAGGCCTGAGGGAACAGTTTCGGTGGCCCGAGGTGAAACGGGCAATGGCGGAATTTGGGGCTAAGTGCCTAGTGTGTCAGCAAGTAAAGGTTGAACATCGTGTTCCCAGCAGTTTGTTGCATCCTTTAAATGTCCTCAAGTGGAAGTGGGATGACATCTCGATGGACTTCGTCACAGGACTACCCCGAGATCAGGGTGGTTATGATGATATCTGGGCAGTGGTGGATCAGCTGACGAAATCAACTCACTTCTTAGCAATTAAGGAGTCGATCCCAGTGAGTACCTTAGCACAGAGGTACGTAGACGAGGTGGTGCGTTTTCATGGAGTTCTGAAGACTATCATCTCAGATCGGGATACTCGGTTTACCTCACGAGTCTGGAGGGGGTTACAGCTTGCTTTTGGCACCCAGCTATGCCTTACCACTTCTTTCCACCCCCAGACCGATGGGCAGATGGAGCGGACTATCCAGACGTTGGAGGACATGTTGTGAGCATGCGTTCTGGATTTTGGAGGATCATGGGTGTGACAGTTGCCTTTAGTAGAGTTTGCCTACAACAACAGATTCCACTCTACTATTGGCATGTAACCATTTGAGGCTTTGTATGGAAGACCATGTAGTTCACCCATTTTCTGGGTAGAGGTTTGTGATACAGGTTCTCTTGGTCCAGAGGTAGTATGGAGCACCACAGAGAATGTTCAGCTTGTGCGTGAGAGGATGAAAGTGGCTCAAGACCGACAAAAGTCTTATGATTATTGTCAAAGGAGGCCCTTGGAGTTCTAGGTGGGAGATCATGTGTTATTTAAGGTTTCCACTCGATGGGGGTAGAAGATATTTGGGAAAGGGAGTAAGCTCTCCCCTAGGTTCATCGGACCTTTCGAGGTGCTGAGGCGAGTGGGCGAGGTGGCATATCATTTAGCCCTGTAACCTCAGTTGGAGAAGGTTTATGATGTCTTCCATGTCTACCAGCTTAGTTGGTACTTACATGACGAATCTCACGTTATTAACTGGGGAGAGTTAGATATGGGAGATGATGCTACTTTCGAGGAACAACCAGTCAGAATCTAGGATCGTAAAGAGAAGGTGCTATGTGGATGAAACATCACCTTGGTTCGTGTGTTGTGGAGGCATGGCGGCCTCGATGGGAGCACTTGGGAGCGGGAGGCCCAGATGCACGCTCAGTACCCAGAGTTGTTTTGACTTGTGTTTTTCTTTGTTCTTATGAGTTTTTTTATGTTATACTCTGTACCTTTGATATATGGAATGCTTGGCTTGTCGGTTGTGAGGAATTTTGTTTCCTTGTTCTATGGAAGTGTGTAACATGCCTGGATGTGTGGGGAAAGGGAAAAACCTGATCCTTAATCAATATTCATTAATGCAGATGCGATTGAACCCATGCGAGCGAGTCAGTGCTGCCTAAAGAGGATAATATCTCGACATGGGAGAAGGAATTCCCCAAGCCATGTGTTCATTCAGTGTGTTGGTTGTACGGTGTTGGGGGTAGTGTAAGTTGGAAAATACAAATATATAGAAGTGGGAAGACCCAATCCTTAATTGAGACTCATTAATGAAGATGCGATTAAACCTCTGCAGGGGAGTCAGTGCCGCCTAAAGAGGATTATATCTCGACGTAGGAGAAGGAATTCCTAACACCTATGATTAGGGTTGTCGGTTGGGTTCCTTTTATAACGAGAGCCCTAAGAGGTATCTTATTGGGTTCCTCTGGGTTGGTTTGAATTCTTGGGGATGAGAATGCTTTAAGAGGTATCTGATGTAATGGCCCGGACCTCTCTAGCCCATTCCTTTGTCTAAAAGAGGGTCATAAAGTGTTCTGGATGGTAGAATGGACTTTTCCCACACTGTTCAGAATTTTGTAACTACACGCCGTGTAGTGTGAGTACACGCCGTGTACCACCTTGCTGGGTATACCCCGTGTTGAAGGTGTTTCCTTGCAGTGTGAAATAAATGAGTACTCGCCATGTAGCCCATACTACATTCCGTGTAGTTCCTTCCCGTGTACACGTTTCCCTCAAACCATGTGTTGACCAGTCAACAGCCGTGTTCCGTGTTGAAGTCGTGTCATTGCCATGTGAAATAAATGAGTACACACCATGTATCCCATACTACACACCGTGTAGTTCCTCCCCGCGTATGCGTTACCCTCAAACCGTGTGTTGACCATTCAATGGATGTGTGTCGCGTTGGATGCCGTGTTGGAAGCCGCATGGTGACCGTGTGAAATGGACGAGTACGCACTATGTACTATAAAGTACACACTGTGTACTTTAGTTTTTCTCACCTATAAAAGGAGGGGGCCTCTCATCCGTTTCAAAGCATCCCTCTCCTCCCCATTCCTTCGAGCAGAGCTCTCCAAAGAGACTCCAAAGCTCTTTTCTTCCATAACTTCTTCATCCAAGCACCGATTTACGATTCGTCAGAGGCCACAAGATCGTAACGATGAGGCGGAACTTCTGAGCTTGGATCTGTTGCTTCCCCTCAGCCTTTCCTTCCCATCTTCCACTCGAGGAGGTTTTTACAGGTTTTTCCAGAAGCAATGGACGCGGACAGACGTCTTCTAAAGTAGATCTGGGGGAGTGTTGTGATCAGAACCTATTGAGGTAGGGATCTTACCTTCGTCCCTCTAATTTGTGCATCATGAGGGATGGGTGTCCTCTTGCTTTCATGAGACATAGTTGAACCAGTTTAGTAAAGATAATAACTGGCTTAAAGAACGGGGATGGGAAGTTGTTATGTTTTCCATTATTTATCCTACTGTTATGTTGTGAATTGAATAGGCTTATGCCTACTGAAAATCACGGTTGTTGGGGGCCTTTGCTCGTGAAATTAAATGCTACCCTATCTTTCTAGACTGTTTATTGATGGAAACTTTTTGGAATATGGAAATTGGTTAATCATGTAAAGTTGGCCGATTAAATGAAAATCCGGAACCCCTGTGTGATCACCTCGGTTGAAAAAAATGGAATAATGAACATGTGGCTGTTGGTTTGGTTACGTGGTGTGTGAAAAGGGGAGAGGGGGTGAATCCTGTGTTTTTACGAATAGGGTGGGTAGTGGGGATACAGTAAATTATATTAAAGGGACAATGATGTGGCACAAGCCTTGTTTTGTGATACAGCTGAGGAGATGTGGTTATAGTGGCAGCAGGGATGCAGTGATGGGTTGTGATATTAAAAGAAAGTGGAAAGTTTTTAAATGAACTGTGGGGAATGATAATAAATTAAAATACAGGAACAATCAATGGAGATATATTGATGAGAAAAAGGTTGGTTTTGTGTTGCTTGTGTTTTATCTAACTTGATTTGTGGTTGGAATGGATATGTTTTTCAAACTATTGATATGGTTGGTTGTGGTTAATTTCCCAGTAGTTAAGGAACTAATAAACTAATTCTGTTGAACATGAAAACCTAAATGGGGTTTGGGTTTTTTGTTGTATGCATGCTTCATAATAGCAGGGCCGAGTCACGTGCTCAGTTTCTCTGTTTAGAATCCATAGGTTAGGCTGTGTGTTTGGTATACATATATATATCTGTATCTTTGTGTTTTTTCGCACCCCACCCATATTGAGAACTTAGTGCTTAACACTGCCATTTCATGGGAGAGGGTGTTTTCCCTTATTTACTAGCTCTTTCCTGCTTCTTCCTCCATAGGATATGATGGCTTGAGGTGACCTTACACCCAAGACTCTTCGGGTAGGTTTCGATAGGGGTGGTTTTAGCCCAAGACTCTTCGGGCAAGTTTACTATTTCACAAGAATCCTTAGGATGAGGCCCAGGTGTGTGCGGGCGGGATATGTGGTTGTGAGGCCCAGGTGTGTGTGGGTGGGATATGTGGTTGTGAGGCCCAGGTATGTATGGGAGGGAAGAGTGTGGTAGCGTCAGGAAGTTTTCCGTTAGGAAGAGCAGCTAACTAGTGAGGGAAAATGGTGCGGGGTACCCAATACTCTTGTTTCTGTATACTACTACCACCTGTTGTTTTGTGTTTTTGGTGAGCGTGGCTGGTGAGGTTGTGTGTATAGAATTACTTTTAAGGTTTTGGTTTCTTCTATTATTCTCACGGGACATTAGGATGTCTCTCTACTTGTGAAGGGGAGCTTTAGTTTTCCCTAATGATTATACTTGAATGATCACCCTACATTTACTTTCAGGTTTCCAGGAGAACTACCAAGGCCATGCGGGACCATACTAGTCGGGAAAATTGGAGTTTTAGTAGTTTTCTATACTCTTGTTTCTTTTGGTATTGTACTTTTGAGCATTCTTGTACGTGTACTTTGATTCAGAATTGTTTAAACATGCATGTGGGATTAGTTTGGGTTTATTTACTTGTTCCTTTTTCTTTTGGTGTTTTGACTCATCCAATTTCCTGATCTTAAATAATAAAAAGGGTAATGCCTCCCATATTTGTGAAAACTCATATCCTTGGTGCTAGTCGCCACTCTGGGGCCTACTGGAGGTGGGACTCAGGGGTCATTGTCTCCCTTTCACCATTGCCAGCTTAGGAGGGGCATCTTTGGTGGGAGGGGGTCGTGAAATTTTTAGGGGAATTTATTCCTAATTACTTGGTTATAATTATCATCCTTCTATTTTTATATTTATGTAACTTTACACCGATGGCTACCAGTTATTTCCATATTTCCATGGACTATTTGATATAAATTAATGAAAACCATCTATATCACATAACAAATATTATAAGTGATTTTATAAGAGTGTATCATATAAGAAAAAAAATAATTTTATACCACTCATTTAAATATTAAATTTTGAAAAAACAATAATTTAT
The DNA here is from genome assembly GCA_963277665.1 of Viscum album. NCBI lineage: Eukaryota > Viridiplantae > Streptophyta > Magnoliopsida > Santalales > Viscaceae > Viscum > Viscum album. The sequence goes on from OY728126.1 coordinate 396,714,041, forward strand.
TTTATTTATATATTCAAGAAGGTATATTCTTTATAAAGTACTATTAGAAATGCTAGCGTGTATATATTTTCATTAAAAACTACTATTTTTAATTTTTATATATTCAATGAGGAGTGTTCTTGATAAAATAATATGACATATCTGAGTAGATATTTATTCAAAAGGGTGTATCTATTATTGTATCAATATATGTCCTTGTATAATAATTTTTTTTAGGTAGGTACATTCTTGAAAAAATATAATTTTTCAGGAAGGTATCTATTTCTAATAAATAATAAATTTTTATACAAAAATTTTATGTATTTATATATTCAAGACTACACATACTTAATAAATTACTATAAGAAATAAATATTGTTATTTTATTTGAAAATAACTATTTTTACGTTATTTATATATTCAAGTAGTTGTGTTTTTGATAATCTACTATAATCTATCTAAGAAGGTATATATTCAAGTTGGTGTTTATTTTGTTGTTTCAATATATACCCTTATGTAACTACTATTTTTCATCTATCCATGATTGTATTTTCTTGATAATCCTCCAATGTCTATGTGCTAGAGAATCCCTAACACCTTTTGATAATTGTTTTTAAACATATCCTATGAGTAAGTGCTTAGTCAGAAAATAGAAAAATCAACTTGAATATGTGTATATATCATCAAAAGTGTTATGTTCTTGAAATATTATTCACATTTTGGTAAAAAAAAATTATCAGTTTTTTATAGCCACATGATCCTTTTACTCTTTATATTTTTCATTTTATAGAACAAACATTGGAGAATCAAATTAAAAACACCCCACCTCTTCCTTGATAGGTAATATCATTATTCTTCTTTGACTTTCCATGTTTCACTAGCCAGACATAATGGTTTATTTTTTCATGTTAAGGTTTTAGTGATCATTATTCTTTGTATACTCGACTTCTCATTCTTGAGTGACTTCTGGGAATTTGGGATGCTCTAACATATGTTTCATGTGGCCCTAATAATTCACTTGAGGGGATTTTCCACAAATTAAGAAACTTTCCCTAATAATTTTACAAAAATTTCATATTTAAACATAATTGAATGAATTTTACAAAGAAACTGTATGTACTTCTTCTTCAATTAACATATTTAAGTTTCTAAAACACTCATAAAAACATATTAACCAATGATATTTTGGAACAACACCATTGTATCACCAAGAGATTTGAAACATGTTTCATGTTTCCATAATCATTACTTTTTCCATCCAAATGTGCCATTACCAAAATAATAGTTTGTTCTCTACAATTTTATTTTTGTTCATCATCATAGATTTTATAATCATTGAAAAACATTATTCTTAAATACCCTAAGTATATCAGACACTGCATGTTATAATATTGGAGAGTAATTCATTTTAAAATGTAATATATTTCCACTAACATGTAAAAAATACTCATGGTCAATAATACAAATGATATAACCTATTTATGATTATAACTAAATAGTAAAACTGATGCCCTTTGTTGACCTAATTTTTCCATATTACATATAGCACAATTTAGAGTAGATATTTTATATTTTGTTAGACCATGGTTGATTTTATACTGGTACTAAATACATTATTATTGGTGGAAGGTATCAAAAGTATTCTGATGAAAATCGAATACATTTCTTTCAAGGTTATTTATTTATATATAATTTCCATGTTTTGATGCCCTATTTCTTTTAGAGTTTTATTCTTTAAATGTTTAGTTGAATATCCAGTCCAATATCTTGTATTTTGTTGAGTATGATGAATTATATATGAGTTTAACGTGTTCAAGGTTTTTTCTATTCATTCATGTTGTTTTATTTTGGACAATAAATTGTTTTAAATTAACAAAATAATATCGACTTTTATTATGATATAAATTGTTTTCAAAAACTATAATACGAGTCTAAAAAGCAGTTTTAAAATTACGTTATCCTAAAATCCAAAAATTGGTGACTAAAATTTCATAAACATAATTATTAACCAAATAATGTTATTATCATAGTGTATTAACTAATTTTAATGTTTGAAAAAAGATTCCATTTTAACTTAATGCCTGTTTATTTTACAATGATACTTCAACCCATGTTATCTGGTGTTTGTTTTGTACCACATTGGATGGAAGATTTACTGTGATGAAAAAATATAGGTAAAAGGATTATTTCTAGATAGTTATCATTTTTTCACTGATAAAATAATTTTTTTTTTCTATTAGTGTGTTTATTTTATTAGGGAAGTTTCATATACAATGTTTTATTATTGAAAGATTTTTATTTTTATGTGAACCCCTTTATTAGTGAAGTGTGATTCTATTGTTTTATTATTGAGTTTTTTATGTATTAATATTATTATTTGAGTGTTAAATCAACCATTATTTTATATTTAAATTTCATTTATATATTTTAGAGTTTCAGTATAGTTTCTCTTGATTTAATCTTTGTATTCAGCGATAACTAGACACTTTGATAATATCTCAACCTGAAAATAGAGTTATTTCACTATAGTTTAGTGTTATTCCTAGACTTTTAATATAGTATAATTGGGGAATATTATGGTTCTAGGCTATATAGTGAGTGAAATATATTGATAAAAATCATTATAGCTAATGAAGAAGTCATTTTATGGGGAATTAAACTATGAATTGAACTACGACCATCTATTTTACAGTTATCTTTATTTAATTAATCAGGTTTCCAATATTTATTACACATTCATAGTTTTCTAATCTAGATAATCATTCAATATTTTACAATTCTATAATTTTATAAAACAATCAATCAATGAGAAACTAACTCAAGGGAAACTCACTCCCATACTCCTCCATGAACTACTTCGGGGAATATCTTCAATAGTTTTTAGACATGAGGATGTTTCCATGTTCTACATGAATCATATTGCAACATAACTCTATAATTTATATAAATTTAATATATACTTTTCCATGATACAAATTCTTTAAATCAGTTGTGATCAAATCCTTAATTAGAGGGTTTTATCATTATATTCCACTTTGAATTAAAGATTAGAGTATCTTCTTACTATGTGGAACAAGTGTTATTCTTCCACATAGTATCAATAATGACAAACTCTTTCTAATAAAGATAGTTCCAAACTAGAATTATCTCTTTTATAGACCATATTCAACTCTTTAATATTCCAAATATAATAATGAAATTTTGTCCCATTCTTCCACATTTCCTTATTCTAATGAGCATGGTGTAACATTTTAATTCCCTTATTATTTTAGGATCCATTATCATTTCCCTTATTCTAGATATATCTTTCAATTTATTTATTTTCATTACATGCCAAATATTCAATATTTATTTATAAATTTTCATTTCCTAGAACTTGTGTATGAAATTTTGATAATCTCTACAAAAAACCTCCATCTTTGATATAAGGATTAGAATAAATCTCATTCTCCTAAATTCTCCATGATAATTCCATGTGTCCCAAATTAGTTTAGTGTAAAAAATCATAATTTTTTTGTTTGAATAATGACATAAAATATTTCTCAGTGATATCCATATTTGAATTCAAAATGATTCCTTTATTTTCTCCAAGTTCTAGTCTACCATAGTTTGGTGACTTCCGAAACACCCTTTTTCTGATATAGCTCAGAAATATGCTTCACAATATATGATATAATAACACCCATATATTATTTATTGTGGTTATTTTAAATATATATTTTTACCAAATCATGATCAATAATGTAATGTAAAAACAATCACTATATCTTAATAATTATATAGGAAAAATTCTCTTTCAAATATATTCCTACATGCTCAATTACCAATTTCCTCTTCAAATTTAGAAACCTAACACTAAAATGAATATCTCCATGATGCGGTTCTCCTCTAGTATCCTATTTTGACTATCCTTACATAACCATACCACTATTTTGTTTATAATTACACACAAACTAGTTAATCTAAATTAAGTTCCAAACCAAATTCCAAAATTCCATTTATAAGTATCCTCATTTTTATAGGGATTTTGAAATCTAAATACAATATCCTATATGGTGTGGTACTCATTATCTTCCCATTTCAGTTAATCCTTTGAGTACCCCAATCTGTATAATTACTTAAACATGGATTTTAAGATATTTTTACATCTCTAGTTATTTATGATGTTCATTATATCTCTAAAATTCCTTAATTCATGGAAATGACTTAAAGAAACTCTAGGATTAAACTCACACAATTTTCATAAATTCAAATATATTTTACGTGTTGTATTGATTTATATACAGCCTTTAACCTTTATAAACATGAATAGTTTTCTATTATACATGTCAGGCTTCACATGAATTATTCTTATATAGACCCATAAGTGTTATAGTAGTATTAAAAAACTTTCAAATAAAGAGATAATCTTATATATCTCATATTTTCACTAGGTTAAGCAAATATAACCCCTACAATTCATGTATACTATCATATAGAAAATTCATTACTCGAGTTAATTATATATTGAAATTATAGAGTGTTTTATAATATTTTTTTGTTCCTTTATTTCTCTAAAATTAATTTAAACCTTCTATAAATCTTTTAAAAAGTACTCCAAATCCATATTAAACCAAAAATATATTTAATAATATCATCAAACATCACCAAATCTAAATAAATTCAAATGACTCTATTAACTTCACCAATTTAATTTAGATATAGTCACACCTATTCCAAAACCAAAATAACAATTTTATACTTCTTTATAAAACCATTACTTCAAGGATTATTCTTATAGTCTTTAATGATCATATTAAATTATAATTCCATATTTTATAATGTGATCCTCTTCACAATTTTTGTGTTCCATATCCACTTTTCAAATATATTCATTATTTTCAATAAAAAACAACCCATATCCTCATACATGAATCAAATTATAGTATCCATATCAACCATATTCATGCTCATATTTATCCACATTACATAAAGTATACCTTTATGTATCTATTTTTGTTTTTACCAGGTAACATTATATTTTAGTTTGAATTCATTATTACTAATTGTCAAAAAATGAAACACCCAATGCCTTGATGAAAACACATAATTATATTGATATCAATAGAAAATATAGGGTATAAATCAATAATATGGTATTTAACTATAATAAAATAAATATAAAAAACAATTATCTATAACATTGATCAATATTTTGAAATCCAACTCAAGTTCTCTATGTATGGATCAAGTCTGCACCCTTATTCTTCCCCACAAACCTACCTATTTTTTATTTATAATTTTACTTGTATTTTTTATGGGAATCTAACTAATTTTTGTCCAAAATTTCTATGAAATAATTTTCACATTTATAGAGTAACAAAAATAAAAATTCAACACCATGCATTGAGGCATAAATATTTTTAAAAATTAGATAAAAAATAATTTGATCAAATCTAATTAAAAAAACATTTAATATCTCTAAACAATATAAAACAATCTACAAATATCTTCAAATTATTGTGGTGTGAAGATATATACCCTGACATAATATTTTATGTAAATCATTTACCTATAAATAACATAAAATTATTTTTTCATGACCAATAAAAACAATGGTGCAAAACTTAGGCTATAAATTCTTGTAGTGATATCAAAATTATATAACCTATAGATTGTGGTGTCAACCATAGAACTATTTAATGAATTATATCCTATAAAAAATATCCATGAACCCATCATAACCTTATTTAACCTATAAAAACATTTAATTATATTTGTGGTGTGACACATGTGTATTAGTGAATCCATTACTTTACTTTAAATTTGGATTTGTGGTGGTGGATTAGTTTAATATTGGTCACTATAAACTAGTAGTCATCATGAAAGGAATTGAATATTTTTGGGTAGTCATGTTTTCCATTAAATTGATCAACTATTAACATTTCATTCTTTATTTGTTTTTACATGTCAAACATATATATTCTAGATAACAAAAACATGGAAATATAAAGGCCATTCAATAAAGTAGCTAAAATGGTACATGGCTTTTCATCCAATAAATTATTACTTAATTATTATAATTTAGGTTTAGTTAAACCAAATTAATATTCAAAAAATATAAGAAAATATTTTAATGACTATTATTAAAATGATTGGTAATATCATTTATGTTTTTTCTAACACTATCACTGGACATGAACCCTAAATTTCAAATATATATGATGAAGTTGATGGCCCTAGACCATTTAAAATTTCATACTGATCAATGTTGTTAATAATATTTTTCTCATAATTAATTCTTTGATTCCCTCTTCTTACTATTTGATATGAAATATCAAATTTTTGGAGTGTGGGAATGGATTTTCAACAAAATATTTAACGTAAAAATACTTTATAAAAAATATTTCTATCAATAATATTTCATGAAAATAAAAATGAGTTACATAAAATATGTGGATAATTTTTTTATGTTTTCATTAATTAAATTTTTATCATTTTTTATGCTTTATATTTACGAGTATTCTTATACTAAATCCATTGATTTTGGTGTATATTCTAATACATATTTCGACACTCGTGACGATGACAATGATGGTGGTCTGAGATGAGGTGATAATAATGCTGGTGTTTCTGTAGGAGATGATGGGGGTTGTGATGGTTCTGGTAATATTGATATTGAGGAATATTTATAATATATATTTTATTCTTAGTTTATACATTTAATTTTATATTGTATTTTTTTATTATAAGTTATTTATGTTTAAATTTTTTATTGTTTATATTGGTAATAGTTTGAATGATAGTGATATATATTGTATTATGTTTGAATTTTATTTCAGTAGGAAAGATTGTTTTTATTCTAGATATGTTTCTTTGTTTCTATATTTTTTGAGTTCCAATATAAACCAGAGGGAATTATTTTTTAAAGGGTATAGGTTCTATTTTAAGTTATTGGGTATGATTGTTTTTTCTCTCGAATCTGAAGGATATGGGTGCTGTTGGATTTTACTTCTGGTAGTTGGGGAGGATATAAATTCTACAAGCTACAAGGTAATTTATTTTCTGGTATCTGGTGGTTATAGAAACGGGTTAAAAACCATAGATATAGCTTATTTTTCTAGTAGTTCATATTGAGGGTGGATAATAATGTTAAAGAGAGGGTTGGGCATAGTTTTGGATGAACAGATAGGGTTTTGGTGTGAGATGAAGTGAGAAGAGGAGATCCCATTTTATAAGTGAAATGGGATATCATTTTTGTAAATACTTATAAATTTTAAATAATTTAAATTAACTTATAAAGAAATTGGCTCAAAAAATTGAGAAATAATAGAGTGGGGAAGATATAAGGTTGAGATAAATCTCATCCACTCAATGATAGACATGTTTTTATCACATTTTAATCTCGTTGTCTCTAGAATTATTACTATTACCATTTCTTGGTTTACCAAGATGACTAGTTTTTACCTAAGGTAATTTATCTTTATGACTAAAAATAACATCATCCTTATTATGATATTTTTACCTGATTATTATAAATTTGAAACCCATTTTATTTTATTTCATTTCATAAAGTGATAAAAATTATATTTATTTTAATAAATGTACAATGTATTAAAATAATTTTAGTGAAAAACATAACTTAAATTTTATATTCACAAACATATGTTTTTACAATAAAAATAATACTTGAAAACATGCAATTTCAGTTATAAAACATTTTTTTCATGAATAATGTTTTAAAACATATAAATCATATCTATATACTAATAATGTCATAAATTAACTGTATTTTCATAAAAAGGTATTTGAAATCATTCCCTTAAAAGTAAATCCTTCTAGAAAAATAAAAAAAACATATTAAGAAAAGAATTTCATGATAAGTCAAAAAATTAAGTTGACTTTATAAAATGAAAATTCCAAAGTTTGATAATTTTACATTTGAATAATATCAGAAAATACAGGGGAAACTATTTTCTATAGTAATACAACTTTCTAGAATATTAACTATTCTCAATCATTTTTCCTATCATTTACTAATTAAATTGGTATTAAAAAATATTAATATCATTATATTTTATCATTAATTACTCATAATATATTTCATTTTATTAAATTAAAGTGTATATTACATAAAAATGAAAATATTTAGAAGAATATACTTCCAAGCATAATGTGGTCTCATTTGTAGTTTAGGTATACCAATTGAATTTAATTGGCATTAAAAGTAAACATTATATTTACTTAATAATTAAGTTTCATTATTCATTCAAGATAATTCAATTGATTGGTTTTAATGGTAATTTAAAATATGTCATAGTTTCATTTAATTTCAAAGTTGAGTATCAAGAGAGATATTTAACACATTGAATTATTTAAAGGATTTCATATATTAAAACCTCAGGGTGTTACACATTATCATGATTTTATTTATAGATAATTAATCATTCCAAAACCCTACTATTATAAGTCTCAACATAATCAATCTCAATGGTGAGATATACTTGAAGAATATAAAAAAACTGTAAAAGGTAGAAAGTGAGCATCTCAGACAAGAACAAACAAAACTAACGTGCCCAAATCTCATCCTTCACCAATAACATTGGTTCCAACCCAACACCTTACAACCATACACTAAATAAAATCCACCACTTCAAGATTCCATTATAGAATAATATGACCAAAACCTAATTTCCCACATCTGAAATCGATGACAGGGGTTTAATTATATTTTTCAAAAAATGTTATCAGTTCATTTATGAGTAAAATCCATTGAAATAATTAGTGTAATCAAATAATGTTAATGTGGTGACAATAATTCATACAATATCCTTAATCAACACTTATTATCTAAAACGTTTTTTAATATTGGATATTCTTATTTCATATTCTTCTTAGTTCTTCAATTTATACCAATTACCCTTTTTATTCAAGGAAGAATAATAATAATTGAATATATTGTTACCAAAATATCCATAAAATATCATGTAAAAATATTAATAATAATACTCAATGCATGAAACTGCATTCAAAATTTACTTCCTAAATTCCCAAATAATTATATTCTTTGGGTTAATTTCATCAATTTTATCACTAAGAAATTAAGTGTTGGTTTTCCACATTTTCTAATAAAATAAAAGATATGTTTTATATCTCCTACCAATATTTGTGGAAAAATAGAAGATTAAGATAATCATTACATACATAGAAACTTGTTGCACATGGGAGGAGAAATAGAGGAGTTTCCACATCTGGAACTATCAAGGGTTGGCTATAGGTGTGGACTGAACTTCTATAAAGATTATTGTAATTATATATACTTCTCATCATTTCATAAAACATTAAATGGCGAATATGAGGGGAGAAATAGAGAGGTATAAAGATACATTTAGCATATAAAAATTATTAACATGTATACAATAATTTAAAAAACCCATAATATTTATTTTAAAATTCATAAATTCATATTTTTCATTAAAAAAAATGGAAATTAGAAGACCCTAATTAATTTTGGCATGTTATTACATGCATTTTGAGTCTTTATAGATGTTTCAATATTTCTTGAAATTTGAAAATATTTATTCCCATGTTACATCATTTAATTCATTAAAGTTCCATTTAATGTCTAAATTTTAAATATTTAAATCATACCATAATAATTACACAATTTTAGATGTTTATTTCCCTAAATTTTAAGTTTAAATCCTCATTTTCCCATTAAAATGGGGTTGTAGTTAGTAAGAAGAAGATTAATAGTGTGATTTTCACTAGGAGTCACATTTCTACAACAATGGTTTCTATTTAAGGCTAAAATGGTTTTAACCTTATGTTGTGGGTAGATCTCAAATGATGGTACTTATAGTTTACCCTTATATAGAATGAATGAAAGGGTCAATGTAAGGATACATTTTAGTGACTCTTATATAGTAGGGGTGACTCATATGAGAGTAATTTTTTTTACCCACACACAATGACGTAACTACCTTCACACAAGGTCATAAATTATAATATCCTTTATTCAAGTAATATAAATCCATGTTTACCTTTAAATAGGTTGGATATTATCTGTATTCAATATTTTAAAATCTTGGCATACACTTTTATAATCAAGAAGATACCTTCACACAACTAATGGAATTGTCTTTTCACCTTTAAAAAATAATAAAAAATGGGTTTACCCCAAAAAATCTTGAAAATAAACCCTATATAATGGGAAATATGATTTTCTTTATGAAAGAAAAGGATTTTACATAAGGTTAAAAAATACTTTAAAAAAATTAAATTTCAATTAATAAAATTATGAAATACTTAATAAATGACCTATGAAAATCTTTATACATCGGAAAGAACAAAGAAAGGTCTAGAAAAATATAGACATTTAAAATATTAATCAATTTTCCAAATAAATAATTATTATATTATAATATAATGATTTTATTATAGATATTTTAGGATAAGGATTATAATGGGTAGCCATTAACTGGGTATGTGAAATTATTAAATATGGTTAGGGTATTGTTTAAATGAGTATTTAAAGGGTTAGGGTAAAATTTTTAAAACTCTATTAATAGAAAAGTTTAGTTTGGGTAGTACACTTAACATACCATAATCCCAAACTCAATTTTGAAAATTATTTTTATTTAATCGATAATATATTTTTAAATTATATTAACAATAAAAACATAATTATTTTTATTACATTTGGTACATAACATATTTATAAATAAATTTTAAATGTTAATATGATTATTAAATGAATAAAAAATTACAAGTATTTTTATTTAATTTTTTGATATACTTATTGTATAATTAGGAATAAAATTTAGAATTTTGGATTTCTATTCAGATAATTAAAAAGGATAGGGTAGTTAAATGGATAGTTAAAAATATAATAATGTTGTGTTTGGATAGGGAATTTAAAAAATAAATATGTTATAATTTTTTAAAAACAAATGGGCTTGGGCATCCCAAATTTCATGGACACCATACATGATAGAAATCCATAGTTGGGATTATATAAATCCTGTATAAAGAGTGTTCATGTTGAATACTTAGATGGTAACTCAATAAACTTCTGTTATTATCCACACTTACGTTCTCTTAATATTTTTTTGAAATATATAACCATTAATTTCATACCTAGACCATGTTATCAAATTTAAACTTGGAATTACTTCTAAATATATCAATTTTTTTGATGCATCTGATCTACCCTGCACAGTCTCTTTAAACTAGGGTAAAAATGTTTTTTTATCATCATTCTTAATCCACATATAATTATTATTTAGATTACAAGATATATAAATATACCTTATTTATCTATTAAATTGTCAATGATTTTACATTTAATCTATAGATTTTCTTTCTCACATAGTTTAATCGTTCATGGTCAGATATATACAAACTAATGCGATCCAATTTAGATGAATAGATTTTAAAAAACTCTACAAACTCCTCAGAAATATATTTCTCCCTAATGGAGGCTTTATGTCGATATGTATTCTTAACATATCCTTTAAATATAATTATATACCTTTTAAAATTATACATACCATGTTGATATATATGTTTTCAATGATTTATTTCTCACACAAAATGAAATTTTATGTTCACTATGATATCAAAAAAAGATAGAGTAAAATACATTTTCAGTTGACATATTATAGATATAATATATTTCTATAAATTATTCAATGAATTTAAAATAATTAATTTTTTAAAAATTTAATTAAAAAATGACATAACTTCATGATAGTCATTATAAAATTTATGGGAAATATTCCATGAAATGTAACTAGTAGGAGTTGTTGCATCTTGATTTGATAATCATGAGATTTCGTTCCTATCAACTTCAAATCATTTATTCAATATTTTTTTTACATTTTAAGTATAAACTTGTTGAACTTTGAAACCATGGAGATAATGAAAAAAAATAATTTTCTCCCTCTTAGTTAATTTATAAAATGACTGAGGAAGATATGTTCACCTTCCATCAGGAGTGGGAGTTAACTTCAAATTTATTCCCATTGAGAGTAAGATCGATCTTGCATTCAATCCATATTTTTTATCTACTTTAATATATGGAAATTTTCTAATCAAACTATCATTTATATTCTTCTCCCCATGCATGATATTAATGTTACATTTAACCTCATGATATATCAAATATAGTAGCTCAATAAATGTTGATAGTTTATTCAAAATATTTTAATCACTGAAATATTTGTGTGTCTTGGTGAATGTGACATCAATACTTTTAAACCTCGCAAAATACTGATAAGTGGGAAATGGTTTTGAAGTAATATAATATTATTTTTAACCTTTTAATGATATTTAATCTTTAATAAGATTTATCCATAGATAAAAACCTCTGAAGACCCATGTAAACTAATTTTATCTTATGTTTTAGTTGATAATATGATGTCCTTTGTTCTCAAATTAGACAAGATTTATTCCACTTAAAGATATATATATATAAAATTCCATATGATGGGAAGTGATTAATAGTAAACATAATCATTTAATATAGTTGAAAATGATCCATTTTATATAAATCATACAATATAATAGCTTCCACCCATAAAAGTTTGAAATCACCAATTAATGGTGACAAGAAAACATCAATATCATTTATAAGTTATTTTAGTCTAGATATCATTAAACTCAACATGGAATATTTTTACTTCATAAAAAATTTAAGAAATAAGCTGAAAATTACAAATAAAATAGACCATGAAATATGTTAGGTACTAAGTCTTCGATATGGATTCATTCAATCTATGTACGGTCCAAGTATAATATTTCGAACTTCATTTCCTAATATAGGAAACTATGGATCATTTTTCTTATAATTCATGCAATATATGAGATTACATAATTTTACATCACACATCTTCTCATATTGATTCCATCTTTCTATTTTTTCATCATTTGAATTTGAAAATCAATTATTCAAATGAGGAATTATATAAAGATATCAAATTTCTTTATCAAGAGTCTCTGTAACTATTAAATCATCATTTGATATTTCTTCAAACTTATACCATTATATCCCACATTTAGGACACCATGACATACATTCATATTCTTTCCTATATAGAACATAATAAATATATTAGGCATGAAGTTTCTTATAACCCAAACCCAACATCTATAATATTTTATTCCCTTCATAATGTAAATTTGGAAGATCATTTTTTTAGGATTTATATCTTTCAACAACTATATTAAATCTCTAAAATTATTGTTCACTTCACCCATTTTTCACCTTCAAGTTAATCAATCTTAAAAAAATTTATAAATTATTATATTATTTACAACCTAGATACACTAGTTCTTTAATATCACCATATAAATACTCAATTTTCTTTTCTTTCCAAATTGCCTCTACTTCGATATCATGAATCATATCTACAAGTTGATAAGACTTATCATCTTGAAAATCATTATCATTAAAAGATATGTAATTCTACCAAATTTCACTATGCCAAATACAAGGTTAGTAACTTAGTTTAAAATCATAAAAAGTTAAATGATATTTTATTTCCATGATTTTTAACTTCTTCATATTTAAATATTTTAAGCATGGATAGCAAAACTAGTCACTGTTTAGAACATTTTTTAGAAAATTCTAAAAAATCATCGACACCTTCCTCATATCCATCACTTGTTCACAATGAAGTAATCTAACTTCTACTCATTATTATCTATAAAAAATATCATAAATTTAAAATAAGTTATTATAATTTTAAATTTAATTTCAAATCCACATTTATAAATAAAAAGAAAAAATACCATAACATATTTAAAAAAAACAACATATTGGATAATAAAAAGTATAAAATTAAAAATATTTAATTATTATCTTTCATAAAAAAATCATAGACCTTAATAAAAAATCTTTTATCAAATAAAAAATACCTAATATATGTGAATAATCGAAAATGAAAATAAAAATAGAGAAGATAAAGTGAAAACATCGGAAAATTATAACCAAAAATATGAATGAGAATACCTTGTATGCATATAAAATCAAAACAATAAACAAAAACCATACATTTATATCATAATCAGATGAATTAAGAATGTAAAACCAATGGGAATAAAGCACAAGTGATGACATAAGACTAGTGATGGTGGATAATGATGGGGGGTGCTAACTAGAAGATATTCACTGCCACTAGATTGAAGAATGAATATATTATAGGTCTTATATCAAATAATGTTGAGAATTGAGTCCACAAAATAAAGAATAAAGAGTTTTGAGTCTAATAATTGAAGATGTAAGGGTTCTAGTTCACTGTAATAGAGATAACTGAAGGATTTCACAGGAAGCAATAACACCAAAATGACAAGTCCTGACATCAGATTAAAATAGTAATGGAGTTTTACATTGTTTATTTTCTAATCAATGAAAAAAATTATTTTTCTTCTGGTTATTAAATAAAAAAAGTAAATAGGATGGTCATTTTATTTTCCACATATATTATTTAATAATTTATGTGGAATATCATTATTTTCACATTAGTTATTAAATAACCAATGTGTAAATTTTTTTTCTTTACCTCATCAGTTATTGAATAACCTATATATAAAATAAAATTTTCATATTTCTTATAGATAACTGATATGAAAATTTTGTTAAGACAAATGAATTTTGTACTAGTGAATTCTCAATGCATTAAAATTCATTACCAATTTACTTTCTAAATTTACAAATAATTATTTTATTATGGTTAATTTTATCCATTTAATCATTTAGAAACTAAATCATGAGTCCCATATTTTTTACAAAAAATAATAAAGATTTTTTGGATCTCCTAGGAATATTTATATACGAGCATAAGATAAATATGATCTTTAAAATTCTTATAACTCTTTGGACATGGGAGGATAAAGAGAGGAGTCCATACATATATAACTCTTATGTGTTATCTATATTATATGAATAGTATTCTACAATGATTCTTTGAATTATATATTCTTCCCTTAGGAGATGAAACATTGGAATTGGAATGTTAGAGGATAAATAGTGAGGAAGAAAGATATAGTTAGTATATATTAAAAATGATAAAAAAACATACTAGGATTAAAAAAACAGTCAATATTTCTTTTTAAAATTAATAAACTCACAATTTTCATTAAAAAAGGAAAGGATAAGGATATCATTAATTTCATCATGTTATTACATGTGTTTTTTATCTCTACAGATGTTGTAATATTTACAGGCTTATGAAAATATTTATTCATATGTTTCATAATTAAATTATCTAATGTTCCATTTAATTCAAAAAATTTAACTATTTAAATCATTCCATTATAATTATACAATTTTACGTTTTTATTTTTATTGTTTATAGCTTGAAATCATCATTTCCCATTAAAATCGGGATTCAATGAGTAGGAAGAAGTTAAAAAATTAATTTTCTTACCTGGAGTTACATTTATACAAAAATGGTTTTTGTGTAAAGCTAACATAGTTTTAACCTTATGCATTGGATAACTCTCATGTGATGATACTTCTCTTATACCATTATATATAAATAATAAAAGGTTCAATGTAAGGGTACCTGTGAGTGAATCCTGTATAGTAGGGGTGACTCATGTGGGTGTACGTATGTTCACCTACACATAATGATTTTACTACCTTTACAAAAGATCATAAGTAATACTTAACTTTAAGAGAGATATATAAATACATGTTTACCTTTACATAGGCTAGAGATTTTTTTTGCAATATATGAAAATTTATGCTTACCATTATGTAATAGAGAAACTACCTTTACACAATTGATGAAATCCTCTTGTTACCTATACAAAATAATAAAAATGGGGTTTAACCATACAAAATTTTGAAAACCCACCATATATAATGGTAGATAGGATTGTCTTTATGATATAAGGGGATTTTACATAAGGGTAACAATTAATTAATGAAAATTAAATTGCAATTAAAGAAAATTGGAAATAGTAAAAAAAATTACCATAAAACTCTCGAGAAAGAGGGAAAAAAGGTAGGGTTAGGGAAAAGCTATATATTTACAATATTAATCAATTTACCAGTTAAATAATTAATATATTATAAATATAATGATTTTATAGTGGATATTTATGAATTAGGATGACAATGGGTAGTTATTAACGAACAGACTAACATTATTAAATTGGGATATGGTAGTGTTTAAATTAATATTTATATGGTTATGGTAGTATATTAAAAACTCTATTAATGAAATATTATAGTTATGGTAACACACTTATTATACCATAAAACAAAACTCTGTTCTTATTTTTTAAAATATTCCATAATATATTTTTAAATAAAATTAAAATTAAAAAACTATTTATTTAATTTTAATATAGTGAAAATTAAATTTATAAATAAATTTTCAATTTAAATATGTCTATTAAATTAATAAAAAATTTAAAAATATATTAACTTAATTTTTTGATATGCATACTATAGATTTTAAAATAAAATTTAGATATTTGAATTTCTAATTACTTAAATAAAATGGTTAGGGTTTTTAAATGGATAGTTAAAAATATAATATGGTTGTGGTCAAATAAAGAATTTAAGAAATAAATAGATTATTTAAAAAAATGTGTTTATGTAACACAAATTTCATGGTTACCTGGCCCATTAAATATACCTAATTGGGATGCTATAAATCATATATAAAGAGTGTTTATGTGGAACACATTAATGGTAACTCAAAAAACATCTTCCTTCCATTTCTGGATTTGAAAACACTTCTAAATTAGGCATATATATTAAACATGATAATAGTATATGAGTATTTCCTGGTCTCTTGAATTACAGTATGATATATTATTGATAATTCATGTGTCATCAAATGATTAAAATATAAGAAAAAAGAATTTTTTTAAGGACTTGAGTTTAACTTATAGGGTTTTTAGTAAATTAAAAACACTTCAATATGAATCTTCGACTTCAATTCATTACATTTAAAAGAAAATATCCATGTTTGATAAGATCCAATAATGCGTGTTAGTATTTCACACCTAGTAATTTTTTCTCCTGATCTCTTAACTACATGATGAAACACTATCCATACCAAATAAGTATGGTCCTAATTGATTACAATTTGAAAAATATGAGTTAAAATAAATTAGTAGTACCCCCACCTATGAAATTTCATGTGATAATATTATGATTAAATCAAGGAAAAATTTGATTTAATAATTAAAACCAATATTGTAATTCAATATATATAGAGAAAGAAATAGAAGAGTAAATAATATTCAATACATAAAAAAAATTTAAATAGTAATATTTTACATTTCAATGAAACATTTGAATAAATTAAATGATAGTAGTTCAATCTATTCAATTTTTCTTTTGAACTGAATTATATGATCCTTCAAAGTTGAAATATATATGGTGACCAAAGTTGACTAAGTGAATTATTCACCATTTAGAAGTTGTACACTATCTATGGAGTGAAGTATGTACTTAGTTAATATACTTTTTTTAATTCCAAAGAAATTTAGAAAATATGTATACAGTATACATAATATAATAATTGATTAGTTTGAATTGTATGCATAAGTTAATTACATAAAGTTTTAAATTCTTAATCCATATTAATAAATCATTTATATAATTCTAAGGAATATTTAATTTGAAATAATTAAAATTCAAAAAAAAATCACCCACATAAAAAATAAACTATATTACACTCACAACAATAGAAACATATATTTTAATTTTATAGAGTTTTATAATATATGAATACGGTATACATACATTAAATATGCACCAATACCTAAAGGTATATATATCCTAAATTTGAAATAAGATTTTATAATAAGTTTGAAAAAATCATTTAAATAGAATTAATGTATACCTAATCTCTTAATTTATGGTTTTAATTATTTAAATTTTAGATACATAAAATATGGAATATTTCATATGAAAATAAGATATTTTAAATATTTTATTAATATTAATTAATATTCATCCACATAAAATGTATAATTCTTCAATTTAAATGCATATGAATTAATTTTTTAGGAAAATGTAACCCCAAAATTAAAAATAGGTCATTTTTCCCTGATATGGATACTGATATTATGAAAATCATTGTATAATGAGATGTTTCAAATGAACACTTATTATAATTGAATATTTGATCTATTAAACATTCTTAAATTTTTTATTTTAGTGTGAGAGGTGTCCAGAGGATGTTGGAGTTATAATGGAGCATTTTAAACTGAGATATCAGTTAGTAGAGTTAGGTCATGATATGGATCTAGGTGTTAAGACATGATGTGTTTGATGAAAAGTGTAGTAGTTCTATAATTTAGTAGATCATGATGAAATTTTTTGAGCAACATAGTATAGATTTGGATAGTGTTTGAATGGTGGTGTATCGATGAGGCATCATGGTGTGTATGGGTGTGTCATAGTGTGTGGGGTTCAATGTGAGTATTTTTGGAAAAGAGATACTCATAACTATTGTTTACAAATCCCTACAAAAATAATATTTAAACACTTATTTCTTCCACGACTAATTTATTGTTTATGGAAATAATAGATTTTACCATGGTATGTAAGAGGCTATTATCAGTATATACATTTTTCATTATTTGGAAGCCAAAGTTTCAAGGATGGTTCATGGAACAAGGGTGACCTAGGAAGTTTTGGTGTATTTTCTAAAATTTCCTTAACTGAATGGTTTGGGATTAAATTACATGGAGTCATAAGGTTTCAATTCTAGATTATATCCACCTATATATTATTTCCCTATCATACTTTGGTTGTAAAAAGTTTCTCTCTTTTATATTCTAATTATTTTTATTTCTTCTCTAGTCATAATAAAACTATTTACACCATGAAATGAGACTTGGTACGTCTATTCAAGGAGATATTCTAGTTCAGAATTCATCATTCCAATACACCATTGTTATAGTGGGGTTAACCTATGGTTATATTATAGTTTCTTGTTGATTTTGACAAGAATAACTAAGATAATAATCATATTTTTTTTAATATGACAATATGTATTTTTGGCCATGTTACTTAGAATTTTCATTATGTGATGGTGTATTTTTATAGTATTGTTATAAAATTGGATATTATATGAAATATATAATATTTCCCTAATAAATTAAACTTTTGAGGAACTCTATCTATTTTTTTAGTTTATAAAATTCATATATTTTATATTTGAGACTTATTTTCTATAGGTCAAATATATGTGATCTAAGTCGAGTTCACCCCCTCCACATAGTTTTTTGTGTATGATTTATAACTAGAAAAGGTTGTGGAAGTAGTGTGGATTTAGATTTATTTCCATAGTTTTGTGGGGTTGATTGGATCTATTATGATATTTTTTTATTTTCTAATGAAGGTCAGTTTTATGGATATGTTATTACACTTGTTCAAGAACAATGATCATTGAAGCACATATTTTAAATTAATATCTGAGAGATATACCTTTTTTATTTATATAAAGTATTGATGTTTTGTACCTATGTTTTTATTATAAAAATATTTAGGGTCAAATTGTTATAAATAATTTGAGTGTAATATTAATATTGTTTTAAATAATATACATATATTTGTTTAAAAAATATTGTAAATTAACAACACTATAATTTATAGAATGTACTTGGACAAACATAAACACAAGTGAAGGGAATATATGTAAATGTGTTTTTAATATATAAGTAAAACATACAAGAAATAAATTATTACATACCATTGGGTGAGAAAATGTCACTATTGTATTACTTGGTACAATTCACTAAGAGGATACATCAAAAGGTATAACCTATATGGAAATGAACAGTAAAAAGTCATGTTGATAAATAATTTTATAAATAATTTTAAAGATTTATCGATGAAATACATCGAGTTAATTTATAGATTTATCAAAATTTCTAATTTTTTCCTCATTATCTATTATGAAGATAACTTTGATAGAATTATGTTCTAAAGGTTGATGTCTGTTTCTTATATTTAATTCATAGATTTCAAATTGATAAGAAATTTTTAATTTTGAATACATGTATCTCAATATGAAGTTCAAACTTATAATTTTATAAGATATTACATATTTTTTATATATTAAAATTCATAAAATCAAATGAAAATGATATAAGAATATTTGTCAATTTCTCATATTAATAGATCTCTTATGCATATTTTTTTGATATAAATTTCTTAACCTATTATTCAAATAGGAAAATCAATGTAGTTTTATTATTATATTTGTTTACTAATTTCAATTAGTACTAGGGAGAATATATATTGAAGTTATAACGAATTGAAATTTCATTCAAATATTTTATAAATTTATATATTTTCAATGCACCATTGTCTTACTATTACTATTTATTTTGAAAAATAATTATTATAAAAATATATGGATTTAAAAAATATTATTTTATTTAATATATATTAGAAGTGATGAATATAAATTATTTATTTATATTACCTATCAATTTTGAAGTAAATTTCATATTTATAATATATAATATTAGTTTAGAACTAATATATTATTTTATGTTTCACGTAGGGAAAAAATATTATTTATGATACAAATTTTGGTAGAAATATATATATATTGATGATAATGTATATTCTTTATCAGAAACTAAAATATAAATTTAAGAAAATGATGTGGGTAAAATATTTTTTATGAACCCCTTACTGAATTTCCTTTTTTTAGCATATGGATTATGATAAAATCTCCTATAGCGCACTCATTTTGAAAATTTTGAATGTCTGAATAAACAATGATGTAAAAAATATAGTGTGAATCAAATGGATATGGTATTTGTTAAGACTAATTAGAAGAAAAAAACCTAACAAAAATACATCATGAATATTTAATATTCATGACTAATACTAAAGAGTTCATATAATGGTTGTGAATAAGTGTAAAAGTAGGTATAATATAATTTGTTTAGTTTTCTCAAAATTATAAGACAGATATTGTAAATGAAGGTACTAGAAATAAAGTTAATAGAATATATTGGAAATTTATTAATGATATACAACATGCATAGGGTGTTTAATTCCTTCTAAAGGAGGGAGTTAGTTGATTTATTGAATTCAAGTATCAACATTTTTCTTGAATCTCTATAGCACTTTGAAAAAATTAATTTTTTTTATATGTATATTATATACTTTAAATTTAATATTATAGTTTTTAACAACACATTTAAATAAATGTTTATAACACTTTAATATTTTATAGGCACACATTTGATTTATATTTTAAAAAATAATTGATTCTATTTTTCATGAAAACTTTTATATGAATGAAAAATAAATAAATAATATAGAAAAGGTTGTACATAATCAAGTAATTAATAATTTATAAGAACACAATTATTGTGAAATGAAATATTCTTTCATCATATATATTCTAAAACAACATAAAAAACGTTAATAAATGATATAAAAAATACTTTATCAATTATAAAGAACACAAAATAATAACACTTATTAATATATTTATTTATTTAATGTTTACTAAGAAACACATAAAATATTTAATAAATTGATTGTTATATGATTTCAAGAATACCAACCCATGTAATGAACAAATAACCCTTATAGGGGTGGAATGAAATCTGGTGGAAGTTGTAGAACAACTGGATGGAAATATAGTAGAAGTGACCAGGCTACTAATAGCAACAGATCTGGTGGAGATGGAAAAATAGTGCAATGAAATTGAACAATTAGGAAATTAATAATATTTTGTATACAAATTCATAATTATATTACCATAGGATCCATTATTTATTGTGTATTATATTTAAATTGGCCATCATCTTCATGAAGTATCTATAAGGCTAACTATATAAGCATAAAACATCATCAACATTATTGTCCTCATTTTCCATAAATAGCACATCACTGTTAGTGTAATTCACCTGTATCCATTGAACCGTGTTTGAAGTATCACATTCTATACAGCCATATGAAGTGAAAAAACTCCTCTATTTATGAAATATGAGTTTCATATCTAGTAATCCAGTATAACCACTTCATTTGAAAAGAAAAGAGATTAAATATCTCTTTAGTTGGTCTATATAAAATATATCAAAATAATTATAGATCAATTAATCTTATATGCCCCTCCCATAGACAACCCAAGAAATAATGGATGAACTCAATACCATCAATTCCATGGTGTTATATAGAAAAAATTCTATATGTAAATAATATTCAATTGTAATTAAGTCCAAAAATAGAAAACTAAGTAAATAAACCCCATGTATCAAGTGTATACAAATCATGAAATCAAAACAATTTTGAATGTTAAAGTATATAGAAAATAAAAGAGATATACCAACTAGTCCCTCTAAGAAAAAAATAATTCAACTCAATTGAAATCATGAATTGATTGAGGAAAAAACCAAATCATCGTGGGTCAATTTATTGTAGAAGAATCATAGGCCACCACCATAATAGCATAAAATCTATTAAAATATCAAAATACCAAAACTATAATTCATTTTGATAATTATCATGTTGAAGAAAGTTATTATCACCCTCATAATACATAATTTGAATGGTCTAATAAAAAATTAACAATTAAGGACATCTTATTAATTGAGTTTTTAATATTATTGGTTTATAATATGTTATAGAACATATTATTTACCTGATCGTGTGTGATCCTTATCAAGAATATAGTCCCATAAGTGTTGTAAATGAAAATAATGGATTCAATAATAGCCTCTTAAGTTAAACACATATTTTTATTGAAACTTATTATAATCATGTGTTATTAATTATAGAAAAACTATAAATATATAAACTAAATTATAGACCATGATTTATGTGATGATATTTTGAAGGGAGTTACAAATATTGAAATCAATAATCATGTTTTCATGGAAAAAACTATTACAATGACTACACTAGCATAAAATCTTTACACAAGTATATACATATACAACACACACACACACACACATATAGAGAATAATACACACACACACACACAAATATATATATATATATAAACATAGATAATTAGTACGTATAGAAAACATAAAAAGAGGAAGAAAAATAAGACACAATGAACACACATGCACACACACACATATATATATAGTATAAAAACATAGATATATTTATATATATATAACCCATATGTATACAAAAAATTTATACATATTATAAATATATACAAAAAATATTTATAATAATGTCACCATTACTATGTAAGAAATTGAAGCGTGATATGGCTGTTCATGCAAGGTATTGAAGCATTCCCAAAAATTTATATCTTAGAAGGAATAATTTCATGTGAATGTTAAGCTCAAAATTTTTTCATACAGAAACTAAAATTAACCATTTATGATTTTAAAATTGTCAAACTTGAATAAAGAGAATATTTTGGTTAAAATTACAAAATAAATGGTCTTACTTGGTGTTCAAACTATCAATTAACTAACCAAAAATATGTTATCAATATAACTCTTCATTCTCTAGGGTATACAAATAACTAACTATGAAATAAAATCATAAATATGAAAAATTAAAATATGGTATGGTATTCTATAAACTATAGTAAGTTGTGTCTAACCATTTAAAAATCTTTCATAAAATTATGACCCCTTCTTTTGGAAATACATATAAATGTCTATGTTTTTAACCTTACTACATATTTACCATGTTATTATAGAAATAAAAATTCACCAAAATAAGCCAAGAAGAAGAAAACTATGAATTCTTAATCAAAACTCAAAAATCATAATAATAATAAAAAAATAAGGGTGTGATAAGAATTAAATAAAAATTCATGTTAAAAACATCCAGATTCAACTGTTGTTTCAAAGTTATATCTAATTAAGTCAATTAATAAAATAAATAGGAAAAAATATATGTAAATCTATATTAGAAGGTATTCCATAAATAAAACCATCAATGGAGATCAGAATGGTGAAAAATACAATATAATAATGATGGAATGAAATTCAACATAAATAATATCATTTTTTAATGTCAATAAATTTTACTGATTAATTGGTGTCAAATTTTTTTTTATAATATTTACTATAATTTTCACCCCTTATGTTTAAAAAACCTATTAATGTTTGTTATTTGGCATTTCTACATATTATACATGTTATCATACAAAAAAACTCACCAAAAAAATCATGAAGAATGTAAAACTCAATATTTCCTAATCAAATATCATAAACAATATTAATAATCAAAATTTAGTAATGAAGTTATAATAATTAAATAATGATTCATGTTAATAAATAAATATATTCAAATTTTGTCGACAAGTTGCAGATAATGGACTCAATTTATAAAATTAATGTATAAAATTGATGATCAAAATCTAAATCTGAAGGATTTTGATATATAAAACCATAAAAGGTGATTAAAACAATGTAACATATAATTTTATAGTGATTTTGGAAAAGTAAATCTATAGAATCTTATTTTTTCAAAATTTTATAGTTCAATATGCTGGTTATTGTGTATGGAGACATAAATTTATCAGGTATTTGGTAGAAAAAACTATGCCTTATCCAACAAAAAAATGAATGATGGTGGATATAAGAAGCATGATTTTTCACATGGTTTCAATGGTAATATTGGATAAAAAATATGGAATAAAAAATATAAATATCGAAGGATATATGGTGATGTATATGGTAGAGGATTTTAATG
Organism: Viscum album; assembly: GCA_963277665.1. Taxonomy (NCBI): domain Eukaryota; kingdom Viridiplantae; phylum Streptophyta; class Magnoliopsida; order Santalales; family Viscaceae; genus Viscum; species Viscum album. The sequence continues at coordinate 396,738,675 of OY728126.1, forward strand.
GATAATAAATTTGTTCTGGGGTTTGGAAATGTAGACACTTCTATACATGATGATGGATAAAAAAGGTGTAATATATGTCCTTGGTAAATAGATATTATTTTAAATCATGGTAGAGTTTCATTAGGATGGATTGTTCGACTTGTGATGTGAGAAATTAATTGACATGTAATAGTGTATGAAGGGTATCAAACAATGGGGGAGTGTGAATTGAAATGACATACAGTTTTGAGGGTTTTTTTCTACTTGAGAGAGGAAAACACTTGTCATAGTACTAATATATTGTATAGATAATGTATGCACTACTGGAAAAGTAGGCTATACCAAGGGTTTTCCAAACCGTTGGCCAGTAAGGCATGGGGAAAGCCCTTTACCAACAGTTTTATTTAAACCGTTGGTATAGGTTCTGAGAAATCTGGAAAACTTATACCAACGGTTCAGAACCGTTGGTATAAGTTTTTCCAGATTTCTGGAAAAAGCTTTACCAACGGTTCTGAACCGTTGGTAAATTGTCTTCCAGATTTCTGGAAAAAGATTTACCAACGGTTGAGAACCGTTAGTAAATTTTTTCCCAATGCTGCTGCACAAGAGCACCCAGAAGCCCCCCAGAAGCTACACCTGCATAAAAAAACAGTGCACAACAGCCCTCAGTATACCCTCCACTATACACCTGCATAAAAAATATCACAAAATCCACATACAAACTTCAAACAGTATAAAAAACACCTAAAATAGCCCAAAAAACACATGACAACAATCATCCGGTGGTAATTCACCTCACCCATCAAATTCTAATAGGCAGAATAGTTTGATAAATATCTATTAGAGTTGAATAAGACATTCAAATTGACTCATCCCATTTTTTTTTGTGATACTAGGTTTGGGTATGTAATGATTTATGATGAATTTTGCATTGAACTTGTATTGTTTATAAAATATGGTGAAAAGGTATTTTCTTAGGAGACTCGTCACTTATGACCCCATGAGTAAAACTACCAAACTCATGAAAAAGAGTCGTTGATGAGTGTAAATTTCAGTTGTATTCACTTAAAATGATTTCCTTTTGAAATAAAAGAGAGACATTGAGTGGTGTCATTCACACCGCCCCTCGGATTGAGGCAGAGTTGACTCGTACACATCACAAATGACCCATGGATACATGTCCTAAAGTATCAACAGTATCCGAATGCCTTTGGTCTATTTTCCGTATGTCAGTTGTTGTTTTAACTTAAATTGTTTTCCATTTCAAAGAAAAGTGAAACACTTTGAGTGGTGCCGGCCACACCGTGCCTCGGATTGAGGCGGGGTTGACTCGTACACGTCACAAATGACCCATGGATCATTGTCCTAAAGTTTCAATAGAATCCGAAAGCGTTTGGTCGGTTTTCCGTATGTCGTTTTTTTACTTAAAAGCGCATCCATTTTAAACAAAAGAAAGACACATTGAGTGGTGTCGGCCACACTGCGCCTCGGATTGAGGCGGGGTTGACTCGTACACGTCACAAATGACCAATGGATACATGTCCTAAAGTATGAATAGTATCCGAATGTGTTTGGTCGGTTTTCCGTATGTGGTTTTTTTACTTAAAAGCGCATCCATTTTAAACAAAGAAAGACACTTTGAGTGGTCCCGGCCACACTGGCCCTCGGATTGAGGAGGGGTTGACTCGTACACGTCACATATGACCCATGGATACATGTACTAAAGTATAAACAGTATCCGAATGCCTTTGGTCCGTTTTCCGTATGTCAGTTGTTGTTTTAACTTAAACCGTTGTCCATTTCAAAGAAAAGTGACAAACTTTGAGTGGTCCCAGCCACACCGGCCCTCGGATTGAGGCGGGGTTGACTCGTACACGTCACATATGACCCATGGATCTTTGTCCTAAAGTTTCAACATAATCCGAATGCGTTTGGTCGGTTTTCCGTATGCAAGTTGTTGTTTTCACTTAAAATCCTGTCCATTTCAAATAAAAGTTAGACACTTTGAGTGGTGTCGGCCACACCGCGCCTCGGATTGAGGTGGGGTTGACTCGTACACGTCAAAAATGACCCATAAATCATTTTCTTAAAGTTTCAACAGAATCCTAAAGTGTTTGGTTGGTTTTCCGTATGTCGTTTATTTTACTTAAAAGCGCATCCATTTTAAACAAAAGAAAGACACTTTGAGTGGTACCGACCACACCGACCCTCAGATTGAGGCGGGGTTAACTCGTACACGTCACATATGACCCGTGAATCGTGGTCCTACTGTTTCAACAGAATCTGAATGCGTTTGGTTGGTTTTCGGTATGTCAGTTGTTGTTTTAACTTAAACTGGTGTTCATTTCAAAGAAAAGTTAGACATTTTGAGTGGAACTGGTCATACTGCTCCTCAGATTGAGGCGGGGTTGACTCGTACACGTCACATATGATCCATGTATCGTTGTCCTAAAGTTTCAACAGAATCCGAATGCTTTTGGTCAGTTTTCCATATGTCAGTTGTTCTTTTAACTTAAATTGTTGTCCATTTCAAAGAAAAGTTAGACACTTTGAGTGGTGTCGGCCACACCGCGCCTCAGATTGATGCGGGGTTGACTCGTACACGTCACAAATGACCCATGGATCGTTGTCCTAAAGTTTCAACAGAATCCGAATGCGTTTGGTCGGTTATCCATATGTGGTTTTTTTTACTTAAAAGTGCATCCATTTTAAACAAAAGAAAGACACTTTGAGTGGTACCAACCACACCGGCCCTCGGATTGAGGAGGGGTTGACTCTTACATGTCACAAATGACCCATGGATACATGTCCTAAAGTATCAATAGTATCCTAATGCCTTTGGTCCGTTTACCGTATGTCAGTTGTTGTTTTAACTTAAACAATTGTCCATTTCAATGAAAAGTGAAACACTTTGAGTGGTCCCGGCCACACCGACCCTCGGATTGAGGAGGGGTTGACTCGTAAACGTCACATATGACCCATGTATACATGTCCTAAAGTATAAACAGTATCTGAATGCCTTTGGACCGTTTTCCGTATGTCAGTTGTTGTTTTAACTTAAACCGTTGTCTATTTCAAAGAAAAGTGACAAACTTTGAGTGGTCCCGGCCACACCGGCCCTCGGATTGAGGCGGGGTTGACTCGTACACGTCACATATGACCCATGGATCTTTGTACTAAAGTTTCAACAGAATCCGAATGCGTTTGGTCAGTTTTGCGTATGCAAGTTGTTGTTTTCACTTAAACCGTTGTCCATTTCAAAGAAAAGTGACAAAATTTGAGTGGTCCTGGCCACACCGGCCCTCGGATTGAGGCAGGGTTGACTCGTACACGTCACATATGACCCATGGATCGTTGTCATAAAGTTTCAATAGAATCCGAATGCGTTTGGTCGGTTTTCCGTATGTCAGTTGTTATTTTAACTTAAATTGTTGTCCATTTCAAATAAAAGTGACACACTTTGAGTGGTGTCGGCCACACCGCTACTCAGATTGAGGCGGGGCTGACTCCTACACTCCAAAAATGACCCATGGATCGTTGTCCTAAAGTTTCAACAGAATCCGAATGCGTTTGGTCAGTTATCCATATGTGGTTTTTTTTACTTAAAAGCGCATCCATTTTAAACAAAAGAAAGACACTTTGAGTGGTACCGGCCACACCGGCTCTCGGATTGAGGAGGGGTTGACTCCTATATGTCACAAATGACCCATGGATACATGTACTAATGTATCAATATTATCCGAATGCCTTTGGTCCGTTTACCGTATGTCAGTTGTTGTTTTAACTTAAACAATTGTCCATTTCAAAGAAAAGTGACACACATTTAGTGGTCCCGGCCACACCGGCCCTCGGATTGAATAGGGGTTGACTCTTACATGTCACATATGACCCGTGGATACATTTCCTAAAGTATAAACAGTATCTTAATGCCTTTGGTCCGTTTTCTGTATGTCAGTTGTTGTTTTAACTTAAACCGTTGTCCATTTCAAAGGAAAGTGACAAACTTTGAGTGGTCCCGGCCACACCGGCCCTCAAGTTGAGGCGGGGTTGACTCGTACATGTCACATATGACCCATGTATCTTTTTCATAAAGTTTCAATAGAATCCGAATGCATTTGGTCGGTTTTCCGTATGCAAGTTGTTGTTTTCACTTAAACCGTTGTCCATTTCAAAGAAAAGTGACAAAATTTGAGTGGTCCTGGCCACACCGGCCCTCGGATTGAGGCAGGATTGACTCGTACACGTCACATATGACCCATGGATCATTGTCCTAAAGTTTCAACAGAATCCGAATACGTTTGGTCGGTTTTCCGTATGTCAGTTTTTCTTTTAACTTAAATTGTTGTCCATTTCAAATAAAAGTGACACACTTTGAGTGGTGCCGGCCACACCGCTCCTCGGATTGAGCCGGAGTTGACTCCTACACGCCACAAATGACCCATGGATCGTTGTCCTAAATTTTCAACAGAATCCGAATGCATTTGGTCGGTTATCCATATGTGGTTTTTTTACTTAAAAGCGCATCCATTTTAAACAAAAGAAAGAAACTTTGAGTGGTACCGGCCACACCGGCCCTCAGATTGAGGAGGGGTTGACTCCTAAATGTCACAAATGACCCATGGATACATTTCCTAAAGTATCAACAGTATCCTAATGCCTTTGGTCCGTTTACCGTATGTCAGTTGTTGTTTTAACTTAAACAATTGTCCATTTCAAAGAAAAGTGACACACTTTGAGTGGTCCCGGCCACACCGGCCCTCGGATTGAAGAGGGGTTGACTTGTACACGTCACATATGACCCATGGATACATGTACTAAAGTATAAACAGTATCTGAATGCCTTTGGTCCATTTCTTGTATGTCAGTTGTTGTTTTAACTTAAACCGTTGTCCATTTCAAAGAAAAGTGAAAAACTTTGAGTGGTCCCGGCCACACCGGCCCTCTGATTGTGGCGGGGTTGACTCGTACACGTCACATATGACCCATGGATCTTTTTCCTAAAGTTTCAACAGAATCCGAATGCGTTTGGTCGGTTTTCCGTATGCAAGTTGTTGTTTTCACTTAAACCGTTGTCCATTTCAAAGAAAAGTGACAAACTTTGAGTGGTCCTGGCCACACTGGCCCTCAGATTGAGGCGGGGTTGACTCGTACACGTCACATATGACCCATGGATACATGTCCTATAGTTTAAACAGAATCCGAATGCGTTTGGTCTGTATTCCGTATGCCAGCTGTTGTTTTCACTTAAAATCCTGTCCATTTCAAATAAATGTTAGTGGTGCCGGCCACTACTTCAAAGCACATTTTCCATATCATCTTCCACATGCATAAACATGAAATACATGGCTAAATAAGAAAGCTAAGTAAAAAAAATAGAAAAATTATCATCACAGTACCAAGTAATACTAAAGGTCTATGTAGTAGACTAATCATACAATAAGAATCAAGTGCAAAAAACAGAATCTGAATGCAATGTCCCTATGAAGGAGAGGAAAACCCCAAAGTGGAAAACCATGTTCAAAAATAAAGAGTTATACAGAATTCAAAAATGTAATGGATCAATCTGCCTCTGATCACCATCACCATCACTAATATCATCATCAGCCTCATCCTCGCCGCCATCTCTGTCCTCATCGTCATCCTCATCCTTGGCATCATCCTCGCCCTCGGCCCCATCCTCACCCTCGGCCCCATCCTCACCCTCGTCCACATCCTCATCCTCGCCCTCTTCCTCTTCAGCATCCTCGTCATCACCAGGAACTTCATCATCTCGATCTCCACTACAGCTGCCGCCTGGTGCATTGGATGATGCACCCATCGACGACATAAATGTCTGACAAGCCGCACTAGCCTCTGGTGGAAGTGATGAAGATAAAGCTCTCATCAATTTCATAAATTCTCTGTCTCTTGTTTGAACTTGTACTTCCAACTCTGTGACCCTTTTATCAGACTATCTTGCATACTCCTTGACCTGTTCCAACTCGGTGGTACTAGAATGGATACCTAGAGACGACCAATACCTCGTCGGGACTATATTCTTACCAGGTCGGCAGCGTACTTGACCAGAGTGCTCATCTCCCAAAACCTGATATAAATGATCGTGTGGCCCAAAATTGTCAGGCTCCTGGGCATCAAGAGCCTCTAAAGTAGCCTGTAAAAAATATTAATAGATTATTAAATTTCAAATTAGATATTAAACTTTGAAATAAAGAAATTAAAACTTACAATCTTCTCTTGGGTCGGTTCATTTACCGCAGTTCCATCTTTTTTTCTTCTACTCAAGCAAAAAAAATTTTCTCAAGGGATACGTCCTTCAATATTCATTTTGTGCTTCTGTAATGACATTGAAACAATATAAAGTGAAAGTATAATCATATATTCATTATTCAATAAATCACATAATTTAAGTAGGATCCAATAAAAAGGGAAAGTCCTAAAGAAAAATTATAAACAACTATATCGTACCTGCTGCCTCTCATGATCTGACATTGTTGTGCGCCCCAAAGTGTGGAGGTATTTCTTTGAATCAATGTTTTTTTTGTTTTTTTTCAGAAGATTCATAAATAATGATTAATAATTAATAAGATTATATTAATGCAAAATATGAAAACTCTCATTTAAATAACTCAAATGAGATTAATACCTTAAATTTGGAAGTCGCCCAATGGGTAATCATTTGGCGATATTGCTCTATCGGGCAGTCATCCATGATAGGTAATGTATCTAACTCCGTGCCCACTCTATCACACCAGCCAACATACAGCTCATGCTTATAAGCTCTCCAAAGCTCTCCTAGCTCTTTTAAACGCGCTGATCGTGCACCTTCGCCATCAGGGAAGTTAAACTGAAGCTGAAACCAAATTGATTAGTTCATTTAAATACAAAAATATACTACATTAAATCCAATAGATTTTTTACCCATATTTGTGCCCACGCGTTATCCTTGACTTCGAGTGGCAGATGTCTCCAAGAGAGAGGGCTGAACAGAATGATATCGGAGTATTTGGCTAGCGTCGCCAAAAAACCCCGACATTGCTGCCCAGATTTCTCAATCATTTGTCCATCAGCATTGTATTCTACCATCAACTGTGTCTGGCGGTTCCATACCGCACGCAAGTGAGTACGCCCCCTCCCCCGCCTCCTATCTGTAGATGAATCTGTTATTAAAGAAAAATAATATCAATATATGTTATAATAAAAATAAATTTTGGTATAAAAATTTGATAGAGTTATATAAATATACCTGTGGTAGTCGGATCAATGGGTGCAGAAGCTGAAGGAATATCCTGTACAGGTGGAGTGTCCCTCAGTGTATGCTCCTCAGCCACATACTGTGTCGCAGCAGGAGTCGAAGAAGGTGGAATATAATAACCTGGAGATAATGAACCAGAAGCAAAAGATGATGGCATAGACGTCTGGCCAGCTGGTAGTGTAAACATCGAAGGTCTAAATATCTCATATGTCCCTGATGACACGCCAGGATCAAAATAGGGCGTAGAAGATACATCTGTGGTAGTGGATCGTCTAACTCTCGCCCCACGATCCCTCATTCCACCAACCTCTCTACTGGGAGCAATATCAGGCTCCTCGTCAGATATCTGTCATCTAGGGCATGGATCCTGAAAAAAAGTTTGACAGAAACGTAAACACATGATATTATAAGTTATTGAAATATTTATATTTGAAATAAAACACTCACAATAGGGATGAGTGGAGGAACACCCATCTGTACCATGCGACGATTATTATCTGTCATCTTTTTCTGCCGCCTCTCTTCAATGGGTGTCATTTCCTGCAATGAAAACAAATATGGAAGTAATTAGAAATAGATAACTAATGTGTGACCCAAAAAAAATATAGAAAAACCATTATGATAAAAAGAACATAATGAAACAGAATATTTATGGTGTTATGAAGGAAAGTACTTGGATACACACTCTGAATGATGTAGGTGAAACATGTAGGTGAGAACACGACTGTATGATTCTATATATTTCCCACCACAACTTCGGGTTCACAATCAACTCTGACAATTGAGTTGTTGGTGCCATCATAAGTAATAAACGGATTGCTTCCAATTGCAGTAGGGATAGTGTCAACTTCATCACCACCATCATCAAAAACATGTCTGGGATTTACTTCAATAATTAAACCGAATTTAGGATGACGATGATCTTTGACATAAAATACTTGTTTCACCATTGATGCCAATACATATGGTTCATTGGTGGCAAGAGTGCGAGTCATGTCAATAACTCGAAATCCACAATCATCAATAAAGGTGCCTTGCCTCGTCATTGAATCAAACCATTGACATTTCATCATCGTGACTCGACCATGAGAGTAATAATCCAAAATTATTATTTTCTCCACGACACCATAATAAGCAACATTTTCAGAATGAGGTCTAGTGTCCGATGAACTGGCATAACAGTCTGTTGTGGCAGTTAGCATAACACCATTATGCTGTGTTCTCATGTTTCTTGCTCGTTCAGTGATAAAAAATTTGTATCCATTGATCACAAGTGATTTACAAGCACGAACCATGGTATTAGGACTAAAAGCCAAAGCTCTTATTTCCTCAGAAACAGAGTCTGTAGGAAAACTCGATACCTGAAATATAAACAAATAGTAAAATTAATTAAATATTATTTTTATTTAGTTATTACAGAAATATTTTTACCTTCAATTTCAACCAAGCAAAAAACCCTTTGCTATGAAAAGTCTCCTTCTTTCTCAAAGATAAAGAACGATGATTTCTATATATCAATTCTTTATGTTCCCTGTAGATAAAAATAATAATAGTTTAACAAATATTTAAAATTACAAGAGATAAGATAAGAGTTACATGTACAATTAACTTACTTTATATACTCATCGAACAAATCACAATTGAACAACATTGTGCGATGTGCCATCTCTCGCTCTTCAAGGCTTAATGTTGTCAATGTATATGATCCCGGAATTCCTCCTATCTGAGGAAGTGATGGAAAACTGGGTTCAATTTTCCCATACTGTTCTTCTTCATTTCTCATTGGTCTGTTTATTCTTGTAGTATGATCAGACAAATACATTGAGCAGAAATCCATACATTCTTGAGCCAAGTAACCGTTCACAATAGAACTTTCGGGATAATTCCTGTTCCGAACATATGATTTCAATGTGCACATGTTTCTTTCAGTTGGCTACATCCAACAGAAAGCAACGGGTCCTCCAAGAAGTATTTCGGTCGGAAGATGGAAATTCAGATGCAACATGCATGTAAAAAATGATGGAGGGAATATTTTCTCTAACTCACACAAAATTAATGGTGTCTCTGCCAACAGTTTTTTCATGAGGGATTTGGACAACCTCTTAGCACAAAGATCTCTAAACAAATAGCACAACCGAATAACTGATACTCTAACATTATTGGACAAGAGATGACGGATTTCTATTGGAATCAACTCATGCAAAAGGACGTGATAATCATGAGTCTTAAAAGATTTCAAATTCAACTCTTTTCTGTTGACCTGTTTTGATATATTGCTTGAATAGACATCAGGAACTTTAATAGTCTCTAGCACTTCCAGAAAATGATTTTTTTAGAAGGAGTCATCACATAAGAAGCACATGGAACTTGCCATTTATTTTCACTGATACAAACAGGATGCAATTCTGGTCTGATCCCCTAATCTACCAAGTCGCGCCGAGATCGTAAATTATCTTTTGTCTTACCCTTGACATTTAGAAGAATTGAAAGCAACATTTCACATATATTTTTTTCAATGTGCATTACGTCTAAGCAATGATGTAACAAGTTGGTTGACCAATATGACAACTCAAAAGAAAATACTCTTCTTCTTCCAATTGTAACAGGTATCATTGGAAACATTTTTCCTCTTTCTAGATTTCATTACACTCTTCCCAAACGAATAACTGAAATCTTTCAATTCATTAGGCACATCAGTTCCAGACATACGCTGAGGTGGATCGTCATTCTCCATGGTATTGTCAAATCTTCGACGATTGTTTCTATATGGATGGTTCATTGGCAAGAATCGTAGATGTCCCATAAAACTAAAACTATGACGATATTTCAGTCTTCTCGATCGAGTATTCTTCATACAAACAGGACATGACAATTTTCCTTTTGTGCCCCATCCAGACATCATTGCATAAGCAGGAAAATCATTGATAGTCCACATAAGTGCAGCACGCATCTGAAATATATCTTTCGAACATGCATCGTATGTGGGCACACCCACATCCCAAAGAAGTTTCAACTCTTTTATTAAAGGTTGCATGTATACATCTATATCATTGCCGGGATCAGAAGAGCCAGATATCAGTATACTCAATAAAGTGTAAGTCTTTTTCATACACAACCAAGGGGGAAGGTTATAAATGTGTATGAAAACCGGCCATGTGCTGTGCGAAGTAAGCATCTGTCCAAATGGATTAAAACCGTCACATGAAAGATCCAGTCTCACATTACGCACGTCGGCTGTAAATTCAGGATATCGAGCATCAAATCTCTACCATGCGAATCCATCTGCAGGGTGAACCAACTCTTCATTATTATTTTTTCTCTCGGTGTCATGCCATCGCATTTTTACGGATATTTCATCAGACATGAAAAGGTTATGTAATCTGGGGATCAATGGAAAGTGCCACATTACTTTTTGTGGCACACGAGATGGTGTTTCATCATCTTTTGGCTTCCATCGGGAGGTTCCGCATTTTATACAATCATTTCTTTCAGCAGTTTCCTCCAAAAATAAGCTGCAATCATTCGGGTAAGCATGAATTTTTTTTTGAGAATCCAAGTTCATCAACCAACTTCCATGCCATATAGTGGTTTGAGGGAATATCTGCATCATCTAGAAGTAAGTCCTTAAAGAAGGTAAGAATATAATCAATTGTAGTATTTGAAATCCCATACATAGTTTTCCCATGAAACAATCGGATTAAAAATTCCAACTTTTTCATTTTATCACATTGCCGATATACTGGAGTCGTCGCAGCATCATTCAATTTTTGCACCCAATCAACATCATCATTTTCATTGGACGCATCATGTGTGCTTGTATTGAAATCTTGTTGGCTGGACATCCTTTCCTTCTCATGATGTCGAATAAATGGAAACCGATCATATATAAAACTCTCCAATTCAGTCCTATCATTTGGATCATCAACATTTTCAGATTCCATTTTCTCTCCATTGTGATACCACACATAATAGTTTGTTTGGAAACCATATTTGGTTATATGATAGCTAACTGCTTCACGGCTCAACCAAGGTCTTCCAACATAATTAAAACATAGGGAGTGTATGCGACCACTATCTGAAGCCTTGTCAAATGAAAAATCTAGAAAGCTGTTCAAATTATTTTGAAAATCGGTTGAAATCCGATCAGTTTCGTACATCCAACTTCTATCCATTCTATAAAAAATCGCAATAAGTCATTTCAAAGCAATTCAATAATATTAAAGTTTAATCAGAAAAATATTTACGTAAATGACAATTGTTTACTCTATATAAAAGAATAACTGACACATTACTCTATATGAGAATCATATTAAGAAATACAACAAAATACAGTGTATATAAGAAAATAAGATACAAAATTTCTAATGCCTATATTCACGGATTGACCAGTAAGATATTGGAAGTGGATCAAGGAATACATAATCCTTAAGGGTCTTGTTGGGAGTATATGAGTTTTATACTTTAACTTCTCCAAGTAGACCAGGATGAGGAGTAGGATGAGGATCATGGGAGTGGTGGGACTGTCCAAGGGGGGTGTGGCATGTCCAGGGGGGTGCGGGGTGTCTAGGGGGTGGTGGGGCCGTCCGGGGGGTCGGAGGTGTCCAGGGGGTGGGGGGCTGTCTAGGGGGGTCGGGGTGTCCAGGTGGGCAGGCTATCCGTGGGGGTGGTCAGGTTGTCCAAGGGGGTCGGGGTGTACAGGTATATTTATATGAAAAGAATACCCCCACAATAATCATGCAGCCCTGTCATTAGTCTAAACCCCTAGAACACATAAAAGAAGCTAGTATGAACATTTACTAAAATATTTAACACCATACGATTGAAAATGCAATCTAAATATAGTTTGAGAGGATATAATGGTGTGTGTGAAAAAAATGATATTAAATCAATTTAAATGAATATGGAACAAATGAGGGTTTATAATACACTAAGAGTACCTCAAACAATCCAAAACCACTATAGCACCACCCCCTTGGATAGCCCGCCCACCCCCCTCGACACCCCTTCTCCCTATAGACACCCCCCACCCCCTTGGATAGCCCGCCCACCCCCCTGGACAACCCTACCCCCCGTGGCCAGCCCACCCACCCCCCCTGGACAGCCCGCCCACCCCTCCTTGACAGCCCGACCACCCCCGTGGACAGCCCGTCCACCCATGTGGACAGCCCGCCCACCCCCATACCCCTCTGGACACCCCGTACCCCCCTGGGATAGCCCCGCCCACCCTCCCAAACAGCGCACACCCCCTCCCCTGCAACCCCACCACCGCCACCTAGACATACCAACCCCCCTGGACATCCCACACACCCCTCCCCCACCAGGACACCCCACCCAGACCCCCAGGACATCCCACACCCCCTGGACAGCCCCACCCACCCCCGTGGACAGCCTTTACCACCCTCATGGACAGCCCCGCCCACCCCCGTGGACAACCCACCCACCCCCGTGGACACCCCCTACCCCCTAGACAGCCCAACCACCCCCGTGGACAGCCCACCCACCCCCCTCGACACCCCTTCTCCCTATGGACAGCCCCCACCCCCTTGGATAGCCCGCCCACCCCCCTGGACACCCCTACCCCCTATGGCCAGCCCACCCACCCCCCCTGGACAGCCCGACCACCCCTCCTTGACAGCCCGACCACCCCCGTGGACAGCCCGTCCACCCTTGTGGACATCCCGCCCACCCCCGTACCCCCCTGGACACCCCGTACCCCCCGGGATAGCCCCACCCACCCTCCCAAACAGCCCACACCCCCTCCCCTGCAACCCCACCACCACCACCTAGACATACCAACCCCCCTGGACACCCCACACACCCCTCCCCCACCAGGACACCCCACCCAGACCCCCAGGACAGCCCACACCCCCTGGACAACCCCGCCCACCCCCGTGGACAGCCTTTCCCATCCCCATGGACAGCCCCGCCCACCCCTGTGGACAACCCACCCACCCCCGTGGACGCCCCCTACCCCCTAGACAACCCAACCACCCCCGTGGATATCCCACCCACCCCCCTCGACACCCCTTCTCCCTATGGACACCCCCACCCCCTTGGATAGCCCGCCCACCACCCTGGACACCCCTACCCCCTGTGGCCAGCCCACCCACCCCCCCTGGACAACCCGCCCACCCCTCCTTGACAGCCCGACCACCCCCGTGGACAGCCCGTCCACCCTTGTGGACAGCCCGCCCACCCCCGTACCCCCCTGGACACCCCGTACCCCCCCTGGATAGCCCCACCCACCCTCCCAAACAGACCACACCCCCCTTCCCTGCAACCCCACCACCACCACCTAGACATACCACCCCACCTGGACACCCCACACACCCCTCCCCCACCAGGACACCCCACCCAGACCCCCAGGACAGCCCACACCCCCTGGACAGCCCCGCCCACCCCCGTGGACACCCCCTACCCCCTAGATAGCCCAACCACCCCGTGGACAGCCCACCCACCCCCTTGACACCCCTTCTCCCTATGGACAGCCCCCACCCCCTTGGATAGCCCGCCCACCCCTCTGGACACCCCTACCCCCTGTGGACAGACCCCCCCCCCCCCTTGGACAGCCCGCCCACCCCTCCTTGACAGCCCGGCCACCCCCGTGGATAGCCTGTCCACCCTTGTGGACAACCCGCCCACCCCCGTACCCCCCTGGACATTCCGTACCCCCCTGGATAGCCCCGCCCACCCTCCCAAACAGCCCACACCCCCTCCCCTGCAACCCCACCACCACCACCTAGATATACCACCCCCCCTGGACACCCCACACACCCCTCCCCCACCAGGACACCCCACCCAGACCCCCAGGACAGCCCACACCCCCAAGACAGCCCCGCCCACCCCCGTGGACAGCCTTTCCCACCCCTGTGGACAGCCCCGCCCACCCCCGTGGACAACCCACCCACCCCCGTGGACACCCCCTACCCCCACATTCCATTATCCAAAACATATCAAATTGGTTTGAACACAATCCATAATTCCCACAATCCATTATCCAAAACATGTAAACGTTCACGATAGCCTCCCCCAACTCTGATTTACATGTTTTGAACACTCTCCTTCCAAACATAGAATATAAAAAAATTAAATAAGTCTTCACAAACACAAAAAATATCCTATTTAGATATTAATTTCAATAATCAAGTAAACCACCAACACCTGGAAAAAATCTATTCATTAAAACAACTACAACAATATGGTTGAGATCAAATTTTACCTATTCGTATGGGGGTGTACCTGTTGGGATGGGGGTGCTGGTGTTCGGATTCGCGAGAGTAGTGGAGTCGGATGGGGTTCGCGAGAGCAGCGGAGCGAATATATTAGGGCTCTGTCCGAATGGGGAGAGGAGATCATGATCTGGAATTTGGGGAAAACCTTTGCCAATGGTTTATAAAAACCGTTGGCAAAGGCACACATTTCCCAACGGTTCCAGTGAACCGTTGGGAAATGTGTGAGTTTAGCACCCCTTTCCCAACGGTTCCAGTGAACCGTTGGGAAAGGGTCCACCAAAATTCCCTTTGCCAATGGTTTAATTAAACCGTTGGAAAAGGCTCACTATACCAACGGTTTAAGTAAACCGTTGGTATACTACCGTTGGGAAAAGAACAAATTCCAGTAGTGATGTTTGTTTTTTTACTACCACTTTAAAAAATTTATAGAAAACAAAACTAAATCATTATATAGTAGTGTGATGAATTTTAATCAATTTAAACCTTTTATCTTAATGTGAAATTATACAAAATACTAATAAATAATAAACAATTAGTTATATACTTATTTAAAATTTTAAAATGAATTACCCCCAATGGTAGAAAACAAAGTATTAGTGACCATTAGATGCAATCACTAAATAGTAGCAGTAGCCACTGAGTGATCGGTTTTGGGGGTCAAAGTTAATAAGGATGTAAATAAATTTTTTAACTATCATAAACCAACTCTATAACACCACTAAATTGGGAACCTAGACCACAATGTGACATAACTGAATCACATTAAAAATCACCCCATGTATTTGGAAACTAGTTCAATGGAATCAAAGGAAAACCATTGGGAAATATTTCACCCTAAAATTATAGTTAACACATAGATGATCCTTTACCAAATGTCCAAAATGGACCATACATACTTAAAACATTTGTACAAAATTAATAAAAATAATTAAGATAAATTAATAAACTAAACGAAGTGAAACATAATAAAAAAATAAGTAGGTCAACATAAACAAAATAATATTGAATCTGGATCACAGATAAAATAGAGGTTGTTTTGGCAGATATAGATACAACTATACAAATTAAAACTAAAAGTGAACACCCAAAATAATCTCCACAAAACTCCATGTGATAACAACTTATTTATAAATAATCATTGATATTAGGCAATAAAAACCAAATATGAAACATTACCTAAAACTTAAATGATCATTGGTATTATCATGAAATATGAATAATAATCTAAGAAGAAACAATACCCCACATATTACCTTTAAAAAAATATTAATTTGATCTTGGTTTAAAAATACTGGTTCTTTATTTTGTATTAAAAATGAATCATAAGCCATTACCCTTACTAAATTGAAGTAGTTATATTTTAAGCATATATATAAAAATGTTCTAAAAGTGATTTATTTTAAAAACACTAGTATGAAAGAGTGGGTAAAGAGAGTTTAAAAAATATTTCTAAAACCCTCAACCATTTATTTTAAAATAAAAAAACTAATTATTGGAAACAAAAAATATTAATATTAACTACAATTATATTAATAATAATATAAACAACAACATAGTATAATAAGGGAAACATAATCAATAACCAACTATGGAAGAAATATAGGGAACACCATTCATATAACAAAGCTATGTACAAATGATCCAGGGAAAACCCACGAGTTGAGATAAAATTGTAGGACATTCTAAAATTGGATTCATCTTAGTCGGTACACCCTATGAGATTTTACCCCCCTAATGCTAAATATTTCCCAAACTAGCCTAACTAAGGGATAAATTCCCAAAGCAGGGCAAATGCCATACTATGGTCCACTAGCAAGAGAATAATCATGAATCAGTGAAAATTCTGCTCTTAGGAATTCCACTAGCTACTCCCTATTCTAGCGATATATATAAAATGGTGGTTAGAAAATGAGTAATAAAAATAGTGAGATAATAATAAATACGTATACAATAATATCAGATAGAAACCATAATCATAACCTCTCCCCTAGACACCCTTCACATAAATTTTCCCTTACTATGTAAGAAAAATATATATAAATATTTCTTTATATTGGGGTAAATTATATCCATTTTGAAAGTAACTGGAGAAAGAGAAGTTCCAAGGGTTTTTTTCTATCTAAAAACTCTCTTTATAAGGTTCCATTTAATCCTCAGGTTCTTTTTAAAATACTATGGTTTGTAAAACCATTATTTATAACCATTAGAATAATATTAAAAAACTTTTAAAATGTTTTAGTAGCATGTAAAACCTTTAATACAACCAAGTACCCATCATGGTCTTGAAGGATTGAGATAAATAAATTAGATATATAAATAAAATTTAAAATCTTCAAATTTACTTATAATTTTTATACAGGAGTTTCCTCAAGATTTTGGTTTTCAAGGTTGAATAAAATTAGTTTTTTCTAAACATTATAAAAGGTAAAAAAACATATTGTTTATATGAAACTTAAATGAAATGTGATTTCAATTTTAATAAATATTCTAAAAAAATTAAAATTATTAATTAATATTCAAAACATGAGTATAAACTGAAGAGAAATTAATAGTTTGTAAATTAAAGGTCAATAAATCAGACAACCTACCTCAAAATGAAGGATAATGGTCTAAAAAATAGATATGGCATGAATAAAACCCAAAATAAAATCCCAACACCCTAGACATGAAAAATAGTAAGGCATAATGTCAAACCTCACCCTAGGTTTTGGAAAAAAGGTAAAAACATGAGGGAAGAATAAAAAACAAGAAATAATAAGAGAAGAGGAATAAACAACTAAGTGAAAGGCCTTATGTTAGAAGATACTTCATAAAATAAATGGAGGAAGCCTCAAAATTGATGGAGAAAATGAGAAATTCCTAAGTATCATATCAAGGGGAATCATGTGAATGAGATTAAATAATAGGGTTTGGGGTATTATTTTAGGGAGGGTAGTTTAGAATATTCTAATATTTTAAATATCTTGGAAATCCTTATGGTTGGGTGACAAAATTTACCAAACCATGTGGAATCTATTAAAACCCGGCTGGAAACACCCGGAAGACACATGTTTGGAGCTCATGGATAGGCAAACCATGTGTTAACTATACATAATGGATTATTTTAAATTTAAAGATCACTCAATGGTTTCTGCATAGTTATTGTTAACCATGTATACATACCATTCACCCTACATAAAACCTACAGAATTTTAAAAAATAAAAAAATCTTAATAAAAAAATCATATATAAGGTTAACTAATAATAAATAAATAAGATAACACGGGAAAAAATATTGAGGTGCGAAAATTCTCTCAACCATAACCTTCCCCCAATAAATATTTATCAGATTAAGTAGATTAATAAAAGGACAAGAATTAAACTCAACCCTATCTATATGACTCAATTATCCAAAACCGAGGAACATCATGACCTTCACTGTGAAAATACACACAAGATCAACCAAAATTAATCATATTAACCTCCCAATTTCAATTCATCACTCATGTAACCTTGAATACCACAATAAATAGCTAAAAATCTATTAATAAAATAAGTATCCATAATGAACTCTAAGACGAATCATAATGGGAGTTGGGATTAAATGATTATGGTGGTAGATGGTATCGCCCAAATTTACCCAAGTTTTAAGGGTCAAGCGGTCGCTTGCAGTGTATCTTGGGTTGTCGAATCCTCAGAGACCTAAGAAGAACCTTTAGACACTCAATACAAGGATATGGATTTTTGGCTATGAAGTGGCCAACTTGGGTTGATTTTATATGGTTTTAAAAGAGCACTAAAAGATCTATTTGAATTCAAATTATGAGAAAATGAGTTGATCCTAGGTTATTGCTCGAGGTGGATTGAATGAATTCCTTTTTTTACAATTTTAATTTAATTTACTC
The DNA here is from genome assembly GCA_963277665.1 of Viscum album. Classification (NCBI taxonomy): domain Eukaryota; kingdom Viridiplantae; phylum Streptophyta; class Magnoliopsida; order Santalales; family Viscaceae; genus Viscum; species Viscum album. Next base: position 396,757,022 of record OY728126.1, read on the forward strand.
GAGAAGGATTCATGAAATGAATTCAAACTAACCTCATCACTTACTAATTAAACACCTTCAGAACACATGATAATCACTTATACACTTGTAGGATCATTTTCATGAGCACTCCAAGGTAAAGGATGTAATAAACACATGAAAGTGGGTTGAATAAATTCAATAAGGAAGAGGAAGAATAAAAATAATTAAATGAAAGAAACTCAATTAAAATAAACTAATAACATTTAGGGAGTGAGAAATAACATTCAATACAGCCCCTTGATACTCCCTTGGATCAACCCATAAAATAGCTAGCCCTCCATTGATGACAAGTTCTCAACGGAAGCGGAAAGTAGACTTACGAGGGTGGAATTGAAAAAGTAAAGACAACAAAAATAACGATCACTCCACCATTGTGTGAACAAAATCACATGTTTTGGTGTGAATAAATTCAATCCTTGAGGCAATGGTATCAAGGTGATAAGAGGAAGAACAGAACAGGAGAAGAATAATAACTTTTATTAAAAACTAAGGTGATTCGAACAACTTACATGGGAAGGAAAAATGCTACAAAGACAATTTGGCATAATAACATTACAATCAAAACAAAGCTCAAAGATCCCTAAATCCTGCACCACTACTACCTTAAATAGGAAAAAATGAAGTCTTGGCCAAGCCCCAAATATCCCATGTGACATTAATTAATTGTTTTGGGGAAAGGTGGGTGGAACATTAATGTAGAGAGACTTTTCCACTTCTTGCCCCGAAGTTGCAGCCAACTTGCATCCACAGGAAAGACGCACCTAAATGACCTTATAGAAGGCCGAATTTGAGTGGGCCCTAGAATAAATAAATGTATCCCCAAATGTCCCCTAACATCATGTAAAAGTTCATCCCAAAATAGTAAACCTTTGGCGAGATATGATATAAATAGTGGGATGTGTTTCTGGGCTGCAGAATCTGGACCATAATTAAATCTTTAATTGGGCCGCCTTAATCACCACCATTTAAGACGAATTAGCACTGGCTCCAGTAGAATTATTTGTTCCTATATATGTCTTCTATCCTCCCATGAATTTTGGGATTCATTGGGCCTGTATTGTGGGCCCCATATTCCCATTAGTGGGATGATATCCAATCTTCCTTCTCCAGAATTGTTTCCTTTCATCGCCAAATATCCCCATCATCCTTTATGAATCCTCCATTGATCCATGAATTAAAAATGTTCATATTTATTTTTATATACATTTCCCAAAATATAAAATTAAAATATGGATAATTACATTCTTTAAAATCAGATTAAACATTGGTCCTAAATTGGTGCATATTAGGCATGAAATGCACAAATGATGAGAATAGATGTTCAAAAACAAAATCCTCTATCTCAGGCGCATAAGATCAAAAATGAGCATTTAATACCCTAAAATGTAATCAAAATATGTGTTTTTATTAGCTAATCACACCCCCAAACTTGAGTTTTTCTAGTCTTGATCAAAATATATCTCACAAAAATGAAATTCAAATAAACTTTTCCAAAAAAAATTTAATATACATTTCTCACCCAAAGATCACATACCAAAAAATTATGAAACCCATAAAAATCATTTAAAAACAAGTTATTTACATAGGCATATCTCAATCCCAAGCTCATTCCTTTGTTCAAATTCATTTCCATATTTCATCCAAATTCAATTAAGCATGATGAAGTGTTGTGCGTCACAATAGTCATGGGGGTTCATTTTCATTCGAGGGAGAAAAGACGGAAGTGCTAGGAGAAATCAAATTTTAATAATAAGATGAGTACTAATTTTTTTATTTTATTTGTTTTTTTGGATTTTTTTTGAAATTTTTCCATGGTTATTGAAATTGAACTCAATTGAGTCAACCCATGTAGCAAGACTTTGCCGATGACTCCTAGGCTCAAAGACCTTAGGGAACCAAGTGAAGCTCACATATTTGGGCATCATCTCAAGTTAACTCAATCAAAAAAAATTCGAATTACAACAAATAGAGATAAAATTCCCAACTCTGGGCCAGAAAACTATGGAGTCATGATCCCCAAGTGCCGAAAGCCACACATTAGGTAAATTCATTGTTGTACGCGCAATTGATTTTTTTTGAATTCTCATGTTAAAATTTAAATGATCACCAATCCTATGCAATTTATTATGGATTCCCAAGAACTCAAACTAAAACCCCACAATCTAGAGGACGTGTATTGTGTTTTTTTATTAAATGGATGAAAATATAAAAGTGAAAAATCACATCAGACAACCACACATTCCAATATCTATGCACATGAACATAAACTTGCATTAAAATAAGAATCAAGGCATGCAAAATTATTTGATATCCAATTTCAGAGTTTGGAATGTGTGTTATCATGTTCAAGGTTAATGAAATTTTTCCTTCCACACATTTTCATCTCCCCCCCCAACTTAGAATAACACACTAGTACATAAAACGTTTTTTACGTCGGTTATTTTTCATTTTTTACGTCGGTTTCTAGCCGACGTTAATACGAGTGATGTTATAAATAATGTTTTTGACATCGGTTATTTAAAAACCGACGTCAAAAACATAAAATCGCAATGTTTATGACATCGGTTATTTTAGAGCCGATGCGAGAAATAAAATTGGAAGGGTTTATCATGTCGGTTATTTAACAACCGACGTGATAAAAGGTATGAAAAATGGTTTATCACGTAGGTTATTAAAAAACCGACGTGATAAACCGGGGGGCGGGGGGTTTATCACGTCGGTTATTATATAACCACTATGATAAACCTGGGGGGGGGGGGTTATCACATCGGTTATTAAACAACCGACGTGATAAACCGGGGGAGGGGGGTTTATCACGTTGGTTGTTTAATAACCGACGTGATAAACCGGGGGGAGGGGGGTTTATCACGTCTGTTCTTATATAACTGCCGTGATAAACCGTGGTGAGGGGGGTTTATCACGTCGGTTATTATATAACCACCGTGATAAACCGGGGGGAGGGGGTTTATCACATCGGTTATTAAATAACCGACGTGATAACCTGGGGTGAGGGGGTTTATCACGTTGGTTATTAAATAACCGACGTGATAAACCATTTTCCAGGCCTTTTATCACATCAGTTATTAAATAACCGACGTGATAAACCATTTTCTAGGCCTTTTATCACGTCGATTATTAAATAACCGACGTGATAAACCATTTCCCAGGCCTTTTATCACATCAGTTATTAAATAACCGACGTGATAAACCCAATTTTTTTTAAATTGAATGCAGTCATCTGCTCTCCACCAGAATCAACCAGAAAACAAATCAAGAAATCGTACCACAAAAATAGAAGTAGAGCAAAATTAAGCATGTACATTGATAACATATAAAACTTACCCCCTAGACAGCCCCCACCCTCATGTATACCCCATGGACAGCCCTCCCCCACCCCGTTGGAGCCCTCACCCTCATGTATACCTCCTGGACAGCCCTCCCCCACCCGATTGGAGCTCCCACCCTCATGTATACCCCTTGGAAAACCCTCCCCCACCCCATTGGAGCCCCCACCACACTCTTGGACTGCCTCTCGACCCCCGGACAGCCCCAAACACACCTCGACAACCCCCCACCCGCCTGAACAGCACCCCCTCACCCCCTCACCCCACTTGACAGCCCCCACCACACCCCTGGACAGCCCCAAACACCCCTGGACAACCCCCCCCACCCTCATGTATACCCCCCACCCCTGGACAGCACTCCCACACCCCTGGACCGCCTTCCCACACCCCTGGATAGCCCTTCCACCCCATGGGTTGTCCCCCACCCCACTTGATCGCCCTCCCAGACCGCTAGACACCCCCCTAACCCCACTGAACACACCCCCACACCCTTGGAACCCCTCCCCCACAGACCCAAATCTATACCAGAAAAACCATCATAAGTAAACCAAAACAAGAAGTTGAGCAAAATTAAACATTAGTTATAAAACATTCAAAACATAAACTTCAAACTTCAAAAAAAAAACTAAATCCAACCTAAACAACTACCAAACACACAATTACAATGACAACATTAAAAATTACATTTTACATTACAAACAACTAAAATTCAATCAAACCTGTAAAATAATTTGTCCACTCCACTTGTAAGTGTTTGATGTCTTCAACAGTATAGGGTTTAGGGTCATCAAAAAGCTATAAATGAAAAAGAAAGTAGTTAACATGTATAATGAATAAATCAAATTGAAATATTATGGCAAAGTTTAAGAGGAAATTGTACCAGGTCAAAATTCACAACTGTCCCAGTTGTTATTATTTCATACATAAATCTTAACATATAATATCCGCATTCGATGAGGTCTTGTTGTTCAAGACAATTCTGTTTTAATGAGTGTAAATTCAATATATTATTTTTATGTAATAAATCAAAAAGTACAAATTATAAATGGATATTTACCTTTTTATTTACATATTTGATCTTTTCACTTCTTTTCTTTGTGTTTTTTCGAAATTAGGCCCATGCACTGTTAGAAAATAATACGAATGGGGTAAATTTAAAATTCATTATAATATATAAAACTATTGAGAAATTGAAACTTACTTTTCCAATATATTCTTAAAACTTTCCCGCACATCACCATGGACAGAGCATATCCAATAAAGGGCTTTCTCCCTTGGGCAAAAAACCCCTGACATCCAATGATCACTGATAAAAGGAAATTTGACGTTAGTGGTTTTTTATGTTAAAATATAATTAACTCTTGGAGAGAAATGTGTTTCATACCTCTCACAAAAAGGCATCATCCAAAATTGTGTGATTATATTCTTTTCAAATCTTTCAGCAATATAAACCATTCTTTGTTCCTCATTCAATGCACATGCTTATGGGGAAATCAATTGCGGGTCCATGAATCCATATACTTTTGTCAGCTCATTCCTCTCACAAATTTTATAAAGATACCTAATACAAAACATACATAAGTATACATTTTTAATAAATATAACGCTGGGAAAAGGTGTTAAGACTTACATGGAAAATATTTTCACCACGTTGATGCCCAAATTATCTCAAGTAACAAGCTCCATGATATCCGTTTTTATAATCCCCACTCTTATTTCACATCCACAAACATGATCTTCCATTGGAAAGTCATAATAACCTGACAAAAAATGTGAATATCTTGACAATCTGTCAAGTCCATTTGAATCTGTATCTGATTTCATAGCCATTTGTCTTTGTTGTTGTCTATACAGTATTTCTTTACCTTTGAAGTATTCCTGTAAAAAAAAATTGAAAAATATATTATTATTTAAATGATAAAACAAATTTAATAAAAAAATAAAATAAAAGATATAACATTCATACCTCTATGGTAATGAGTCTAAGAAGTCTGGATGGCCAAATTAAAAAATGGCTGATACTCTATCCAACTGTCGCCACCTCATCTGTTGGTATTGGTACCCAAGCTGATCTGTCTATAATATCCTGTACAGTTACCCTCTGATTCTCTACCTCTAATTGTTGATGATAAACTGTGTCTCCTATATAATCTACCAACCCATATGCTACGGTATGATGTTAAGAATCATCAACATACAACTCGCAATAAGTAGGAAGCTGCGGCGGAGGCGTAGGATAAAAAATGGTGTCCACAGGCTGAGGTGGGGGAGTGGGAGCTACTGGCAGAGGTGGAGGATAAATAATGGGGTCTGCAGGGAGAGGTGGAGGAGTGGGAGCTGCAGTATGAAATTGTCTTTGCATTTCTACAAACATAGACTGCACCGACTCTTTAATCTTGTCCTCCATCGTCGCATTAATATTATAAACATCAGCCTCCAAGGATTCTATTTTTTATAAACCCTCTCAATGTTAGAAGTTAAAGAATGTGTCAACACTTCTTTTACTGATACACCTGCTAGATATCCTCTTACACGACCAACATGTTTGGGCCTTCCCAATGCTACAAATAAAATAACTTTCCTCCCAATAGCTGTAAATGTCCCCTCTGAACTCTACTCCTCAAGAGAGTCCTGTATTAATTAATTGAACATTTCTGTAATGATTGAAATTATATGAAGAAAATAGTTAACTTAAATAAATAAAATAGATATCTTACAATCCTCTCAGCTACAATTATCGATTATTCTGAAAGATATTTCCCTTTTTCCCCTTCCGAGCTCTCTTCCATTTTTCATGTCTAGATGGAGGGGATGGAGGGGCCACCTCTCCAGAGCTTGAAGAATCAGCTCTTAGTTGAAATTTTTCCGCCATCATTTGTTCTTCCAATAATGCATACCCTCCCCGAGATAAACTATGAGGGTATACATTTTTTTATTGGATCTCCTGATGAGCTTTCCCTGTTTGCTGTAATTTAAGAATAATAAATTATTAACAAAACATTAATTAAATAATTTATATAAGAATGTTTATAAAATTTTACATTGCCCTTACCCGAAATGACTCTTTTCTTCTACTTTCAAAAAACCGTCTCCATGTGTCTTCATCTATAAAAGGATATATATGACATGGATTGTCATGACTCCTATGACCATAAACGAAATCAGATGAGAGGGTTGATTTGAAATCCCTCCATCTCCTGGCAGCCAACGATAAGCATTTCTTCTTGACTTTTCCATTGTCAGGAATATCAAATGTCATCTGATAAAGAAGAGGTTAAACATATTATATATACTAGAAACATTAAAATAATAGTCAAACAATGAAAAAAGATCTTACCAAAATTGTCTCCCACAACTGAGAGATAATCGCTTTATCCACACTTCTCCAATCATCATACAGAATGCTTACTTTTCTCTTAGCCTGAGTTGCTACAAAACTCTTAAAATCTTTTGCATTCAGACCTCTAGGAATATCATCATCATCAAACTCAATGACTATCCTTTGATCCTGCGTACGGGCAAGTGATAATTTTGGTAAACGTGTGCACCCCGTTTACCAACCTCTGAACTCTTTTTCGTAATAGGAGCATGTGAATGTTCATCCCCAGAGGTATGACCAGCAATATGCTCCTCTCCAGAATCATGTGGTTGATCATCTGAATGATTTGTCATTATCCTTCAAATAAAAAAAATGTCAGTTCACAAATATACAAATTCAAATATTTTAATACTACTGTAATCAGAAAATAGAAAAGTGTACTAAGTTACATAGTAGTAAACATTGATAATATGGTAAGCATGTTAAACAATGGTAAATATAGTAAAGATGGTCAAGATGGTCAAGATGGTCAAGATGGTAAACATGGTAAAAATGGTAAACCTGGTAAACATGGTAAACATGGTAAACATGGTAAAGTAATTGTCAGTGAACAAAAATAATGGATATATAATTCATGTAATGGTTATAAACATGATAAAGTAAACTAAACAAACTTAAAAAAAACAAAAACATATACTTATTTTGTTTTAAAACATGTTTTAATAAATAAAAAACTTACAATATCTAAAATTTATGGAAAAAATAAATGTAAACAAGAAATAAACATATGTTACCTGTAATTCTAGGAATGCACAAATGGATTGTTTTCCTAAATTCCTTCGTCGTGATCATTCCTTATGGCACAAACTATGTCTTCAACATGATCATCATTATGTTCTATTAATATTTCCATGGAAGTAGGGATCTCACATAAATCAGCATATTAATCAATTTCATCATCACAAACATATTGTTTTTCCCTTGTAAAACAATAGCCCACTGCATATCTGATTGATCTACTACATAGAAAATTTGTTTTTCATGTGTTTCCATTATAAAATAATCAGATGTGTCTTCCAATCTATTCAGATTAACAAGTGTCATTCCAAATTCATCATGTCTGACACTGTTGTTACCGTTAAACCATTTACAGTTAAAAACGGGAACTTTAATTTTAAAGTAATCAACCTCCCATATGTCTTCAATCACTCCATAATATGCATTTGATGCAGAAATTGAGTTTTTGTCCTTAGCACTCGAAAAATGCATTGCTTCTGCAAACACCAATACACCACTATTCTGAACTACACTTCTGTTGTCCTGAGCTTTCGTATGAAATGTATAACCATTAATGTCATAACTGGACCATGTTATCACATTTAAACATGGACCAACCATTATCCATTTTAATGTCTCTGATACATCTGATCTACCAAGCAAAGTCTTTTTAATCCATGACAAAAATGTTTTGTTGTGGTCATTAAAAATCCATATTTCTTTCTTCTTTAGATGACATTGTTTCAACTCATTAATATGCAATGTGATATACGGTTGAGCATCAGCTATGTTATTCAAGATGTATGATTCTAACTTCTTCATCTATTCAGCTGACAATGATTTGACTTTCAAGCCGTGAATCCCCTTTCCCTCATTATTAACTCGTTCATAGCGAGATAGAGGCAAACCTATGTGTTGCGCCGCAGCCAAGTAGGTCGTACAAAACTATGCTACCTCCTCAGAAATATACTTTTCAATAATGGAGGCTTCAGGTCGATATAGATTTTTAACATACCCCTTTAATATTTTCATATACCTTTCAAAAGGATACATCCAATGAAGATATACAGGTCCACAAAGCTTTATTTCTCGAACCAGATGAATCATTAAATGCACCATTATATCAAAAAAATTTGGACGAAAATAAATTCCAATTGACAAAGTATAAAAATTGCATCCTTTTCCAAAATTTTCAAAGCATTCACATCAATCGCCTTGTTATAAATTGAATTGAAAAAATAACACAACTTCATTATAGTATTTCTGACACGAATGGGAAATATTCCATGCAATGCAACTGGTAGAATTTGTTGCATCATGACGTGACAATCATGTGATTTCATACATATCAACTTCAAGTCCTTCAATGAGACAAAATTTTTTACATTAGAAGAATAACCTTGAGGCACTTTGGTATCATGAAGACATTGACAGAAGCTAATTTTCTCCCTCTTCGATAATGTATGACAAGCCGGGGGAAGAAATGTTCGTCTTCCATTAGGAGTGGGAGCTAACTCCAAATGTATTCCCATTGATAGTAAGTCTAATCTTGCATTCAACCCATCTTTAGTCTTTCCTTTAATATCTAACAATGTTCCAATCAAATAATCACAGATATTCTTCTCCACGTGCAGGACATCAATATTATGTTTAACTCCATGATACCTCCAATACGGTAGCTCAAAATAAAATGACCTTTTCTTCCAAATATGTCTATCATTACCATATTTCTGTGTCTTTCCCAATGTCACATCAAGGTTTTTCACCCTCTCAAAATACAGATCAGGGGATAAAGGTTTTGGAGCAGTATCAAATTCTTGTGAGCCATTGAATGCCTTTTTTAGTCTTCTATAAGGGTGTTCCATAGGCAAAAACTTTTGATGACCCATGTACACTATTTTCCTCCCATGATTCAATTGACAATATAGCGTCTGTTGTTCACAAATTAGACATGCTTTATGCCCATTAACACTGTATCCAGACAAATTTCCTTACGCTGGGAAGTCATTTATAGTGAACAGAAGCACTACATGCAGTTGAAAATATTCCATTTTATAAGAATCATACACCCTAATACCATCAACCCATAATAGTTTCAAATCATCAATCAACGGTGACAAGTAAACATCAATATCATTACCGGGTTGCTTTGGACTAGAGATCATTATACTCAACATGACATATTTTCACTTTATACAATCTTCATTAGAGAGGTTGTAAATTACCAATAAAAGAGGCCATGAACTATGTGTGCTACTGAGGGTTCGGTATGGATTCATTCCATCTGTGCACAACCCTAGCCTGAGATTTCTAATTTCATTTCCAAATGTAGAATACTGTGCATCAATTTTCTTCCATTGTGGACAATCAGCTGGATGAAGTATTTTTCCATCACATACCCGCTCTTCATCAGGCCATCTTAACCTTTTTTCATCATGTTAATTAGAAAATAAACGTTTGAAACGATTAATTATAGGAAGATACCAAAATACCTTTGAAGGGAGCTTTGTAATATCTACACCAGCCTGTGATTTTTCTTTCACCTTATACTGTGATGTCCCACATTTAGGACACTCTGAAAGAAATTCATATTCCTTCCTATATATAATGCAGTCATTCGGACAGGCATGTATTTTCTTATATCTCAATCCCATCAGGCATAATATTTTCTTGGCTTTGTAATGTGAATATAGAAGATCGTTATCTTTTGGAATAATGTCTTTCATCAATTGTAGCAGCTCTGTAAAACTTCTTTCACTCCATCCATGTTTCTCCTGGAGGTTAATCAATATTAACACCACCGACAAAACTGTACAATCTGTACAACCAGGATATAATGGTTTTTCAGCATCACCATATAGACGCGCAACTGTCGGTTCTATCTCAATTTGTTCTGCTACAATATCGTGAATCATTACTTCAATTCCATCAGAGTTACCATCTTGCGAATCATCATCATCAGTGACATTTTTTCCAGTTTCACCATGCCAAATCCAAGGGCTGTAACTCGGATTAAAACCATGACAAATCAGATGATCTTTTATCTCTCTACTTTTCAACTTCTTCATATTCAAACATTTCAGGCATGGACAGAAAAAAATGTCACTACTTGGAACATTTCGTTTTGAAAATTCCAAAAAGGCATTAACACCTTCCTCAAATTCATTGCTCATTCGATGTGTCGTAATCCAACTTCGACTCATTATTACCTATAACAAATATCAACAAAAAATATATATTTTTAAGATAAGACAAATATATATTTATATGAAAAAAAATCATAATTTGAATGTAAAAAAATTTAAAATATAAAACAAATCTATGGTTATTTAAGAAAATATTCTTGAATATTATTTTTAAAACAAAATATAGTTATATATAATAGTTATAAATTTCATTGAATCAAAGAAAACCATGCCGCCTACATAGTTGATAGAAAATTGGAGAAAATGGAGTAAACCTGAGAATCACCCCCACCCCCCGGACAACCCCCAAAACCCTCTGGACAGGCCCCCACCCCCTTGGACAGCCCCCCACACCCACCCACCAACTTGGACCACCCCTGGACACCCCCAACCCTCCGGACAACCCCCATCCCTCTAGACAGCACCCCCCACCCCTCCTGGACACCACCCCCACCCCTACCCCTTGAACACCCCCCTAGACACCCCTAACCCTCTGGAGAGCCCCCCACCCCCCGGAAAACCCCCAAAACCCTCTGGAAAGTCCCCCACCCCCGTGGACATCCACTCACACCCACCCACCCCCTTGGACACCCCCCGTACACCACCCGTTTCCACATCTTTTATATAACATATTTTTTTTAAAAACGTGACATTATTAAAAATGTTTCATGAAATATGATGAAGAGTCCAATCGAATTTCTTATGAAATATTTATTACTAGAAAGGGTATTAGTATTGGATAGAATAGTAAATAAATTGGCATAAAACAGCAATATAATCATAAAAAATGCATATAATCCAGCTTAAATATTTGAATAAATATGTTTGCAATCAACCATCAAATCCAAAAGGTGTGTGAGAGAACAATTAGAGAAAAACTGGCAATGAGAGATCATAGTCATTGAGGAGGGATGGTGTCAAAGGAAACACAAAATCAAATGAACCGAGACCACTTTATGAATTAATCCATGAAAAAGAAAAACCCACATCAAATAAAATCGTGAAAAATCAAAAAACAAACAAATACCCATTTGAAATAGAATCTAGTATCTTGATTCAGAAACTCTAAAAAATAAATAAATCACAATCTCATTGATTGAATCCAGAATTTATAAAATAGAACAATACAATGGTTTCAATTTGGTTGGTGGTGCAATTATTTGTTATATTCAATCATCAATTAGTTTTGTGACATAAAATCAAAAAATCTTGTGAAATACATATAAGTAACATTCATTATTCAAGTTCACATTCTTTTTGTAAAATTACCCATGTCTATATTATCATTAATAAAAAAATTATCATTATTCTCAACTAAAATCATGAGAATTGTGATATTCCCATTTTTATAAACATATATTAATGATGTTATGATAGAGTTTATCATAACTAATAATATTAAAAATGGTATACTTATCTATAGTAGAGTCCTATAAGACAAAATGGATGCACGATATTTCTGTGACATTTAGATTTTTTAAAGGGATATAATGATGTTTAATACTTCCCAAAAGGGTGAAATTATAAAGGAGTTTAGTTTCTTCTAAAAATAAAAAGTGGGTAAAAGTGAATTTGTTTCCATTAAAGAAAACAAATGGTTTATCATAGATTTATTAGACTCTATGAGGGTGAATGATAAATATTTATTTTATTATGTTCCATTAAAACTCATGTGTAAATATTTATTTTAGTTCAATTAATGAATGATAAATGGTTTACATTAATGGTTTTTGTTTTCTAAAAAAATGACATCTTCAATATGGATGATTAATTCCTATTCTATGATAAGACACTCAACAAGGATGATTAACTATATATGATGATAATTTCTTTTAATTCTCTAATCACATAAACATTATTGGTTATCCAACTACAAAATTTTTAGATGAACCACAGCGTTTAATGAAATATAGAATAAAAGGAATGGATGAATCAACCATACCTCAAATTTCTTTTTGATAATGAAATTCAAACTGGTCAAATCAGGAAATATTCCAAATCTTTCCTTAATCGCGCCATAATTCTTCAATAAATAACCCCAAATATGTTTCCAACATAGGAGGATTTTGAGTCATTAAATGCAAGGTAATATATCAAAATTTGTTTTATAAAGAAATACAAAAACAAGACACTCAAGATAAAAACGAATGTCCGGTGCCAACGATATTCAAAAAGACATAATAGGGTTCGAAATGGAAGAATCTAACCTAGTTTAAACAAAAAAATCGCAAAACATAAATATAGACTATCTGAAAAAAAAATGAATGAAATAAATTTGTGGAAGGTTTACTTGAGTGTTGCGAGTTGAGATGATAGATCCGAGGAGAGTAAAGATGATAAAAGATGAAGCCAAAATGAGTTTAACGTAGGTCGATCGACGAGCCGATTAGGGTTTACCGCACGAGAGAGACGAGCCGGCGGACTGTCGATCGAAAAATCGTAAATGATAGTCCACAGGTCATTAATTTTTTAAATTCTTTATAATGTCGGTTATTATATAAATTTATAACGTCGGTTATTTTAAAACCGATGTAAAAAACCCCCGTGCTTTGATTTTTAACGTAGGTTAATTTATAACCGACGTAAAAACTGAACACGCTTGATTTGTAACGTCGGTTATTAAAATAACCGACGTTAAAAAGCTACTCAACACATTTTTTACGTCTGTTATAACATAACCGACGTAAAAAACCACGTTTCACAGATTCTCACGTCGGTTATATATAACCGACGTAAAAAATGGTGATGTAAATAATTTTTTCTGCACTAGTGACACTGTCCCCAGTGTTTAAGGAATTGAAACATAGAAGGGGTAGGATAGAAGTTCAAAGAAGACATTGCAAATGAAAATTATTGAATGAAGTCACCTAGTGGTTGATGTTGAAAATGCATTCCCATGTCTCCCTTCAGTTCTGGTTTGTCTCCTAATGTATTGGATGGTTGTGACCATCTTTTCCGAATGACCAATGAATTTTTTTAATATATATGTATTTTCGTATTTTTTTAACCTAAAAAAAACAAAGAAAAAACATAAACTGATGATACATTGTCTTATCTTAAATTTCTGGGTAAGGTATTACTCAGGGATCACACCATGTGACACAGATGAATATGGTGCTCCCCTTTCATACCCATCCTTACTCATAAAAGAAGAACATGTCAACAATCTATTTTTTTAATAATACCTACAAAAACATAAAATAAAATAAAATAAACTGATGATACATTGTCTTCTTTATATTTTATGGGTAAGGTATTACTCAGGGATCACAACGCGTGACACAGATGAATATGGTGCTCCCCTTTCATACCAATCCTTACTCATAAAAGAAGAACAAGTCAATAGTCTATATTTTTTTAAATAACAAAGTGAAGAAAAAGGAAACAAAAGATGATTCAGAAAGATTAGAAACATGAAGACCACGGGTTGCCTCCCGTGCATCGCTTTTGTTTAACGTCGTTATCCCGACATGGATCCTAAATCTATCAATTTTTTCCTGGTTCATTGGTTGGCTCTGTTAACTCTACCTCTATTTCCTATTTGTTGAATGATTCAATGAATGTTTTTATCCTATGATCATTGAACTTAAAAATGTTACCACTTGTGGGATCCTGAATCTCTACTGCCCCATGGGGGTACACATGATACACTATGAATGGACCTGACCATCTTGAACTTAACTTTCCTGGGTGTAAATGAAGTTTTGAACTATACAAGAGCACAAGTTTTCCCAGTTCAAATTGTTTGACTTTGATATTCCTAGATTGGTAGGCTTGAACTCTAGCTTTATTTATCCTTGAATTTTCCTAAGACTCCATCCTAAGTTCCTCAAGTTCATTAAGATCTAATTTATTCTTTTCTTCGGCTAAAGAAATGCCAAAATTCATTTTTTTGATTTCCCAAAATGCCTTATGCTCAATTTAAACAGGTAAATGGAATGATTTTACATAAACCAACCTATATGGTGACATTACTAGGATGGTTTTGAATGCTGTACAATATTCCCAAAGAGCATCCAAGAGTTTCTTAGACTAATCTTTCCTAGAGGGGTTGACAGTTTTTTCAAGAATTTGATTAATCTCTCTATTTTCTAACTCATCTTGACCATTGGTTTGAGGATGGTATGCAGTGGAAACATTACGAGAAATTACATACTTAGACATGAGTGAATAGAATTGGCGATTACAGAAATGGGTTCCACGATCACTGATTATTGCCCTCATAATTCTAAATCTAGAAACGATATGCTCTTTTAGGAATCATATCACAACTTGATGATCATTAGTCTTGGTGGGAATGGACTCAACCCATTTTTAGATGTAATCAATATCTAAGAGGATGTAGAGGTATCCCTTAGAGTTTGGAAAGGGTCCTATGAAATCAATTCCCCAACAATCAAAGATTTCAATGACCAGAATGGGAGTGAAGGGCATTTTATTCCTTTTGGAAATGTATCCTAATTGCTGACACTGAGGAAAACTTTTGCAGAATTCGAAGGAATACTTAGTGAGGTTCGGCCAGTAGAAACCACTTTGGAGGACCTTTGTAGTGGTTTTCTTTGTAGAAAAGTGGCATCCACATGCCTCCACATGACAAAATTTTAGAATTTACTCTTTCTCAGACTCGGGAACACATCTCCTGATGATTTGATCAGGACAAAACTTGAAGAGGTAAGGATCATCAAACACATAGTGTTTGACATCAGAAAGTAATTTCCTATTATCTTGGGTCCCCAGGAATTTTGGAATGTCACCCGTCACCAAATAGTTTTCTATGTTAGCATACCAAGGGTAATCACTCACTGAATAGAGGTGCTCATCGGGAAATGAATCAGACACAGAGAGGTGGTGTGAGTTGTCTTTGAATTCCATCCTAGAGAGGTGATCATCTACAAAATTTTCAACACCCATTTTGTCCTTAATGGTTAAATCGAACTCTTGAAGAATAAGGACCCACCTAATCAATCTAGCCTTGGCATCTTGTTTTTGGAAAAGGTATTTTAGGGCTGAATGGACAGTGAAGAGAATGATGAGTGATCCTAAGAGATAAGGCCTGAATTTCTCTAAGGCAAAGACAATAGCAAGCAACTCTTTCTCAGTGGTGGTGTAGTTTATTTGTGCATCATTTAAATATTTGATTGTATAAGAAATGACACATGGAGTTTTATCACACCATTGTCCTAAGATTTCTCCTACAGTGAAGTCACTTGCATCACACATGAGCTCGAAAAAAGTTTCCAATTTGGAGATTTCATGATAGGTGGAGATATAAGAGTTTAATTGAGTGTAGAGAATGATTCCTCATAGCTTTCTGTCCAAAAAATGGAGCATCTTTTACCAATAGAGCACAATGTGGTCGAGAAATAGAGCCGAAATTTATAATGAACCTTCTATAAAAACCATCATGTCCTAAGAAGGACCTCACTTCCCTAACAATTTTAGGAGAGGGAAGGTTACAAATGATGTCAACCTTAGCTTTATCAAATTCAATCCCTCTACCAGATACCAGATGACCTAGAAAATGTCCTTCCCTTACCATAAAATGGAATTTTTCCCAATTTAGTATGAGATTCTTATCCTCACACCTTGACAAAACCTTTTCAACATTTATAAGGAATCCCTCAAATGTATCCCCATAGATGGAGAAATCATCAATGAAGACCTCTAAATAATCCCCCACCATGTCTGAGAAGATTCCCATCATGCACCACTGGAAGGTACCAGGGGCATTATATAACCCAATGGGCATGCTCTTGAAGGAAAAAGTTCCGAATGGACAAGTTAAAGTTATTTTTCCTTGATCCTATAAAGAGACTTTGATTTTATTATACCCTCAGAATCCATCTAAGAAGCAGTAGAATTGATGACCCGCCACTCGCTCGAGGACTTAATCTATAAAGGGCTAGGGTAAATGGTCTTTCTTGGTATAAGAGTTGAGCTTCATATAGTCAATACAGACTCTCCATCCACTACTAACCCTTGTTGGAAGCATCTCTCCATCCTTATTGGTTATTATTGTGATTCCAGCCTTCTTTGGAACCACATGAATTGGGCTAACCCACTCACTCTCAGCTATAATATATATGATACTAGCTTTTAACAATTTCTAAATTTCTTTCCTCACTACTTCCATGAGATTAAGATTGAGTCGCCGCTGAGGTTGATGACATGGAATTGAATCGGATTATAGAACAATTCCATGATCCCCAATAAGTGGGCTTATCCCATGAATATCAGATAGGGTCCATCCAATGGATTTCTTGTATCTCCTAAGGACATCTAGAAGCATCCTATCATGATCGGCTTCAAGAGAGGAAGAAATGACAACAGGAAAGGATTGACTATCCCCAAAGAACACATACTTGAGTTATGAAGGTAAAACCTTAAATTCAAGATCAAAGTGGTTATCACTTTCCAAGAAAGGATGAGACTTTGTATTGAACTCAGTTTCTTTGTTCAGATTTCTTGACAAAATTGGTTCCTTGTGAAAAGAATTTTCATTCACTAAATTAGCTAGAGTAGTTTCATGAATGGGTATAGACATGATGTTATTGATTTCACCCCCGGTATCATTTATCGGTGATTCCATAAAATCATGAATAGAGCTATCTGAAAGAGATTCAAGCCAAGGAGACAAATTTCCCTCATGTGAACAAAGAAAATCAATCTCTTCTTGACTTAAACATCATTCATTAATTCCTTGATGTTCCTTGAGTTCACTATCAACACTACCTATCCAATTAACCTCATGGATCTCTTCATCATCCCCAATTTGAGAATTTTCATTGTATATGTTCAAGTCTAGAATCATGTCTCCAAAGGTGATGGTCATGTTCCCATTTCGAACTCGGATAACAGAGTTGATTGTTGCAAGGAAGGGATGGCTAAGGATGATTGGGGTTTTCTCCCTAGGACCTAAGCTTGGATGATTGTCTAGAACAATGAAGTCATTTAGGTAAATGAAATTTTCAAATTTCACCAAAACATCCTTTAAGATCCCCTTTGGAACTCGAATACTACGATCAACAAGTTGAAGAGTGACATATGTGGGTTAGAGTTCTTCGAGCTATAACTGACAATAGATAGCATAAGGAATGAGTTTCACACTAGCTACTAGATTACACAAGTCTTTGAAAACTTTGTTCTCTCCTAGTTCAACATTTATGTAAGGGCATCCTGGGTCTTTCATCTTTGGATGAAGGGTTCCTTGGATTGTTGAGCTAACATATGCTGCTAGAAAGTCTTAGTTCTTATGTGATAATTTCCGTTTAAATGTGCAGAGGTCCTTAAGGTATTTTGAGTATGCAGGAATGGTTTAAATGGCATCGAGTAGTGGAATGTTCAACTTGACTTGTGAGAATATTTCCCTCAATTTTTCACTCAATTCAGGCTTGGTTTTCCCCCTCATGCGTTGAGGAAATGGGGTAGGTTGTGGGGTTGCCTTTTGAAGAGTTATTTCTTTCACATTTTTATTAGTATCTTAAGTTTGTTCATGTGTTTCATTTGAATTTTAATTAGAGTTTGAATCTTCAGGTGGGTTTTGAACTATTTGTTCAGGTTTCTCAATTGATTTCCCACTTCTCAAAACTGTCACAGCCTTTCGTTGTTCACGAGTTGTTTGAGTGAAAATTGTCTCTCCCCTTGATGTTTGTTGTGGAATGGCCTGTGTAGGCATGGGTGCCTTTCTAGTTTTTATGGTTTGAAGTTCTTGTTTTAGGGAAGAGACTTCTGAGTCCATCCTTTCCATTTGTTTACATAGTTGTTCAAGGACTGGGAGAGAGACAGATTGGGAAGGGGCTTGTGTTGGTTGGGTTATCCATGGGGGATACTTTAGTTGTTGGATGGTTTGTTGGTATTGGACTGGAGGATGTTGGTATTGGACTGGTTGTGGTTGGAATTGGTTATAGTTTTGAAACTTTTGTGTAGGGTAGGGGTTTGGTCCTTGTGGTTGGCTAGGTTGTTGGTTATCTTTCCATTAGAAGCTTGGGTGGTCATTATACCTTGGGTTGAATGTGTTTGGGTATTGGGGCTTTTTAAAGTTTAGGGCATTGAATTAAGTAGGTGGTCCTCCTAAAAGAACATTCTAGATGGATGGAATGTTTGGGAAGATGTTTGTTTTATGGTCATGTTTGTCACAGATTGTGCAAACAAGGTCTACAGTTTGGATTTCATGGATTTTCCTATGGTCTATCTCTTCAACCTTCCTAGATAGTGATGAAAGTTTCACCCTAAGACTTTTCTCTTCTCTAAGTGTATGCATTCCATCAGTTCTTTGAGGCTTTTAAGAATAAGGTTATGTTCCCCATGTTTGGTTTTGTTCAGCAAGGATTTCTAGATACTCGTAAGCATCATTTGGGGATTTATTTTTAAAGGTCCCATTACACATGATGTCAATGAATTGTTTGTTCCCCGGGCCCAAACCTTCATAGAAAATTCGTACTTGTTCAGGAATAGAAAAACCATGGTGTGGAACCATGTTTAGGGTGTCTTTGAACCTCTCCTATGTTTCATAAAATGACTCTCACTCTTTTTAAAAAAAGTTTTGGATGCTCTTTTTAGTGCAATGGTTTTGTGATGGGGGAAGTATTTTTTGTAAAATTCTCTTTGCAGTTGGTTCCAAGTGTGTATTGATGAAGGTATCATATTATTTAACTAGTTCTTTGCTCGATCCTTAAGTGTGAAAGGAAAGAGCCTCATATTAGCTGACTCAAGTTGATGTGGTGAGCACATGGTTTCAACAATGTCATTGAACTCCTTGACAAGAAGGTAAGGCATTTCTGACTATATACCATGGAAGGTTAGAAGGTGGTTTAGGACATGAGGTTTAAATACATAGTGGGCATCTACTAGGGTAGCATGCCTAATTCAAGAGGGTGAATTGGTCTAGGTAGGTGTAAGGTAGTCATTCATGGTTTGATCGACAACATTCTCCAAATTTGGGGATGCCTCATTTGGATTTCCATTTTGGTTCCCGCCCAGATTTTTGAGTTGGTTTCTTTGAAGACCCTACATTGAAATTGACTCAATCTTTAACTATAGGTTATTAGTAAGATTAGGATCCAATGGTGTACTTGACTCCCCTATCCTATGACTTTCCACCCTAACTAGTTTGTTTGAGTTATCACGGGTGTAGGCAGACATGCGCCAAAAGAAAAAAAAGCGAGAAAGGGAAAAGATAAGATATCTTGGGTGAGAATAGAAGAATGGGGGTGAGTAAAGAAGGTTTTTTGTCTAAGTAACTTAATTGGTCCCTGAAAATGGCACCAAAATTTGGTTTCGCCCAAATTTACCCAAGTTTTAAGGGTCAAGCGGTCGGTTGTAGTGTATCTTGGGTTGTCGAATCCTCAGAGACCTAAGAACCTTTAGACACTCAATAAAAGGAGATGGATTTTTGGATATGAAGTGGCCAACATGGGTTGATTTTAGATGGTCTTAAAAGATCACTAAAAGATTTATGTGAATTCAAATTATGAGAAAATGAGTTGATCCTAGGTTATTGCTCGGGGTAGATTGAATGAATTCTTTTTTTTACGATTTTAATTTCATTGACTTGAGAAGGATTCATGCAATGAATTAAAACTAACCTCACCACTTACTGATTAAACACCTTTATAACACATGATAATCACCTATAAACTTTTATGATCATTTTCATGAGCACTCCAAGGTAAAGGATGTAATTAGCACATGAAAGTAGGGTGAATAAATTCAATAAGGAAGAGGAAGAATAAAAATCATTGAATGAAAGAAAATCAATTAAAAGAAATTAATAACATTTAGGGAGTGAGAAATAAAATTCAATTTATCCCCTTTCTACTCCCTTGGATCAATCCATAAAATAGATAGCCCTCCATTGATGAAAAGTTCTCAACAGAAGCAGAAAGTAGACTTGTGAGGGTGGAATTGAAGAAGTAAAAACAACAAAAATAACGATCACTCCACCGTTGTGTGAACAAAAGCACATGGTTTGGTGTTAATAAATTTACACCTTGAGGCAACGGTATCAAGGTGATAAGAGGAAGAACATAATAAGAGAATACGAAGAACTTTTATTAAAAACAAAGGCGATTTGAACAACTTACATGGGAAGGAAAAATGCAACAAAGAAAATTTGGCATAATAACATTACAATCAAAACGAAGCTCCAAGATCCTTAAATCCTCCACCAATACTGCCTTAAATAGGAAAAAATGAAGTCTTTTCCGAGCCCCCAATATCCCATGTTCCTTTAATTAATTGTGTTGGGGAAAGGTGGGTGGAACATTAATGTAGAGAGACTTTTCCACTTCTTGCCCCGAAGTTGCAGCCAGCTTGCATCCACCAGAGAGACGCGCCTAAATTGCCTTCTAGAAGGCCGAATTTGAGTGATACCTATAATACTTAAATGAATCCCCAGATGTCACCTAACAACATGTAATATTTCAGCACAAAATAATAAACCGTTCGCGAGATATGATATAAATAGTGGTATGTTTTTTTGGGCCACAGAATCTGGACCAGAATTGAATCTTCCCTTGGGCCGCCTTAATCACCACCATTTAGGACAACTCATCACTAGATACAGAAAAATTATTTGTTCCTATATATGTCTTATATCCTACCATAAATTTTGGGCTTCATTGGGGCTTTATTGTGGGCCCCACATTCCCATCAGTGGGATGATATCCAATCTAACTTCTCCAGAATTGTTTCTTTTCATTGCCGAATATCCCCATCATCATTTATGAATCCTCCATTGATACCTAAATGAAAAATGTTCATATTTATGTTTATATACATTTCCCAAAATATAAAATTAAATTATGGATAATTACATTCTTTAAAATCAGATGAAACATTGGGCCTAAATTGGTGCATATTAGGCATGAAGTGCACAAATGATGAGAAGGGATGTTCAAAAATAAAATCCACTAACTCAGGCCCATAAGATAATAAATGAACATTTAATAACCTTAAAATTCAATAGAAATATGTTTTTCTATTGGCTAATCGGTAGATCAACCATATTATATCTTTTCTAAAACAATCATACTTAATAAGTCCAAAATATTTGACACTGAAACATGATAATTAATCAATGAAACAAGAGATCCTAAAAATCAACCCCAAAGATTCAGAATTTGAATAATATGAACATGTCACAATAAGGACAAACATATTATTAAAACCCAATAAACCTCAAAATAAAACTACCAACAATAAATAATAAGGGATATAATCTAGGAATAAATAATAAATAATATTGGATAAATATTATGAATACCTCATATAGCTATATAATACAGACCAATTATAACAGGTTGGGCTAAGAAATCCTTTAAAGGGGTAGATCTGTCTCCACTCCTCCAATGCATGAATCATTAACAAACCATTTATGATGATAAAAATGTATGTAAATAGGATAGGGATTTATACATTTCTAACAAATGGTATTTTTATAGATTATCTCTCTACACTGATGGAATACAGGTTCGATGATCCTAGAAGCCAATGAGATAATATAAGGATTCTTAATATTTCTACTTGCTTATACATGGACTAATTTACCTTTCCAATATTGGAATTACCTTTATCACTTATAAGAAATATGAAAGGATTTATCTCCTCAAGAACTTTTAAAAAACCATCTCTACCCAAACTACCTGAGTTACTACTTCTATAAAGGAGGTTAAAATGATCTCTAAAAACTTTGACTGAAGGTCAGAGTGAAGGAATATTTCAAAATACCAATATTTTAAAGAATCATTCATGGTAAACTATAAATCATAAAAAATAAAATTAATGAAATTATGAATTTAATTCAACTATGATAGATCTCCAAGTTAAAGTAAGTATAACACTATTTCCATTACAACTTTTATGACCTTAGAGAAATACAACTGTATAAACAAAGTTTTAAATATATCTGAAAACTGGTCCTATCATGGATTATCATGAACAATAGACACCCAAAACTTTCAATTTTGACTTTCCATCATAAATTAGTAACTGTACGCTTTATAGAATCATGAAACTTAGGAAGAACAAAGATCCTCTAAAGACCCAGGAACCACTCTTCGGCTTCATAAGGATCCAATTAGACACAAAATAGAGGGAGATTCAACTTCCCAAACTAAAAATCAAGTCTATAGGTTGATCAAAATAAAGATCCACATTCAGAGAACCACTTAAAACATTCTTATAGAAAAAAATCTAGTCCTGATGGGTGCAGACTCTAAATAACAAGAAAAAAATCAGTAAAAAAATCAATCAAGCCCAAACCAAAACAATCTAGAAATAAAAATAAATTCAGCATAATAACTTAGGAAGGAAAATTTAACTCATTAATTCAAATTAAGTGCATTTTTGAATTGATTTTAAAGAACCTTAAATTAACCCAAAAACAATGAAAATTTTATCACAAATAATTTTTCATATTAAAAATTATAAATTATCCATATCAAAATTCTCACCCATATCAAAATTCTTTTTTATACTTATCAAAAATAAATTTATATCCCTTTAAAAATCAAGTTTTTATTTTTAAATTCACATTTTAAACTTCCCTAGTAGTTATCATTTAAGAAATTATACTTTTCATTATAAATATCCACAAAATTTTCAAACCATACATCCATTCTTTAAAAACCATATTTTCCCAACATTATTCACTAACACACACTTATTTATTCATGAATTTGAAATAAAGAACTTATATATATAAGTGATTGGTCTCCCAGTTTTACTCAACTTCATGACATGGTAGAAAATGACTTATTCATAAAAATACCATTGGGTGTTATATTAAACCATGTAATTTGGATCTACATGAATTTCCATGCTTTATGATCCTACCATGTATAACAATTTTAACTCCCATTTTAAAACCCTAAAATGTAAAAATTTAAGAAAAAAAACCACATAACTAAACTAAAATCCAATGAATCATCAAATTAAATCAAGGTATACCCAAAATCAAGAAAAATAATATAAATTCAAAACCCACATAAAAAAACTCATGTAATTTCTAAAAAAATTGAGAGAACCATCCACAGAAACAAAAATACATAAAAAATAAATGAAAAGAAACTCAAAATACAAGACTCAAAACCCAGAATCCCATGGAATATTTTAGTTCATAACGATTAAGATCCCACAACACTCTTTCAACTACTTCATATTGTGTCCAGATATTCCTTACTCCAATCTATAAAAAATAACCAAATAAAAAAGGGCTATAGGATACCGTTTTTTACAAACCAACTCTGGGACACCCTTGAATCAAGAACTCAGGTTGTATTATGATATACTCAAAGCACGTTCCTGATCACCCAATGTTGTAAATTAGATTTAGGGAATCAAAGTATAATCAATGAGAATGATTTATCCATAAAATCATAGATAATAAATATTCAATCCTTTATTGAAATTCTAACATGGACCATCCATACTTTGGACATCCATGCAACATCGACAAACATAACCAAGAAAAATAAATAGACTAAACCAATCAAATCATAATAAATACATGATAATATCATTATAAATAAAATAATACCACAATAAGTTCTTAGATATAACATAATCCATATGCTATGATACAAATACATTTATACAAAATAAAATCAAAATTGATCACACAATATGATCTCCACGGGGAAACATGAGTCACTATCCAACCTCAAAACCAAAATCACTCCAAGATGATCAAATCTTGGCTTTGACCTAAACATGAAACTAAAATGATAATAGGAATGATTAGGCAATATTTTTAGGCATGTCAGATGAAACCATACCACATGTAATACCTTAAAATAATGGATCCACTCTTTATAGTTTTAAATATATTTTATCAATATAGGTTCTTTTTTTTTTGAATTAAAAAAATCAAAATTTGTATTCATTATTCATTTTAAATATTTACATTTAAAGTATATAGTTTAAAATTTGTTCAATAAGATTTATTTTAAAAAACCTTATGCTGAGTGTTAGTTAAGTGATTTCAAAATATCTTTAAAAAACCCTTAACTATTTATTTAAAATAACCATTAATTTTTTGAAAGGAGATAGGAATATTAGTAGGACTAATGATAAAAACAATAATACCAATAATGGAACAATATAATAATGGAAACATAATCAATAAAAAAATATGGTAGAAATATTGGAAACATAAACCATATAATAATTATATATACGAATGATCATGGGAAATCCCAATATCTAAGAGTAAAGTCTAGAGTATAGTAAAATGGGATTTGTCATAATCATCTCACGTGTTGTAATCCAACAATCTTAATGATTGGTATTTCCCTACCTGGCCTAATCTTAGGGAAATGTCATGACCTGACCCACTGGGGACTACCTCACCATTGGAAAGCCACATCGTGACAACCCCAATCCACCCTCTAATAATCTAGGGGATGGTGAAAAGTGTTAAGAAGAAATAATGTGAAGTGGGAGTCCTTTAGATAATGTACTTGAATGCACACACACAACAATATCCATGAAAACTTGTAGAGGAATATAAAATATAGTATCATATAGAGTGAAAACATTCATGAAATAACCTCTAAGAAATACAACAGAGTACATTTGATAAAAAACAAAATATAAAAGGGAAAAAATACACCCCAAAATAGAAATGAAATCCCAACATGATAACAACAAGAATAAAGTAAAATGAGAGAGCTTGACTGCTGATCTCAAAGTATAACCACCATACGAGTCTATGCACCCAACTATCCCTAAGATCCAAAAAGTCACCATAGATATGTCCATTATCTATATAAGACATGAAACATGCGGCAAACTTCTATGTAGGGGTGATTATAATCATATCCAGTAGCATGCCCCAAAAACCATAAAGGGAGAAATATAATGATACAACAGAGGCCAGCTCAACCCATAAAATACAGATATGAAAACCCATCATATATATATGCTTATAAAGAAACTCAAGGAAGTGAGAAAGGGGTTCTCCATATCAAAACCCATCCAAAGTTGATGAGTCTACCTAAAAATCAAAAATACCATCACCAATTCCCAACATCAAATGAAACCTCACTAAAATCTATGTGGAGGGGCCTACTATTAACTACTATACTCTACAACTAAGGGAGCACTCATTCCCATGGAGGACCTTTACACTTCCAATGATCAAATATAGGGGAGTTGCATTTCATAAATAAATGACCTATGACTAATGTAGTGGAGTACTATTTCTATATTTATAAAGATAACAGAGGACCCATTCCATGGTAAAATAGGGGAGTTCCAACCTAGAAATTGCTCAGATGATCCTTGCCTAATCACTCCCATTGGAAAGATTCTCCCAAAGATGCATCACACTCAAAAAAGTTCACATCATATCTCAAAATCCATTATAGAGGTCACCATCAAGTTCTATTAGAAAAAACACTTATGAAAGATTAATCGGGGCCAAATCCCAAGTCCCCAATAAAAAGATACAAGAGTATAAGTTTCTAATAGAGGTACATGATGTGTATGAGGGGTCATAAGATCTATGAACTCACCCCATTACATGGCCATGTGATGGACTTCACATGGATTGACTATCCATGTGTCACTACACAGTGTGTACATGTGGTACACAGTGTGTCTCAGCCACACAAGGTATGCCCATGTGTTCCTATACCTTCCCATTTACTTTAGGTCGTTCTTGTGTACTTGTATTTGCTAGGGTACCAGTATGTGCCTATGTACTTTTAGGTTATTCTAGTTTACTTCTAGAAAACACAGAATGTACAACTGCATGGGTTCTGAGGCGTGTTCTAGCTGAAAAAAAACTATGTAACATGGGATGGGTCACATAGTGTGTGGGCTCAGCCCTAGAACTAGTGATACTTAAATCCACCCTAATATCTAACATCACAACTAGGGGGTACTACACATTGGGTGTACTTCATGGATAAATGGAATGTATTCAAAACAAAATTAGAACCCAACTTCCCTTCACATGCCATCTAAATATAGCATTGCTGATGTGGATCTTGCCGAATGACCTCCCAAAACTGAAGGGGAACACATTCATCCATCTATTATTTCATTCCAGTGCTTGGAAATTAGAAACCAGCTGACCACAAAAATATCCTCCACATATCCTGTGCACCTCCCATCAAGTAATGCCACTTTGGATCCTAGATATACACAAAATCACCCACAATCCAGCCCAATCCTTCTGTATATAACTGTCCTTTTCATTGTTCACAAAACTTCTATAAATTCAAGGGCCTGATTATACTCGAACCTACCCCGAATATGTCAAACCATGACCCCATGGGTCAATGGTTAAAAACAAAAAGAACAGTGGGGAGAAAATACAAAAGGAAAATGTAAATACTTCATTGGAAAATCATTTGTGCCCAATATTTACATAAACTAGGATATCTAGGGGAAAATAGCATGCCATATCAAGAATAAAATGATTTAAAAGATTCAAATTATTCAAAGGGATAAAGATAAGGAAATATAAACATAGATAAATAAGAAGATAAAAAATCCATGTTGAATATTTTAATAAAAATTGATGAAACTATTATTTATGAGTCCTACCTTCACTTATGATCGATCATTAGAGAAGGATTCATTTTCTAGTGTTGAGGATGATCAACTATGTTTGGAATATCTCAATTGACATTGATCTTATTTCCGATAATTTTATAATCTCAATATGTCAATAAAGAATACTAAAGGCTCCTGTAAACTCTCATAGTGTTATGGAGCTAACTGTGATTATTTATAAAAAACAAGTATTTGTATAATATTCTCTTGGTATAATTATTTAGTAAAATAAATAAATAAATTATAAATTTTAATTAAATTCACCAACCAATAACTACCATATCTATACATCCAATGCCGATGAACCTTAGGTCACGCCTAGGTAAAAATCATGTTTTGGAATTAATCATGGTCTTGAATTTCTCTTCTAAGGTACTGGACTATGAGAAAAAAACACTGAAAAAATTCACTCATGTGTAATAATTTATGAAATTTTTTTATTCTATCAATTAAAAGCCTAATTGGGGGCTAGAATCTATTGATGAATGAGTTCTTGGCTCTGAAAATATTCTTTAATATATTCCAAAGTCTTATAAGAAAAAAATAGAGTCACTAGAATATCATCCCCTTAAATTATTTTCACCCTAAAAAGAACAAGCTAAAAAAATTTATGGATACTGATCTCACATCTGGCTCTCACACTCCCATGAAGTCTCTTGTAGGCTACCATACTACCATAATACACCAACCAATGGAATGGTATGTCCTCATAGGATCCCATCCCACCGATCAATAATTCCTTTGGGTACTCCATGAAGGTGGATCCATCTTTGACATATTGGTTTCCCCAATCAATAACGTGTGTAGGATTATGCATGTTGCTCCTCCATGGTGAGACATGGAAGATATAATGCACTTGATCTACTTTCAGGGGTAGGTATAGGATATAATAAATCTTTTAAACCCTCTGTAGGATCTCAAATGGCCCGATAATCCTTGGGTATACATTGCCTCCCTCGCTTGGCCTCCATAATCATCATTATGGGGACACCCTTAGGAAAAAAATGGTATCTCTTATCAAAATACAAATATCAATAATGTATATCTACATACTATTTTTATTAGTTCTAGACTATCCTCATATGATAATAAATCACCTGAACATTTTTGTTATCACCTGTACTATCTCTATCCCAACAAGAGGATTCATGCCAATATCAATCCAGTATAAGGGTGACTTAAAGGGTCTCTTGTATATGACCTCAAAAGGTATGATACCATTTATAGAGTGATAAATATTATTATAATAGAAGTCCACCAATGACATGTGATCCTACCAACTCCAAATAATGTCAAACATGCATACTCTTAGAATATCCTCCAACACCTAGATAGTCTGCTTCGTCAACACATCTATTTGGGGGAGAAACAATTTAGTAATAAAAAAATGTGTCCCGAATATCTCCTACAATCCTCTCCACAACAACAACATAAACCATGAATCAAGGTTATAGATAATAATCTAGGGTATCCCATATAGTTTCATGATCACACAAATGTACAACTTCCCCAAAATCTCCACTAAACTCTTCTCCCTAATAGAAAGGATGTGTGCCAAGTTTTTGAGTCATAAAACTATCAACCAGATGGAATCATGGGATCTCACTATTTGTGTAATCCTTGTTATAAAATCTATAGAAATTATATCCCTTTTCCTCTCCAGGATCTCAAGAGGTTGCATTAAACCTATCGAAACCTGGTAATCAACCTTTACTTACTAACATGTGAGCCACCTATAGATATAATCGATGACCCTCCACCTCATGTTTGTCCACCAAAACTACCGATATAGGTTCTTGTACATATTTGACACTTTGGGTTGTACATCCAAAGGATAAGTATGAAAGTCTCTAATCAAATCCTATTTCATAGCGATTGGGACAACCATCTATCCCCTAAAAAGGATAACACACTATCCTCTTTTAGATAATCCATATAGCGAATCCCTTAAGGATATCTGGTCATGAATAAACTCATAGTTGATGTATCCCAACTGATCCTACCACACACACTAAAGTATTAGAGGAGTAAACATCATTGACTAAAGAAAAACTAAACCCCTATCTTCCATTAGGGTCATCTGAACAGAATCCAACTACTCAGACATCTCTTACACCAAGAAAGAAAATGAAATCATGCTAAGGTAATCAAAAACCATGATTCCCTTCCCAAGAGAATAGACTATCTCAAAGTTATAATCCTATAAGAACTATAAAAAGTGCTCCCATATTAGTTTAAGATCTATCTAAATTAATATGTATCTGAGAATATGGTGGTATGAGTATACAAGAAAACACTCACCAATAATATAGTAACTCCATAACTTCAAAGCATAGAATAATGATACCAACTCAAGGTCATAAGTTTCATAGTTCTATTCATGGGGTATCAATTAACTTGACCCATATGGGTTCACTTATCACCTCTACATCAACACACAACCATGACTATCTCTAGTGGAATTGAAAAATACTATATAATCAACACTCTCCTTTGGTAGTTTCAACACAGGAGAATTGTTAAACCTTAGCCTAAACTTGTTGGAGGATTTATGAAACTAATAAATCTAGATAAATGGATTACCATTCCATGTAAGGGTGGAAAAGGGAGATGCTACTCTATAAAATTCCAGAATGAACCTCTTGTTGTACACCTCTAAGACAAGAAATATCCATAACCTAGTCACACTTCTTGGGTGGATCTCAATCAATAACTAAATCAATTTTTTTGTTATATAGCTAAAACATTCTCATAAATGACATGCCCAAAAAAATTGAATTTTTTGGATCTAGAACTAGAACCTTAAGAGATTAGCATAAATATAGTGCTCCTAGAGTAATTCTTGGAATATCCTTACATTATTTGAATACTCATCCTCTCATTTAGAGTATATGAGTATTTCATCAATGAAGAAAACAAAAAATAATTCTAGATATGGATGGAAGATTTGATTCATCAAATCTATAAACACAATAGGGGAATTTTTCACCCAAAAATGTATCAACAACAAATCAAAGTGTTTGTAGAGACATAATAATTCTGTATTCAGAATATCAGCCTTGTGAACCCTTAATTGGTGGTATCCATATCTGAGATAGATCTTTGAGAAACAACTCATTCCTATTAACGAGTAAAATAGGTTTTCCAACCTTATTATGTGGTTCTTGTTATTTTATCATTACTTGATTCAAGAGATGATAATGAACAAAAAGCCTCAAAATCCCATCCTCTTTTTTCACAACCAGTGTTTCCTAAGGGGAAACAATGGGTCTCATCAAGCCCTTATCTTGAAGTTCTTTCAATGAAACCATTTTTTCTTGAATCTCAATGGGGGCCATCTGATATGCTGTTGAAAATATTAGTGTGGTACTGGGGTTCAATTTGGTATAGATGTCTATATTCATATTTAGAGGTAGTCTTAGAATGTACTCAAGGAAGATGTCAATATAGTCATCCATGGTTGAAGGAATCTAGATTTCTGAAGAGCCCTCTTCACCAAGGGATAAAATTTATATATGACGTGTGATGGGATATAGATTCTTGATCACAAGCCTCAATCATTTCTACATGATATCTATCTCACGTCCAGAAAATAAACTCATCCCATATGCCCGAAGGAATATAAATCATCTTTTATGATAGTAAATATGGACTCGAATTGTAGAAAACCATTCCATACCCAATATAACATCATAAGGTCTAATCGTGACAACCAAGAGGTCTTATATGTAACTCTCTCCACCAAGAGATAACTCACACCACTGGAAGACATGTGATGTTGAAGAATATCTCACTGTAAGAAAAATGATCCATAAATACTGGGATGAATTTTCAATTAGAAGAACCAACTCTCATACAAGGAATGAGGAGATGAATGAATGAATCACATCCATGTCTACTAGTACTGAGAAAAGAGTAGAATGGACACATATTGTACCTTATATCATATCATGTGTTGCCTGGTCATAGACCTCCATGCCCTACAAATGCCCACAGACTCTATTGCAGGCTCCCTGAGCCTGACATGGGACACCTGGTGGTGGTTTTGGAAGTATCTCATAGATTCATGATCCAAAAAATTATCCACCCTTCAAAGATGCTCTGACTCCTTTTCTTGAACCACCTTTCTGAGGGCCACCCTAGACACATTTGGGAGATCCTTGGTCATGGTGTTGCCTCTATTGTGGAGGTCCATCCACTATCTGCCTGTCTTTCCTTGAATGCCAGTTTAAGAAATCATGAACCAAGTGAACTTGCCCATCCCAAGAATATAATATCCTATCTCTGGGATAACATGATCCTATGCACAATACATTATCCACAAACCCAAATGTATAATACTAAGTATGAGTATGCCTCCTCTTTTGAGACCTTGAAATCTTATACCTACTAGATGATGTAAATGACTCACCCACATGATGTCCATTTTCAGATATAAATGCCTAGGACCATTCTATGAATACGATCTTTGTCACTGGATCCTGCTATATCACTCCAACATTGGTCAGTAGACACAAGGAAACTAGGTTGGCATGAATGCCTCTGTGGTGACCCTACTCAAACTTCCTAACTCAGAATAATCCATCACTCACCATGTTAAGTGAGTATTGATTGAGGTTAGTGAAACTCAAAAAATACTCATCAAATTTAATGCTACCCTAATGTAGCTCAAGAAGTTCATGGATCTAAATTGAGTTCAAGAATGATGGGTAATAATACTCATGAAAGGGATTATAGAAGTCAGACCATAAGAGAATCATATCATCATGAGTATGTATGACTAGAATATACCAACACTTAACTGATCCATGTAAAGAATATATTATATCACAACCATATGTTCTATTGAGGTTTTAATGATCTTGAAGGCTTATCATTTACTTAATACAATACTATTCTCTGTGGGGATCTAGATCACCATAAAACCTCACCAGTCTCTCATGCTGGAACTCATGTAGCACACTAAGCATGTTCACATCCTCAGATATATATATTCTAGTAATAAATACAAATCAATAGGTGGGGGTTCTACTACCTACCCATATAAAGGAATAATCTCCTGATATGGACCCTAAATTGAGGCCTCAACACTCATCAGATAATTTACACCATCCTTAATTGGTAACCTAGTTGGCTGTCATCAGGGAGGCATTCTGAAAGTGATCAAGATGCACCATAGTTGGGTGAGAATTTTTATATATATGATGAGATGAATCAAGAAATAAAATAAAAGGACACAATTCTATATGATTCATATACCATTGCTCCTTGAAACCAATGTGTTGTTATATTGAGCAAACAAGCAGGTAGTCATAGTCCTACTGAAGGGATACATTAGCCACCACACCAACAATAAGTTCCCTAGACTGGGATATGCAATCAAGAGACTCTAAAACTGTTTCCCAAAGTCCCATCCAATCCCCACAATGGGGAGAAATCCAAAAACCATCCCATGTAATGAAACAATATAATACAACTCTATAATGACTAGACCCACCAAGGACTACTTGGATGGTGGAAGGCTAAGTTGTGAATACCCCAAGCCCACCACTTATAGGCTAGTGGATGAAAAAAAGCACCAAGAAAAAATAATGTAAAGTATGAGACATTTTACTAATGTACCTATACACATACACAAAACCATATCCATGAAAAATTGAAGATTAATATAAAATATAGTAACATATAGAGTGAAAACATGCATGAAATGGCCTTTATAAAAAACAATAGAGAACATTTGAATAAAACTAAAGTGTAAAGATTGAAAAATACATTCTAAACTAGAAATGATGTCCCAAACTCAAGAAATGTAGTAAAGGAAAATTGATGGAGCTTATCTCTTTAACTCCATGTATAAAAACCATACGTGATCCATGTATCTAGGTATCCTTAATCTCTTACAAAGTCACTACCAATCCTTATATCAACTGTATAAAAGAAAACATGGGTGGGAAAAGCCCATGTAAGGGTGAGCATCTAAAAACCCAGTAGAAAAACCCAAAAACCATAAATGGATAAATATAAAGAAACAACATAGGTAAGATCAACTCATAATATAGGGATGAAAAATCCCAAAATATACTTATTCTCATAAAAAACCGAACGACAGATAGAGGGGATCCCCATCTCACAGCCCAACCAAAGTTGATGAGTCTGGTTGCAGCACCAAAAGCCCATTAATATTTCCCATAATCAAACAAAACCTCATAATAATCTATGTTTAGGGTGTTTATTGTCTCTAAATCACTCCATTGCTGATGGATCAATCACTCTTGTGGAGGACCGACATGCCGTTGGATCTCAAAGATGGGGGAGTTCCACTATGTATATAGAGGACCTTCACCCAAGAACCAGGATATCACTCTCTCTATCCATCCATTTGTAGATGATAATCCATGCTAAATTTCATCTATAAACCCATTACCTCCTGTAATACTTTATAGAATGTAGATGTAAATTTTGGGTCCCTATAAAAATCAATCATATATGGAACCCCATAAAGTATCACAATCTATCAAACATACAAGTATCTAAACCTTTCTACCTTTATCCACTTCTTAATAGGTAAAAAATGAGCCAATTTCATAAATACATTAATGATAACACAAATAGAATCCTTCAAAATAGAAGTCCATGAAAAACCAATGATGATTTCCATGTAAATATCATCCCACTTCCATACTGGAATGGGTAAAGGTTGCAACAAACCTGCAGGCCTCTAATGTTTCACCTTAATTTTCTAACAATCATGACCCCATGAAATGAAATCTATAGTAATTTTCCTCATCACTAGACCTTGATACCTCAAAATAAATTCATGATACATCATGGTATCCCCTGGGTGTACGGTCTAACATGGATGATGTCTTCTGTCCATAAAATTCGGGCTCAGATAAATTAGAACAAGAAACTTAATATTGAAGCTCAAGATCAATTGGGATATCGAGACGACTCACTCGATGTATCCCCTCCCTAAATTATTTTTCTTAATCATTTTCACTAAGTGTCTATTACCTTTTCAAGAAAAGCCCACTCATAAAAATATAGTTCATATTTCATTGAATCCAAGAACATCTCTCCACTAACCTATTCAACTCCCAAGATCATCCCAGAAAACAAACTCATTAGAGACCATGCCTAATCCTATTCCTTCAAGGATTCTATCAGTAATCATCTAATAAATTCATTGACAACCACATTCCATTTCCTTTTTGTTTATGTAATATCAAAAAAAAAATTTGGAGGATAGTCTACCCATCATATTTGTCACAAGTTTAGGTATATATGTCTAAAAATATATTTCAGGATATTATTAAAAGAAAAATTTGTTAACATATTTCCAAAGAGATAGTGATGACATGTTTTGAGTGTGTGCATAAATTATACAAACTCAAGAACATGGGTAGTGTAGTTATTCTTATAAGGGTTCAACAATATAGATCCATATTCCACCACATGTTTGACCTACAACAAGGCATATCCAAAACCAGTGCCAGAAGCAACATAGAAAAAATCTTAACCTAAACCCAATATTAGAAGAATCAAAACTGGTGTTGATGACACCCACACCTTAAAATCCATAAAATATCTCTAAAATTTGTCATTAAATTAATAATTTGTACCCTTATGGGTTATATTTTTCATCAAAGACGCAATCTTGGAGAAATCCTAAACAAATCACTTGTAATAACCAAAAAATCCCCAGAATCTTCGAATCTCGAACACATTTTATACCAATACCATGACATAGCATCTTGTTTCTTTTTAGGATCCAATAAGATATCTCTCATAGATATCACATTCCCCAAAAAACAATAGTTATTAAATCTAAAACTCACTTTTGGATTTTTTAACACTCATATGATGTTCCCTCGAACTTATAAGAATGATTTCTAAATGGCCTGTATACTCCTATAAATTTGAGTATGCCAAAAATATCATCCCAAAAAAATGAGAGTCCAAGAATCAATGAATGATCAAGTTCACCAAATCCATTAATACTGTAGGTGCATTTTTGAGATTGAATAGAATAATCATAAACCTGAAATGCTCATAGAATCTCCTAAACACCATCTTAGGTATATCTTCTTCTAAAAATCTCATTTGGTGGTACCAAAAAAAGGTCAATATTTGAAAACAAAAATTCACCTCTATTCTATTAAAAAAGATCATATATCCTTGGTAAATGATATTTTTTCTTAACAGTCACCCAATTCAACTTTCGACAATCCATGAAAAGACTGAAACTCCCATAAACTTTCATAAAAAAGAGGACTGGAGAATATGATTATGAAACACTAGAAATAAGAAATCCCTTTACCTTTAAATCCAAAAGTTGTTCTTTATGTTCCAGAAACTCACTAGGTTCTATTCTATAATATGACATAAAAATGGGAATCAAATTGGGTAACATGTCAATAGAAAGCTTGACCTCTATCTGTTGTGTTAACCTATAAAAATCATCTTGAAAGAAATCATGGTATGGAAAAACCACCATAGGAAGGGGAATAACCAAAAAAGGGTTAAAAAAATTAGGAAAAATCTCTGAATTATTGAATTATATCACCCCATTATAGGGAACAACATGCACTACTGTTCCCGATCTATAGTCCCTCTCACCCTAAAAAACATGAGTGACCCTATTATAAGAAATAAAATAAAACTGATGATGATAATAGTATATCTGGGCCTTAACATTGATCACCCAATAAAATATAAGTATCAGGTCAATGATGTCAATATTGATAACTAAAAAGTACCATATCAGCTTGAAGTCAGCTATCATTAGACGATACACGGGGCACTTGAAACCCTTTTTGGACCTCCTTGCCAAAGGTGTGTAATGATCCAAAAAGAATGGAATAAGTTCCAAACATAATCCCAACATGTAAACTAAATTTGATGACATAAAATAATGAATAAAACTTGTATCAAACAAAGTTATCACTATAGAATATTAAATAAACATCGTACATCTAACAGTAGCTACCCACGTATTAAATTCCTCTAGTTCATACTCAGTCTCATAATTCTATCTAGTGTTAACCACATGAATACCCTCTTGTACTATGGATTAGACCCACCAAACTTGGAAACATTGGTATGAACCCATGACCCCTGGTGAGAGTGGGACTTTCTTTACTTCCCTAGGATATCCTTTGACAAAAATGCTTCTGATGACTAGATAATCTGCAGTGATGAAAAGTATTAGGATCCTCTAAATAGTTAGGATTTTTATGAACATTCCTTACATAATAATTTATAAAAACATAATATAGTCTTAATGAATCCTTTTAAATTATCCTTGAAGAAAACTGAACAACCTTTCCATTCCTTTTTTGACTAGAAGACACACCTTGCCTAACAGTTTCACCAACCGAAGATCCACCCAAACCTATCATTCTAGATATGTTTTCCTCAATTAAATATGGGTTTTCAAAAACCTCCAAAAAGAAAAAAGGAACATGAGATTAAATATCAACTAAATATATAACCCCAATCCCAAATCAAATTTTTTAAACTTTAGTTACTAATTGGTTACTAGCTCTGGTGCTAGATACACTAGCTCAAAAATGTGGGTGGAATACTTCAAAATGGTATGCTTTCCTTACTCCAAGGCCAAAAAATCTAGAGTCTTAACTGCACATATCATCTTAGGGTAACCTTTATTATTTAATATCTTCTTAAAATAAGTCTAGGTAATGTACTCGTGTAACATAAATTTCCTTATGGAGTACCACCATATCTTTACCATCCCTTTGAGCATATTCATGGTTAAACCTACAATAAAGTTCTCAGGAGTCAAAGTAGAAGATCCTCTAAATCCAATCAAGGCACTCCTAATATTCCTAGGGTCCCTTTTCACCAAAGAAGATGGGTGGATGTTGATTAGTGAATTCAGATCCATGATCCACCACATGTCCTAGGTTTTAAATACCCACTTGACATAAATTCTGAATTATATATATTACAACTTCAATGAAAGAAGGGTCAACAGGAGGATTTGACTAGGGATCCTTTATTGTAGATTCATCTCTCATATTTGGATGATCTCTTCTCAGAGGCATTTTTTGTAACCATAAGATAATGGCTAGTCTATTTTAGAATGAATTTGAAAATTTTTAGACCAACTTCAAGAATTTACATCCACATATTAAATCATCCTTATTTTAAAGAAATTATGAATTCCATGAACAAAAATACAATTCTTAAGAATGAATAAGACCATTTAAATAAAATTCATATTCAAATCAATCAAATGACCCCAAAATCCAAGTCCCAAACCTGGTAAAAATCTTCCAACCACCCCTGTTAAATTGTGTTCAAACCTATAAGTGAGATGACCAGGAACCCTACTACACTTATTAAACTAATACCAATGGTCATAACTCATTTCTACACAATAAAAATAACTAAAATCCAGATGTGTTAATCTTTAGGATTAGAATCCCTTTGATACCATTCTATAAGAAACCAACCTAGGTTAACTAGATAAGCCACCCAAGATGGACCATCCCTAAGGTGAGGTGAAACAAGATAACAAAAAAATGTCTCATATAAATAAAAAAATGATATTCCACTAGAGTGTAATTTGTAATAAAGAGATAAATCCAAGATATATACAGTCCAAGTAAAAACTAGATTAATAAGAAAGTATGAAAATAGAATACTTGAAAGCCTCCATGTAACCAACCATCACATATAAACCATCCCAAAACAAACACTATAAGAACAAGCGAAGCCATCATGATACAAGATTCCCTTCCCTTTACATGGATCCTAAAATATAAAATCTAAAACTACCCCAAGTAAAAATTAGGGTATGATAAAAAGTCCTTGTAAGATTACAAAATAGAGTCTATAAAAGGTTTAATATCTATAATACATTAGTTATATCTAAAGAAATATTTTTACAATCATTTTTATAAATCCAAATCCCTTTGTAAACCATTTCCATTGGTTTTCATAAAATTATTTCATATTCAAAAATATAGGAATATGAAATGTATAAGTGATACAATAGAAAATAATATGCATACAATATATGGAAATAAAGTAAAAACACATCCAAGAAATAAACCATCATGTGAAACCATGTGATGAAACCTCATGTGAAAAAATCATGTGATAATCCATCCATGAAAAAATACATCATATGATAAACAACCATAATTGAAAAATCACAACATATTGGGTCGTAGAATATTGGAATACATACTGAACATAAAAGTTCTTAACCAAACATATGATGGTACCATTCAATATCAATTCCTTCCATCATCCATCGATATCTGAAAAGTAACCCCTTGAGGTTACACACACAATGGGGTCACCTATATCCTTTTCCCAACGCACTTGTGGCTCCCAATATGCCCAGTTCATCAAAATCCATTTCAAAAACATGCTCACAATTTCTAAAACATTTTCAAATCCAAGATAATATTATATGGTGTTTAAAAACCAATTTATAAACAAAAACAACCATTCAAGGTTTTAATCAAACACTTGGTGTGAAAAAACCATTTTTAAAGGGAAAACCGTTTAGAAACATGTATGTTACCAATAAATACATTGAAACTACAAATAAATTCAATTAAATGAAGAAACCAAATTAATTTTAAAATAATAATAAGTAATCCATAATATTAACTTTTATTATAAAATACCTACCTCAAAATGGTGGTAAAATAAATTGACATTAAAAATAGAGATTGAGGAAGAGCAGATCCAATACTTACAATACTATATCCAAAAGAAAAAAAATAAATCCTTTGTAAAATATATTGGATCCAGCATAAATAGATACTTCAGGTTCCAAAATATGAGATGAGAAGAGATCCAATGAGAATATGAGATAAAAAAGGAATATCCTGATAAAAAATGAAACAAATCTTGAGATGACCCATCAAGAATGAAGTTATTCCATCTAGAATCCAAGGAGAGATACCTACAAAGACATAGGGAAAGACTATGATAATAAAAAATAATATTATTCAGTGATTATACTTATAAAAATCAAGATAAAATTTTAAAATAATACTTTTTAAAAGTTTATAGTGGGGTCAGACGATTTCCAGGAGGAGACCACATGATTTAAGTAACCACATGCCTTAACTATGTCCCTCTATAATCTGTTCTGTTCTGGGGGGGGTCATTTTGCACTGAGGTATACATAGTTAATTAATACCATGATTAAACCATGTGACACTCCTAATAAAATACTAGACCCCCACATGTTTAACTGAACATATCACAAAGTTTGTCTAACCATGAAAAAACTATGCAAAACACTATTGAAACTTCACAGCGGCTTACACCAAGTCTATTTAAAGGTAAAACAGACCATGTACCTTTCCATTTTCTCCCAAATTCCATTGTTTTTATCCTTTGATCCAATGAGTCTTCCTAGAACCCCAAAAATAAAAACCAAGGCTCCATTAATGCGTACTTGTGACCTGGAGGGCATCACATCACCATCCTAATAATCATTTTCTCAACCTCCATGAATCTGAGAGTATGATCGTGCTCAAAACTTCCCTATAAATGTCAAATCAAAATGATGTTGGATAATAAAAATGAACATTATGAATGGTGGGAAGAAAGTTTATAAAAAAAAGATAAATCCTTAAATGGAAAAGCTTTCTTGGACAACAATTGTATAGACGATGATATCCAGTAGGAAAGTTTCATCGATTATTAAGAATAAACTATTTTAAAATTTTAAAATTATCTAATGGGATCATGAAAAGGGTGGATAAACAAAGATAAATAAGTAAATAAATAATGAATGCTTAATATCTTAATAAAAAGTGTAGAAAACACAATTTATGAGTTCTACCTGAACTTAGGATCTATATTTTGTGAAGGATATGTTCACTAGTGACAAGGGCGATCTATTTCATTCTCTCTCTCAATCCACCTCAATACAATTGGTCATTGTTCTCTAATCACTATCTACCATTGAAGAATGTTAGTCCCTCCTCTCATATATCCCTAGATTATGTGTCCAACCCCAGTGATTTATCATAAATTTGTATTTATAGAGGATTTTCTACGGTAGGTTATTTATTAAAATAAATAAATGATTTATTTATTTTAATTAAATGTATCTACTGATGAATTCCTCATCCATATGTGAAACGTTGACCATAATTAGG
Source organism: Viscum album (assembly GCA_963277665.1). Lineage (NCBI taxonomy): Eukaryota > Viridiplantae > Streptophyta > Magnoliopsida > Santalales > Viscaceae > Viscum > Viscum album. The sequence goes on from OY728126.1 coordinate 396,797,388, forward strand.
TCACCCCTAGGGTAAACCCATTATTATAGAATCAACCATGGTCTTGAATTTCCCATCTGATGTCTCTAGCGATGGGAAAAGAAAAAACACTGAAATGATGCAGTGTATGTAATAATATATTAAATATTTTTAATATATCAATTCGGTGCCTCTACAGGGCCCATAATCTCATGCTAAATCAATAAATGGATCCTAAAATGTTTCCAAATATATTTCAAAGTCTTTAAATAAAAAAATAGAATCAATATATAAAAATCCAAAAATAAGGGAGAGCACTATACTAAGGGCCACTATCTAAAGCATAATCATAAACCATTGTATTGTGTGCTCTATGAAATTCCACTAGATACTCTTAGTTTCCATGATATACTTAAAATGTTGGTTATCTAATAAGTAATAAAAATAATAATATAAACATAAATACCCATACAATTATATTTGAAAAAAACTATAAGAATAACCTCACCCTCTTAAACCCTTCATGAAAACAATTCCTTATTACTAGAGAAAAACATATTTTAAACTTGACCTATATCAGGGGGAATTCCATCAATTTTTAAATTATTTCGATATGGGGAAGTTCTAAGGGTAACTTCCATCCATAAATTATCCTTAAAATGTATCAATCAGCAATTTTGGTCTTTATGAACAACTATGTTTCATAAAACTATTGTTTATAACCATTTGATAACATTCAAAATATTTTAAAATGTTTTATTAGTATAGAACACCTTCTATAAAACCTAGAATACCTAATGGTTTAAAAGAAAAGTTTTACATCCATTAGAAAAACAAAAAACCATTTTAAATATAAGAATTCCATTATAAATTTCATGCAGTAATTTCTTTAAGGATTTTGTGTGTAAGGTCGAATATAACAATTTTTTTCCTAAACATTTCAAAACCAAAACACATTTTCAATTATACAAAAATAAAGTAAAACATGATTTTTATTTAAATAATATTCAAAAGTTTTAATATTATTAATTAATATTTAAATTATAATTATACACATTCTTGAAATTAATAATTCTTAAATTAAAGGTTAATAAATAGGTAATCCTATCTTAAACCACAGGCAAATGGTCTATAACTTCGTATACGGGGTGAATGTAACTGGAAAACAAATCCACAGACATTGGACATAAAGAACCATACGTCTCAAGGTCAACACTAAACATTGGATTTTATAGGTTATATAACTAAGGGAGAAGAATAAAAAAATAAAAATGAAGAGTATAAAAGGAATAGATATACAAGGTAATAGAATTATGATAGTAGAGACTTCGTGAAATCAATGGAGGAACCCTTAAAATCAAATTACCAAAATGTACCAACGATCCTGTACCTGAGTGGTAAGGGATCTTGCTTGGCATCCAAGAGTCCCGTGTTCAAAACCGGGTGGAGGTGAATTTCTAGGTACTATCTAAGTACTGTAGCAGTACTGTAATAGGTACTGTTCAGTACTGTAGCTGCCAGAACTAGTCACCCAATTTGGGCCTTCAGGCCACCGGTTTGGGCCTACGGGTCTCCAGGGCCTTCTTGTCATCAAAGGTCTTCAGGACTTAGGGCCTTTGGGCCATAAAGACCATGGAGTAGCCCAGTTCACATAGAGGAGGCCCCAAAAGAGGATCAGAGCAACAAGACTAGCATTCAGCAGAAGCAGAGCTACCGGATTGGAAGAATGAGAGGGTATGGAAACCGCCATCGAGACCAGGCACCATGCAGCTTTGTACGGGGTAATGCTATCCGATCTGCAATTTAAGGTGGGGAGCTAGGTGATTAATGATGCAGAAGCTAGGGGAGAGGCAGTTCCTGTGGGTTGGACCTACGGGTCTTGTATTGGGCATAGTATGCCTCTAGGCCTTCAGCTCATGTATTACGAGTCATGTCAGGCCTTGTCCCCTGGGCCTATTGGTCATGTATGGGTTCCCCTTCATCCCTTAAAAGGGGGATTATCTATAATAAAATAAAAATGAAGGTCTTCGGGCCATTCAGGCAGAGTTACCAAAATGTCTTACAATTGGGGTAACAATAAAGTAAAAAGACATTAGATGAATATAATCTGATTTGGATTAGTATTTAAAAAATTTTATTATGAAAATATGTGCATAGGTAGTTAATAAACCATTAAAAGGATAATCTGGAGTGTAACATAACCATGACTCAAGGAATTAAAGTTTGAGACAAAAAATCCTTGTATCTTTAGAAATTTTTTAATCAAAGCCCATTGAAATAGAGGGATTATGTATGAATGTAAAATTTAAATATTAAAATATAATACATGATATGATATATAAATTAGTCTATATACACACTACATTAATGAAATAAGGCCAGTAATACTAAACATGTCTCAAAGAGAATAATTTAGGACAAAAAACCTTAACTCAGTCCTGATTTGTTATGAAATTGCACAAAAAATACTAAATAATTAAAATAAGTTAATTAAATATATAAAAAATATCTTTATTAATAACTATAAATATTTATAATACTTATTTGTAATCATTATATATAAATATACATTAGTTATTTTTTACCTTTTTTCAACACCGAGTGTATGTAATCTTTTCTTTCTTTAAAAAAGTTTTGTAAAATAAGTGTTAGTATATGTTATTTTTCCAAATTTAAACACTATTATATAATCTAATTTAATATGATATATGTTCCATGATATTTTATATATCTATTATTTAATTTCATGGATATTTTGGTTAGGACCCAAGAGGATGAAATTAGTAACGAGCATGTTTCAGTGATTCTTAATGAATAAAGGGTGATTATCAATTAACGAGTTAAATGTTTATATAAACATAATATAAAAAATAATAATTATTTAAATATTTATATAAATTTATACTGTTAAATAATTTCTCATATTCATCTATGATATAATTGCATGATATTGTTCAAGTAGGTGGTTAAACTAACCCGAACAATTAATGGTTAAATATGAGGCTGTTTAATTTTAAGATCATTATAATAGAATAATAATTAGCTTATTTATTATTTATTCGTGTGACATATCATAAATTTAATGAATTATAATACGTATATAATTTATATAAAGTCATTACTTATAAAGAAGGGATCATTTTCCTCTTAGTATGCTTATTTTAAATGATCGAATTAAGGATAATAATTTATTGATAATATAATTAATTTTTTATACTATCTTTCATCATATAACATTAATAATATCATAAATATAAAATTTATCATTAAATACCATCCACATATCCACTAAAGGTAGTAATAAAAAATGTAATACATTATTCTATGGAGGTGGTAGTCTGCACATAAGCATGGATAATGAATTCATTTTCATAGAACATGAGGAAGGAGTAATATGGTGTAACGTCCCGGTTCCAGAAGCTACCCAGAGGTACCCCGTGCCCGGTTCTCCACATGACCTCAAGTGCATTTACCCAAATGCCAGAGGCTGCTGACTAGCAGCGATGACCTTGGTAGGTTATTGGGGAAACTATTCCCTCATTTGGTAAGGTATACAAAGAAAAGAAATTAACAGTAAATAGTGGAAGTAGAAAAAAATACGCAACAACTAAAACCAAACAGCAGAAGCAATGAATATATAGTAATGATGATAATGATGCAGTAGGTACAAGTATCTAAGGAATGCAACAAACACAACAACGTGCTGAAATACAAGTAAAAAAAGTACTAAAATAACAGCAACTCCTGTAGAATCACAAGACTAAGCTTGGTCCCTTGCCCTCCAGCTCCAAGAAATCAAGTACCGGAAGTTGAAGGGCGACTGCCCTTATCTATACCTGCAATAACAAAGTCTGCTTGGTCCCAAAAGCATGGACCAAAAAGGGTGTGAGATACAATCCCAGTAGGCAATCACCCAAAGATCTGTGCCTAACAGTCAATGAATACAAGGAAAGTAAAAGTGAAGGAAGTAGTAAACAGAGAAGAACACAACAGCTACAATCCACAGTTCTAGCATATAAAGTACACAAGTAAAACCAAAAACAAGTAGAAAATAGGTAATCCTCTCAGTATCTCTCACAACCTAACCCCTATGGTTCAACCTACAAGTACTAGCAACCCTCTTGGAGGCACACACAGTCTCACCCCTCTGGTTCATCTAAGAGTAGACTTTCTGAGGAAGCACTCACCGTCAATTCCCCCTATAGTCTCGTATCTTACTAAAGTCTCTCTGGGGAAGCACTCAACGTCTCATTCCCCATGTGGCCCATGTCGAGTAACTACAGACTCTCTGAGGAAGCACTCATCATGAATTCCCCCTATGGTCTCGCATCATATTAAAAGGCACGCTGGAGAAGCCCTTACATCCATTCTTCCTATGGTCTACTGCACTAGGTTCTCACAGTCCTATGTGAAATAAATATGCTCAGCACGCACGTATCATCCCAAGTAAACCTGAAGAACTACTTGGCTATCATTCTAAGGCACAACAACATAACAGTATAACAACCCTACTATCCTATAACTAGGCATAGAAACTGGAGAAAAGCCTAATAAGAAAAACATGCAAGGAAAAGCACTGGAACACAATATAAATTATCCAAATTCTCAAGCAATGATCTCTATACAATAAATCAAGGAAAGCAGTCAAACAACAGGGGAAAAACATGAAACCCACAATTCCCCGTTCAAGGGAATTGGTGGAATTTACACAAAATATTCACAGACTTCCTATGGAAAGGAACAAACCACCTACCTTTTTAGTAGGAGGTCGATATACATGCACCACGACGATTGATTCCCCTTAGAAAGTCGAACATATGAGAAAATTCCAAAAACCCTCAACCCACAATAACTTGGAAATGAGGAGGAAACATGGAACAAGGCTAAAGCAGAAGAGAGAACTCACTGATGTGATTACAACGCAATCAACGACGATTGATTCGGAGAATGGATGGAGTAACGGAAGCTCATAGAAGATCTATGGATTCCCGGTGCTCTCGGATGAAGAAGCTGGAGAAGAAGACGTTTTCCACTATTAGGCGTGACCCTGGCCCGTTTAATGAAAAAAAGAAAGTACATGGAATGTTCTTTTAGAGTACACAGGGTGTACTAGGTCTTTCCATACTCCACTTTATGAGGCCTCCACGTCACCCCTACACCCCGTGTGTATGGCCCGGGCTCGGCCATCACACAGCTTCGATCTGGAAAAGAGTACACGGCGTGTACTTCAAAATTTTCCAAAAACTCCATTTTTCTCAAAAACAATAGGAATAGAAAGACATACATGAAAACGAATATATGGGTTCTTACAAACTCCCCCCTTTAAGAAATTCATCCCCAAATTTCCCTAGAGAGGCGTGGAAGAAGAAACCCTGAACAGCTCTGGCAACTATGATCGTACATAGGCCTCCCTCTCCTAGGTCTCATCCTGTACTCGACCATGCTACCATAGCACCTGTACTAAAGGAATATACCGCCCACGAAGAACCTTCATACTGTGATCGATAATCTGGATGGGATGCTCCTCAAACGATGCATCTGCTTCGAGCTCAACCTTCTCGGGATGAAGGACATGAGACAGATCTGAAAAGTAATGTCGGAGTTGAGAGACGTGGAAGATGTCGTGCATGGCCTGGTACCTTTGAGGTAACTGCAACTGATAGGAAACTAGACCAACTCTCTCCAATACCTCAAACTGCCCGACGTACCGTGGTGAAAGTTTACCCTATCTCCGAATCCTCTTGTGTCCCAACCTCGGTGCGACATGCATGAAAACCTGATCTCGGACCTCTAACTCCAGAGGTCATCTCCGCTGATCAGCATAAGACTTCTGTCGAGATTGTGCTATAGCCATCCTCTTTCGAATCATTTCTATCTGCTCTGAGGTCTCCTGAACTAGACAAGGTCCCCACAAAGCTTCCTCTCCTACCTCCAGCTAGCATAAGGGCGATCGACATGGCCTACCGTACCAAGCCTCGTAAGGTGCCATCTGAATAGTCGCCTGAAAACAGTTGTTATAAGCGAACTCCACCAGAGGGATATGCTTCTCCCAAGAACCACTAATGTCCATAATGCAAGCTCAGAGCATATCCTCTAGCACCTGGATCGTACGCTCGGACTGGCCTTCTGTTTGGGGATGGTATGTTGTACTCAAAAGTCTGTGTGTACCAAAGGCCTTCTAAAGCCCCTTCCAAAACTGAGAAGTAAAGCGCGCATATTTGTCTAAAGCAATAGAGTGTGGAACTCCAAGAAGATGTACAATCTCTCAGATGTACAATCGTCCCAGATAATCAATACTGAAGGTCTCCTTGATCGGAAAGAAGTGAGCAACCTTCGTAAGCCTATCGATGATAACCCAAACAACATCGTTCCCTCGAGGCGAACTCAACAATTTGGTCATGAAGTCCATCGTTACACTTCCACTCCGGAATGGGTAACTACTGTAAAAGGTCTGCTGGTCGCTAATGCTCTGCCATCATGTGCTGACAAGTAGAACATCTCATGAAGTAACCAGCAACATCTCCCTTCATACCTGGCCACCAATACTGGCGATGAAGATCCTGATACATCTTGGTGACGCCAGGATGAACTTACCAAATAGAGGAACGAAAATCCCGCATCATCTCCTCGCGTGTATCTGCCAGCACCCATACATGTCCCTGAAAGCACAAGATCTCATCCTCACCCACGGTCCATCCAGAAAGAGGGTCCTCTCCTGACATGCTCTCCTGTAGGACTATGCCTTTTGAGTCTAATAGATGCCTCATCTATACCCGATCAATAAGTGTAGAAGTAACTGCTAGAGAAGAAAGGAAATTCTATCCCAATCTATCATGAACCTCCAGATGCATCTTTGAGAGCAGAGCCATCAGCTGCCACTCACTGCTAGCCTCATGAACTACTTGAATCTGAGTTCTCCTGCTCAACGCATCTTCCACTTCATTGCCCTTTCTCGGCGTATAGGCGAGATCAAAGTCGAAAGACTGAAGATACTCGACCCACCTATGCTGCCTCAGATTCTGATCCTGCTGAGTGAATATAACTTGAGACTCTTGTGGTCAGCGAAAACCACAAAGTTCTCTCCCAAGAGGTAATATCTCCAACAATGCAAGGGATGAACAACTGCTGCCAACTCCAGATCATGCGTCGGGTAGTTCTTGTCATGTGGCCTCAACTGCCGAGACCCGTACCCAATGACTGCATCTCCCTGCATAAGCACAACTAAGAGCCCGATACCTGAGGCATCATAGTAAACAGTGTAGATCTTGCCGGGCTTTGGCAGGACTAGTATTGGTGCTGAAGTCGACCTTCCCTTCAGCTTTTGAAAGGCTGAATCGCAAGAATCTAACCATAATAACTTCTCCCCCTTCTTGGTCAGACCTGTCAAAGGTGCCACTAGGCATGAAAAGTCCTTAATAAAGTGTCTGTAGTATCTAGCCAGCCCAAGGAAACTTTGTACCTCAAAAACATTCTTCAGATGCTCCCAGGAAACTACAACTCTCACTTTCTCTGGGTCCACAAATACTCCTTCCTCTAAGATGAAGTGACCCAAGAAGTGAATCTGATCCATCCAAAAGTGGCACTTCGAGAGTTTACCATAAAGCTGATGCTCTCTTAGTGTACTCAGAACGATCTTAAGAAGGTTAGCATGGTCGTGTCGAGTGTTAGAGTACACCAAGATATCATCCATGAAGACCACGACAATGGAGTCCAAGTATGGATGGAACACTCGGTTCATCCGTGCCATGAAAACTTTTGGCGCATTCGTGAGACCAAACAGAATGAACGTATACTCATAGAGACCATACCTTCTTTTGAAGGTTGTCATAGGTATATCTGAGGGTCTAACACACAATTGATGATAATCGTACCTCAAATCAATCTTAGAGAACACCCGGGCTCCTCGGATCTGATCGAAAAGATCATAAATCCTAGTAAAGGGATACCGGTTCTTGAACATCAACTGGTTCAGCTTCCGATAATCCACATAGAGCCTAAGGGTACCATCTGCCTTCTTTGCAAACAGGACAGGTGAACCCCAAGGAGAAGTACTGGGTCAGATGAAACCCTTTGCCAGCAACTCCTCCAACTGCTTCTTGATCTCCTGCAACTCAGGTGTAGCCATCCTATAGGGAGAAATGGACACATGTGACACTCTTGGCATGAGCTCAGTAGAGAAGTCCACCTCATGATCCAGAGGAAAACCTGAAAATTCCTCTAGAAAGACATCCCTGAAATGATCCAACACTGGAGGAAAGTCCAACTGTGAAGTCCCTTGGTCATCCAGATAAAGACTAGCAATATAGGATGTCACCCTTCATAGCCTATGATGCTTGAGTCCTGCTCAACTCTCCTGAACATCCAATTCGCCTCTATGAAAAAAAGATTCAACCTCTGGTGAAATGAAACTGACCCTGTGGCGATAACAGTCGATGAATGCCTGGAAGGGAACCAACCAGTCCATCCTAAGAATGACATCATAGCCTGTCATCTCTAGGACGTAGAGATCCCATAAGAAATGATACCTTGCAACCTCGAGAGGGCACTCTCTACACTGACGTACACTAGATTTCCTTGTACCCAAAGGTGTGTCTAGTGTCAACGAGTTAGCAGAAGCAAAGACACAGAGCCCAAGGCTCTCCATGACAACAACAGAGATAAAGGTATGCGTAACACCAATATCGAAAAGAGATGAAGATAAAACTGAGGCTAATAAAATTGTACCTCGAACGGTAGAAGGTTTGGGATCCTGCTCTTGATAGGTTTGTTCCATGGAGAAAGACTGGCCTACACCACGACCCTGCGACCCTGCCTGACCGCTCTGAGCTAATCCACCCTGCTGACACTAAAAGACTAGTGGCTGACTGCCACAACCTCGACCTCTACCTCAGCCCGAACGGCCGGAAGAACTCCAGTTCCCCGACTAGTGAGAAACTGGTGGTGCTTCTCCTGAATGAGGAGTCATAGAAGAACTTACGTCACCAGTTTCTGGTGAGAAAACCTGGCAGAAACGCTGAAGGTGACCCATCTTGCCACAGGATCGGTACTCCATGAGGTCTCTCTGGCACTACGGACTCATGTGCCCTGATCGACCACACTTGTAGCATATCACCTGGTTGCCTGACGATGCATCTCGCTTCCTCGGATCACCACGCGTAGACTCCCTACGGTGCTTCTTGCTATCATCTGGAGGAAAACTAGCTCTGGGAGCAGAACCACCCTGGCTCGCAGCTACGGAGTCTCTCAGATTGTGCTCCACAATCAGTGCCTGGTTGACGATGGAAGTGATGGAAGTCAACTGGAAGAGATTCACCTGCGAGCGGATCTCCCGCCTGAGAGATCATGTCCCACCACCTATTGGTGGATTCTCGAAGAATGTAGGTAGCGAGCTTGACTCGCCTCTCTGGAGGCATCTCCAGATGCTCAAAGATGGTCAACATGGCTTACAACCATGACTCTATAGCCTGAGTTCCTCCTTCCCCCGAGAATGTGGGTGGATGCTGCTGTTGGAAAAACCGCATCAAGTCTGCCATAGTCATGGCGGGAGGCGGTGCTCCCTAAAAGGTCTGCATCATCCTCATAAAACCTTCCCTAAACTATGCATCAGTGCCTTCAACTGGTATGACAGCTGGTGCCCAGTCTGGCCCAACTGGAGGATCAACAGGAAGTCCCTGATTAACTATATTTGGCGTCTGATCACTGCTTGACAATTGACGTACAACCAGAGGATGTCTCGGAGGCATAACTCTGAAAGATAAAAACATACCTTAGATTAGGAAAACAAGGACAGAGAACCAAGGAGTGAGAAATGAAAGCAGGAGAAGGAAACACACAAGTTTTATAAAACAAGACTACACGGAGTGTATAAATCTACACGACGTGTACTTATCTCTGTTTCCTTGCTCGTGTCTCCTTGCACGGCTAACACACATAGTCTTCTTAAACTGAGACTACATGGCGTGTACATGTTGGACACGATGTGTAGTAGAAAAGGTTTCAACGACCCGTGTTGCTAGCTACACGGCCGGTTACATGGCTAAGACTACATGGTGTGTTCTAAATAAACACGGTGTGTACTTAACGATTTTTCCCGACCCGTGTTGTTGGCGACACAGCCAAGTACACGGCTGACCCTTACACGACGTGTTCCGAACAAACACGGCGTGTATGGAAGAAGATAACACCGACCCGTGTTTCTTGTGACACGGCCGGGTACATGGAACAAGACTACACGGTGTGTTCTACTCGAGCTTCCCTGACCCGTGTTGTTAGTTACACGGCCGGGTACACGCTCACAACTACACAGTGTGTACCTACCGTACACGGCGTGTTCATGGAGGTTTTTTCTCACAACCCGTGTTTCTTCTCACAAAGTCAGTGACATGGTTTAAAAATACACAGCGTTTATATATAAAGTACACGCCATGTATTCTGGGTTTTTCCGGGCAGTAGCTCTGAAACTGAACCGAAGCCCAAATAACACTGGAAAATGAGAAAGAAGGTGCCAAATTCGGATTTGTGAGGGCCCATACTCCCCACATATCAAAGGTTGTATACATTTAAGAAAAGTATGATACAAACAATCCTCTAATAAACAACAGAGATTCTGACAAAGCATCTATCACAACAGCATGCATAATCTACACTAGGTCTATCACAACAACATGAAATTGCTAATTCACCCTAGATGGCATGACAAGAATGCATGGCATGTGATTTCTATCAAGGGTCTATATGATTCATGAGATGGAATACCCTCATCTCATTGGGTTGTGATAGAAATAGAACCAGAATAGCAGCAACAATAATAACACAAATCATGTGAATCACTCTAGGTGAAATCATATCAACCGTAAAATCTCAAAACCATAAAACTGAAATAAACGAGTTAGTATGGATTTTCCCTGTACATGGGTTAGCTACTCTTGAGCACAACTTAACACCAAGTACCGAATCTGTCCTATCCCTAGATAAAGGTTCCAAATAGTAAATCAAGAGAAAAGAACCCCTCTGATACAACTTTGTAACGACCCGGTTTCGGAAGCCACCTAGAGGTGCCCCGTGCCCAGTTCACCACATGACCACAAGTGCATTTCCCCAAATGCCAGAGGCTGCTGACTAGCAGTGAGGGTCTTGGTAAGTTATTGGGGAGACTATGCCTTCATTTCATAAGGTATACAAAGAAAATAAATTAACAGTAAATAGAAGAAGTAGTAAACAATATGCAACAACTGAACCAAACGGCAGAAGCAATGAATATATAGTAATGATGATAATGATGCAACAGGTACAAGTATCTAAGGAACACAACAAACACAAAAATTTTCTTAAATATAAGTAAAAACAAATCACTAAAATAACAGCAACTCCTACAGCATCACAAGCCTAATCTTGGTCCCTTTCTCTCCAGCTCCAAGAAATCAAGTACCGGAAGTCGAAGGGAACTTTCCCTTATCTATACCTACAACAACAAAGTCTTCTTAGGCCCAAAAGCATGGACCAAACAAGGTTTGAGATACAATCCTAGTAGGCAATCACCCAAAGATCTGTGCCTAATAGTCAATGAATACAAGGAAAGTAAAAGTGCAGGAAGCAGTAAACAAAGAAGCACACAACATCTAAAAAATACAGTTCTAGCATATAAATTACACAAGTAAACAACCAAAAAAAAGTAAAAAACAGGTAATCCTATGGGTAGCTCTCACATCCTAACCCCTATAGTTCAACCTATAAGTACTAGAAACCCTCTAGGAGGCACAGACAATCTCACCCCTCTGGTTCAGCTAAGAGTAGACTTTCTGAGGAAGCACTCACCGTCAATTACCCCTATAGCATCGTATCGTACTAAAGGCTTTCTGGGGAATCACTCAATGTCTCATTCCCCCTATGGCCCGTGTCGAGGAACTACATACTCTCTGAGGAAGCACTCATCGTTAATTCCCCATGTGGTCTCGCATTGTATTAAAAGACACTATGGAGAAGCCCTTACGTCCATTATCTCTATGGTCTACTACACTAGGTTCTCATTGTCTTATGTGAAATAAACATGCTCAGCGTGCACATATCATCCCAAATAAACCTCAAGAACTACTTGGCTATCATTCTAATGCACAAAAGCATAACAGTATAACAACCCCACTATCCTACAACTGGGCATGACAATTGGAAAAAATCTTAATAAGCAAAACATGCAAGGCAAAGTATAGGTACACAGTATAAATTATCCAAATTCACAAGAAATGATCTCTATTCAAGCAATCAAGCAAATCATTCAAACAACTGGGGAAAAACAGGAAACCCACAATTCCCTGTTCAAGGGAAATGGTGGAATTTACACAAAATATTCACAGACTTCCTACGGAAAGGCACAAACCACTTACCTTGGTGCTAGGAGATCGATATACATGGACCACGATGATTGATTCCCCTTAGAATGTTGAATATCTGAGAAAAATGCAAAAATGATCAACCCACAATAACTTGGAAACGTAGAGGAAAAATGGAACAAGGCTAAAGAAGAAGAGAGAACTCACCGTTGTGTTTCCAACGTAATCAACGATGATCGATTCGGAGAATGGACGGAGGAACGGAAGCTCGTAGAAGATCCATGGATTCCTGGTGCTCTCGGATGAAGAAGCTGGAGAAGAAGACGTTTTAATCGATTAAGCGCGACCCCGACCCGTTTTATGAAAAAAAGAAAGTACACGGCATGTACTAGGTCTTTCTATACTATGCTTTAAGTAGACTCCACGTCACCCCTACACCCCATGTGTATGGCCTGAGCATGACCAGCACATGGCTTTGAGATGGAAAATAGTACACGACATGTACTAAGAAAGTACATGGCGTGTACTTCAAAAATTTCCAGAAACTTCATTTTTCTTAAAAACACCAGGAAAATAAAGACATACCTAAAAACAAATATTCGGGTTCTTACATATTGTTTATTATTTCATAATAATAAACATTATATAAACATACCAATTTTTTAATTTAACTTTTATACCATCCGTATTATCCAATGAATTAAAATGAACATGTTACTTCATGGATGCTGTAGTCCATACATACATGAGATTCATAATTTCAATTTTCTGAATGGAAAATGGAAAGTTGGTTAATTATTGCATCATAATTATCAGATAATATCATTATAGTAATTACCCCAATGTTATCATTTGAATATGTTATAATGTAATTTTAGGAAAAATATTTTCACATGAATAAATAGACATGAGAAAGAGTATTAGAAGGTTATACCTCACTCCTTGGATTATCTTCTTTGTAAAGTGTCCTAAAACTTTGGGGGATGTTATTTTGAGGAGAAAAAATCCTATTTAAGGTGGATAGAAAATTTAAATAGAGTTTTGGGTAGTTTTTGGGATGTACTATATTAATTTTGGTGTGAGTTGAATTAAAGAGTCGAGAGACCCATTTATAAGTGAAAACTAAGGACATCTTTGTAAATACCCATAAATATTTAGTAATAAGATTTCATTATTAAAGGAATTGGATAAAAAACTGATAAATAATATATTAGGAAATATATAAGTTCCATAAAACCTAATACAATAAATTATATACTTGTTTTTGTTATTTTTCAACCCATTTACCCCTTGAATGATTACTTTTACCATTTTAGCTTCGACCATGGTAATTGGTTTATACCTAAGGTAAATTATCATTAATAATAAAAATAAAATTAACCTTGTTGAATAATTTATACCTAATTAATTAAAATTTTAAATCCGTTTTATTTTATTCAATTTCTTAAATTGATAAAAATCAATTTTAAAATTAAAATATATAATATATTAAAACAATTTTTGAGAAAAAAACAACTTAAATGTTAAATTATTAGATATAGGTATTTAATTAAAAAATAAAGTTTAAAAGCAAATAATTTCAATTATAAAAAATATATTTATTCATAAAAAATGTTTCCAAACTTATAAATCATAATTATACACTAATAATTTTACAAAATATTAGAATTTGTAAAAAAATATTTTACACTATTCACCTAAAAAATTAGTCCTTCCTGAGAAATACTAAAAAATAATCTTAAGAAAATAATAACATGATAAGTATAAAAATGAGTTTAATTTTATCATATTAAAATTATAATATGTTCTAATTTAACATTTTAATAATATAAAAAATATAGTGAAAAATTGTTTTCTATAGGAAAATAACATTCCAGAATATTAACTATTATCGCCCATTTTTCCTATCATTTAAAACTTAAATTGGCGTAAAATGATATTTATTTAATGATATTTTGTTTAATTAATCGCATATATTTAATTTCTTTAGATTAAAAATTATATCGTATAAAAAGGATAATTTTTAAAAAAATACACTTCTATCTATAATATGATCTATTAGTTGTTTATTTATACAATTTGAATTTCATTGGTATTAAAATTGAATTTTATATTTACTTAATAATTTATTTACCCTATCCATTATTTCTAATTCAATGGATATGTTTTCATGTTCAGGTATAATATATCACAATTTATTTTACATTTTGTGTTATGTGTGGAATAAGCTAGCAAACACATTGATTTTTTGAAAGAATGTCATCTATTAAAATCTCACTCTGTTACAGTCTCCCCACTTAAAAAAATTGAATACACATAATTTTATTAATAATATTTGAGTAATTTATATTTTTTACCTATAATTTACTAGATTCTATGTAATTGACTAACCTGGGTCAACCCATAATGTCACCCAAACTAACCCCTCACAAGGCCCGAAGCAAGTTCATGATTTCCAAAAGTAGGAAACTAGCACCAGGGTATTATATAATGAAAGAGGGAATAATTTCACCCTAAAAAACCACATGAGAAGATATAAACCAACGATGTCTTACAAAATATATCAATAATACCTCATATATTAAAAACATTTTAACCATAACGGTAACATCCAATATTGGATAACATGGACTAAAAGAATAAAATAAAAGAGAAACAAAATGGAACCTAAAAAAACCCATTGTTATATCTCCACAAGATTTTTTTTCAAGCATTATAACCCTCTAAAAGGTATCATGATCTAGGAGATCTATCCTTTACATAACTCTCTTCCCATTAACAGTATCATGGAAAAATGAGGCTATAAAAACCAGAAAGAAAAATTATTATGTGAGTACTAAATTTTAGTAGTATACCACTAAGAATATATAAAATTTATATCCCTATTAGTCTATTTGTTATTATTTAAAACATATTTTAAAATATTTTATTAGAAATCATTTTTCCATATATAAAATCACCGATTTTCTTTTCTTTTAAAAAATATCACAAATTATAATAGTTAATTAATTATGAAAAAACATATGTCCACGAGGCATAAAATGTCATATAAAAACTGGATTCAAGAATCCATATCCATATCAATAGAGAAAATTATAATAGAAAATTAACATGCACATAATGTGTTTTCAAAGAACCAATGGACAATCCACATCATGATAGTGTATAAAAATAAATTAATCAATGATATACTAGCTAAAATAAGTGAATTATAGAGTCTGAGAACCTGAGTTCCCTAAAAAATGACACCCACTAGAAAATAGAGTCATAGACACCTGCCCCAGTTATATCTTTCTCTACTAGGTCTTATATATGTTTAATTTTCCCCCATACCCCATGGTCCACCAATGAGCTATATATATCAACACAATGTTTCAATAAAACCATTATAATATTTCATGAAACAATTTCTATAACAATTCCACACCATTTCCATTATTTAAAAACCATTTTAATTTTTTAAAAAAATATTTAGGATATTTCATCAATCACTTCATATGAAAAGAATATAGTTTTAAATGAAATCCCATTTAAAAACTCTTTCCATTATAATAAAAGATCAATTCCTATTTCAATATTCAATTTCATAAATTATAAACTAAAGGATATAATGATAACATAAGTATTTCTAAGGGGTAAAACAAGGATAAAGAAAACTACCTTTCCAATGGATATAATGATGTCACATTAAAAAATGGTAACTAGAAATTAATTGATCATGTAATCACAATACTAGATTTAAGAGGAACACTATAAATTACCTATAAAACGCACTAGATCAAGAAATTAAATCCATTCAAGTTTCCATTAGTAGAAGTGAAAGAGATATCAAGTGATTATCTAGTTGAAATAAGAGAAATAAAGAGAGAAACCAATCTTACCTTGACGAGATCCACCCAAATCGATTTAGGATCACTAAGAAATTAAGGAGAGAGTCATCTAGAGAGTTTTTAGGGTATTTTTTCAATAAAATAAGTTATTAAGAGTTGATTAGGCTTAAAAATGATCAAATAAATTATTATAGTTTTCTATTTTAAGAGGCTCAAATCAGTCACATAGTTTGACCAGCCATGTGACAACTATGTGGTTGTTATTATCCCATAAAAAATAAGTCACACAGTATGAGAGAAAAATAAACATAGTTCAAAAAACCATGCTTAAGACATTTAAAATTCAATAGTCTAGAACCATACATTTGCATGGTTTTATTTTATGTGTTCATTGTTAATAAAACTTTGTAGATATCCACAAAAACCCAGATAGCCATATCACAGAGTTATTACACAATTACCACTGATTGTGCACCTAGCCTATATTCCCTAAAACTACAATATTTCAACTTATGAGTCCCAAAATCCCCTATAAACACAAAAGAGATGAAACAAGATCAAAATTAAAAATAAATGTGAACTATAAGGAATCATAATTCTCCCCACCATAAAATATTTCTGTCCTTAGAAGGGATCAAGATATTGAAAAAAAATTAGATAAGTCCATTGCTACGTAATCAAGGCATCACACTACCACATATGATGGATTTCACAACAAAAATCCCTCTCACTCTAACCATTGGGGTATTCTTGGAATTAAATAATATATCATATTAGACTACTATCTTAACTGACCTTTTGTCCATTGAGGTGCTAGGTTTAATTTCGACATCCTTCTAGTTGATCACATGAGATGGATCTGGTTGATATTTATTTAGTTTGGAATATAGAAAAAAATATGGATATAAGTTAGATGAGTAGGCATGTATAATCAATAACATAAATTTCAGAGTCTCTACACAATTTGAAATGGGCCAACATAATGTGGTGCAAACTTACCATTCCTCTTTAAATGTCTATGTCCCTATCGAGGTGATACTCTACGAAAAACCTAATCACATACCTCAAACTAAAATAGATAATTAAACAAATCAACATTGGATTTTTGGTGACTCTAAGATATTTCTAACCTTATCCTGATAAATTATATAATATATTCCATCTACGAAACAATTTTTGGTCCCACCAAGAACTGTTCACCAAACTTTTCTTAGAAAAGAGGTGATCCATAAGGCCTCCCATACTATAACTACCACAAAACCAAACTATGAGATACAATTCAAAAAAAATATAAATTTCTGGATTTGATACCAATAAATATTATCCAATTTCAACCATCAAAACATAGAACATAAAATGGAAATACTAGACCACATATATGACCAAGGAAATTTTAGGTTTAGGGTTTTTGTGAATTTAAAAAAACTATTATATAATAGTACACATGAATTTAGGTGATAATTTCTTCCACTATACCTAGAATTTCTTATTTGAAATTAGGTCTTCAATATCTCCCAAAAATGTCTTCAAACATGAATTCTTTCAAGAAAAAAAATCATTTAAGATCAATCTTCATAACCTGGGGAAATAGAAAACATAAGAAGGGTACACTCAAACACTCAGCAAGAGTAAAAATAATCCATAATAATTGTAAATCACCAATGAGAATAAGATTAGAATAATGGTATAATGATATCATTATAGTGAATGAGCATAACATAAGTGAAGTAATACCAATAAAAACCTAGATCATAATTCATGAGACCTAGAACACAACTTCAACACAAGTAATGATTCATGTAAGTTAGCAATCATGTACCATTGGAAAAAAATCATTGAGGAAAGAATTAATTTAGTGACTTATATAAAGATTAGAGAAAATGTTTTGGTATCTTAGAACATCATTATCATATCCCTCATATACCACTCTTACATGTTGAATTAACTACTTAGTAAATTTAAACAATCTCTTTAGAAAAACCTATAACTGGTTAACTTTATCCCATTACCCAATGTATTAGAGATCTATATTAGACTCACCTATCATCAAAACCTATATAAAGCTAACCCTCCATCATAAAAAAATTCCAAAAACCATAACATAAATATAACATATAAAAACATGTATTTTTTAACATAATAATAAATATTATTCACTCATAGCTTGTTTTAACCATGTAAAAGTAATGGATTCCATGAAAATCCCTTTAAAATAATCATAATCTGTATAGATAAATAAAAGGATGGTATAATTATAAAATAACCCTAGTGGAGAATAGATAAAATAAATTTTGGTTGTATTTGATGAATAAAATGACAAAAAAGCATCATGAAAGACATTCTTGAGAAAAATACCATTTCTAATTTCAAACTCACATTTACAAACGAAAAATATCGATAATATTAGGGTAAAATTACTTTTAAAATAAATATTGATATATAAAAAGTAAAATTAAAAGAATTGATTGATTATGAGGAAAAGAAATTACATTCACATCATAATCATTAAAATAGATATTATTTTCACACCTTCTGTAAAAAGTACCTTGTTCAAAAAATGACAATAATATTCTGTTTAAAACACTAATAAAAATTAATTTTAATAGACAAAAAATAATATTAAAAAAATCATTAATTTATTTTAGAAAACATGTATAAGGAAGAAAAGTTTTTTCCAACCTAAAAAGAGAAATCATGAAATCTTTTCTTAAAAATATTTTCTTACTACTTTTGATTACTATGGAGAGAATATTACCAAAAACATCAACATTATAGAAACATAAATAGGACAAGAAAAGAAAATTATTTTAATTAAGGATCATATAATTTCTCAATGTAAATTAATGAATAAATAATCCTAATTAAAAATGGGATTGAAACATAAACCCCTTTCTAATTTGGTAACTTTTGAATTGTAAGCCCGATGAAATAATAACTTCAAATAAAACATTAAATTTGATGAACATAAGAAGATTCAAGATATAAATTATCAAATGGGCAGTATATACACCTCATTAAAGAATGCCATTTCATAACATAAACATATAACCCAAAGAAATAGAACTGGAGATTAATAACCCTTACGAAGATCATATCATTGAATCGAGAATTAATAAATAGATAAATTTTATGAAAAAAATTTAAAGACCCCCCCCCAAAATATTAAATAGAAAATAAATCAACAAAATAAAATTTCATACACTATATTTACATATTATAATCAATGAAAAAGTGATATTACCCAATGAAAAAATAGATTTAAGAAACCCTTTACTTCTTTGTAACATTATATTCAAATACCCTTGGATGAAATAATATGAATTATAAATTATAATAATATAAAGTAATAATTATTCATGATAAAACATGTAAAATGGAGTTATATAAACCATTTAAAACAAATTAGGTGTATCATTAAAACATTACTTAATGAATAATAATTTAGACAAAATCCCTTACCTTGAGTCCAGACTTGCGATGTACATCCTTTAACACCTATATAATAAATGAATATAAATTATTTTATTTATAAAGAATATTTTCTCTATTTAATACCTTGTAGTTGAATAATTTATTTCATTTATTCTAATTACATAATTAATTAATTAATTAGTTATGTCCATGTATGGTTTTTTAGGATGTTATGTTCATATCTTCAAAATGACTTCAATATGTTGACCATGATAAAAATGGATACTTATAACATAATATTTATAATATTAATCATGAAAAAATTATCATTTTATTCATTAATTATAAATTTAAAATCATCCATGGGAGATGGTTATGAAAATTTAATTACATTACAATCAAAGAGATGGTAGGACGTACACACACATGAGTAACATTTCCATTTTAAAAAAACCTGATTGAAAGAAGGAAAGTATTATTTTAACATTATTGAATTATGATTATATCATAAATATCACATTATATATTTATATACACTTATATATTCCATCCAATTAAAGTGATTATGAAAAAAAATCATATCGCTACATGGATGTGGTAATCCACACCTACACGCAAACAATGCTGTTATTTTTCAATGGGTAGAGAAGTTAGAAAATAAATGAAACATTATATTTATAGAATTATAATAAAGTAATATATATATATATATAATATCGATCATCATAACCATATATGAGTTGTGGTTATGGAAATAATATTTCATCGGTTTGTGAGACAGTAGTCCACCATACACATGAATGATAGTTTCATTTCATATTTTATGGAAGAAGAATAAATTTTAAGATTTAGAAATAAAACTAAAGAAATATAATTATATGGGAGATACTTATATTATTATATAACAAACGTTAGAAGAGTTTTTATAGAGGTATAAAAATAAATTAAACTATAACATTTGGCTAAAGGTACACCTCTTCTTCAAAAAAATCCTTTTGTCTACACATTAAGTTGTATAAGGTTTATATTATTACAAAAATAATACCCCTAGGTCATAGTGATGGATATTTAGTAAAAATTTGGTTATTTATTTTTGAAAATAGAGTTATCAAATTATGTGAGGAATAGAGGAGAGGAGGATACCTTTTATATGTGAGGGAAGGGATGCTTTTGGAATTTCTAAAAGTATTAAATAAATATAAAGTAATTTTAATGGATAATTAGAATAATAGATATATTAAGATTATAGTATGAGTAATATTATAAATAATCCCATAAAATATATTTTTTTAACTTTATGTGACATATTTATCCTAATAAATGTTTTTGACCCCTGTTAACCCTTTTAACAATTACTATGATACGAAAGTTGTTTTCTTTTTATAGGTCAAGAATTTTACTATAAAAGAACAAGTAACCCATAAAATGACCATGTTTTATATTTTAAACCATATATACTTGAATTGGATGAAGATATTTATTTCTATAAATTTTAAATCATTTAATAAAATAATTTGTATTCTAAAATATCTTTAATGACATTTTTTGAAGTATTTATTTAATTTGAATTTAAAACTATCAAGATACTGATTTAATTAAAATATAATCACTTAATAAATCCCTAATATGTTATATATATTAATAAAATTATTTTAACACTATAACTTACCCAAACACTATTTCTTTTAGATTATTTAAAATTATTTACTTTATTTTTCTACTGCCTGCACAAGAACTATACTGGCAATGCATAAACATTTAAGATAAATATTTCATCACTAAAAATAAAAAATAAATTAACATGATGAAAAAAATAATTAATATTTTGAATAAAAATTCATAAATTATTATAACCTTTAATTAATCTTATGAAAAAAATTATAGATATTCAAATAAGGAGAGAAAAAGTTTATTTTTACTATTTATTTAAAATTATATTAAGGTCATTATCAAAGGAAAGTGGTAATAAATTTCCAAATTATTGATAATTTTATGTTTATAGTAGAAAACACTTATAAAATAAAATAAATAGATTTTTAGATACATTTTCAGTCTTATTTCTTAATTAAAACACATTAAATTCATTTTTTCCATAACCATGATAACTTCACCTTTTTATCATGATATCTTAATTATATGAAAAAATAAAAGGGGTCGTCAATTTTTTCTTTAAAAATTATGACTAAAAATTTTGAATTCATTTTATTAGGTTCATTGAGTAAATTTTAAATAAAATAATTTTAATATAAGAATAGAAAACACATGAAAATCAATTTTTAGGAAAATACCCAATTTAAGAGTAAAATTCATTTTTCCTTGAAATCAAGTAATAAAATGATTTAAATGATTTTTTGGTTAAAGAATAATTAAATTAATAATTTTAGACTTTTTTTAACAAGTATATACTTAATTGAATCTAAAAACCATTCAATTAAATGTAATGATTGAAAAATACTTTTAAATTTGATTAAAATATAACTTATCTTCACAAAATTAAAGCTTGATTTCAAAAATTCGAAATAATATTTTAAAATAAATTATTTAACTCATTAGGAATATATTTAGTAAATTAATACTCATAAAATAGTATAAAATAAAATTTTATACTGATTAAGGATTTACTCTATAGTTTTAGCTCAGTTTTATTTGTTTTATCATTATAGTGGTGAGAAATATTTTCAACTGTTACTATTTATAATAACTAAAAATTTTGTTGAACTTGTTAATTTTTTTTAATAATTATGATTGCAAATATTTAATCCATTTAAGAAAATATAATTTATATAAGTGAAAAAATTTAATTTAAAATAAAAAATGCAAAATTCGATGAATATCGTTTATAGAAAAACATTTTTCTAAGAATAAAATAGATTTACTCTTATTACATACCTAGTAAAAACCCTATAAAATTTTAAAATAATTTTATTTAAAATATAATTAATAAATTTCGTTAGAATAATTGATAAATAAGGGTTCATTTAAAAAATTAAGATACAGACACATTTTTCATATAAAACCAGTTTTGAGAAAAATGTATTCTGAAGAAAAAAATTTAACTCATACCATAATAAACTATAATTATCATTTATATGAAATTAATTACATTATATCTAATTAAATAATAATTTTATAACTTTAATATCTATTTAAAATTATAATTTCACTTCTAAATTGAAAAAAATGAATTTTTTTTAAAAGATGATATTTTCACCATTCACTGAAAAATCAATCTTTTTAGAAAAATAAAAAAAATTCACTATAAACTAATTTTGATATTCTAATTTAAAAAAACGAGTATTATTTTATTATTTTTTTATATTTATAGAAATTAAATATAATATTTTCACATAATAAATCTATAAAAATAACTTCGGATGTAAATATATTTTTGAATCATAAAACGTATTTAATAAAAAATTAAGTGTTTATATCCTTTGAATTAATAAATATATTTGTATTGTGTAATAAGATTTTATATATTTTCAACATTTTTTTATTCCTATTCATACCAACCAATTTAATGTCTAGTCTATAACTTTAACATTTAAATTATAACATATCATGTTTCGTTTAAGTTCAGTGTTTTTGTATACTATATCAAACATAATGTGATTTTAATATATTAGGGAATTACATTTAACAACTTTAAATAATTATTATCTTATAATTTGAACTTGAGATTGGTAGTCAAGGGACCAATAATTAAAAATGCCTTTATTGAAAACCTATATCATAAAAAGGGTTAATAAAACTTCCTCTTAAAATGTGGGAAAGGGAAATACAAAGGCCTTCTAGAATAACACATAACTAGGATTGCAAATATGATAAAATTTGTGGGTAGTGAAAATATATAGATTGAGGAAAAATTTAATTTCCTTATAATTATATAGATATATAGAAAAAATTGATCACAATAAAGTGAAGGATCTTGAAAAAGTCAATAACAAAAAAAATAACAAATCAATGATTTTTGAAAAAAAAACATCGATTGAATAATAATAAATGTAATATGATTTTTTTTATTTCAATATACTTTTTATAGAGTTGAATAACTCATTTACTATATAGACTAATTTAAAAAATAATTATACTTACTTTACAAGTATAAT
The DNA here is from genome assembly GCA_963277665.1 of Viscum album. Classification (NCBI taxonomy): domain Eukaryota; kingdom Viridiplantae; phylum Streptophyta; class Magnoliopsida; order Santalales; family Viscaceae; genus Viscum; species Viscum album. The sequence goes on from OY728126.1 coordinate 396,821,022, forward strand.
TTTATCCATTAATCAATTTCCACCACAATCTCATATTCGTTTTCAAATTATGAGTGTTCAAGAATTTTTTTCAATGTTTGATGCACTAAATTGAACTTCTAGCAAATGACATAATCCATAAAATGATAAAAAGCTATTCCTCCTATTTTTAAATATTTATCAAAACTAAAATGGTTAGCATAAGTATGATAATATCTAAAATTTATAAACCTCTATATATATAAATAAAACATTTTCTCCAAAAATTTTATAATGACATCGAAGGATCAACTTAGACTATTTAATAAATAAATAACCCAATAAGTTAATTAACCAGAATAAACATAATATTAAAGAATGTTTTAACCTTAATGGCGATCTAATACATTTTATCCTACATCTTAAAAAATATTATTTCATTCATCCCAAATAATACCACACATTTAACTGAAGGGTTACATATACCTCAACCTAGAAAAAGGTCCCATAAAATACCATTAATTGCTTTAAAATAACATATTTTAAAACCTAAAAAATTTTATCTATACCTTTATGCTTATAGTAAAACTTTGTATTTTAAACCCATGATTTTATCCATGGATTTTAGTTAACCGCACATTAAAATATCAAAATCTCTAAAGTTATCTATATGTTTCCTATGATACCAACTCTAAGAGCCCCAAATCCCCACTCCCACATCCAGTTCTAAAAATATACTCTTTACATTTTTTGGATTATATAACAATAAATGTGACCCAATTTAAATTATATAAAACATAAAACAAAATATGATTTATTATATCCCTAACATACCAAATAACATTTTAGGTCTAGAGTTTTTTAGAATTAGAAAAAAATCTTATATAAAAATACCCAATAATTTATGTGAGCATATTTCCCATTGTATACAACTTTTTTTATTCCATATTATGTCTTCAACATCTCCCATAAAATTATTCACAAAATAATTCTTTCTAAAAACAATTCATTTTACATCAATCATCATAACCTGGGAAAATAAAAAAAATAAGAAGGGTGAGATCAAACAATTAGTACGAGTAAATATACACATTAAAAATTGAATGTCATCAATGAGAATAAGATCCAGATAATGGTATAACAAGATGATAATAGTGCATGATCATAACATAATATAATTCATACCCTTCAAAACTAGGATCTTAATATATGATAAATAGAATAAAGCTTTATAACAAGAAAAGCGTCCTATAAATCAACATTCATGAGAAATGTAAAAACAATCCTCTAGATAAGGATATATTAAAATCTCATAGAAATATTTGATAAAATGTGTTGGTATCTTGGAATATCAATATCATATAGCTCTTATAATCTCTCCTACTAGTGGAATAACATACATGATAAATTGAAAGAATCTATAAGGAGAAAAATGAAACTTGTTAACTCTACCCTTTACCTAATGTATTGTAGAGTTATATCAGGCTCTCCCATCATCATGAGATATATCAAGATCACTTGATTTTTATTTGAAATTAGTGATTTAATACATTAACAGTCTTATCTCTTTTAATAAATCACTGTATCATTATATTTTTTTTTAATTTCAAAAGTGTTATTAAAAGTTAATATTTTTTTAATAAAATGTTTTATAATTTTAATTTTTCAATATTTTAATGGTACTTATGTTTTTTATATAGTAATTTACTTATGTTTTATATTTTTTTATTAAGAAATAAATTGGGTCGTCTATTGTGAGCTAATAAATCTAGCCCTTAACCACACTAAGGAGAGCCAATGGTTAAATCATATGGGAAACCCTGCCTTTGGAAGCTCAAATAATGGTAAAGGTTATCATCTATGCATAGTGTACATTTTTTTATTAGGCCCATGTATAAAGATGGAATATCATGTGTGCAGGTGCATTGGGGGGGATCAGTAAGCCCGCTAGGCCAAAGGACTATGTGTGTGCATAGTGTAACCAGTGTTGTTCCCCAATAGCCAACTGGAATGGTGGGAAGGCATGTATTGTTTGATATAACGCTGGTTAAAATGAGGGAATAATTTCTGTGTGTTTCATTTTGATTAAAATCATTCTTGTAAGTTAAAAAAACTCATACATGTCCATGGCCATCAGATCGGATTAGAATCCACCGTTCAATATTTTTTTATCTCTCACACATCCTTATTTTATCCTATACTTGTTTGGTTCGTTTTAAATCATCTTATTCATTTGAGTTTCCCACATAAGCTCCAATGATGGTCCAATGATTTCTTCAGTTCTTAACTGATAAATTTATTCTACTGCTGGACGATCTTGTTTCTAAATGGTAGATATTCTTCACTCTATTAGAAGCTCCTTCCTCTACAGATTTACTTCCAATTTAAACTTATCACAAAATAGATCTCACCAAAAGTTCCTCCTCAATTAACTAAATATTATCCTTTAATGTCAGGTATTTTGTGCATTATTTTCTAGTGGATCCACCAACACTCAACATAATCACGGTTGTATCATCGGAAGTTCACCTAAATGGAAGCATCAATGGGTCACTGGTATTTCACCATAATGGAAGCACCATTGGAAATATTACATTGGAAGCATCTAAGTTTTTATACCATTGGACCCTAAAAATATCACCTTTATCTATTTTCTATCATTGGAATCCAATGGAATATTATTTATACACTGATGGATCTAACTCATTTGGTTGATATTATTATCCTCTAGTAGTTTCTTAATATTTCTTCATATTCAAGCCAGAAGTTCGATATTTATTTCATCAGTGGACCACCATCATTAGTATATCAAACATTCATCCTCCAATAGTTATTTATTTTTACTACTATACAATATATTAAAAGTAAATTCTTTATTCCATAGTAACTTTTCTTTCCTCGTTTGTTGTAGTATAACTTTCTTGCATTTTTCTCTGAAGTTATCTTATTTTAATATTATGTTATTTCATATTTTATAGTATTGTTTTATCATTTTTATGATTGTAGATAATCTTCCATTATTAGAAAACAACAATGGTTGATCTTCTACCACTATTGGACATCTCCAATGGTAGGTAATATTCCACAAATGGATATCCAAATGTAGAAGATTTTTTATTTCTTCTCTGGAATCCTTTGGTTTCTCAGTGGTATGGAAATTATTTTATTTTGGTTGGATATTATTTTTTATGCTTCTAAGTGAAATGGCAGAACTTCTCAATTTTTTTTATCATTTATCATCTAATGTTATACCATTTCACTGATACTAAAATTATTCCACCACTCAATGTTTTTCCACCATTGGACACAAAGAGTTGGCTACCACCGGGATTTTGGATCTTTCATTAGTTAAAAGGTTGTCGATAAATTTTTTATTTTTTATTTCTGATTGATGTTTTTAAAATAATAAATTTATTAATTTTTATTATTATTTTAGGTTGAAATATATTTGAAAGAGTGTTTAAAAAATTATTATAGATTTATTTTATGAACAATTAATCATGTAGATTGAAATTCATGCGATGCTTTATTTTTAAAATATTTTGCTGAATTTATAATCTTGAATATTATATTTTTATTTCAATTGTTTTATAATTTTAAATTTTTATAATTTGTATACATTACTTATTTATTACTTTATATTAATATTTCATGGAGAAATATAAAGTACATATTGATCTATGTTTTTTATCACAACTTTAAAAAATGATGGTAACAATCATATTATTTTATTGTTATACTCTAACAAGTGGCATGCAAATATTTGACATGGAAAAAATCTATAAAGATATTTTATTTAATGATTTGAGAGACATATTGAAGAAAAAAAACAATAATAGTGAAGATCATTTGATAAATGACTTGTAATACATCTTCGACACATTCTTGCAACTATAATTTAGTTCAAGAAACTTTTGTAAGTTTTATACTCTGGATATGATCAAATAATAAATTAAACTTTTATATTTTTCTATTTAAGTGATCAATGATCACAGAGCTTCAATATCTTCAACATTTTGGATAATTTTATAATATATATGTATTTATTTTATTCAAGTAATCTTTATTATTCATTTTTTATTTATTCAAGTCTGATTTATGATTTTCCCAATCAAAATAAATTACTTCATTTATCTGGTTATTCTACCACACAAAAGGAATTTTTGGTTGTGAATCCTGATCAAAGTTTAGGTAAAAATGAAAGGATGGTCTCTTACAAAGACTAGGTTATAGATCTGGGTTATTTTAAAAGGTAAGGCCTATAAAAAGGTTCTCACAAATTTTAATATATGTTTTTATTGGGAATAATCCCCTCAATGAGTAGAGGTGGTTGATGAGTGGATTACGATATTTTTTATATGAATCACTATAATTCATGGTGTCGTTTCTTTTTTATTTGAACTATAACTCATTTAAATAACACTAAAATCACTACAAATTTGTAATTTTTAATTTTTTTATTTAAATTTTTAAAATTACTATTCAACCCCCTCTAGTCATAATTGTAATCACTATCAACCCAAAACTTTATATCATAGATAGGTTAATAGCTCTATTGTTCTGATATAAAAAAAATTTATTAGAGGGAAAGACCTTTATTAAAGGATAGTTAGCCTCTATGATTATTTATGTTTCTTATTTATAATTTTATTCTAACCTAGTATCATAGAATTAATATTATAAGAAAATAAAATAAAATATATCTTTTAATATGGAAGGTTTCAATGCCAAAGATGGGGTGTATTCTATAAAATAGCTAATTCTTTGATAAAAGTGACAATAGGAACCAGAAATATAGAATGGAATCCTAATTGAAACAAATGAGTGTGAATCACTAGACTATCGTGGATAATCCATATGAACTACCCAAATTTGGTCCTAAGACACTTTTAGGTAATAACACGGTAAAATATATTTTGTATTATATAGTTAAAAATATTCTATACTCTATTATAAGTATAAGTTTTTATATCCATGATTAATCTTGTAAGAAAAAACAAAATATATAGAGGATAATTTAGGTGAATCATTATGGGAATTACAATCTCAAGAGAACTAAACTAGGAATTCTCCAAGAATAATACTAGGACTTCATAATGGGAGATGAAAAATTTGTAAAATAGATGTTCTATCAGTTTATAGTATAATTAATGGTATGTGTGCTCTTGGATAAGTATTTGATAAAAAATATCAAGTGGAAAGTGTACTAAGAGATCTTCTATTAATATGAAATGAAAAAAGGTGGACATCAATGAGAGTAAAAATTTATAGAAGTACAATTTAGATGAACTAATAGGCTTTATACTATAGTATGATTTAGAGTTGATAAATATATATAACGAGGAGTCTACTAAAAAAGTTATTTCATTTAAAATTAATGTTATTGATACCTAAAAATACAGTAAATCTGAGTACTAAGAAATATATAGGGATATGGCTCACTTCATTAAGAAGATTTTCATGTTCATGAAAAACAAAGGGGGAAAAAGGCAATTCAAGAAGAATTCTAGAAAGAACTATAAGAAAGTATATACTAATAAAAATAATGATGTTTGAAAATTAAAATATTATGACTACATGAAGAAAGGTCACATAAGGAATTAATACCCAAAAAACATCTAAATAATGAAAAAGTGAAAATAATAAAAGAAAAAGAATCTCTGTTTAGAGGTATAGACTACTTAGATAGTTCTGAATGAAGTGGTGATTCTGGAAGTGAACATGATATAGGGAATCCTTCCCTAATGGGTTTTTAGTGTGAGTTAAATTATTTTCTCTTTACCCAATTAATAAATCCTACAAATGTTGATCATAGTGCATTATCTGTAAATGAAATTGAGATTTTTTCTAATTCGGGTTCTATTTCAAATTCTATAAATTCCAAAGGTAAGAAACTATTGAAGGAAAATGAAGAATTAATGAATGATTGAGTAAGGAAAATTGAAATGTATATAGAATAAAAAATAAAAAATAAAAAATTTAATAATGAAAATGATAAAATTAAAGGGGAATGTAATAATATGAAAATCTATGTTTCCCAGAATGTTAAATCTAAATAATATTTTGATTCTGAGTTGCTAAAACTAAAATATGAAAAATAAAAAGATTAAATACATCTTGTAAACAAATAAAGATAAATATTAATGATTTAAAATAGTTTTGAATTATCTAACTAAATTATATAATGAATGTAATAAATTAATGTAAGAAAATAAAAAATTAAGAAACAAGACTTATTAATACAATGAAAAAGTATTTACAGATTTTACAACTATTCAAAAAGAGTATGAATTAAAAAAATGAAGTTGTTAATCTTAAAAGTGATTTATCTACTTTTTTTAATGGAATATAACATTATGAAAACATGAAATATTTAATTAAAATAAACAACTATAAAAATGGTTTTGGATATAGCAGTGTAACTTCATGTTTAAATTAGACTAATATTATAAAAATATCAAAAGGAATTCTTTATAGTGTAACCTATTTTAAATAAAAAATGAAAGAAAATTATACCAATGAGTGTTCAATAAGATTTAAAAAATAATTTGCGACTACTAGAACATTAATTTATATGGATTTATTTTCTAATAATCCCACTAATAAATTATTTAAATTGATTTGGGTGCCAAAATATTTACTACTAATCCTCTTGGACCCAAGTTAGTATGGGTTCTAAAATAGTCAGTTTGACTATTTAATTTCAGGAAATATTACTTAAAAGTATAAATGAATCATGGTACATATAATTTGGTTTTATTAGGCACATGAAATGGGATTTTTCAAAATTCTTATCATTTACGTTTTGTGATGGCAACCTTATTACATTTGGAGAAAACTCTAATGGTATGATTAAAGGTATTAATGAGATCAATTTTTCTAAAGTAGTTTTTATTTCAAAATAATTACATGTAATCTGTTTGAAACATAATAAAATAAGTATATCATAGTTGTGTGACTATGGATTAAATTTTTTTTTGAAAATTATAAATTTACTATTATCAAAAACAAATTAGTTTTATTTTCTGAAAATTAAAATGAAAATGTATATAATATTGATTTATCTGATCTAACAAAAAAAGGTTTAGTGTCTAAATGATATAGAATAAGAAGAAATTATATTGAATAAGAGGCTTGGGAATTAAAATTTCAAACTATTTTATATGCTTTGAAAATATTAATACGTTCAGTAAATACCAAAGTTTCATAAATGTAATTACTTCATGTGTGATTTCTATTTAAATGTTATGAAACATAAAGAATGATTTAAAACAATAATTTATTTTATTACTACTATATATTTTTATAATTTTTACATCTTTAGGTGTTTATAATGAAATAAAAACTTGTTTAATTAGTAATAAGAATTTATTTTTAATTATTGATGATTACAATATATTCTTGTTGATTTATTTCCTATGCCATAAAAATGAATCATTATCCAAATTCTGTGATTTCTATAAGCTTATTCAAGATTTAAAAAATAAATAAATAATATCTATTAAAATTTCTAGAGGTAGTTACACTATGAATTTATAATTTGATAAATTTTTTTAATCAAATGGATATAAACATTATTTTTTTCAGCCCATATGACACTATAATAAAATGGTATAGTAGAAATAATGAACAGTTATATTCAATAAATGGCTATGTCTATGATAATGGAATATAGTGTACCTAAATACTTTTGAGAATAATATTTATATAAAACTTAACATATTTTCAAAATATTTTCTATTATATATTTTTTAAATAAGACCCGTTATGCTTTTTTCAAAAAGTTTAATTCTAAATTTTGTTATTTCAGGGTCTTTGGATATAAATTATTTATTATAAATACAAAAGATAATTTATAAAAATTAGTTTATAAATTGGATGGATTTATTTTTTTTATGATATTCCAATTCAAGAAAATCTTATTGATATTTCAATAAAGAAAAAATTATTTTTTGAAGAATATATGTATGATTTGTTTAATGAAAACAAATCTAATATAAAATATTCTAAAACTCTTAAATAAAATGATGAGTTTATAAAATTTACTTTTGGTGAATATAATGACCTAGATAATGAAACTCATCACTTTAGGGGGTGCATATTTCATCTTAAACTAATCAAAATCAATTGAAAACTCTTAAAGATCACCCTATTTGAAAAGTAAATGTTACTGCAGAATATAGAATTCAAACCATAAAATCTATTTTACTTTAGTATTATAAATCTTATTTTGTTTTTAACTTTTTTCCCATCAATGTTAAAAATTATTTAATTTATTATAATTGGATTAATTCTATACATGATTAATTAAATCAATTTTAAAGGAATAAGGTTTCATATTTCGTTTATTTTTTAAAAGTTTAACCTTTTATAGGTACTAAATAGATTTTTAATAATAAACTTAAAATTTTTTTAATCATATTTACAAATAAAACAAGGCTAGTATATAAATATTATTCTCTATAAGAGGGAATTGAATTTTGTGATTCTTTTATTCATTTTTATGGTATGGAATAAATTATAATTTTCTTTTCTTTTTTTATAAATAAATAATTAAAAAAAGACATAAGGTTATTTAAAAGGAATATAAAAAGTGACTTGTAAAATGGAAATATTTCAAAGGATTTCTATGTTAGACAACCTCCTAGATTTGAAAATGATGAGTTTCCAAATCATGTTTTTAAAATTTAATAAAATAATGTTCTTAAGAAATATCCAAGAGCTTGGTATGAAATAATATCATAGTTATTATTACAAAATTAATTTTATAAAGGTAAGGTTGATCAAAATTTATTTATAAAAAGAGTTTAAAATGATATAATAATTATATAAATATATTTTAATAATATAATATTTGGTTCAACAAATTATTCTTTGTGAAATGATTTTTTTAAGTTTATGATAAGTTAATTTGAGACGAGTTTATTGGGTGAACAAAATTTTGTCCTTGGTTTACAAATTAAATAATAAAATGATGGTATTTTCTTAAATCAATATAAGTATGCTAAAGAACTTATATATAGGTTTGAAAATGATTATAGTAAAACTATGAAAAAAATATGGGTATTAATTCTAAATTGGTTTGTATGAATCTAGTAATTCAGCTGACATTATACTATAGAGAGGCATTATAGGTAGTAAAATATATCTCATTACTTTTAGACCAGACATCATGTTCACATTCTTTCTTGTGTGCAAGGTTTCAATCAAAACCCAATGAAAGTAATCTTAAATATGTTAAAAGCATAATTTGATATATCAATGGTACTATTTTTACTTGACTATTAAATTCTAATGAGAATATTTTTAATTTATTATCTTTCTCTAATTCTAACTTTAGAGGTTTCAAACTTGACTATAAAATCACAACAGGTATGTGTCACTTTTTAGGAAAAAGTTTAATTTCATGGAGATTTTAGAAAAAACTTTTAGTATACTTTTAAATATTTAAGTTTGAATATGCTGTTTTTTCTAGTTTCTATACTCAAAGTATTTTGACAAAAGAAACTTTGTATGATTTTAATATTAGTTTTGATAAGATTTCTTTTTACTATGATCAATCAAGTGCTATTTCAATTTCTAAAATCCATCTTAAACACTGTAGATCTAAAAAATATGTTATATTTAATTTTCCAAGGGATCATGTAAATAAAGGTGATATCTGATTATAATGTTTTCCTATTGAAAGACAATTAGATCAAATTTTCACAAAACCCTTAGAGTCTATTAAATTTGAGAAGATGATATTTGAATTTGGTAGGTTAGAAGCTTAAAATAACTGTTAGTATAATCATTGTCCTTAAATTTGTTTTCACATGTGTTCTATAATTGGATGCTATTTTCTGCTATGATTAAATTATAATTTGAAATTACTGATTAAAATGCATTATAAAACTATTACTTTGATACTTTTAAAGTAATTGATTTTTTTGGAGTCTCTTTTATATATTAATTCTAATTAACTTTTTTGTAAATTTTAAAAAGGGATATATTTTTATTAAAATTATAATAATTAGTTTATTTTTTAATTTACAAAAGTTGATGTTTATTAGTATTTGAAATTTATGACTTAATAATTTAAAAGTCTTATCTATTTTGATAAATTAATATCTCATCAATTTTTTTAAAATTTAAATATGTTATTAAAAGTTAATCATTTTTAATGAATTTTTTTAATAATGTTAATTTTTTAATGTCAAAATGGTACTTAATTTTTATTATATTTTTATTTACTTAAGTTTATATTTTATTCAAGAAGAAAAATTGGTCCGTCTATTGCGAGCCACTAAGGATATCCCTTAAATACACTAAGGGAACCCAATGGGTCAACCCATTGAGAAGGCCTATATTTAGTAGTCTACTTGGAGTCAAGGTGCTCATCCATTCATAGTATAGATATTTTTTAGATGGGTCCATTTATAAGGCTCACATAGTACATCTATAGGGACATTGGGCAGCTCAATAATATCACTTGGCCAAAGGCCCATGTGTGTGCATAGTGTAACTGATAATGATCCCTGGTAGCCAGCTTGAATAGTGGGAAATAATGTATTTTTTAATATACTGGTGGAGAGGGAGAGGGGGAAACTGATACATGTAATGTTTTTATTTTTAATATTAATATAATTTATAAAAACATGGATATTTCCTCACACTTGGATCAGATTGGACTCCACCATTCGATCTTGTTTTTTTTCTCCCACATATCCTTTTTTATCTCCCACACTAATCTAGTTCAAATTAAATCAACTTCTTCATTCATGTTTCTCACTTATTCAATAGTTTTATTTTAAATATTTCTTCATTTCTTGGTCGATAACTTTATTCTACCACTAATAGATCTTTTTTTCTTAATTGTAGATCTTCTTCTCTCCATTAAAAGATTGTTCCTCCATATATGTCCTTCTAGTTGAACATTATAATGACATTGATCTTGAAAACATCAACTCCTTCCTCCACCGATGCTTCTCCAAATATATCATGTGTTTTCTGTATCATTGTCTAGTAGATCCATAGTCCCTCAAATGATGCACTATTGAGTCACCAGTAGTTCGCCTCAATGGAAGCACTATTGGGTCACTATTAGTTCACCTCAACAAAAGCACTATTAGAAATATTCTACCTATAGATTCTATGATTTGCTACCATTAGACACTGATGGTAACACCGTTATCTGTTTTTATAACATTTGAATCCAATGCTAGATTATTTTTCCACCAGTAGATCAAAATCAATCGATATATATTTTTCTCTTCCACCAGTTCTTCAATATTTATTCTCATTTAAGTCTTCAGTGCTATTATTGTTTTACTGATAGATCACCATCAGTAGTAGATCAACCATTCATCTAAGAATAGTTATTTATTTTACCTACTATACAATGTCTTGGAAGAAACATCATTATCCTACATGATCTCTTACTTTCTTGTTTATTTAATTATAATTATCTTATATTTTTTGAGATGATCTCTTTTTTTTAACATTATGTTTTTTTATGTTTTACAATGGTGTTTTATCTTTGTTCTAATAGTAGATCATCTTACTCCATTGGAAAAAATAGAAGGTCTTTTACCACTGTTGGGAAACTTTAATGATAAAAAATATTTCACCATTGGACATGCAATGATAGCATATATTTATCATACTTCTCTTGAATCCTTTGGTTTCTCAATGGAATGGAAATAATTTAATTTAGGTTGGATATTAATTTTTATGATTCTAAGTGAACCATTGTATCTTCTCTATTATTATACCATTTTACATCCAATATTATATCATTTCAGCATTAGAAAAATCATGCTACCACTTCTTATTTTTCCACGGTAGGACACCAATGGTAGGTCAAAAAACTACCAGGATTTTGAATCCACCGTTTTTAAAAAAAATCTTTTAAAATTTTTATATCTTATTTTTAATTGAAGTTTTAAAATAATTAATTTTTTATTTTTATTTTTATTTTTTTATGTTTAAATATAATTGAAAGATATTTTAATAAGTAATTACATAATTATTTTACATTCTCTTATACATGTATATTGAAATTCATGTGATGATATATTTTTATAACATTTTTAATTCTTATAATCTATAATATTATAGTTTTATTTAAATTTATTTGTAAATATGAATTGATTAATATTTACATACACAACATATAAATTTTTTTATATTAATATTTCAGGAATAAATAATATTTTCTCTTTGTTTTTTAAATTGAATTTAATAAACAAAGGTAAAGTCATATTATTTTATTGTTAAACTTTAACAAGAGTTGTGCATATATTGGACATGAACATGATCCTTGAATATATTTTATTTAATGATATGAGATACATTCTCAAGGAATATAAACAATAAAAGTGTAGATCATTCAACAGACTGCTTGTAAAACATCTTCGACATATTCTTGGAGATCAAATTTTCTTAAAGAATATTTTATGACTTATGCACTCTGGGTATGATCACATAAGAACATAAACATTTACATTTTTACATTAAAGTGATGAAAAATCAATAAGCTTCAATATATTCAACATTTTTGATCATCCTCCAATTTCATTGATTTTTTAATTCATGGAATCATTATTATTCTTTTTTATTTCTTTTATTTTGGTTTTTACTTTTCCAAAAAAAAGTGATTCCTTTATTCTTATAGTTATTCAACTACCAAAAATCAAGTTTGGGTTTTACTCTCGATCAAAATCAACATAAACAGACAAGTTTAGTCTCATGTATAGACTGAGTTGTTCCTCTGAGTTCTTATAAAAGACAGGGTTTGTAATAATGTTCTCACACATATAAATGTAAGGATTTTAGTGGGTACCACACTTCTAGATGATTTTAAGAAGTTCAAGGGTAGACTGGGATCTTTTTTATCTAAAACAATATAAATATTGGTGTTATTTTTTTTTCTACTGTAAATAATTTTAGGAACACTACACTCATTACAGATTTGAATTTTATAAAATCTATTTATATTTGTCTTTAAAATTTCAAAATGAATATTCACTTCCATATTGTTATAATTTTCATCACTATAGATCCAAAACACCTATAATCATACTTAATTTACAATAAAAATAATATAATAATAAGACATGAAAGATTTAATTTTTCATCATAACAATATCAATTTTTCTTTAATAACTTGTTTTACCATGGAAAAGAAAAGGGTTCCATGAAAATATTTTTGAAATAATCATAATCCATATAGATAATGAATAAGGATGGGTTAATTTAAAAATATATATAGTTGTGTATTTGTAAAATCAAGGTTTTTTGACTTTTATGAATAAAAATAACATAAAAAATATCATGAATAACATTCTTGAAGAAAATAAATTTTCCAATTTTAAAATAACTTTTAAAAACTAAAAATATCCATAATATTAGGGAAATAATTTTCATTTAAAATAAACATTGAAAATTATAAATTAAGCTTAGAATCATTCAATGTTAATAACTATAGGAAATTTCAATCATGCTGTAATTGTTAAAATTGATATTCTTTTCACATCATCGGTAAAATGTACTTTATTCTGAAAGTGAAAATCATATGATTTTTAAATTTTACTTTAAAAAGTTAAAAATGGGTAAAAATGAGTTCAAAAAATCATTTTAAAATATTTAAAAAATACTTTAAAACATTTTAGAAGACATTGATATTGAAGAAAAGGGGTTTCAGACTAAAAAATTAAAAATAAGTTAAGCTTTTCTTGAATTTTTTTTCTAAATCATTAGATTATAAAAGAGAATAAAACGGTACTAAATCTTCAAAATTTAGAAAATATCTAAAATAAAATAAAAAATAAATGAGTTTAAATAATTATAATACTATTTCTCAATAGAAATTCAACCATTAACAATTTTGATTAAAAATGGGATTGAAAATAAATCCCTTACCACTATGGTAAATTTTGAGTCATAATCCCCATGAATTAATAATTTCACATAAAACGTTAAATATCTTTAAAATAAGGATATTCGTGGTATAACATGTCAATGTGGAAGTATATTCACATCATAAAATAAGACAGGTTCATTACATAAATGTATGTCTCAAATAAATAGAATTTGAGATGAATAACCCTTACAATGATCATAAAATTGTATTGAGAATTATTCAATGGATAGATTATGTGTAAGAAATATAAATACCAAAAAATAATTATAAATACAATATAAATTATGAAATATACATTTCACAGGTAATATTGAAAAAATATAATCAATGAATAAGTGATATAACCTAATTAATGAATATTGAGTTAAAGAACCCCTTACAACTTCGTAAATTTCAAGTAAAATTCCCATGGATAAAATAATTTGAATTATAACATAAAATACCATGGAGTTTTAATGATTAATGATAGAATATTTAATAGTTTAGTATATATACCACATAAAATAAATTAGGTGTTTAACATTAAAACATGCCTCAATGAAGATAAATTGAGATTAAATCCCTTACCCTGAGTCAAGACTTGCTATACATGTCCTTTAACATCAGTAATACTGACCTAACTAAATTATTTTATTTTTTAATAATCATTTAATGGTGTAATTTCTTTTCCTTAAACCAGTTATTTCATTTATTTTTATGACATATTTAATTACTTAATCAGTTAAGTCCACATTAGGTGTCTTTGAGGATATTCAGTTCATAACATCGAAAAAATTTCAGCTTTTTGGTAGTGGTAAAATCGATATTTGTTAAATAATATATATGATAAAAATCACATAATAGTTATAATATTTATAAATTTATTATTCCTTTGAAATCAATTATGTATGATGGTTATGAAAAATGAATTACATTACAATTTTAGAGATACTAGTTAGTGTGTATGCATGAGTAACATTTCTATTTTTCAATAAACATGACAGAAGGAACTTATGCATTATTTTATACATTAATAATGATTATTATATAATAAATATCATATTATAAATTTATATACACTTATACATACCATCCATGTGAGTCATTTATTAAAAACAAATTACATTACTTTGTGGAGGTGACAATACACGTATATGCATGAACATTGTTATCATTTTTCAATGGATGAAAATGTAAGATATTAGATGATATATTATATTAAAATAAATATAATTACATCATTATTATCACATATATATATTAAATCCATCATCATAACTATCCTTGAGAGGTGGTGATGAAAAAATAATTACATTTTTTCGTGAGATGGTAGTCCACCATACATACGAACAATGGTTTCATTTCCCATTGTATGGAAGAAGGATATGAGTTAATGTTTAGATATAAACATAATAACTTCTCTGTATATGTTATATAATGATGAAATTTTATCATAATTTTTTAAGAGTTTTGAATAATGTAGAAGAGGAAATAAAATTAAAAAATTCCATTAAAAGATAAACCTCTTCTTCAAACAACTTAAACTTCCTTTCACTTTAATTCCTGTAATGTTGGTATTCAACCCAAAAAAATCCCTATAGGTCATGGTGAGGGATATTTAGAAGGTATTTGGTTAGGTATTTTTTAAAATTTAATACTCAAAAGGTGTAAGGATGAGAAGATATGAGGATGCCATTTATAAGTGAGGGGAGGGGAAAACCTAGAATATCCTCAAGTATTAAATTAATATAAATTAATTTTCATGTAAAAGTAGAAAAAAATTAATATATGATTATTAAATGTCTAAATAATATAACAAAATAAAATTTTGAAAATATTTGGTTTTGTTTTCACACTTATCGATTTTTAACCCCATGTTAACCCTTTTCAGATTTACTGAGATACACATGTTTTTTAATATTTAGGGTTCAATAAAGTTTAAATAAATAAAAAAGTGACTCATAAATTTAAAATGGTTGATATTTTATACCATATTCTTTTCATGGTTTCAAGGATAATTTTTGACGAATTTTAATCATTTAATAAAATATTGCTTCTTATAAAATATAATTAATGTAATTTTGGGAATTGTTAATTTATATTGCATTTAAAGACAACAATATAATAATATAATTTGAATATAAATTTTCTAACAATATCTAATATGATTTATTTTTACATAAAATTCATGGAATGTTATTACTCATCCAAATAATATTAATGTTGGAGTTTTTAAAATCATTACACGATTAAACTACTTCATGAAAAAACAATATGTCAGCATTGTGTAAGCATATAAAGAAATTATAACATCAATAATAATTAAAGATAAATATCATGATTAAAAAAATAATATGAAATATAATAATTTAGAACATAACACAACTAGTTTTTAACCCTATAAAAAAAGTAGAATGTTGAAACAATCTGAGAAACATTTTGTTTTTATTCATTATTTAAAATTATATTACAGTCATTATCAATGTCAAGTGTCATGAAATTAATTAATTTTAGATAATTTAACTATAATGGTGTAAAAACACTTCTCCCAAAAAATAAATACAATTTTGGATTATTTTTAAGCCATATATTCTAGTTAAACCACCTTAACCCTATTTTAACCCTAACCGTGATAACTTAACTTTATTACCATGATGAATTAGTTATATGAGGAAAAATAAGAAAGGAATTCTATTTTTTAATAATGATTGTAAATTTAGAATACATTTTATCATGTTAAAATTCTGAAAATTATGGTAAATTAGTTTTTATATAACAATAGTAAATGCCTGGAAAACCATTTTTTAGGAAAATAACCAATTTATCCTTAAAAATAAGTTAACCTTGAAATCATGAAATAAATTGGTCTCTATTATTTTTTTAAATATTACTAAAAATTAAGTTTTTTTATATTTTTAGGAATACAAAACGTAATAAAATCTTCCCTCTATTTAATTAAACACAAAGAAAAAAAAATAGTTTGAAATTTGAATAAAATATTACTTTTATTCTCAAAAGTCATGTTTGGGTTCCCAATATCACAATGTTGTTTGAAAATATATTATCTAAATCATTATGAATATATTTTTTATAAAAAACTCACAAAATTTTGTATTTTTCTATAGATAATATATAAATTTATCCCAGAGTTTTTGACCCTTTTTTACTTGTTTGACCCATACTATGATGAAAAATATTTACTATGCTTACTATTCATAATGAAAAAAATAATAATTTGAACTTATTAATAAATATTATTATTTTTAGTTAAAATTATTTATTTTTTTATAAAATATAATTTACATATGTTCCATAATAAAATTTATACTTAACCAGCCAAAATGTGACAAATTTGTTTTTAGAAAAATGTATTTTTAAACATAAAATGAAATGAATTATTATTCCATGCCTTCTAAACATCACAAAATGAATATAAATGAATTTTATTTAATATATAATAAAATAATTTCATTAAAATAATTAATCAATAGTTAAATATTTAATTAAGTAAGATAACAATACATTGGGCACATTAAAATAGTTTTCTTAGAAAACTATGTTTTTAAGGAAAAAAATGAACATATATCAAAATTTTGTATAATGATTATTACAATTTAATTAATTATATTATATATAATAATTATTTATTGTGTTAATTTAGGATAAAACTAAAGTTAGAACTGTTCTTTTAAATTAAAATAATTGATAGTTTTCCGAAAACTATATTTTTCACTAAAAATCATTATTTTTAGAAAAATACCAAAATTACACCCTAAGATTATTTTTATATTATGATTCGAAAACTAAATCTAGTTTTATAAATTAATTTATTTAAAAGTGGAAGAAATAATATATATTATTTTCTAACAAAAAAATATTTTTGATGGAAATATATTTTGGGAGTATAAAATGACGTTACTGAAAAATTGGGTGGTTATTTACTAATAATAAATAAATAATTTTTTGTTTTGTAATAAATTTTTATATATTTCCTAATGTTATTATTTCTATTAAAACCCACCAATTCAATAGCTAGGTTATAACTATAACATTTAAATAATAATATATTCGGGTTCGTTTAAGCGTAGTGTTGCGAAATGTATACACTATCAAACATAGTGTAATTTTAAAATCTTGGGGTGTTACACATAAATTTATATATTTTTTGTAATGTGATTATTCCTATTAATAACCACCAATTAAATAAAAAGTTTATAACTATAACATTTAAATAATAATATATCACGGTTCATTTAAGATCAGTGTTACGAAATGTATACACTATTAAACTTAGTGTAATTTTAAAATCTTAGGGTGTTACAAATAAAATGACTCAAATTTGTAGGATCGAAATAATGATGTAGATGCTCAATATAGAAGAGGGGGGGGGGTGAATTGTATACTTTAAAAATTCTTTTGGAACCATTAAAGTTATTTATGAATAACTATGGTTTCTTTAAGCAAAGGAAAGGGCTAAGTTTAACAAAGATTAAACTAAGAAAATTCACAACACCTCTAACACCAAATGAAAACTTGGAAAGAGATTCCGAAAGTAGGTTCCGAAAATATGGTTCTGGAAATTAAAACTTAACAAAAGATTACAATATGAGATTCTACCTTAAAGCGTATAGTATCTAAATGAAACAGAGTACAAGTAAGGAAGTATAAGAAAGTTATAATTTCCTTATAATACAAAATGCAGTGGAAATAAATGAGTAGAAAAACTAAAAGTAACAAGATATAAGTCTTTTAACCCAAAGAGAAGGGTATCCAACAACCTTGGTTAAAGGTCCCTTGATTTATACTTTCAAGCAAGTCTGTCTTACCCACACCAGGGTAAGCCCTCAATAAGAAGATCAGAGTCTCTGTCTTGCTATCCCCGCAAGCCCTAAACTTCAAGGTAGTTGGCAACTTCTGTCTTCCTCAGCAAGGAAGCCCTCAACTTCACGGTGTTGGAAACCTCTGTCTTCCTATCCCTAGAAGTCCTCTAATGTAATCACCAACATTCGGAGTCGCACAAAGAAAAAACTGAATGAGCGGTTCAGTATGCACAAGGCATGAAAAAATTTCTCTCTCTAGAAATCACCTTAGCAGCGTGTGGTCTCTAGATCGATCAACTTCCTTATCCTTGAGCTCTTTCAAATGAGCTCTTATTTATAGGTAAGGTCAGCCTCCTTTCCAACGGTCATATTTTCCTAAAAAATCGGAGGGACCTATACACGTTTAACTTAACCAACGGTTAGTTTATAACAGAATAGACGACATCGTTTTATAACAAAACAAATGTAACAGAATGTACGACATTGTTTTAAGTCTAACTAAAAAGTTCAGAGTGAAGATTCAGAGTGAAAGTTCAGAGTGTAAAAATATATTAAAGACTAGACAAATTATAATAGCATAAGCAAAATGAAAGTTCAGAGTCTAACCAAAAATAATTTTTGGAGTGTATAAAACAAATATGATCAGATTCTGTTTAATAGGTGAATTCGGAATGAGAATTCGGAATGAGAATTCATCATCAGAATTCGTAATGAGAATTCATTATCAGAATTCGTAATGAGAATTCGTCATTAGAATTCATAATGAGAATTCGTCATCAGAATTCATAGTGAGAATTCGCCATCAGAATTCATAATGAGAATTCGATGTTGAACTTCATAAGGATTCGTATCCTGAATTCGGAGTAGAACTTAATCAGAGTTCGTATCCGGAATTCGGAATGAAACTTTATTACAGTTCTTATTTGGAATTCAGAGTGAACTTTATTATGGTTCTTATCCAGAATTCGGATCCTAAAATAGAATACTTCATATCAAAGTCTCAAACAATTCCGTGAATATAGAAATGAATCTGAATCTTATACTTAAGAAAAATATGGATGAAAATATGATAAGGATAATTTTTCTAATAAAAGCGATTTTCCTTATAAAAGCAATTTTCCTTATAAAAGAAATTTTCCTTATAAAATCAATTTTCCTTATAAAAGCGATTTTCCTTATAAAAGCGATTTTTCTTAAAGAAAGGTGTTTGTGATTTTCAAAACAAGAAGGAATGGAAAAGTCATAAGGAAAACCTTATTGACTCAACAATCTCCCCCTTTTTTGAAACCACAAACATCCCTATGAAAAAAAAAGTCTAAGAAGAAAGAAAACATTAAGGCTTATCTCCCTTTGCTTATGGATGTAGATGAATACGGCTAACTCCCCCTTAGGCTTTGAAACTCTAAGAATCGTATTCTAGATTTCCGGAATGATATTTCATTACGAATAAGAAAGTCTTCTTTAATGAAAAACTCCCCTTAGATAAACTCTTATTAGAGTTCTTTCACCAACAAAATTTTGCAAACCCTTGGCTTATTCTTGCAAGCTTCCTTGAAAGACTCAAGGCACCGAACTATTAAATTTGATAAAATTGCTGGGTACATTACGATTTGGGCTCTGAGATTTCCTTTCTTAACATTCTCAATAGTTAAAAGAATGTGCCTCATGAAGTTAAACTTCTATAGATTTATCAGAAAATCTAAGATATAGATTTTACTCTTCTTCAGACTGTCTTTATCACCTTTCCTTGGTAAGATAAGTCCTTGTACCCACAACTCTAGAATCCATAAATTTGTAAACAAGCTAAGAATCTTCGGAGCCTTGTCATCTGACAGTCCGAGAGTCTTCAAAGATTTTTTCCTTGTTGAAGCTTCCTTTAGAATATGGCAGTACGTGAGATATGAACTCAGCTTCTCCTTCATAGGTCAGCCCTACCAAGCTGGTTTCCATGGTATAAGAAAGCTTATAAGTCTTGCCATAATACTTAAAGTAAAATTTCTCCCTTTTATCTTTTTTAAAGAAGGAAAATGTTTCATATAATTCAAAAAGTAACTCCGAAAAAACATCATATTGATTCCCCGGTTTGGACACAGCAATATCTTTCCATCCGTTCAGCTTTATGTTCTTCGAAATAAGAGAATAATAGTTGTTGAAGAAATCCGGATGAACCAGCCTTTCTCTGTAAACTAACCATTGTGAAATTGGCATGGAGGATGACATTTCTTAAGAATCTAATTCCACATACATTCGGGTCTGAAGACTTCTGAGAAGTTTGGAATGGAGAAAGCTGAAGTTCGGAACGGTCTTAAAACAGAGAGGCAGAGCTTCGAGACGCTGGAGCTTGAAAACCGATGTGGGACAACTATTTAGGGTCCCCTTTATATAGGCAATGAGAAAACGGTTCATCTTCCACGGTTGATCGAACGTTTGTGACAAGCTGAGATCAGATCTGACGGTCGAAAACCAATTCTCATGAAAACTTGAATCTTATCTTTTGAGGTTTTATTAAAACAATGATTTAAGAAAATTATAATCCAAAAACAAAGTATAAGAAAATGCCAGCAAATAAAGTATGACTACGAAAACTTGAGTAAGGAAATCATACCTTTCGGATTGGCTTAGGAAGATTATTCGTAATTGGTAACATTCTTAAGAAAACTATGAAAAAAAATCTTTACTACGAAAAGACAAAGTTCGCAAAACTCATTATGAAAAACAAACTCAGTACAAAAAACTCTGTACGAAAATTACAAAATTTTAAAACGAAAAACTCATTATGAAAGATTTGGTACGAAAATCCCTTTATGAAAATATCAGAATGAAATTTTCAATTTCGGAAGTTTTCAATACAAAAATTTCCATTCCAGATGTTTTCTATATGAAAATATCCATTCTGGAAAATTTTAGTTCTGGAAATTCCCATTCCGGAATTTTAGTTCCGAAAAGTTTGAAAAAACTATCTTTGAAGAATTTAGTTACTCTAACAATCAAATGTACTCCCCCTATGAAAAGTAGTTTATTGCTGTAAGGAGACTTTTTCAAAAGAAAGTTAATTAAGAAGGATTACCTTACGGTTATCATTCCTATCTTCTGTTTAATGTATTCAAATCTATCAGAAGGAAAAGATTTTGTGAAAATATCAGCAAGTCGATCTTGAGTTCAGACAAACTGAAGAATAATATCTCCTTTCAGTGTTTGATCCCTAAGAAAGTGATGCCTAATATCTATGTGTTTTGCATGAGAGTGATGTGCAGGGTTCTTACTAAGGGCAATGACACTTGTGTTATCACACAAAATTTGAGTTTTAGTAAAACTCAAGCCATAGTCTGTGAGTGTGTGTTGCATCCATAACACTTGAGCACAACAACTTCCTGCTGCTACATATTCAGCTTCATCAGTGGAGAGTGCTACACAATGTTGCTTCTTGGAAGACCAAGAAACTAATGAATCTCCTAAGAAATGACAAGTTTCGGATGTACTTTTTCTATCCATTCTACATCCACCAAAGTCAGAATCAGAAAAGATTTTTAGAACAAAATCATTTCCAGAAGTATAAAATAATACTAGATCCATGGTTCCCTTAAGGTAGCAAAAAATTATTTTTACTGCCTTTAAGTGAGATTCCTTAGGATTGGATTGATATCTTGCACATAAGCATACTGAAAACATTAAGTCCGGTCGACTAGCTGTTAAGTAAAGTAGACTTCCTATCATACCTCTAAAAGATGGTTGATCTACTGGTTTCCCAGCTTCATCAAGATCTAAAGAGTTTGAGGTACCAATAGGAGTACTTATACTCTTAGTGTTGTCATAACCATACTTTTTGAGAAGATATTTAATATACTTATGTTGAGATATATAGGTTCCTTCTGGTTTTTGAGAAATTTGAAAACCAAGGAAAAATGTTAACTCACCCATCATACTCATTTCAAACTCAGATTTCATTAGTCTTGCAAAAGATTCGGTTAAAGATTTCTGAGTTAAACCAAATTTAATGTCATCAACATAAATTTGAACAATCAAAACATTTTTCTTATTTTGTTTATAAAAAGAGTTGGATGTACATTTCCCTTAACATAGTTATTTTGAATCAAAAATCCAATGAGTCTATCATACCATGCTCGTGGGGCTTGTTTAAGGCCATACAGAGCTTTGGTAAGTCTAAAAACATAATCAGGATGTTTTGTATCTTCAAATCCAGGAGGTTGTTCAACAAAAACTTCCTCTTGAACATAACCGTTAAGAAAATCACATTTCACATCCATTTGGAAAAGTTTAAAATTAAAGAAAGCTGCAAAGGCTAGTAGAGTACGGATAGATTCAAGTCTAGCTACTGGAGCATAGTTTTCTTCATAGTCTATTCCCTCTTTCTGATTATAACCTTTAGCAACAAGTCTAGCTTTATTTCATACTATGACTCCATTTTCATCACATTTATTTCTAAAAACCCACTTTACTCTAATAACAGATGTTTCCTTAGGTCTTTCAACCAAGATCCAGACTTTGTTCCTTTCGAATTCATTTAGTTCATCTTGCATTGCTTTGATCCGATCATCATCACCTAAAGCTTCATCAGTGCTTTTTGGTTCTAATGGAGAAAGAAATGCTAGATGTTCTATTTAATTTCTTAAGGAACTTCTAGTCCTTACAGGTTGATTTACATCACCAATGATACTATCACTGGGATGATTCTTAAGAAACACCTGATTTGAGTTTTGAAAAACTTGTTCATCAACATAGGGTAGAAAGTCTTCTGGTGTAAATGTTTTAGAAGTATCTTCTTGACCAATTTCCTTATCAGAAGGTTCTTCTATCAAATGTTGACAATCAGTTTTTGAAAACACATCCGAGGATGTAGGTTGGGATAGTTTAAAAACAAAAGGATCAGACTCATCAAATTTTACATAAACTGTTTCTTCAACTGTACAAGTAGTTTTATTAAAAACTCTATAAGTCTTAGAACTTGTGGAATAATCAAAGAAAATTCCTTCATCAGATTTTGGTGCGAATTTATGTAGGTTATCTTTAGTATTCAGAATTAATACTTTGCAACCAAAAACCTTGAAGTAGGATAGTCTTGGTTTTCTACCATTCCATAACTCATAAAGAGTTTTATTAAGAAAAGGTCTAATCAAAACTCGATTTATAGTATAGCAAGCAGTACTTACAGCTTCAGCCCAGAAATGTCTAGCTATAGAATATTCACTCATCACGGTTATAGTTATCTCTTGAAGAATTCTATTTCTTCTCTCAACTAAACCATTCTACTGAGGAGTTCTAGGTGCTAAGAAATTGTGAGTAATACCTTTTCTACTACAAAAAGTTTCAAAATCAGAATTTTGAAATTCTCCTCCATGATCACTATGAATAGTTTTCAAAGGAAGGTTTTTCTCATTTTTAACTTGAGCTCTAAAATTTTTTAAATAGGAAAAATCTTCAGACTTCTTTGCTAGAAAATAGACCCAAGTAAATCTAGTGTAATCATCAACTAGAACAAACACATAGTATTCACCTCCAATACTTCCAGTTTGTGTTGGACCAAAAAGATCCATGTGCACTAACTGTAATGCATCAGTTGTTGAGACTTCACCAGTTGATTTAAAACTAGATTTATGTTGCTTTCCATATTGACAATGTAACATCCCAAGTAAGTAATGAATAATAGATATTTTTATCTATGTCTATTAATGATTTAGATAGTGTTTTAGAGGCTTAAAATGGAAATAAATACAATCTTATGCATGGAATACACTAATATTCTTAAAAGATTGTTTTACTGCCTTTTGATGGCAAACCCTTTTTAAATCAAACTTTTGAAAATTTTATAATCTTTATTTGTCAAAATAAACATATTCATTATGATTGGGACATTGAAATTTACATTGGATAAATTTTTGGTATTTTTCTGACAATGTTCATTTTTTAATGAATAGTGAAAAATACTGCATTTTACATCAAAACTGGTTTTTCATTTAATTTAATTATATGGTTAGATTATATTTTTAATTGGTATTAAAGTTTAATCTGAATATATTTTTACCATTTAATCCAATGGTGGTCATTAGGATTAATTTCACTTTGAAATTGGTCATAAACTAATGTCAAACGTTTCATAGATATTGTTTCAAAAAAACCCGCTATTTGTTTTGACAACGGGAATTATTTTTAAATCAATTATTGCAATTTATGTGTTTGGAATTTGGTAAAATGGATTACATATTTAGAATCATAAGGTTTAAACTATGTAATTAAGCTTCTTTTGTTTTTGGACATTATGAATAGTAACGACGGTAATTATCTTTAATTATATTGATTAATGAGTAATCAGGTAGTTAAGGATAATAAAATAATATCATAATAATACAAAATGACACCAAAATGTGTCCTAAGGCTACTGGTTGTCTCATGGCCGACCATTTTATGCCTTGTTCCAAACTTGGGGGCCCCATGAAATCACTTTTGTGAGAAAGTGACTTTTTATCTTTTATTTTTTTAAAGAATGTTAAATGTAACAAAGAATGTATCACCTAAGTAAAATATTTTTAATTTTGTCTAAATAAATGATATTTTGGACTATAAATAGTCATTGGAAAGCTAAAACGATTTTCTAAATCATAGTATTTGTTTTATAAATTTTAGACATTAAATAAAGTAAATTATTTATGACATTATAATGATGCAGTGATGAGCTCATTATTTGACGATTTAAATAAAATAGAAAGATAATGTAAACTCTAAGACCTAAACATGTAAAAAACCTATTGGGTGGGTATATTTCGAACCCTTATCACCTTAGACTCGAATTATATCAATGTGGGACCTTTAAAATCCGAAACCCATTTGAAAAATAAAGTAACATTTCTTTACTTTCCAAGAGTGCCCCTCCTCTCCTCTTATAAAAGGCCCCCACCTCTACCTCCTTACCCACACTACCAAAGCCTTTTGCTCGGCCAATCCCTGCCCATTTTGTTTCTCCACACCCCTCTATTACTCCTTGAAGCCTCACTTTGGGCATAAGTCTTCCCAAAGAAGCCTTTGAGCTCAAACCAAAGGGAGTTACCCGATTTTAAGGTAATGTATTCACTTGAGTTCTTTTGTTTAATTTTTCTTCTCTAACCCTCTAAACTCTTTTTATTCATTTCTTTTGTAACAAATAAAGTATCTTCAATATACTAGGATGTTTTTTTAAGAAGGATTCGAGCTACACTTACACACACATACATCTAATGGTTAGAGAATATACTGTTTCCGTAGATGGTGAATTTATGCCTCCCGAAACGATGATTGTTCAACATTCTTTTAACACCTTAAAAGGTGGCCATTAAGATGTCACTATATTTATATATGATATATAATATGTTTATGTTTTCCTTAAGCTTCTGTATTTTTCATTTTGGGCATACCTTTATGGTTTCCATTATGGGTAAACGTGATATCTTCATTTAAGGAAGTGTGGACTACCGCCCCCTCAAAGTGATGTGATTCGTTAATGCCATATGTGGGACGTATAAAGGATGGATTTAAAGTTATTATATATGATATTACACTAGAATTATAATATACCTTTATATAATTATGATTACATTCTACAAAATATGAAATAGAAATGAAAGTAGCGTTCATGCATACGTATGGCTTACCGTCTCCATGAACGGTGCATTTCATTTCTTATCCCCAAATGTAATGTACTATTAAAAGTACATGTATATAATGGATATATATGATGAATTATACATCTAAATGATGAATATAATTCTGGAATTAAAATATACATACCTCTCATTTAGTTTTAATTCCATTAATATGACAAAGAAATGAAAGTAGCGTTCATGCGCACGTACGACTTACCGTCTCCATGAACGGTGAATTTCATTTATTACCTCTAAATGATTATGTAATATTATAAATGCATGTATATACTAGATATATATAATATATACAACATGATCATAATTCTGGATATAATGGATACATGAACAACATGTAATTATAAAGGGTTTATTTTTGACTCAAGTATCAATGATCGTTAAAACGACCGTTATTAACTTAAATAATTACATAGTGTTAATGACATGGAAATAAGTGATATAAAAGGAATAATGAACTTGAAAAAGGTTCTTAAGCAAGTAGAAATTAACTCAGGTTTATTATTCAAGACATTAAAGAACGATCGAGTCAAGTCGGACCCGAGGTATGGGACTTCGTCTCAATCTCCTTTCATTGAGGCATATTTTGTTTTATACACAACCTTCTTTTATACGGTGTATAAACTCCTTTGACTTTTACGTTTATCCAAAAGGAATATTTTTATACTAAGTGTTTTACTAAACGACAAAAGGGAATGTTTTGTCGTACGTATGCGGCGACAACGACTTCTCCGCCGCCGTGACCATTATTTGAGTTTCGTCTTCCTCTACAAGCCATACCTTCTTTTTAAAAGAAATATAAATACCCTGTTTTTCTTTTCTTTTATTTTGGTATTGAAAATGTTTTTCATACTTTTTTTATATCAATGTGTTGTATTGATATCTTGTGATTGAAAGGTGGAAATGTTATGTTTCCTTTATGCATGTTTTATGTGATACGATTATGTTGAGGTTCTTGGGAATTATTATGAAGACGGGTGGTTCCATGATAAACTAAGGGAGGGTGAGCTCGATATAGCTCTCCAATGCATTGGGTAATGCGAAGGAGTGAAACGTTAAGGTTTCTTCAAAGATATTTAGGGAATATATTGTGATGGGTATTCCAAACGTAACCAAGAGGGTTACTCCCTACGTAAGAATGTTATGAATGCCTCAAGTTACCTTTATGTCTTATGATTTCTATGATTTATTCATGATTTGATGAGGTATGTTAAAGTGCTTATGTTTTATGGGTAAAGTATGATTTCATTCTTATGTATATATGTACCCATGTTTCCTTTCCATATATTTTTATATCCCTTACTGAGCTTATTATGCTCATCCCATGTTTTTTTGAAATGTTTTTCACAGGTCAAGGGAAAGGTACATGATATGATGATAGTGTCAAGGAAGTGTCAAGAAAGAATACATGTTTTATTTTAAATATGTTTCTATTGATGGGAAAGAAGAATACTATCTTTATGTAACCACATTGTTTATATGTGGAATGTAATGCAAGTTTTATGATCTAATTCTCTAAAACTCTAAACCTGAAAAGATCCTCAATGTGTAATCTTGTAATAACTCAAGATTAAGTAAGGTTTAAGGCTGGGGCCTTATAGACAAGGATCACAAACTTTAGAAGAATCAAATCTAAGCTCCGGTAGATCCTTAACTAATTTCTTCTTAGAAAGTATACATAAGTTTCTAAGGTTACAGTGACCTAGTCTTCTATGCCATAACTAGGAATGATCTTCCATTGCACTTAGGCAAGCTAAATCTTGACTCCTGAGGTCTTCTAGGTTCAAAGTGTAAACATTCTCTTGACTATTGGCTGAGAGAATAAATTCTTCCTTGAAATTGTGAACTAAACACTTATCATTCCTAAAATTTACAAGGTATCCTTCATCACATAACTGACTTATGCTAATGAGGTTGTGCTTAAGACCCTTAACGAAAAGAACATTTGAAATCAAGGTTTTACCAAGAAAAACAATATTACCAATGCCAACAATCTCTCCCTTAGAATTTTCTCCGAAAGTTATCTTTCCTCCTTTCGTTTTGATAATCTTTTCAAAATAGCTTTTGTTACCAGTCATGTGCCGGAAACATCCACTATCCATGTACCACGTATTTTTGCTGGTATTCCCTTTGTTTTTCTGAAATCAAGAAGAGAATTAGACTTTCGGAATCCAAACTTGCTTGGATCTGAGATTACCAGATAACAAAATTTTAGGAACCCACATCTTCTTAGAAAAGTAAGCTTTGTGAAATCCTAAGGATTGGGTTTTGTTTAAGGAACAATTCTTTTCCCAGTGACCACCACATTGACACTTGGTACAAAATGGGGAACTTTTAGGAACAAAATAATTGTTACTAAAAATAGGTTTTGCATGGGTATAACCAAATCCCGATTTATTTCTTAAAGGTCATATTTGAGAATACATTTTATCAAAATTTTCCTTACCATGGGTAAAGTTTGATAAACACTTCTTTAATGAAAAAATTTCAGACTTGAGTTTTATAACCAAGTTTTTATCCTCAAAATCATTAGTTTTAGAGCTAGAGCTAGGCTCGAAAACATTTTTCTTAGAAATTACTTTTTCTAATTCTTTAGAAAGTTGGTTTTTCTCAGAACTTACTTCCTAAAGATTTTTTGAAATACTTTAAAAATCAGCATTTTTCTTATCAAGATCTATAGAAAGATCTGATATCTATTTTGTAAGAATATAATTCCTAGAGTTTTCCCTATCAAGTTTCTTATTGAGTTTAGAATTATCAATCTCAAGAAGTTCAGCAAACCTAGAGACTTATTCACAAGTAGGGAAAGTATTTTCTTCATCAGGAGAGGATTCTTCATCAGAAGAGTTATAATACTTACTATCATTAGAATTTAAAGAAACATTGGTCAATGATTCAGCATTTCGTACCTTAGGCATAAAAAATGATTATCAATAGGTAATCTGGATATAAGACCAAGATTCTTCTGTCCTGAAGATTCGTAATCAGAAGATTCATCTGAAGAGTCACCACCACTGGCACTCCAGGTGTCATTAGCTTTCAGAACTTTCTTAGCTTTGGCTTTATAATACTTCTTTCTGTTCCTGTCTGAATGTCTTTCTTTCCTTTCTTTCTTTTTGAGCAAAGGGCAATCTGGTCTAATATGTCCAGCTCTCTTACATTCATAACAAGTAACTTCTCCATCTTTCTTATCTTTCCTGTCCTTTTTATTATACTTGGATTGGAAATTTCTTTGGCCAGCTATCTTATTCATCCTTCGCGCAAGATTTGCTAACTCATTTTCTGATATTTCACTCTCAATAGAATCTGATTGAAAAATAACTTTCTTATACTTAGATCTGGTTACTCTTTCAGGAGTATTAGCTTTCATCTGATTTGATGTTATTGTAAAAGCAACAGTACCATTTCCATTTTTCTTTTTTATGTTGTCAGCATCTCTCTTCATTCTGGTTTCATGTTGGAGAAGAGTTCCAAATAACTCATCAAGAGAAATTTGAGTGACCTTCCTATTCTCATCTATAGTAGTTCTTTTGGATTCCCACTCATTGGGAATAAAATCAATTATCTTATCCACAAGTCGTTCATCATCTAACCCTTTTTCTCCCATAGACTATAGGCTGTTGACAATAGTCATAAATCTCT
Source organism: Viscum album (assembly GCA_963277665.1). Taxonomy (NCBI): domain Eukaryota; kingdom Viridiplantae; phylum Streptophyta; class Magnoliopsida; order Santalales; family Viscaceae; genus Viscum; species Viscum album. Next base: position 396,850,970 of record OY728126.1, read on the forward strand.
GTTGAACTTTACATATTGGTTCTCTATAAAGAAAATTGAAACCATGATATTCAGCTCTAATAATAGCTCTCCTAGTCTCAATCACTTTAGAAGTTCCAAAGTGTGTAACTTCTAACTTCTTCCAGATACAATTAGCTGCTTCACAAGAAGAAATTTGGCTATATATATTTCTAGTCATTGAACATAGTAAAGTATTGCGTACCTTATAATTGAGTTGATACTCTTGCTTTTCCTGGTTAGTAAAAGTTCTAACTTCCTTATCAAGAATTTTATATTCTCCAGTAAGTATAACAAAGTTTTCCACTCCAGTATTGATAACAAAAGTTTTCATTCAATTTCTCCACTACTCATAATCATTACCCTCAAAGATTGTTGGTCTTGTAGGATTTAGATTATCAATGGAGCCAACATTATCTCTTGCCATACTTAAAAACCTTTGGCACACAAACTTGTTAAAAAACATTCGTAATAACAAAGTTTAGAATGAAAAAGTTCAGAATGATAAGGTGAGAAAGAAAAACTTATACGTGAGTACAAGTATTTCAGAGACCTGCTATAATACCAATTGTAGGATCGAAATAATGATGTAGATGCTCAATATACAAGAGGGGGGGTGAATTGTATACTTTAAAAATTCCTTTGGAACCTTTAAAGTTAGTTATGAATAACTATGTTTTCCTTAAGCAAAGGAAAGGGCTATGTTTAACAAAGATTAAACTAAGAAATTTCACAACACCTCTAACACCAAATGAAAACTTTGAAAGAGATTCTGAAAGTAGGTTCCGAAAATATGGTTCTGGAAATTGAAACTTAACAAAAGATTACAATATTAGATTCTACCTTAAAGCGTATAGAATCTAAATGAAATAGAGTACAAGTAAGGAAGTATAAGAAATTTATACTTTCCTTATAATACAAAATGTAGTGGAAATAAACGAGTAGAAAAACTACAAGTAACAAGATATAAGTCTTTTAACCCAAAGAGAAGGGTATCCAACAACCTTGGATAAAGGTCCCTTGATTTATACTTTCAAGAAAGTCTGTCTTACCCACACCAGGGTAAGCCCTCGATACGAAGATCGGAGTCTCTGTCTTGCTATCCCTGCAAGCCCTCAACTTCAAGGTAGTTGGCAACCTCTGTCTTCCTCAGCAAGGAAGCCCTCAACTTCAAGGTGTTGGAAACCTCTGTCTTCCTATCCCCAGAAGTCCTCGAATGTAATCACCAACATTCAGAGTCACACGAAGCAAAAACTGAATGAGCGGTTCAGTACGCACAAGGCATGAAAATCTCTCTCTCTCTAGAAATCACCTTAGTAGCGTGTGGTCTCTAGATCGATCAACTTCCTTATCCTTGAGCTCTTTCAAATGAGATCCTATTTATAGGCAAGGTCGACCTCCTTTCCAATGGTCATAATTTCCTAAAAAATCGGAGGGACCTGTACACGTGTAACTTAACCAACGGTTAGTTTATAACAGAATAGACGACATCGTTTTATAACAAAACAAATGTAACAAAATGTACGACATCGTTTTAAGTCTAACTAGAAAGTTCGGAGTGAAGATTCGGAGTGAAAGTTCGGAGTGTAAAAATATATTAAAGAGTAGACAAATTATAAAAGCATAAGCAAAATGAAAGTTCGGAGTCTAACCAAAAATAACTTTCGGAGTCTAAATAAATTCGGAGTGTATAAAACAAAGATGATCAGATTCTATTTAATAGGTGAATTCGGAATGAGAATTCGTCATCATAATTCGTAATGAGAATTAGTCATTAGAATTCATAATGAGAATTCGTCATCAGAATTCATAGTGAGAATTCGTCATCAGAATTCGTAATGAGAATTCGATGTCGAACTTCATAAGGATTTGTATCCTGAATTTGGAGTAGAACTTAATCAGAGTTCGTATCCGGAATTCGGAATGAAACTTTATTACAGTTCTTATTTGGAATTCGGAGTGAACTTTATTATAGTTCTTATCCAGAATTTGGATCCTAAAACAGAATACTTCATATCAAAGTTTCAAACAATTCCGAGAATATATAAATGGATCCGAATCTTATACTTAAGAAAAATATGGATGAAAATATGATAAGGATAATTTTTCTTACAAAAGAAATTTTCCTTATAAAAGTAATTTTCTTTATAAAAGCAATTTTCCTTATAAAAGCAATTTTCCTTATAAAAGCGATTTTCCTTATAAAAGTGATTTCTCTTAAAGAAAGGTGTTTGTGATTTTCAAAACAAGAAGGAATGGAAAAGTCATAAGGAAAACCTTATTGACTCAACAAAATTGAGCCACCCTAACTGAATTATGATAACTATTATTATAGGAAAACTTCATTAATGTAAGATTCTTCTCCCATGATTCACTGAAGTGAAGTACACATGCCCAAAGTGTGTCTTCAATAATTTGGATGGCTCCCTCAGATTGGCCATCCATATACAGATGATAATCCATTATTAACTTTAACTATGAACCCATCACTTACTTTAATACACTATAAAACTAGGATGTAAAATAATGGAATATATCTAAAATTATAGCTGGTAGAATACCATGGAGTCTAAAAATATCCTACATATACAAGTGCCAAAGATCCTATACCTTTATTGACTCATTTATTGGTAGGAAAGGCACAAATTTTGTGAGTCAATAATTAATCAACCATATATCTTTCTTAACACCAAGAGTCTGAGGAATCCTAATAATCAATTCTGTGAATATCTCATCCCATTTCCATACTGGAGTGGCTATGGGTTTTAGAAAACCAACAGACCTTTGATGTTTTTCCTTAATTCTCTAATATGGAAGGCATTACAACACAAAATCTGCAATAGACTGTGTCATTACCAACCAAAAATAAGGGTGAATCATGTCATGATACATTTTTTATCTTAATGGTATATGGAAAAATTATATCAGAGTAGAATATAAATCCAATCCTATCTTAGTTATATAAAAACACCCATCCTTCCTCAAAATCACAAAACACCATTGGGAGACCAAGACCACTCAACAGAGGTCTCCACACCATAGATTTCTGATAAAACCCTAAAAATACATATCCATAGCCTTTATAAGTCAAATACGATCATACATAGATGATCCAAACCGGTTTCATGTTTGAAATACTTTTCTATCAGCTATCCCATCATTTAAGTGCATCTCATCCAAGAATCTCATTAATAACCATTCTTTAATTGATTCCTTCACTAAATTTGTCGGTAATTCTATTATCAAATCATCCATGAACACATTTTCTTTTCTAGGGGTGTATGTAATATAAAAATCAAAATTCTAAAGGTACCATACCCAATATCAGTGTCTTAGTTTCAGATCCCTCTGAGTGAATATATACTTCAAAATTTTATGGTTTGAATATGCTATAAACTACTCCCTAAAAATATAGTGGCGCTATGTCTAAAAAACATTCATCATTTCAACTAACTCAAGATCATGAATGGGGGTGTTTTTCTCATGATAAAATAATTAATCTTATCCAAAAGTCACTATCTATATCCCCTATATTAGAATACCCCCAAACCTATATTTGATGCATCATAGTAGACATAATATGAAGGCCTTCGGGCCATTGGAAGGAATATTAGACATAATATCCAAATCTTGGATCTAGATGTTTAAAAACTAGATCCAAATCCAATCTCACATTATATTCCTCAAAATATCTTTGGCATTTAGGAATCTAAAAAAATAATACCCTCATAGGCTAACTATGTCATGGGAGATGAAATCTTAGAGAAGTCATGAACAATGTGCCTGTAATAACCAACAAATCCAAAGAAACTCTGAATCTCAAAAAAATTATATGATGCTCCCCAGACATCACTATCTAAATCATATAGGGATTAACTAAGACACATTTATTAGAAGTCACATGGACCATAAATTTTACCTCTTTACTTTAAAATGTTCATTTGGATATCTTATTATACATATTATTCTCATTTAATAACAAAATTATGATATTTAAATTCTCTACATGATCTTGCTCCAATATAGAATAAATATGGATATCATATAAAAAACTACTAAATAATCTGATAACCGATAGAGGATTTGATTTATTAAATCCATAAACATATTATGAGTGTTATTAATTCCAAATTGAATGAAAATTTACTAATAATTTTAATACATTACTATATATTTTATTTTAGGAATGACATCCTCTCTGACCATCAGTTGATAATACCTCGATCTCAGATCAATTTTCTAAAACTACTAGGATCCCCTGAATTAATCAAAAAGGACATTGATACTAGGAAATGGATATTGTCTATTAATAGTAAAGTGGTTCATTTTTCAGTATTCATCAACAAAAATTTTGGGACTCCCATTCACCTTCTTTGGAAATAGTACTCAAAAATTCTAAAGTGAAACACTAGGAAGAATAAACCCCTTATCCTCAAGATCCTCAAGAAGATCCTTTAATCAATTTAATTTAGTATGTATAATGTCGTATGATGGTAATGAAATTAGAATCTTCCCAAGAAGCAAGTATATAGGAAAATTAACCTCCCTATGAGGTGAAGAAAAAATAAATCATATTGAAAACATCGAGATTCTCACTCACCACCATTATAATAGGGACACTAAGATGTAGATCAATAGAATAAAGAAAAATATCTAATAAATGAATTGAGATCATCTCAAAACTAGGGGAAAATGATATACTCTCCTTGATCTGGGATCCCACTCACTATAGAAGACATGAGTAAATCCATCATAATAAATGAACTATACCAGATGAGATATTAATTCAATGTGTATTTCACAATAGATTACCACTACTTCTTTCCTCACCCTTCAAGAATATAAGTGGTGAAACTAATCTTGGAGTCTTCTAGAATTTTTATTAAGTGTAAAATTCTCTCAAAAATCTTGATCCATTCTTTTTATTTCTGTGTTCTATTATCTACATGAATGATCAATGGATGATGCTTAAAATATTTTGAGTCACGGTCCACAATCTATTTCAGTTCAATATTGGAATATTATCCCGTTGGCCAGTTCATTACGACTATAGTTTCAAAAAATAAGGATTGAACTATTTATGTTGTCTATGAGGCTTCTTCCACATCTTTCTATCTATTATTTTTGAAATATGCTACTTTGAAGATTAATAATCCAAAAATTAGAAGGTTTAAAACAAATTAAAAACAAATTATTCCTTTATTACACTCTAATTTAGAAAACTAAATCCTAAAAGGATATAACCATAAACAAGGATGCTATAAAAACTCAAAATTCTCATATTAACTCCACGTTTATCTTGAAAGTGATCTATCTAGGAACACTACCACACTACTTATAAAGTTATGAAAGTACTATCTATAGTCTATCAACAACCCCAAACACAATAGGGTGATATTCAAACCTGAGCATAGGTGTAACGATCGGTTCCCTCCCAATCTGTTACTTTGCTAGTTTTGGTTTTTGGAGGTGTTCAGGGGAGGTTATGGGTGTTTTCGTAGGATTTGGAGGTGTAGAAGAGATTCTATAAGAATAACACACCATATAATTAGGTTTCATGGCTTATCCAGGGCTTGTTCCTAATGTGTAAATTTTGGGGGTCAAATAATAAAAAGGTGATGCATTTTTCAGTGAAACTAAACCCTGAGGGTTGCATGACATGAACGGGGATTACACATTATGTAATCCCCCAAACCATTGCAGTTTTAAAATTCATTTCAAGCTGAATTTTTATTCATTCGTTTGTGGATTCTTCCTTCTTTCATGTTGGAAGAACCCTTGGCACATTGAAGAGTTCTTCAAGCCCTCTTCCTATTTATTTGATCCATTTTTCCTAGTGGTTGTTCTTTATAAATCTATGGTTGATCTATTGTGGGTTATTCTCCCTTATTAGTGGGTTTTCTTCCATTCTCCTCACAGGGATTCACTATGGTTATGTTGTTATGGTTTTTGGATGTGTTTTGGTTTCATTTTTTTGGTATTTTGTTTCAGTGTAGGTTTATCTGTGGTTCATGTGGTGCAGTTGTGGTTTGCAAGAATTATTCTTTTCCCTATAGTGAACAATGAGTTGACAAGATTCTTTGAGGTAGGTATTCCCCCATTTCTCTTTATTTTGTATCATGAGGAGGAGTTTAATTTTTTTATCAATGGTTTATGGTTTTTATGTCTTAACCAAAGATAAATAAATGGTTAATTTAATTTAATGGGGAAAATGAGGTTTGACTCACATACTTTTACATCTTTGATATTATTTTTGATATTGTTAATTGTACAATCTTAATTCCCCATTAAAAATTTTGGCTATTGGGGGATTTGTTTGCACTAAACATATGTTCTCTGATTACTTCTTTTGTTGTGATTGTTATGATATCACCCTAAAATATAAATTTGTTAACCAATAGTATTTGGTGAATGAAATGGTTTCCCCAGGATTTTGTACTGTGTGATAATTACCCTAAAATAAAGTGAAATGTGATAAATATCCATTTTAAATTTGTGAAATTATCCTCATGTGTTGTGATGTGTGGTCATACCTGTGGGATGATGATGTGTGGTTGGGTATTGTGAATACAATAGTTTTTTTCTGTTCTTTTGGGGTAGTAGGGTGGTAGTTTTTTTGGATGTGCTTTTCAGGTGGCGAGGTGGTGGTTCATTTGAGTTAGATTTCCATGTAGTGAAGGAATAAATGAATAATTGTTCAATAATGTTTGGAATGGAATGGGTTGGTTTCGTTAATGGAATGGAAGTGGTTAATGTATAATAAATCTGTGAGTTTTATGATTAAACATGATTGATTCTAAATAATTAAATGAATAGGGTGGTTAAATGAAATTATTTTGAAATGTTAATTGGGGTTTGTGAATTGATTTGTGGTGTTATACATTTAGTGGTGGCTAAAAAAGTGATGGTGTTGTGATTTTTTTCATTTGTTTCTGAACCCATAAGTTTGGATTGAGTGTTTGATATTATATATACATATACTTGTACATTAATTTAATTTTTATATGCACCCTACCCACATCGAGCACTATATGCCGACACCCATAAAATCATTTGGGGGTGTTTTTTCTTACATCCGAAGAGAAGTAAAAATAGACGGGTATCCAATATTTCCTTCTATCTCTTCTAAGAGAGGTTGGTATTGCACATGTTTAATAGAAGGAGGTCTGTTAGTGCATTAGACGGTGGTTGTGATGGCCCAGGTACCTTCAGGTGAGATGTGAAAGCCTATGTGTTTGTTGGAGATATGTGATAGACCATGTGTTTTTGGGTGAGATGTGGCAGTGCCCATGCAGCAGCTTATGGTGGGGGTCATGTATGGTAGGAGGAGGGAATGAGTTTTATTTCATACATGTTCATGATACCCTACTACTTTGGTTATGAAAGTGGTTTTGTTTTGGCCTAGGTGTTTTCAGGTGAAATGTGTCATGGTCGTGCTTGTGGGTCGGTGAGCCTAGGTGTCTATAGGTGAGGTGTGTTGTGACCATTCTTATGGGGTGATGTGGTATATTGATGAAATGGGAGTTCCAGGATGTACGATGTTGGGTTTGAGAGTGGTATACAAGTGGGAAATATATGTGGGGGATGCTTATCGATGTGATTATTATTATACTATATTACCTGGTTTACATTATTTGGTGATCCTACCTTTGTGAGGTTGTGATCATTAGTATACATTGATAGGTACTATTTGGTTCTGGTATTTTCACATATGTGCATTAGTATGCTTATTTCACATGTTCATGAGAGACCAGAGTTTTTCATACTAAGTATACTTGTATGTTTACCCCACATATATAGATCTATTTTTAGGTTTTCAGGAGGTCTATCTTGACTATGATGGACATTACTAGCTTGGGTCCTTGAAAATTTGTGTGTCACTGCACTAACTTTACTTTGGTTATATACATTGGAGACATTATTTTATCAATATCATTCATATATATACATTCATGCGGGTTGATTTTTGGATTTATTTTTATATTTTGTCTTGGAGTTATTTGTGGATGATCCATCTTATCTACCGATCCTAGTTATATTATAGAGGGAAATGCTACCCATATATGATATGTTCATAACCTCAGTGCTAGTTGCCAACCTAGGGCCTATTGGGGGTGGTACATGGGGGTCATTATCTCTATCCCTTCACTATAGTATCTTTGGAGGGAGGGGGTCATGATAGGGTAGTATCAGAGGTGATGGTTGAGTGATAAAATAATGTTTGGAGTTAGGTGTAGTGAGGGTTTCAGGGGTAGGTATGGAAGTAGTTCCGGTTGACCTTGGTTCATGACTTAGGAAAGGTAGACTGGCTAGGATACTATATTTTAGGGCCCCCATGATCCAGTGCATGAAATCTAAGCTTATTGAATGACCAAGTGAGATGGAACTGCTTGTAGGGTAGAGACCTCAGAGAGGTACATGCATCATAATGACTTGTTTTTTTATTTTAATTGGGTTGTTTTGAGAAATTTTAAATGAGTTAAAATGAATCTTAATGTAATTACATAAAACATAGGATTAAAGAAATCCTTATTTTCTTTTCAACAATGTCTCACATTCATCATTTGTGTGTGGATCAGGAAGTTGTACACTACTACAACTTGGCCTTTTATCAGTGCTAAAAACCGACATTAACAGTGCTAGAAAAGCACTGTTAATGCCGGTGATGATAAAGGGGGTCCCATTTATCAGCGCTCTGAAAAGAGTTGATAAAGGCGACCTTTATCATCACTAAAAAAAGCATTGATAAATGATACCCTTTATCAGTGCTTTTTGAAGCGCTGATAATAGGGCCCTTTATCAGCGCTCTTTTAGCATTGTTAAATGTATCCTTTATCAGCGCTCAAAAAAGTGATGATAAAGGCACCTTCCCATACACCTACACATCCAGCACCTGTACACATGCACACCTGCACAAACCAGTATACCTGCACAATCCAGCACCTACACACCTGCACAAAATAGCACCCGCACACTATTTTTACAAACAATGCTGTATACATTTACTTAACAACATAAATACAAAAAAAACTACTATATACATTTCAAACAATGCTTTACATGGTTACAATTACAATTATCCAAAAAAGTTATAAAGATTAATGTTTCATCCTTTGATATCTATGATCTGCTCTCAAAAATTGTCGTCCACGATATTTGTTGTCGAACAAAGCATCTGAACTCAAGGAAAAAAATCACCTATATAAGAAAAAAAATATTATGTTAGTAATACAATAATGAAATAAATTAAAACATTAATATTAAAGAATAAATTAATATGGAAATATGAAACTAAAATATGAAAATGATAAACTCAAATTTTTTCATTTTGATAACAATGAAAGGGAATAATGTAAAATCAATATGTTTTTGGATGATTTATCTCATTTAATAAATACTGATTCTTTATCTAATGAAAAGCTTTACCTGTCACACTATGCGTCGGAATGAGGTGCGGTTGATTATTACACATCACAAATGACTCATGGATCATTATCCTAAAGTATAAAAACAATCGGAACACATTTTCTCGGTTTGTCGTATGTTACTTGTGTTGTTTTTTAAGTTTATGTCAATTTAAAACTAATATCAAACACTTTTAGCCATAATGGTCACATCGTGCATTTGATTGAGGTGCGGTTGATTCTTATACATAAAAAATGACTCATGTATCATTTTCCTAAAGTATCAAAACAATCGGAATGCGTTTTCTCAGGTTTCCGTTTGTTACTTGTGTTGTTTTCTAAAGTTTATGTCAATTTGAAACTAATATCAGACACTTCTAGCCATACCGGTCACACCGTGCGTCAGATTGAGGTGCGGTTGATTCTTACACGTCAAAAATGACTCATGTATCATTTTCATAAAGTATCAAAATAATATGAATGTGTTTTCTTGGTTTGTCGTATGTTACTTGTGTTGTTTTCTAATGTTAATGTCAATTTGAAACTGATATCAGACACTTTTAGCTATACTGGTCACACCGTGCGTCATATTGAGGTTCGGTCAATTAGTACACGTCACAAATGATTCATGGATCGTTTTCCTAAAGTATAAAAACAATCTCAATGTGTTGGGCCAGTTTTCCATATGTTACTTGTGTTGTTTTCTAAAGTTTATCTCAATTTGAAACTGATATCAGACACTTTTAGCCATACCGGTCAAACCATGCATCAGATTAAGGTGCGGTCAATTCATACATGTCACAAATGACTCATGTATCATTGTCCTAAAATTTCAAAACAATATGAACGCATTTGATCAGTATTATGTATGTCATTGGTGTTGTTTTCTAAAGTTAATGTCAATTTGAAACTTGTATCAGACACTTTTATCCATATCGGCCACACCGTGCATCAGATTGAGGTGTGGTCGATTCTTACATGTCAAAAATGACTCATGGATCGTTTTCCTAGATTATCAAATCAATTGAAACACATTTTCTCAGTTTTTCGTATGCCAGCAGTGTTGTTTTCTAATGTTTATCTCAATTTAAAACTAATATCAGACACTTTTAGCCATACCTATCACACCATGCATCGGATTGAGGTGCGGTCGATTCTTACATGTCAAAAATGACTCATGGATCATTTTAATAAAGTATCAAAATAATATGAACATTTTTTCTCAGTATTCCATATGTCAGTAGTGTTGTTTTCTAAATTTAATGTCAATTTGAAACGGATATCAGACACTCTTATCCATACCTGTCACATCGTGCGTCATATTGAGGTGTGTTTGATTCATACATGTCAAAAATGTCTCATGGATCTTTTTCCTAAAATATCAAAATAATCCAAATGCGTTTGCTCGGTATTTTGTATGTCAGTAGTGTTGTTTTCTAAAGCTAATGTCAATTTAAAACTGATAGCAGACACTTTTATCTATACCGGTCACACCATGTGTTGGATTGATGTGTGGTCAATAATTATACGTCACAAATGAATCATGGATAGTTTTCCTAATGTATCAAAACAATCCGAATGAGTTTTCTCTTTTTTCCGTATGTTAGTAGTGTTGTTTTCTAAAGTTTATGTCAATTTCAAACTGATATCAGACACTTTTAGCCATACCAATCACACCGTGTGTTGGATTAAGGTGAGGTCGATTCGTACATGTCACAAATGACTCATGGGTAGTTTTCCTAAAGTATCAAAAACAATCTGAATGCATTTGATCGGTATTCCGTATGTTAGTAGTGTTGTTTTCTAATGTTTATGTCAATTTCAAACTGATATCAGACACTTCTAGCCATACTGGTCACACCGTGTATCAGATTGAGATGCGGTCAATTCTTACTTGTCACAAATTACTCATGAATCGTTGTCATAAAGTATCAGAATAATATGAATGTGTTTTCCCAGTTTTCTGTATGTTACTTGTGTATTTTTCTAAAGTTAATGTCAATTTGAAACTGATATCAGACACTTTTAGCCATACCAGTCACACCGTGTGTCGGATTGAGGTGAGGTAGATTCTTATATGTCACAAATGACTCATGGATTGTTTTCCTAAAGTATTAGAATAGTCCGAACATGATTTCTCGGTTTTCCGTATGTTCCTTGTGTTGTTTTCTGAAGTTTATGTCAATTTGAAACTGATATCAGACACTTTTAGCCATACCGGTCACATTGTGCATCGGATTGAGGTGCATTCAATTCTTGAACGTCAAAAATTACTCATGGATCATTGTACTAAAATATCAAAACAATCTGAATGCATTTTCTCGGTATTCCGTATGTCAGTAGTGTTGTTTTCTAAAGTAAATGTCAATTTGAAACTGATATCGGACACTTTTATCCATACCGGTCACACCATGCGTTGGATTGAGGTGTGGTCGATTCGTACACGTCAAAAATGACTCATAGATCATTTTACTAAAGTATCAAAACAATCTGAATGCATTTTCTTAGTTTTCCGTTTGTCAGTAGTGTTGTTTTCTAAAGTTTTTGTCAATTTCAAACTGATATCAGACACCTTTAGCCATACCGGTCACACCGTTCGTCGGATTGAGGTGCGGTTTATTCGTACACGTCAAAAATGACTCATGGATAGTTTTCCTAAAGTATCAAAATAATCCGAATGTGTCTTCTTGGTATTCCATATATTAGTTGTTCATAAGAGTCTCTCATTAAGTTATTCTTTACTAGAAACTCAAATCATTTCTAAAACCATTCTTCATAATCTAAGGATATGAAACATAATAAAGAGTAATCATAGATACTCAATAAGTGTAAAAAAGGGAGATATCAATGATTATATAAAGATAACATAAGTAGTAGGAATTCACCTTCATTGTCTTATTTGTTTACATTCTTCCATCAGGTACGCTACCCATTTGTTTCTAAACACATCTATATCATCTTCTGAATATGAGTTTTTGCGATAGTTTTAGTAGTACCGAAAAAATATAAATACATAAAGGATTAATAATTATTTTATATGATGTTGTAATTATTTTCAAAAATACCTCTTCAGGGATGCTAGATTGTTCATGAAATATGACCTCTTTATTAAATTTACAAACATAATAACATTATTCCTTGTCATTTATTTGTTTCAGACACTGTAGAAACATCGAGAAAAATAATTAATCTATTTTTATATGTATTTGGATAGTGAAATATAATTATATATACCCTGATACTTCTCCATTTGTAGATCTTGTGCGCCTTGTCGTCCTTAGGCCCTGGATTCATTCCAGCCTTTAGATGATATTCATACACCACCCAATCATAACAAAATCATCATTAAAAGATAATATAAATTATATAACTAGATATTTAGTTCTAAAATGTTGGATCTAGTGTATTATGAATTGAAAATCTCCATCATGTGTGGTCGGTTTGTTGGATATCCATGTAGTGAATCCAGAAAATAAATCTTTGGAGTATCCAAATTGTCTGCAATGAGCATCCAATGTTGCCTAAAAACACAAAAAGGAATAAGTACTGATAGAAATGAAAATATAATTGATATGATTAAAATTTAGAGTTTTACCCCTTGGTGTTAAAAAGATTCTGTCAGTCGTAATTCTACATTGAAACGTTCTGAGCAGGCTTGACATTAATTCAGCCTGAAAAATGGAATCTATTTCTTCTTGTTATATAGAAATAGTGTGAGGACTAACGAGTCCAAATTTGTATTCAGGGGAAAATCCCTTCAATTTTTTTTCATATATACTCTTGTGAAAAATATTAAATGTAATTATACATAATTATCATAGTATATCAGCTTCTATAAAATCAAATCATGAAACCATACCTCATGTATCCATTTATAACTGAGGCACCTAGCCAGTCATATACGATGATTTCAGCTACAACATCAGCACTAACGAAATCTAATGTTTCCTCTCCATACATATCTTTTTCAAAAACAATTGTGTGACTCTTTCCACCTTTCATTTTCATATCCACATGAGCTTGCAATGATATTAAATTTGGATATAGAACGGGCGGGGTGAAGGTGCTCTCAGTAGATCGTTTTAATCGGTTGGTTTATACTTTTGAGCCACTCTTTCATTTTAGATCCTCCATTTTGTCATTCTGTAGTAACATTCATCGGTTCATACCTTTTCTAATTTAATGTTAATGGTTCTTCTTGAAATATTAATTGGAAATGAATACCTCCTGGTTGAAATTTTTTTTACAAGATTCGACGGCCATGAAACGAATGTTCCAACATATTTTTCCACCGTATGAATGTCGTCATCTTCATTTGGCATGGGTAGCTCAGTGATCGGATCAAGAGCTACGTTAATCGACACTCTGACATGAGCGGTTGGAAGTGTTCTGGAGTTTAGAGTGTCATTCTGCATATTGAACACCGTATCCCTCGCTACAAGGTGATGGGTTGGAGTTGACAGATATAAATCATATTCATTTTCACCCTGTAGAATATCATTACAAAAAAGGTATCAGTTTCTATGTGATTCACATTTAAAAGAAACAAATATTATAACATTGATTACATCGGTTAAGTCAGGTCTTCGAGGGGAATGGCCCTCCTCAAAGATGGTGGGGGGTGGGGTGGGATCTTCTCGTGTGGGTTGTTCTTGAGTTGTTTGTTCTCTTTTCCTCTCCCCCATCAAAGTTTCGATCAACTCTCCCTAACTTTCAATTCCTTCTTCAAGGGTAGTTACCCTATCTCTCATCATTTTCATTTCTTTAGTTTGTTCATCCTCTTGTTTTTTTTCTGAAAATACTTCTGGGGTGTCACCCCAAAACCCACACCTCTGATGCAGCCATACTATTCTGGTTGTTTCAAAGCCACTGAAAGTATGTTCTCATCCAGTGTGGGTGTTGTTGATTCCTGTTACTATGTAAAATAGAAATATGAGAAAATAAGTAATCATCATTATGTAATAGTAATTTAAAGCAAAAAAAATTATATTATGTCATACTTACACATGTTTCCCACACTTATTGTGTGTTTTCATCTACTAGTTTTCCCTCTTTATTAACATGATCCTCCTTCCATAGCACATGGTGTGGGATGTAAGTGGCTTGGGATTTTGATACATCAATCTGCATATAAATAGAGAAATGTGGTTAATGTGTTTTTTATGTCACATAAAAGTATTACAGTACTTTTAAAATACACACCAATTTTTTTTCAATTGAAGCATACCCCATCCTTGCTTTACAGTAGGGGTACAATGGTTTTGCTGCCCATTCATTATTTTCAGCACTCAGTTTCTGTTTCATAAATAAAAAACTATCAATCAAAGTGATGAAAACAAGCAACGTTAAACAACATGTAACCAAACACAATGTACCTGAAAATTCTACTCCACATGATGGTTGAAAAATGCATCCCACACTCCTTGGGATATCAAGTGTGCATAAAGAGGAGGTGGGTGTGGCTTGATTTTCCCTTCAACATCTTTCAGATGACGTTTCGTTAAAATAGTGTGAAATTATCTATGAACCCTTCCTGCCAGTCTTAATACATATTCTTTGTGCAATACATCTACTATAAATTCACTCTGCAAGAGATGATAAAGAGATAGTCAATATTTCAATATTTTATTTTATTTTATTTTAATAAATTAAATAAATGATATCATAACGTTACCATAATCTCTTCCCACATTAGTGTTTTCAACCCGCTGACAACATGGTGCCATGACTCTACATCAATCGGCACGCGTTGTCGAGTGACAATTCTAATGTAGCTACTAAACATGGATTTTTTGGGGTTTACATGCTGGCCTCACTTATTCCATCCCTCGTCATATTTGATGACTTTTGCTTTTTCCTTAAGGATTTTGTTTAAAACTATCAAACTTTGGCGCACCTGTTTTTTTCTGCTGCCGAGGTTTCATTGCCTACCATTTCCTCGGTTTATACATCATCATTATGTTCCTCCAAAGCGCTAGCATCAGAACTGGGACCAGCAACAACAGGTTGAGAAACCTGTTGTACCTCAGTAGTGGGAATTGCTGCAATAGGTTGAGAGACCTGTTGTACCTCAGTAGTGGGACCAGATGCAACAGGTTGAGAGACCTGTTGTGTCTCAGGATTGGGGGCATCAGCAGGTGCAGAAGTCATTATCTGCAGAAGTGGTTTAACATTTAATTTAGATCACATAAAAGTAGTAGTGAATAGATAATAAGATAATGTAACACAATAAATATTACAATAAAAAAACAACCTGATTATTGAACTCTCTTTTTTTTAAAGGCTGAAGGTATTTGACCCCTCTATCGACTATCCATATCCCTTCATTGTGGTCTCTTATGAAATACAAAACATCATCTACATTGGGACCACTACGAAATGATTGCAAAGTCCCATTGAAAAGGTCATCCTCTATTGAATTTTAATCTGGCCCTTCAGCTGTTTTGGTCGATTACAGAAAAATTGACCAGTTTCGGTTTGCGGGATCTGGAACATAAAATACTTGCACTGCCTGTGATGCCATTATAAATGGTTTATCTTTCTCCCCTTCCATACTGAAATCAAATTTCACAAATCCCAATTCATCAATTTTAACATCACTCCTGTTATCAACCCACTTTCATTGAAAAATCGGAACTTGGAATTCTATATAATCCAACTCCCATATTTGTTTGATGATGCCAAAGTATGACATATTCTCATAAATTAGAATTCTGTACTTAGCACCCAAAACATGAATCGCTTCAGCCACAAGTGTAACCCCACAATTCTACATGGTATTGTCTCCATCATGTTCATTAGTATAAAATGTATAACCATTAACTACATAATCATTTTAAGATAATATATACACACTTGGTCCTATGGCTAGCCATTGAAGTTGTTCTGAAATGGACTCTGTATTTTCATCTGACTTCTTAAAAATATGGTCCTGAAACCATATTATAAACTATCGATCATGTGTATCTGATATCTATTTTTTATCCCTAGATTGATTCAAATGCCTAAGGATTTCTTTGTGGATTTCAACATATGGGTCAACGTCGAAACTGTTATGAAAAACATAAAGGTGGGCCTACTTTTGATCTGTAATTTTGATTGTGACAACCTGTCTTCCAGAAATTCCTCCACCCTCAAGCCTCCTAGTGTGACGAGATTTCGGTAGGCCAATGCTTTCCACACCAGATAGGTATTAGGTACAGAATTCAATGGCTTCCTCAACAATAAATCTCTCTACAATAAAACCCTATGGCCGACTTTGATTTTTGAAAAACCCTTTCAAAATCTTCATATACCGTTCAATGGGGTACATCCATCTATAATGTACAAGACCAAATAGTTGAATCTCTCTCACCATGTGGACCATCAAATGAACCATCATATCAAAAAATGAAGGCGGGATGAACATTTCTAATTCACATAATATGACGACAATTTCTCTTTCCATAGTTGTCAATTTCACTGGGTTTATAACTTTGCTGCATATTGCTTTGAAGAAGAAACATAGTTTCGTTAATGTATGGAGGAAATTCTTGGGAAAATGCAATGTAAAGCAATAGGAATGAGATCTTACATCAAAACATGGAAGTCATGTGATTTCAGACCTTTTAACTTCAAGTTTCTCATTGACACAAGGTTCTTTATATTTGACAAATACCCCTCTGGAACCTTTATATCATTCAAGAAGTTGAAAAACCGATATATCTCCTGCCTGGAAAGAGTGTAAGCAACAGGAGGGAGAAATGTTCATTTTTCACCCTTTACTAATGTCAACTCTTCTCGTATTCTCATCTCAACCATGTCCAACCTAGCCTTAATTCCATATTTTGTTTTTCCATATGTATTTAGCAATGTGCCGATGACACTGTCAAATAAATTTTTTTCTACATGCATAACATCAATAAAATGTCTTACATACAGACAATTCCAGTATTGTAATTAAAAAAACTGATCTCTTTTTACAACTAATTTTTGTAATGTTTTTCGAAGCCTGTTTACCAAATGTAGTGCCCACATTTTTAACTTTCTCAAACAATTGATTGCCTGTTAGTGGAGATGGTGTTGTACGTTCTTCTGAACTTCCATCAAATGATGTCGTCCAAGAATGGTATATATGTCGTCAGGGTAGAAATCTGTGATGTCCAAGAAACACAGTTTTCGATAAATGTTTCAACCTAATTGATTGTGTACCTTGTTCGCAAATGGGAAACCCTTGAGTTCCTTTAATTCTATATCCTGACAAATTTCCATAAGCAGGGAAGTCATTTATCATCCCATACAACATGGCTCTCAAAGTGAAATCTTCCTTTATTTAAGCATCATACAATGTAACACCTGAATCCCACAATAATTTCAAATGTTCGATCAATGGAGATACATAAATATCAATATCATTACCTGGTTTTTTTGGTCCTGATATAAGCATAGATAACATGATGTATTTTCGTTTCATGCATAACCATGGTGGTAAGTTATAATTTGCCAACATAACTGGCCATGTACTGTGACTGTTGATTTGAAAACCAAAAGGATTCACTCTATATGTAGATAACTCAAGATGAAGGTTTCTCGACTCGTTTCCAAATTCAGGATACTCATGATAAATTCTCTTCCACTGAGTAGAGTCTGTCGGGTGACGTAGTATCCCATATTTAATTCTTGTATCTGCATGCCATGTCAATTGTCCTGCAGTCTCCTCACTTCTATATAGGTGTCTAAACCTTGGAATGATTGGAAAGTACCATACAACTTTAGTAGGTCTGGATTCATCTTTATTGCATCGAGAAGCACCACACTGTAGTCATTCTTTAAGTGATTTGTGTTCCTTGAAAAATAGTATATAGTCATTTGGGCAGGCATGCATTCTTTCAGAGATCATACCCATCAAGCTTAGCATTCGTTTGGCGTCGTATGTTCGGCTCACGAGATCATTATCTTCTTAGAGCATGTCATTCAGGAGAGCATGTATTTTCATAAAACTGGCATCACTCCACCCATTTTTGGCTTTCAAATTATACAGCTTCATTATGGCTGACAATGTTGTATATTTAGTGCAACCAGCATTCAATGGAGTCTTTACACAACTTTTTAACTTCTCAAACAATTTTGGGCAATCATAAAGTTCATCTTCAATGATCCTTGTCATTTCCTCAATAAGATCATCATCATCATTCACATCTATAATCACATCCTCCATACAATCATCTTCATTGTTCATGTTTGTAATCATATCAGATGATCCATAAAACGCAGTGTTCTCCCAGCCACTACCTATATTCGTTGTTTCCCCATGTTTATTCCAACATGTATAACTATGATCTATTCTGTGACAGATCAAGTGATCTTCCAACTCCTCTGGACTAATTTTTTTTAATAACAATAGCATAAACACGGACAAAGGATTTGAGAAGGGTCACATGCATGATCTTTTGCAATCTTGATAAACTCTTTCATGCCTTCTTCATACTCTTTTGTCAACCGATTGGCATTCATCCATTCTTTATTTATATTCATCCTATTTGAAACCCCAAGGATGGGTATATTGGTTAGGGGAGAAGGAATATGAGTATAAATTAGATAAAAAACTAGATACTTCAAAAATGGTGTGGGGCATGCTCATTAATAGAAAATCTTGGGGGGTTCTTGGGATTCATCCATTCTCTTCCTCTCTTCGATACCCCCTGATGAGGGGTGGTTCTTGGGAGTTTTTTATAGTGCGTTAGTGAGTTCTTCCCTCATACTTCCTCCATTACTGTTATCCTTTATTTCCCTGTGATTTGGGATGATTTTAACTAGGATTTGTGTGATGATTTCACTATATCATCTTCAAATCAATTCAGATGATGTAGATTTTGTTTGTATTGGCTAGAGGTTATCCTCGTATGATGAACACACCATGCTTTGTGTGTTTTAGGTGGTGTTGTGTTTCCCAGTGAGTTTTTGAAAGATTATCCCAAATTATATTAATCTGAATAATTAATTATAACTTTCTATAATTAATTATTTGGGAATTGTGCCTTGAGATTTGGTCTCAATCATTGGTACACGATTAGATAAGGCATTTATAGTCTTGGTTGAGGATGAGTTGATCTTGGTGAGGGGGTTACTCCATTTTTTTGAGGTAGGTGGACCCTATAATACAAAACCATGTTCCAATTTATGCATGATTGTGCATTCGTGCATGAGTATATGTGTTCCAGTGAAAGGGATAGAAATCAATAGCAACCAAGGTAAATAAATAGGGTGTTTTTGATCCACCAAGAGATATAGTGAGGGATCTATTGAATGTTTGCGATTTTGTGATCATCCAGAGACTATGTCTCCATGGAGTAGTTGTGTTTATGAGAGGATCGGGTTTGGTATGAGATTTGTATAGCCTAGTTAGGTTTTCTAAGGCTATTTAAGTAGGTATTAGAGTCTTAGGCCTAAAGAAGATGGATCATATAGTTTTATATCTCACGTATGATGAGGAACACCCTCTTAAGGATATATAAGAGTCATGGTGTGTGTGATGAGTATGATATTCTATATAGGGATTGGTGAAGTGTGACATAGAAGATTTCCTCCTTATAATTGTATTAATAGATATCCAAGGGGAGATATGATATGGTACCTAAGTGAGGGTCATGATTATAGTTTGGATGACTTAGCATAGGGTATCCAAGGCTCATAGTGTGAGTTTCTTAGGATGGTAATTATTTAGTTTTAATGAGTTTTAATGTGGGAATTAGAAGATGATATAGACTAGACTATCGAGGCCTAGATCAAGTATAACATGTGGGTTGTGACATTACCATGTTGAGATGAGTGTGTGTTGGTATCAATGAGTAGAGGTGGGTTGGGTTTGTAGATCCTAGTAGATTCCCTTATAGGTGGAATTAGAATGTTGATAAGTTGGGAATAATTTTCATGTATAACCAAGATGGTTTTAAGGATATTATTATGCAAGGATAAATGGATGGTGAATTTTATCATTTATGGTTAGACCGTCTAAGATATTGGGACTTCATATTACTTTCACCTAGTTAAAGTATGATCATCCATGGGGCCCACCTATTGATGATGTGGTTTAGCTAGTACGAGAGGTTGGCTATCTAGATACCCTCCTTAGATTAATATTTATATGTTTTGTGGCATGAGACAAGATTGATGGCCTTTATTTAAGTGATAAGGTGTTGGTAGGACCCTACTTTGAGCAAGAAGGCAGTGGTCAAAGGGGATTGGTGTGTGACTTCCATGGGATACACCTATTGATGGTGCATTTTGACTTGTGATAGAGGTTGGATATTGTGATTCCCTCCTTAAATCATTTTTTGTATGATAATATGATGTGATATATAGTAATGTGGATCACTTAGTATTGGTTTAGAGTAGTTTTGTGAGAGGTTGTCTATAGAGATTCCCTCCTCAAATTGTTTTTTATGTGATGTGATGGTGAGACCCACCGTAAGTGGGGAGAGCTAATCAAGATCAAACAAGTAACCAACCACATATAAATGAGTCACACACACAAGCATCACAGACAAGAATCATGCCAAATCATAATTGATCTCAATATTAACAATAAATAAAAACATTATTAATTCATGAAAATTCAATTTTACTCACCTTAAGGAGGAGGACCCGGTGGTGGAGGAGGAGGAGGCGTCGATAGGGGAGGCAACAGAGGCAGTGAGGAGGAAGCACGAAGGTAGTGCAGAGGCAGCGCAGAGGCAACACGGAGCCAGCGGAGGCAGTAGAGGTAGCTTGAAGGCAGTAGAAGGAAATGTAGGTAGTGGAATAGGTGGAGGAGGAGGAGGAGGAGGAGGAGGTGGTGGAGGAGGAGGAGACGCCGATGGAGGTGGAGGAGGAGGAGGCCATGGTGGGGAGGAGAAGGAGGATCCGCGGTAGAGAGGAGGCTGTGGAGTTGGCGGAGGAGGAGGAGGAGGAGGAGGTGGAGGAGGAGGAGGTGCCGGTGGAGGAGGAGGATGAGGAGGCCGCGGTGGAGGAGGAGCAGTGGCAGAGAGGAGGTCGTGGTGTAAGAGGTGGAGGAGGAGGAGCCCTGGTGGAGGCGGAGGAGGAGAAGTAGGAGCTGGAGGAGGAGGAGGTGGCGACGACTGCGATGGAGGCGGAGGAGAAGGAGGCGGCAGCTGCAGCGGAGAGGAGGCAGTGGCGGAGAGGAGGCATCAGCGCAGGGTAGGTCTTCCACGAAAGCTTGACAGGGTGCGGGGAGGAGGAGGAATACCCGGTGGATTTTCTAAATCTCACGTGGACCTTTATCAGCGCTAGTAAAAGCGCTGATAAAGGGGGTTTTTATCAGCGCTAAAATGAAAAGCACAAATAAAGTCCCCCATTATCAGTGTTTTTTAGCACTGATAATGGTTGGACTTTATTAGTGCTTTTGTAGCACTGATAAAGGGTGAATTTATCAGCGCTTTTCATTTTAGTGCTGATAAAGACACTATTTATTAGTTCTTCTGTGGTGCTTATAAAGACATAGTTTTATCAGCACTAATAAAATCGCTGATAAATGTATAAATGTATTAATTTCTTTATATTATTATATATTTATTTAAAATTATATTTATTGTAAGTATATATATATTTATTAATAATTATAACTCTAAAAAATATCTCTATTTATACTAAAAAATTATTTGAAAGGTATATTTATATATATATCATTGAAAATATAATAAAATATATTTTTATTTTTTAAATATAATTTAATTTTAATTATAAGGGTAAATTTTTATAACATATATATTATATGGGTAACATAATGAATTATAAATCAATAACACGTCAACGTGATATGTAATTATAATCTATAAATGAACATTATTTATGAACACACATATATATATGCATGTATATATTCATTGAACCCCAATTCATTGGAAAACACACACATATTTAATAATTTTAATTATACATATAATTTAAAACGTATTATATATTTATAAATAAAACAAATACATTAAATATAAACATATAAAATAAATAAATATATTAAATATAATGAATTAATAAATCTAATAAATATATTTATTATTAATCTTATAATTATTTAACTATATATATATATATATTTAGTTATAACATGTGTTTTTTGTTTAATGTATACAATAAATATTATCAGCGCTAATAGAAGTGCTGATAAATGTAACCTTTATCAGTGCTAAGAAAAGTGCTGATAAAGGGATATTTAAAGCGCTGATAAATTCACCCTTTAACAGTGAAAAAAAAATCTTTGATAAAGGGTACACCTTTTTTAGCATTTTTCCATTAGTGCTAATAAAGGAAGGCACCTACCTTGCCCAGTTTTGTGGTAGTGGTAGTTCAAAAGGCTGATCTAGTTGATTGCCATAGGGTTGATCTAGATGATGAGGATGATCAGTTGAAGAGTAAATTTGACACTTTCTAACTACATGATTTGGGGAAGTATGAGATATTTTTTTTAGATGTGGAGATAGATAAATAGCTGGAGGATCTCGAGATCACTTTTAGTTTGTTCCGGGCCCCGATAAAGTACTAGGTCCCTTTAGTATTCAAAAATATGTAGGGAGCTTCATGTTAGTGGTGGACACTGTATCTTGGAGATTAGAAGAAGACTGATGTTTTCTGGGTCGAATTTTGGAATGAGACCTGGGTAGAGTTCCCATCATCAAACATGAAGGCAAAAAAGAGGCATGAGCTTCATATTTAGTAGGGGAGCATGCCAGTATGGGAGCTGCGTATCAAGTTCAAGGACCATATGTGTTTTTCCATAAATATTTTTCTAGTTGAGGAGTCTCAAGAGAGGCATATTGAGGAGGAAATTTATACTTTTATCTAGTATGCAGCAACTTCGTTTATGTTTCCAATATATCTAGAGGTTCAAAAGAAAGCATAGGTGATCGATAGAAAGAACTCAGGAGGATTTTTTCCATGAGTGTGGAACTAGTAGGATTCCTTGAGGGTTAGGGTTGTCAGTGGCACATCTTAGGTGTCAGGTAATTTGAGGTTTTGACCGATAGGTATTCAAATCCTGCCGCTTCCTTTCTATCCTTTTGGGGCTACTGGTTTCCATATATTTTTTTGGGAATTTTGTACCAGTGTGTTTCGGTTGTGGGATTCATGAAAATCACTAAAACTAGTTATTAGTGGTTCTCAAATGTCAATTTGGTGTAGGTGGATAGGTTTAGTGCCATCCTCACAAGAATTTCCTAGTGAGAAAACTTCACCAGTAGGTGAAGCGGGTTTTTTACATGGACAATGGGAGATAGAGTAAGAAGAGGTTGTCCTCAGGATGTTCATCATGTTCAGAGACTATGACCTAAGCATGGTCGTGGAGGTGGTCATCAGCAGGGAATTGGAGGAGACAAACATTATCAGTTTCACTCAATGAAGGCTGATGTTCAGGAGGGGTTAGAGATCCTCATAGGTATGATCAGTTTGTTTTGTACCCTAGTATGTGACTTTTTTTTATTCAAGAGATTCAAGATCCTTTTTTGCACCCGATCCATATGATGAACTGAGACTAGACGTATAGTAGCTTCCTGTACTTCTAGTGTTGACTACACTAGTCATAGGTCAAACTATCTTGTTTGATGTGTGACAAGGGTGTAGACTGATGATGGGGCCACATCAGTCCTGTGGGATATTTTCTTTCTACAGATGAATCCACACGATGTCATACTCACCATAGAATGATTGTATTCCATACATGATGTTATCGAATACATCCTTAGAAGAGTCATATTTTTGGATGTGAATGACCAACAAGTGGTTTTCATTGGCGAATAGGGTTTTTAGGTGGGCAATCGGCATGTGGAGCTCTTAATTTTTTATTGGCTGATTTGTTAGTGAAATTAGTGGATGCTGAGATGTTAGACGTTCCTAGGGTATTTGGGTAGTTACTAGATGTTTTCCTTGAGGAGGCTATGATGCTACCCCCTCGATGTGATTTTGAGTTAAAGATATAATTATTGCCTGGTGCTTCTCTAATTTTGATGGCTCCTTATCGGATAAAAACTTACAAGTTATGAGAGTTGAAGGTTTAGGTTTATGATATGTGGAAGAAGGGTTTTACCATGAATAGTGCGTGACTATGGGGTGATACAGTGTTGTTCAAAAACAATGAAGATGGTAGTCTGAGGTTGTGTATAGACTACCGGTGGTTGAATTAGGTGATAGTCCAAAACTGTTATCCTCTTCCAATGATAGATGATCCTTTTGAATTTCTTAGAGGGTCTAATTGGTTTTATAAGATCTATATGCAGTTTGAATATCACTAATTGAGGGTGAAGGAGGGAGATATCCTAAAGATTTATATTAGATGAAGGTATGAGAACTTCAAGTTTTTAGTCTTGTCATTCAATGTTACAAATTCACCCTCCATGTTCATGGGGCCTATGAAATCCATGTTATGTGATTTATTAGAATATTTTATCTTTTTATACATCGATGATATCTTTATCTACTCAAATTCAAAGGAGGATAATTCCAAGAATATCTAAGTTGTATTTCATGTTCTCCGACGCCACCAGATCTCTGGAGATTTTTCAAAGAGTAATTTCTGAACATGAGAGGTGCATTTACTTGTGCATGCGGTGTCTTAGTAGGGAATGGTAGTATACCCATCGATGGTTAAGGAATTTATTTCTTGGGTAGCACCCAAAAACACGGTAGAGTTTCGTAGTTTCCTAGGTATCGTAGGCTTTTATCAGAGATTTTTTCCTGATTTATCTTGTGTTTCATCCCCATTGAAAAATTTAATTATGAAATACCAATCTCTTTTTTGGAGTGATCAGTTCTAGGAAAAATCATGTTACCTTAAGGGGAAGTTAGTTACTACTCTAGTGCTTTAGCTGGTGGAGTAGGGTATGTTGTTTGGGGTGTTTTGTGATGCTTACTATCTGGGCTTAGGTTATGTGCTGATTTAGGAGTGGAAAGTTATCTCTCATGGGTCAAGGAAGTTACAACCCCATGAGCGTAACTATACCACTCACAATATGGATCTATCAGTGGTTGTATTCTTACTAAAGTTGTGGTGACATTACCTCATTGGAGAGCGCTTTGTGGTCTTCAATGATCAAAAGAGTTTGAGGTATGTATTTTCCCAGTCTAATCTAAACATGTGATAGTGGAGGTGGATGGATTTTCTTTAGAATTATGATGTTAATATCTCCTACACCTCAAGAAAGTTAAATGTTTTGGCCGATGCTTTGAATAAGTAGTCATGGAATGGTGTTGTTTTGGAATCTGAGGATTCATGGAGATCCATGGAGGAGTTGGAAGCCTTTCACATAGATGAAAGAGTAGTTATTGGTATATTTTTTCTATTTCATATGATGATGCAATATTCTATGATGAATATAGTGGAGGATTCTCAGTGGCGAGACTCAGAGGTAGAGGTGATGGATGACCATGTTGACCATTGTGATGCTCTAGAGGAACAGTCAGAGGATGGTCAGAACAAGATGTCATTTAATGGACATTTTTTTTCGGATTTTAATGCATGATGGAGTCTTTAATGATTTTTATAACTCACATTTATTAGTACACCCAGGAGTTTCCAAGATACATCGTGGCTTCTAGGTGCAGTTTTGGTGGCCTGAGATGAAACATGATGTGGTAGAGTTTGTATCTCACTTTCTAGTTTTCCAATGGGTAAAGGCCGAGCGTCATGTTCCATATGGTTTTTTTTAGCCATTATATGTTCTTGAGTTGAAATGAGATGAAATATTGATTTATTTCATCATAGGGTTACCCAGATCTCAAGGACATTTTGATGATATCTAGGTGATAGTTGATTGGTTGACAAAATAAACCCACTTCTTAGCGATCAAGGAGTTAGGATCATTGGATGATTTAGTTAAGAGGTACATAGATGAGGTGGTGTGATTTCATGGAGTTAAAAGGTCTATTGTCTCAGATTGGGACACATCTTTAACTCTCGAGTTTGGACGGTATTACAACTTTCTTTTGGAACTTAGTTACACCTCAAAAATACATTCCACCCTCAGACATATGGGAAAATCGAACGGACTATCTAGACGTTGGAGGATATGTTGCGGGCATGCACCTTGGACTTTGGTGCATCTTGAATATGAAACTTGTATCGAGTAGAGTTTTCTTATAATAATAGCTATAAATTTTTCATTTTCATGGATCCATTTAGGGATTTGTATGGAATATAGTTTTGTTCTCCATTGTACTGGACAAAGTTTGTGGAGATAACCGTTCTTGGTTTGATCTGGTGTAGAGAATAAAAGAAAAGGTTCAGATTGTTCATGAGAGGATGAAAGTAGTACAAGATTAGAATAAGTCTTATTAATATTGTAGGAGGAAGCCCTCTGAGTTTGAGGTTCGAGACAACATGTTCTTAAAGGTTTCCTCTCGACATGGGTAGTAGAGGATTGGAAGAGGGTGTGTGTTTTCTCACTGGTTTGTTAGACCCTTTGAGGTACTGGGGGGAGTTGGAGGGGTGGTGTATCAGTTGTCATTTCCATCATGGTTGGAGAGTTTACACAATTTCTTTCATTTCACTCAACTTCATTGGTATATTCATGATGAATCCCATGTCATTGACTAGGGAGAGTTAGATATCGAGGATGAAACGAAGTTTGTGGAACCACTAGTAGAGATCCTAGATTTCCAAGAGAAGGAACTGTGTGGACATACCATGTATTTGGTTCATGTGTTGTGGAGGAATGGTGGCCTAGAGGTGAGTAATTACGAGTGAGAGACACATTTGTGTTCCTTGTACCCGAAGTTGTTTTGAGTTTTTATTTTCTCTGTTTTTCTTTGTGATGTGATGTTTGGATCCTTTTATTTTATGAGATGAGTAGTTTACCTTGGTTTGTGACATGTGTGGTGTGATGTGTGATAATTTCATGATATATAAAAATGAAGGACCTTATTCCTAATCAATATGAATTAACTATTATACAATTAAACCAATGCATATGAGTCAATGCTACCCAGAGCAGATAGTATATTGATGTGGAAGACAAAATTTTCTAGTTCATGTGTTTAGGACGGTACAGTTCAATAGTTATAGCAGTTGTTTTGGGTTGTATAGAGGTTGAGATAGTTGTGTAGTGGGGATGTGGCTGTTTGGTTATGTGATAGGATTTGATTTGTGTTTGTAGTGTGTTTTGTGGTCGTTTGGGTTGGTGTGTTTAGTTGATTGTAGCATTTGAGGTATGATGAGATCCTTGAGAGGTATCTTGTGGGATGGTTGTTCAAACCACTTTTCTTATGGGATTGGTTTTGGATTATTTAGGGAGAGAATCATTTTATAGTTGTCTTATATAACGATCCTTTCTCTCCTGGTCGATTACATTGCTGATTTTGGTTGTTGGAGGTGTTCCGAGGAGGTTCCATGAGTTTTCATGGGAGTTGGAGGTGTATCAGAGCTTCTATAAGAAATACACACTGTGAAAGTGTATTACACAACATGAAAGTTGGTTTCAAGGATTTTATAGGGATAGTTCACAATTTTTAGACTTTTGGTATCAAATAATAAAAAGGTGATTCATTTTTTAGTGAAACTGAACCCCTAGGATTACACGACGTGAAAGGGGATTAGATGTCGTGTAGAACCCCAATCCAATACAGTTTTAAAATTCATTTCCAACCAAATTTTCATTCATTCAGACTTAGAATATTATTACTCTCATTTTGGGATAACCCAAGGTTCCCTAAGGAGTTATTCAATCCCTCTTCCTCCCCCTTTTATCCATTAGTCTCGGTGGTTGTTAGTTGGAAATCTATGGTTGATATGTGGTAGGTTCTTCTCCCTCCATGTTGGGGTTTCTTCTGTTCTTCTCTCAAGGACTCTCTATAGCAATGTTGTTGTGGTTTGGTGTGTGTGTTTGATTTCATTACGATGATCCTTCATTGTGGTGTAGGTTGATACATGGTTCATGTGGATTATTTGTGGTTTTCGAGCATTCATCTTCACCCTATGGTGCACAGTGGGTCAACAAGATTCTTTGAGGTAGGGTTACCTTATTTCTCATTATTATGCATCATACAAGAGGAGATTAATTTTGTTTATTTATGGGTTATGGTTGTTCCATCTTAATTAAAGATAAAAATTTGCTAATTGAATTGAAAGGAAAAAATGGGGTTTGATTCACATACTTTTATAGAATTGTTATTATTTGTGATATAGTAAATTGTACAGGCTTTATGCGCCACTAGAAATTGTCACCATTGGGGTCTTTGTTGAAATTGGATATATTTTCTCTGATTATTACATTGGATGTGGTTGTCATTATATAACACTAAAATTTAAATTGATTAACCAATTATATTTTTCTAATGATATAATTTCCCCAAGATATTGTCTTGTGTGATAATGCCCCCAAAATATAGTGGAAAGTGATAAAATACCCTCTATAAATTTGTGAAATGATATTGATGTGTTGTGATGTGTGGTCGTGCTTGTGGGATGTTGATTAGTGGTTAGGGAATGTGGGGCTGGTAGTTTGTTTGGACATGATTTTGGGGTGGCGAGGATGTAGTTTGTTTGGACATGATTTTTTTGTTGTGTGGAGGTAGTTTTTTGGACTTGCATTTGGGGAGGCGTGGTGGTTCTCTCTTTTTTCAAGACACATCAGTAGTGATGGAATACATAAATAATTATTCAATAATGTTTGGAATAGCTTGGGGTGATTTGGTTAATGGAATGGAAATAATTAATGGATAATTAAATGGTGGATTGTGTGATTAAACGTGGTTGATTCAAAATAATAAAATGAATGGTGTAATTAAATCAAATTTCTTGTTAATGTGAAGTGGGGTTTGTGGCTTTATGTGTAGTGTTATGCACTAAGAGGTGGTAGTAAAAGTGATGGAATTGTGAGTTGATTAATTTTTTATAAACCCATAGTTTGGGATTGTGTGTTTGATATTATATATATATATATATATTTACATGTACATTCTTTTTATTTCTATATTCACCCACCCATATCAATCACTATGGGCCGACACCTACATAGTCATGCAGGGGGCATTTTTCCCAACATCTAGTGAGTACGGATGACAAGGTACACACTCTTTTCTTCTCTCTCTTCTAGGGGAGGTAGGTATTGAAAAATATGTGATGGCCAATTTTTTCTTAGTGAATTAGATGGTGGTTTTTATGGAATAGCTATCTTGAGGAAATATTTGATAGCGCAGGTGTTTGCAGGTGAGATTTGATGACCCACGTTTTTTTGGGTGAGACATGATTGTGCTTGTGGGGTGGCTTCTAATGGGTTTCATGCATATTAGGAGGAGGGAACAAAGTTGATGTAATACGTGTTAAAGATATAGTACTACTGTAGTTATTGTTGTGGTTCTGTTTTGGACCAGGTGTTTTAAGGTGAGATGTGTTATGGTTCTTCTTGTGGGGCAGCAAGACCAGATGCCTACGTGTGAGGTGTGTTGTGACCGTACTCTGGGGCGGTGTGGTATATGGAAGAGATGGGAGCTCCAAGACATAAAATTTTGGGAGTGAGAGTTGAATACAAGTGGGAAAAAGGTGCGAGTTACCCTTATAGATGTGATTATTATAATACTATATTACTTGGTTTGCGTTATTTGGTGAGTGTGTCGTGGTGAGGTTGGGATGTTTATTATACCTTGATAGGTGCTGTTTGGTTATGCTGTTTTCTCATAGGTGAATTAGTATGCTTCTTTCACATGTGCATGAGATACGTGAGTTTTTTCTTCTAAGAATACTTGTATGCTCACCCTACGTTTATAAAACTGCTTTTAGTTTTCTAAGAGGACTACAAGAAATGTTCTATACATTATTAGACTTGGTCTATTACAGTTACTATGTTGCTACTTTTTCTTTACTTTTGGGTATTTATTTTGGATACTTCATTGTATATATATCATTTATATTTACATATTCATGTGGGATGGTTTTGGATTTATTTTTATATTGTGTCTTGGAGTTATTTGTGGATGATCTACTTATCTCCCAATTCTATTTATATTATAGAGGGTAATACCTCCCATATATGATATTTTCAAACACTTAGTGCTAGTTTCCAACCTAGGGCCTAATGAAGGTGTGACTCAGGGGTTATTATATCTCTCCCTATATTGCTATATCTTTTGAGGGAGGGGTTAAGAAAATAGGAGTTAACAATAACTTGACCCTTTGATACCAATTTTTAATGAACCAACATGGGTCAACCAATAATGTCTGCCGAATTGACCTTCTATAAGGCCTAAAGAATGTTCCTAATTATAAGGGTCTAGAAACAATAATTGTGGTATCATACAAATAAATGATGGAATGATTTCACCATAATAATGGTTATGATAAAATAAAAACAAAGGAAGCATTACAATGGATATCCATGATAAATTTTATATCAAAAACACCCAAATCATAAATTTAACATCCAACACTCGATAATAGGGTCTAAAAGAATAATTATAAGTGAAAATCACATGGAAACTAAATAAACCCATGGTTCTATCTCCATGGTACCATTTGTTACCACAATTTCAACCCACCAAAAGAATACATAGTGCATGAGAGCCATCATATACATGAAACTCTTCCAATTAACTGTATCTTTCAAAACCAAGTCTTTAAATTACCAAATTAAAAATTCCTATGTGAGTACTAAATATCAGTTGGATACCACCAAGAATCCATACAGTGTATATATGTTTGTTCTATTAATTTTTTTATAAAATATATTTCACAACATTTAATTAGAAATCCTCTTATCATATAGAAAATTATCCCTCTGTATTTCTTTTAGAAAAAATTAAATTTTATAATAATCAAAGTGATATGAAATAATATATATCTATGAGTCATAGGAAAATGTATAAAAAATGATTCATGCATCAATACCCATATCAAGTGGGATATTATGTATACAAAATGAAAATTAACATAATGTATCCTTAAATAACCAAATTAAAATCTATGACACGAGGGTGTACACAACTAAAACAATCATTGATACACTAGATTACATAAGTGAATTTTAATTACTGGGAAACTTAGTCCCCTATAAAGTATACCCACTAGAAACCATGGAATCTTGTGCACCTCCCCTAGTTATAACTTACTCCATTGGGGATTTTCTATTCTTATTTTTACCCTAGATCCTAATGTATCCCAATGTCATCTATGTATCATAATTAAATTTGTAGAAAAAACGACCATATTCCATAAAACATGTTATATAGAGATTCAACAACACCTCAATGCTTTCAAAACATTTTATATTTTAAAACCATCTTTGTTGAATTTTATCAATCACTTCACATGCAGAAAATCCAGTCCCATTTTTAAAACTCTTTCCATTTCCACAAAATATCAATTAAAATTTCAATATTCAATTTTATAAATAAAAAACCAAAGGATAGAATAATTGATAGAGACACATACCTTTCTAATGTGGAGAACAATATCATATAAAATTCAATGATAATAAATTAATAGACAGGGTCTTCAAAAGAATATATCCATGATAAAAACTATCAATTTTCTATCAAACCTCTATATACAACATTCACTGCCCATTTGGGTCCCATTGAGACAATGAGAAGAGATCCCAAGAGAAGATATATAAAAAGAGGATAAACCAATATAAAAATAGAACATATTGTGATGGGATGCAACCTAATCCACTGATGATCACCAAATAATCAAGGGTAGAGTCCTATATAGTTTCATGGATAGGATAGTTTTATCTAATGAGGGATTATAATGATGTTAGGATTAAATAATTTTAAGGGAATTATGAAATTTTTCCATTTTAATTGGTTCAGATCAAGTTACATGGTTAGGCCACACTACTAGAAAAATTGTATGCCAACCATGCGGTAACAACCATCCCTTAAAAAACCATTCCCCATGGTCTCTTGGGAAAATTCACATTGTTTGAGAAACCATGATCAACCCTTGCAAATACCACTAGTCTTGAACCATCCCATTTTATGGTTTTCCTAAAACTTTTCATACTTATAAAAACTATATAGGCAACCACTGAAGCTCATAGATCCATATCACATGGTTACCAGATGGTTACTACTAACCATGTTCCAAAACCGTTCAACTTTCCTATTTTCCTGAAAACTAAAAAATTTTAAAATTTGACACCCAAAAGCCTCTAGAACCTCATAAGTGATGAACCAAGTACAAAATTAAACATAAATAAGAACCATAGGGTGTCACAAACTACTATATGACTATATTATTATTTATGATGTGGAGTGAAATTTATTTATATCAAAAATTGATATGAACCTTCAATAATGAAGGATAAACCTTTCCTTATTTCACATTGAATTATTTAAATTGAAGAAGAGATAGATCCTAAATGAATAACTTCATATAAACATTGAAAATGATATATATGATAATCATTCCACTAATTTTTTTTATTTATAACTAAATATCCAATAGTTCATGAAAAAAATACATGAAATATGGTACCAAAAAATATAGCATGAAAATACACTATTTTTTATATTATTATTAGTTACATAGTCTTCAGTATGGTTATTGGTGACTATTTTCCTCATTATATTTTGTTTGTGAATTTGATTCAAAATTTTGAATACTACTTACAATGGAAAATAACTATGGGTATCCATAAGGTATAAATTCCTTAAAATAATATTTATATTAGTATATCAACCTCACTATCTTATATAATACTTTAGAAACCATATTTTTCCTTAAAATAAACATATGTTTAGATTTTCAAGGGTCATAACTATTAGATCCAACTATGATTCCTTAGTTAGCTTATAAGACATAAGGGTTTCTAGAGAGATATATTTTAAAGATTCACTTCCATAATCTCAATTCCAACCAAATATTATAATCAAATGTTTATGATAATATCAAATAAAATATGAGTAAATGACCATATGATTAATAAAAATAAAATCTAATATGTATTACAATATGACACAATAATATTAGCCTACAATTTTTTTACATCAGCCTATATCACTCTTAGTTCAACATATATCATCCCTATATCAACCAATATCATTCTATGTTAAACCTAAGTTACTCTTTGATTAGGTTTTCTCATACTATAATACCAAATAACTCAAAGTAACTTGGAAATAAATCCTTAATTTTGGTTAATAAAGTGTACATGATCAAGTAAATCATATCGCTCAATATTTTCTAACTAGGTGTGTAGTCTTAGGCCTATTCACTATGTATGAAAGTAAAGATCAATTACATGATCAATTAGCCTTTTGGGGTGATTACCCCTAGATGCATTTATTCCACCACTGTATACACATTCCAGTAACTATAAGGTGATGCAATTTATAGGAAACTACATATAGTAGACCCTACTGAAACTTTTCAATGCCACTTTACTCATATGGTTCTTAGTAAGGTTATATAATCTAAATTCCCAAATAATTTTCCTTTCTACATAATCATTAAATAATATACTAACCCAAAGGGTTATATATAAATTTTAAATTTTGTTAATCATTAAATTATTAACCCTTACATTGTCCCCAAAAATATCATATTCTATAAATTTATCTAAATATTTTATCTGATACCAACTATGATGCCCCAGAACTGTACTCCTGATCCTGGTTCAATAAAAACATACTTTATATACTAACTTTGATACCAAATATAAAAGATTTAATATAATTATACATAATTGAAAAATAAAAAGTATTATTTTATATCGTAAATACAAAATATGATTTTATATTTTGATCTTTATATGTTTAGAAAACATCATTAATGAATTTAAAAAATAAAATTGGCATTATTCCCCCATAATACTAAAAACCGGTTGTGACATAAAAATATTTAACATACTGCATTAATTCAACACATAAGATATATTATTATATATACAATGTATAATAGTTTTATTCATAACTTGGGGAAATAGAAATATAATAATAGGCGAGCTCAAATTCTTAGTAAAGAAAACATATAACATAAGATGTAAAAACATAGTCATGACATACATAATATGAAAGGAATAAATAATATTAATAATTCCACAATCAACTTAAACTATGGGAATGATATATCTATGAAAACAAATGAATACATAGATAAAAATAATTTCTGATCTCATACTGATAGAATTCACAATTTCAGTATCAACTTAAATAAAAGGCATACTATATCCATTTAAATAAATGAAAACATGGATATCAAAAATACCGATGGAATTCATAATTCCAAACTATAATAATATTCCATCAAGGCCATGTTACTAGAAAATATAATTATTTAGGGAGACATATATACTAAAAACCTAGATGCTTCATATCTTGAGACATGTCTATACATTAAGGGTAAAATTAATTTGGGCTGCACACGTCACTTGATTAATTATAATACATTTACCATAATATTTAATAAGACATTTCATACAATTCTATAAGGAAACACCAAATAAATAAAAACATGGGTAGCTATATAATTATAAATATATATTTCAAATTCATAATAAACCCATGTTAGTAGTAAAAAATGATCCAAAATATAAATACTTCCCTAGATAATAAATAAACACTATTTATAGGTTAACATCCTTTGATCTAAATTTTGTAAAATTATATATTCACACAATATAGGTTAATTAGTGTAAAATTAGGGGAATACTATAATGACATGATAACAATTCATCAAGAGAAATAATTTAGATAGTTACAAAAGATCATATCATGATTGTAATAAAGAAAACCTAAATTGATGTAAACATAAATGAAAAACACCATCATGAAAAGAATGCTTTGAATGGTATCACATAATAGGGATTGGGAATTTAATTGTATGATACCATGAGTTTAATCCCATAGATGATATAAATATATTAGGATATAAATATTTAAACATAAATACGA
Organism: Viscum album; assembly: GCA_963277665.1. NCBI lineage: Eukaryota > Viridiplantae > Streptophyta > Magnoliopsida > Santalales > Viscaceae > Viscum > Viscum album. The sequence goes on from OY728126.1 coordinate 396,886,222, forward strand.
AGAGGTAAAATAATTTTAAATATTAATAGGAAAGTGGAGTTGAAAACTTAAAAGATATTTTAGTAAACATTTTTAATATTTAGGTATAATAATAACTTATGTATCTCTTTTAAATGAAACTTATCAAAAAGGTGATGTGAAATACTTGAAAAAATTACATTTGAAAACAATCTCTAACAATTTATCCTTGAAAATTCAAAAATATTACATTGTAAAAATGAATAAAGCGAGTCAAAACATATATAAGTGAAAGGAAAAAAACCTTTTAATTACTTTGAAAATACCTTTGTTCAAAACTCATATTTTAAAGAGGAACAAATAATTAATTTATATAAAAATATATTTTCCCTCTGTATGTATGTAAATTACCATATAATATAATATTTGGGTGTATGACCCAAAAAATTAAAAGAATAAGTTTATAATTAAACAATATAACTAAACAAAATGAGACTAGAGTTATCAAAATACCTTACATGATACATACTCTCATGACTTAAGAAATACTAAAAAAGGGTATTAATGTGGTATAAATTTAATTAAAAAAAATAAAACACAATAAAATAAAATTTTATAATGTACCAAACTTATATAAAATAATAATAAGAGAAACTATCATAACTCAATTAATGAAAATTGATTTACGTAGAAGACTTATAACTCTATCAACAACTGATTCAAAAGCTATATGATTATAATGAAATGATTTGGATTAGTATGTAACATGAATAGAAAATATATATGATTAATATACATCCATGATTAGTGAATAAACCATTTATATGAAAAAATTATGCACAATATAAACATGTTGAAAGAATTAATGTTTTAGAAAAAGAACCGGAACGACTTGAGTAACATTTTAATCAAAACCCCATAAAAGTGGGGGATTTTAATTGAAATAAAAATAAAATGATTAAAATAAAAAACATTATATAATATCTATAATTTGTGGTATATACACTAGATAAATGAAATTTCATTCAGGATATCAAACATATCCAAAAGAGTGTAATTTGAGATGAAATAATTTACCTTGGTCATGATTAATTATGAACTTCCACTAAACATCAAGAATAATTTTAAAATAGTTAAATAAATTTGTAACCATGAAACTTATTCATAATTATAACAATTTAAAATAGTCATTTATAATAATTATTTACTTTTTACTTATTTTCAACATCAGATGTAAGTAATTTTTATCACTTTAAACTAGTTTTGTAAAAGTAGTGATGAAATCTATTATGTTTCTAATGTAAATTAAACATAGAAAATATAAATTATAAGAATAAATGTTCCATGATATTTTGTAAATAATTATTTCATTTAATTATATTTTTGGTTAAGATCTATGAGGATGAAATCAGTGATGATCATGTTTTAGTGTTTTTTAATGAAAAACTGTTGATTTCTGAATTAATGAGCTAAATTTAGATATAATATTAAAATAAAAAATATTATTTTCACATTTATATCAAATTATACCATTAAATATTTTATTTCAATAATATATGATAAAAATTCATGGCATTGTTCAAGTAGGTGGTTAAATCGACTTAAACATCAACCTACCATGATTAATGAATGATTATGAGGTTGTTTATTTATAATATTATTATAAAAGAAGTATAATGGTATTATTTAGAATTTATTAGTGTTATATAACATAATTTTAAATAATTATAATAAATATATAATTTATATAATGTCATTACTTAGAAAGAAAACATCATTTTCGTCTTAGTATACCCGTTTTAAACGATTGAAGTAAAAATAATAATTTATTGATAATACCATCAATAGGTTATATAATCTCCCATACTATAACCACAATCATATAATAAAAAACAATATTTATCATTTAATTCCATATTTATATATCTCCATGTATGGATGTAATGATAAATGAAATACACTATTACCTACAGGTGGTAGTGTACATGTATGAATTGAAGATGATATATCTCATAGAATGTGAGAAAAAGTAATTGCTTTATTATTTAAGAATCATAAAAATGATATAAATGTAAAATTTGTTTATTAAATCACCCATTTATACCTTCCATTTTATATAATGAGTGAAACCAAACATGTTACTTCATGTAGGTGGTAATACACATATAAACACGATTCATGTTTTTGTTTTTAAATATAAAATGTAAGGGTGTTTAATGCTTGTAAAATCCTTATAGTAACGTATACATATATTAATTATAAATACTTTATCATTTTAATATGTTGTAATTTAATTATTTATATAATATTTTCACATAAATAAATATACATGAGAAATGAGTAGTTAGAAAATCATACCTCACTTATTGGATGATATCCTTTGAAAAGAGACCTAAGAATTTTAGGGATGGTATCCAAATAATAAAAGAACCTATTAAAAGTAGATATGAATGTTAAGGCGGGGTTTTGTTTTATTTTGTGATGAAATAAGTTAGTTTTTTTTGTGAGATTATATGAGTAGAGGAGATCCCCTTTTATAACTAGAGAGGGATAACATTTATGTAAATACCCATAACTCTTTAATAGTGGGAAGTCACTATAAAAGAAAGTGGATTAAAAATACAGAAATAAATTAGTAGGGAAGAGTTAAGGTTGATCAAAACGTTTTAAAATTAATTATAGACATGTTTAAATCATGTTTTAGGCCATTTACCCCTTGAATTATTATTTTTTCTAATTTAGATTTTACTGTGGTGACTTGATTTCACCAATTGTAAAATATCATTATGATAGAAAATAAAATGGCCCTTAAAAAATAATTAGGACCTAATGATTCCAAATTTTAAATCCATTTTATTGGATTAAATTTCTAAAAGTTATAAATATTAATTTTAAAATAATAAATGTATAATGTTTGAAAATAATTTTTGAGAAAAACATAACTTATGTTTTAAATTATCAAATATAGGTTTGTAAATTAAAAATAATAATTTAAAACATATATTTTCAATTCTAAAATATATATTTGTATGTTAATAAGGTTTCCAAATTTATAAAACATACTTATATGCTAATAATTTCATAAAATCATGATATTTGTAAAAATGGTATTTTACACTATTGTAGGGTCTTGAATAAACATAATTGACACTCACTATTCATGAAAATAAAATCATGATATCTATATTGTATTATAGGGACCTTTTTACAGTTAATATAATGGTAACCAAAAGTAAAAATAATGATAAAATCAAGTCCACATAAAGGTGAAGCAAGATAAGGTTAACAGTTTTACTAAAGGGTAAACAATACAACACGTAATGGTGAGAAACAAAGTAATATGTATTTAAGGTTAAGTGACCATGAATGAATATTAGAGTAAGTTAATAGTAAGTTCAACTAGATAAGATGATAAAAAATATACCAACTTAATTACAACACAATATTGGATAGTTATCATTTTCATTTTAGTCAACTTTTCTATCACTTCAATGTAGTTTATAATCTTGCTAGAAATCTCACTCTCAACCCAAAATTAGTAGAAGATATTACTTCTAATCATAACAAAACTCAATCAATAATAATAATAACTACTAAGGTAAATCAAAATCATGGACAAATACCACTTCCTATCTACCCTCAACTTGGACAACACCTATATAATATGTGCTCATCTTGAAAATCAACTTAAAATCTAACTTGCACAATTATTTAACTAAATAAGAAAACAAATTAGAACTGTACAAACCCAAAATAATAAAACAATAAATAAATAGATAAAAAATTATATACTCATATGTTTTGAGACTTCTCTTAACTAATTCAAACTTTTTATGCCCATAACTTTTGATTCATAAGTATTTTTTAGATCAATAAACTGTCAAATGGAAGTATGAGAAATGAAATACACCCCATAATTTTGTGATTAGATGTTTTTAGTGTCAATTAATTGAAAAAATTATGCTAAAATATGCTTGAAATGGTTGGTTTAACATCAATTAATTAAGAATCCACATTAAAGTTTGACTTTTAATGTAGTTTCATGATGAACCAACATTAAAAAGCTAACATTAAAGACCATTTTTCTTCTAATTATTCAATTTCATAAACACAAAAAGGAAATATATATATTGATAAACTAAAGGGTCCACTTGTGGAAAACCAATAGAAACATTACCATGTAAATTTCTAAAGTATTGAAGGTGGTCCACTCTAAATAATATGGAAAACAAAACTCAATAAATAATCAATCAGGATTAAACCAAACCCATCAATGAGTAAACCTCAATTCAAAATAATAACTAATGAAAAAAAATTAAATTAATTAAGAAAAATAAAATACCCTTTTGAAATCATTTTAAGGCTCATAAAATCAATCCAAAATTATTTGAATATTTTCTTTAAAACCATTTTTGTTTTCAAAACTCTATATTATCCTTATTAAAATATGGACCCATTTTCTAATCATAGTTTCCAGTTTCAAAAATGAATTTACTTCCACATAAAAATAAACTATCCATTTTAAAAATTTTCTTTTAAATTCCCCCCTTAAACTTTTATACATAAAACTAATTATTATAAATTAATCATACTAGTTTAAATTGTACCTATTTTGATAAAAAAAATTACTCAAATGAAAGCACCCACTCACACTAATTTAATCACCAATAAAAAATGAAAAACTTATATAAAATTGAAAAATATCTTTACTTGACTACACTACTTGAATTGCTGGACCATGAGTCAGTTATACAACTTAGACTAGGAGTTATAATGAACCATGTACTCAGGATCCATATAGATTTTTAATCCATATGAGCACACTGTGTACCACGAGTTTAACTCTCACTATCATCCCACAAAATGTAAAATGATATGAAAATAAACAACACAACTGAAATAAAATTCAATGAAAACTTAATTTAAATTAAGAGACACCCAAAATAAATAATAAGTATAAAAATAAAAAATCCATGACCAAAAACTCACAAAATTTCTAATAAAATTGAAAGCACCATAAAAAATAGACATGCATTAGAATCATATAAAAAACACTCCAAATACAATAATCAAAACCCAAAATCCTCTAGAAACTCAAGGTTCATAATGATAAAGATATCATGATACTATTACTGATACTACCTCCTGAGTCATAATAGTTCTAACTCTAGTCTACCAGAAAACCCCAAAATTAAAAAGGGAACTTTAATATCATTTTGTTATGCTCCAAATCTGTGCCACCCCTTAGCTGTGAACTCCAGGTGGACCATGATATACCTAAAAAACATTCTTAATTTTTCAATAATATAAACTAGTTCTAAGAAATAAATATACAACCAATGTTTATTATTTCTACTAGAAATCATAGTTAAAACATAGTGAATCCTTTACAGAAAGTCTAACATGGACCATCCATACTTTGGAAATCCATGAAACATCGATATATATAGCCAGTATAAATATACAAACCAAACCCTGAGAATAATAATTTATTATATAATCATAACGAAATAAACAAAAAAAATACCAAAATAGGATATTAGATACAATGAAGGGTGTCCTTGATGATACAAATTCAACTATATAAAAGAAAAAGAAAATTGATTATTCAACTTAATCTCTATGTGACTTTAGGAGTCACCATCCAACCTCAAAACCATCTTCACTCTAAGGTGATGAAAGATTATTTGGGAATAGGAACTCAAACTAAAAATATAATAGGTGTGAGAATGAAAGATCTGCAGAATTGGTAGAAGAATCCAAACCCCATTAAATACCTTTAAATTAAATATCCTTTATTACTTTAGTGAAATAGAGTTTAAAAATATTGTTTTTTATTTTGAATTAAAAACAATCACTATTCAGTTCCCTTTTTTGTTGAAATAGTTATATTTAAGGTATATATTTTTAAAAATCATTAAAGAAAATTATTTAAATAAAACTTTTATACAAGATTTAGTAAAATGAGTTCAAAAAATATTTTAAAAACTCCTAACCATTTATTTAAAAAACACTAATTCCTTATAAATAGTCTATAGTAGCATTAATTATAATGATAAAAATAATAATACCACTAATGAAAAAGTATATAAAGGGAAAAATAATAAATAATTTACTATGATAGAAAAAAACACCATCCATTAATAAATCTAAGTACCAATGATTATGGGGAAGTGTAAGAGTTGAGAGTAAAGTCTATAACATACTAGAAACCATTCTATCATAATTAGAATTACTTATGCAATCTATCCATCCGAACTCACAATATTTCTATACATAGACTAACGGAGGAACATATTCCAAAGTAAAGGTGAACACCATAATAAGGAATACAATCCATATCATAATAATGAATCTATATAGCATATACTCTAAAAAATTCTAATAGTTTCTATTAGTTCCTATAACATATAAAAAATGGGATTTAGGTAATAAGTAATAATAATGACCATATAAACATAAATACCTATATAATAATATTATAAAATAACTATAAGCAGAACCTCACCCTCAAGAACCCTTCATAGAAATAAATCCTTACTACTCAAATAAGACAATATATCAAACCTATCTTATATCATTGGAAATTCCATCCATTTTGAATTTAACTAAAAAAGGGGTAGTTCCAAGGGTTTTTTCCATCTAGAAACTCTATTTAAAAGGTTTCAATAGAGAATTAAGGACTCTCTCAAAAACCAAGGTTCATAAAACCATTGTTGAAAACCATTTGAATAACCTTCAGAAAAATTTAAAATGTTTTATTAGTATGAAACACATTTTAAAAAACCAAGCACACCTCAAGATTAAAATGGATAGTTTTAAATACCTTAGAAAACCTAAAAAAAATATAAAATCCTTTAATTCAGTTATAAAGTCAATATATTCACATCACCAAGAATTTGATGTGCATGGGATAATGAAAAATATATGTGCCAAACATTTCAAAATGTAAAAAAAATTCATTTTAAAAAATATTTAAATATTGATTTTTATTTTTAAAAAATATTCAGAATCATTTACTATTATTAATTGATATTAAAATCACAATTATGAACAAGAAGGTAATTCATGGTCGCTAAATTAAAGTATAATACATAGGGAAACATACCTCAAACAAAAGGTAAATATTTCAGAACACCAAAAAGAGTGAAAAAAACCTTGAAAAAAATCCAAACACCATAGAGGTGAAGAATCATAAGTCACAATTTGAACAATCACTCTATGGTTTTTACTAGATAGAACACTATGAGATAGTAATATAAAAACAGCAAGGAAGAATAATGGAGGAATAAATAGAGGAGGGAAGTTACTTATGTTAAAAAACCCCCTTCAAATGGAAGGAGGAAGCCTAAAAATTGATGGATGCGCAAAGGGGTGTCACCTAGGGTTCCTTAGGCGATAACTCAAAAGAATGATAGAGAATATGTGGGATTAAGGGTCTTAATTTGAAGATGATAGTTTAGTACAGTACAACAAATATGCCCTTCATCAGCGTTAAAAAGGGCCTTTAACAGCGATAGGAAAAGCGTTGTTAAAGCCAGCAAAGATAAAGGGGGGGGGGGGGTCCCTTTTATCAGCTCTAAAAAAAGCGCTGATAAAGACCCCTTTTATCAGCGCTAAAAAAAAGCGCTGATAAAAGTACCCCTTTATCAGTGCTTTTTTTAGCGTTGAAAAAGGGGTCCTATATCAATGCTTCCTTTATCAGAGCTTTCGTTTTAGTACTGATAAAGGACCCATTTGTCAGTGCTTTTAAAAAAGCATAGATAAAAGTTAGAAAAAATAAAAAAAATTAAAAAAAATTAAAAAAAATTAAAAAAAAATTAAAAAAATCATGCCAATCGTGGGGGATTTTATAGCGCTTGATCCCCCCTTTTAACAGAGCTTTTTAGCCCCTCCAGCGCCCGCATGCACTACCTCCACCCTTTATCAACTCTAGCCCCCCACATCCACCCCCATGCGCGCTCCTCTGCCTCCAGCAGGTTTTGAACTCGAGACCTCCCTCCTGCGCGCCTAAGCCCTTACCACTACTCTATTTTGATTTGTTTTCTATTTCATGATATCTATATATATATATATAGTTATATTTATTCTTATAGTAATATATATTTATATTAATATATATATAGTTATATAAATATATATATATATATAGTTATATAAATATATATATATATAGTTATATTAATATATATATATAGTTATATTAATATATATAGTTATATTAATATATATATGGTGATATTAATATATATATAGTTATATTAATATATATCTCTATTTATATACATATAGTTATATTTATTTGTATAGTAATATATATTTATATTAATATATATATATATAGTTATATTAATATATCTATATATAGTTATATTAATATATATATATCTCTCTCTATATATTATAGTTATATTAATTCATATAGTAATATATATTTATATTAATATACATATATATATTTATATGAATATATATATTTATAGATATATTAATATATATATTTATAGTAATATTAATATATATATATATAGTAATATTAATATATATGTAGTTATATTAATATATATATATAGCTAGATTAATATATATATAGTTATATTAATATATAGTAGTTATATAAATATTCATATATTGGTATTTTAAATAAAATGGATATTAGTTATTATTTAGATAGAGCTAATATATTTTATATGTAAATATGTTTAATTATTTATTTTAAAATTTTAATTTTTAGGTGTGAATATATAAAAAATATGTACATATAGTTATATATTTGATTATAAATAGCAGTACATTATAAAAAACGATAAAATTTCAAATACATAATTTTAATATGAATGTAATACCTTGAAATAAATTCAGTCCCCACCAAACAAATCCAATAATACTCCCTTAAACAAGGCTGAAAATCCACAAAATGTTAAAAAATCGGGGTACCCCGACTAAAAACTCAGTTTTGGTGGCCTTCTGGGCCTCTTTTGGCCTAAAAAATCCCTTGACCGGGGTCTCCCTCGGGCCACAACGACGTAGAGCTCGTCGCAGGCTTCGATTTGATATGTGGTAGAGCTCAAACGGACACCCGGATCAAAATTTATGGCCATTTGAAGTTTGAGTTGCGTTTTCAACTTATTTTGGATCTTTTTTTAATTTTTTTAAATTTTTTAGTCTTGAAATTGTTATTAAATGACTATTACTCCATAATAATTATCAAATTATTAATTAAAAATATTTTTTTAATTTTTTAAGAATCCATTTTCACTAAATATCTTATTTATGTATATTAAGTGTAAATATACATTTATACTTATCAAAAATATATTTAAAAATTAAAAATTGTATTTATATCAATATAACTATATTTATATATTAATATATTACAATATTTTTTTCATTTTTTTTAATTCGAACCTTTATCAGCGCTTTTAAAAAAAGAGCTGATAAAGCCCCCCCTTTATCAACGCTACTAAACAAGCGCTGATAAAGGGGGTCCATTTATCAGCGCTAAAAAAAACACGGATAAAGGGGGGGCTTTATCAGCGCTAATAAAAAGTGCTGATAAAGGGGTACTTTTATCAGCACTTTTTTAGCACTGTTAACGGCATCCTTTATCAGCACTTTTTTGAGCGCTGATAAAGGACCCCCCCCCCCCCCCTTTATCAGCACTTTTCGTTAGCGCTGATAAGGGGGGGGGGGCGCTGGGAAAAACTGTTTTTGTGGTTGTGGTAAATTAAATGATTTTAATGACCTAGTGTCATGAACCCCTCCCACCAAAGATGCCCCTCTTGAGCTGGCAATGGTGAAAGGGAGATAATGACCCCCGAATCCCACCTCCAGTAGGCCCCAGAGTGGCGACTAGCACAAGGGTATGATTTTTCACAAATTTTGGAGGCATTAACCTTTTTATTATTTAAGATCAGGAAATAGGATGAGTCAAACACCAAAATAAAAAGGAACAAGTAAATGAAAATAAACCAAAAACCAAACCCATATGAATGTTTTATACAATACTGAAACAAAATTACAAGTAAATGAAATGCTCCAAAGTACGATACCAAAAAAAATAAAGCAAACACTACAACCAGCAAACTCCAACTCCCAACTAGCAAGGTCCTGCACGGTCCCTGAAGTCCTCTTGAAAACCGGAAAGTAAACGTAGGGTGAGCATACAAGTATACTCAGTAGGAAAACCTAAAGCTCTCGTGCACAGGTGTGGAGACATCCTAATGACCCATGAGAAAATAGAAGGATTAAAATCCTAACAAGCAATCTATCCACCCAACCTTACAAGCCACACTCACCGAAAATCTCAAGTCAATAGAGTAGTATAGTAATATTATCAAAATATGGGTACCCCGCACCACCTTACCACTGAATACTGCTCAAGCCCTCACGCCTAACACTATGATGCTTCCCCCTTTTCCTAAGATAGTGACGCAACATGTCCATACGAAGCTCGAGCTAGTGATGCAACCTGGCCATATGAAGCTCATAGTATCCCACCGTCACTCAATCATCGGCCATCATAGTATCCAACCGACACTCAATCCTAGGCCATAACCACATCTCATCCCGAAGACACCTGGGAACCACATCACATCTCATCCTGAAGACACCTGGGAACATATCACATCCTCATCCTGAAGACTCTTGGGAAACATCTGTCATAACCTTCTCTAAGGATCTTGGTCTATAGAACATGGAAGATAGAGCACTGGGAAGAACATTAACCAGCCATCCTTTAGATGTTTGAGAATCTCACCCTCCCATCCCACGGGTGTTCGGTACGTAGTGCTCAACATGGGTGGGGTGCGTAATGAAACATAAAATGTATAGATTTATATAATTTTATCAACCACTCATCCCATCCTAACGCTTCTACACAAAAGATCTTAGCACATGCCTCGACACTGCTACCTCGAAAGTATGCACACAACAAACAGCCCCAAACCCCATTAAGATTTTCATGTTTCAACAGTTTTAGTTTATCAGTTCCTTAACTACCGAGCAACTAACAACAACAAAACCCGATCAATCATTCATAAAACATATCCCTGCCAACCACAAATAAAGTTAGGGAAAACACAAGCAACATAATACCATTTTCTTTTATCAGCTAATCAATTCCATTGATTTTCTATATTTAATCAACTACCATGCCCCACAATTCATTAGTTAACTCTTCAAATTTTATTCATATGCACAACCCATCCCTGCAGCCCTGCTGCCAACCACCATGACCACAAACACATCAGAAACAAAACCCGTACCACATCATCATGCCTTTGATACAATTTACCACAACTCTGCTACCCATCAAAACCATATCATACATGCCAACCAACAAACAAGACAACTGCAGCCCTGCTGCTTAACCATTCCACAACAACCCATGAAACACCGCTTCACATAATTAAACCCCAACCAGCACCCACAAAATTTATTCTTTCATTTAGTTTAACCGGGGTGATCATACAACGGTTCCAAGTATTCATTTAATCAGCCAACATTACATGATTAAACAATTTTCACATTCTATGAAATTTCATCCACAAAACAATCTAAGAAAACAGGGCAACATTTAATTGCGTAAGCAAAGGCCCCCAATGACCATGATTTTCAGTAGGCATAATCCTATTCAATTCACAACATAATAAAAGGATAAGAATTGATGGAAAATAACAAAAATATCAAAAAAAAACTTCCCCAAACCCGTTCTTTAACCAGTTATTATCTTTATTTAATAGTTCAACAGTATCTCACGAAAACAAGAGGATACCCACCCCATATGATGCACAAAAGAGAAATAGATGAAGTTAAGATCCCTACCTAAATAGGTTTTGATGTCCTTCTGTGAGAACAACCACCAAGAGGATTTAGATCACTCCTCCCGATGACTACGTCCTCCCGTGGATGTTGTGACACAACCGTACTAACAACCAAGAGAGACTCCATTAAGGTTGTAAGAACCCGGTTCTTATTTTTGAGGTACGAGCTTCTTATTTTTTCCTTTTCCTTGAGTGTTTTTGAGAAAATATGGAAAATGGGAAAAAAATGCTAAATTTCGAAACTACACGCCGTGTGTTTTGTCCACACGCCGTGTACTTTTGGCCGTGTTGGGATGAGTACACGGGGCGTGTTGCCTTTTCAGCAACGAGGGGTGTAGGAACCGACTACACACCATGCAGTGGTACCTTACACGCCGTGTAGTCAGTCAGCAGGCTTGAATAGTAAGGTGGTGTAGTCGCCGCCAACTGGGCGACAGTACATGCCGTGTACTCAAGAGTGCATGTCATGTACTTAGGTCGATGGGTGAATAGTGTGGTGGTGCTGCCAAATGAACAATTAAATGAAAGAAGTACACGCCGTGTACTCAGAAGTACACGTCGTGTACTTTGTTTTTTTAGCTTAAAACAGGCAGTAGCCTCCTCATTTGGCAGAGGAGGCGTTTGAGACATTTTGGAGCCAAAGGAGGAGGCCAGATCTTTGAAGATCCACCGGGCATTCGTCTGGAATATGTTTCGGCTTCGGACGATTTCGTTGGAACCGTATGGGTAAGTCCTCTCCCCTCCTGGTACTGTTCTTACCAATTCTTCTCCTAACGTAAGTTATTTACTTTTGAATGGGTCTTGTTCTTCCTTAGATCTACACCGTTCTTGGGTGTTTCTAGAGTCGGCGTTCGATTATAACGTTCGTTGACATATAAAGTAGGTGGATTTGTGTTATTTTCCAACTGTCGTGCATGTTTTGTGCGTTTTTGTACCACGAACCCATGTTGGGGTGTTGTGTGGCTGAGGCTGTTGATATAATTAATGTCTATAATTGCATAGGTGATTGAATTGTGATAATAAAATGCTGGTTGGGATCGTTGCTTGGATCTGAAACCACCCCAGGGGTGTGTTTCACTGTTTAGCCGTTTGGCCAGGATACCCAAGGGTATGGCTTTAATGTAGTAATTGTAGAATTTCCTTGAGGGTAATTGCTTGTTACTGCTTGTTTCCATGTTGGGCATGGCCCGGTTACCTGTTTAGCATGAGGGCATTGTTGTATTTGGCCTGAGGGCGTTGTTGTGATTAGCCTGAGGGCACTGCACTATTTAGCCCGAGGGCTGTAGTATTTCGCCTGAGGGAAACCTTTCGTGCTTGAGGGCTTGACTTCTGTGCCTGAGGGCGACACTTCCTACGCTTGAGGGCAACTTCCATTATGCCTGAGGGCTATACCTGCGGGTGGGATTCTGCTTACATGAGGGTAAGGTTTCGTTTGTCTGAGGACGTGGACTGTTTACTTAGAAATGCACTGTGGTGATTTTTAATGGATTAAATGAATAATAAAATGGAAATATAACTGGTAACTAGTTACATTTGATTACTGCTTACTTTGTTGCATTTTACTACTTCACACTATCGTTGCATGCTTACACGCAGTTGGGCACATGCCTTTGGTGGGTGCCTACTGAGATATATTTCTCACACCCTATTTGGGTCACGCTTTTCGGCCCAAACAGATTACATTCTTGCATGTGTAGATAGGGGAAATAGTCCCTATATAGGTACTTGACTGTTGTAGAGGAGTAGGAGGGCATGGGACCGAGCCTAGGCTCGCGACGCCGCTGCCAGCTGTTTTGCTTTGTTTTGCTATACTCTGCTTTTGGTTGTATCGTATTGATGTATAACATGTTATGGCTGTTTTCATAGAACTTGAGACATGTAGCATCATCATTTATATATTTTTGGTTATATCCACTCCTGTTGTGTATTTCAGTTGTGTATGGTTTACTGCTTCCGTTGTTGGTGTATGTTTTATTTTTTATTCCACTGTGCTACACTTTGACAAATGAGGGCATAGTTTCCCCACTATCAGACCTGGGCCCTTGCTGCTAGTCGGCAGCCTCTGGCATTTGGGGAAATGCGCTTGAGGTCACATGGCGAACCGGGCTCGAGGCACCCGTTGCGTGGCACTCGGGTCTGAGATGTTACATAGTGGTATCAAAGGGTGTTTCTTTTCTTTGACTTACTATTTGGATCCGTAGTCAGGGATAGGATGGAATGATAGTTGGTAATAAGCTGTGCCCGGGCGTAGCTAACCCGTGTACAAGGAAAAGCCAGTCTACCTCGTATTTTTGCAATTATTTTGGTTTTGAAAATTTTATAGTTGATAGGTTTCACTGTTGGGTGACGCACTTGGATTGTGCTGTTTATATTTTATCTGTGGGTTCTCTTGAGTTGCAACCCGATGAGATGAGGGTATGTCGTCTCATGCATCATATAGGCACATGCTAGGTATCACATTCCATGCATAGTTTCCATGCCATGTAGGTGCATTAGAATTTTCATGTTGTTGTGATAGTTTTTGTGCTAATAAAGCATGCTGTTGTGATGGCTACGTGATAAATACCTGCCTTGTGATATGGTATTTTTTTGAGCTTGTTTATAGAATGGACGCCAAACTTTGATTTTTGTGGAGTATGGGCCCCCATTGACTATAATTTGGTGGATCATTGACTATTTATTGGTTATAACACATATAAGATGTCAAAATTTGATTCGTGGGGAGTATGGGCCCCCACGGGTCGAAATTTGACACTTAGGTGTTGTTTTTCAGTGTTTTCTGGGTTTCGGGGAAGTTCTGAGGCATACTGTTCAGAAACCCAGTATACACGCCGTGTAGTAATTTATACATGCCGTGTATATCCTTCTATTTGGGAAGAAAAATAAACTTTTTCAGTACATGCCATGTACCCAGATTACATGCCGTGTAGTATCTTCCTGTGTCACAAACCGTGTGGGCGGCGACATGGGGTGGGGCAAGGCTTGAGTAAACCACGCCGTGTGCCGAATGGACACGCCGTGTAATGTGACCCATAGTCTGGCCATGTAACTAACAACACGGGTCAGTGACCTCCTTGACAGAACATGCCATGTCAATAATAGACACGCCGTGTAGTGTGACCTGGGGACTCGGTCGTGTAGCTAACAACACGGGTCGGTGTCACCTCTCCCTTAACACGCCGTGTACCTATGGAACATGCCGTGTAGTCTTGTCCGAGGAAAGACCATGTGGAGTTAGCTGTATGGATGGGAAATGGGGTGGTGTACACGCCGTGTGCGGGTGTAACACGCCGTGTAGTGTCAATCCGAACAGTCGGCCGTGTCACAGATGACATGGGCAGTTGAAAAGTAACACTGTACACGCCATGTAGATATTATACACGTCGTGTAGTTTTGTTCGACGGAAGCCGTGTGGCTTAGTCATGTAGAAGGACCCGGGTAGGGGAAAGAAAGTCAAGTACACGTCGTGTAGTCATTGTACACGCCGTGTAGTCATTGTAAACGCCGTGTAGTCTTGTTTTTCAAATTTTGAATGACTTCTTCCTCTTGTTTCTTTTGTGGTTCCTTCGCTTTTTGGTCTTAATAATATTGAATCTGAGGTGTGATTTTGACCTTGTAGTGTCATGCCGCTGAGACGAGCGCGAGTTTTTTACCAGGAGAGCGGAGATAATTATACTCCCGAGATAGTGGGCCATGGGTTACCAGTGGATCCACTAGCAGATCCAGATGCGGCACCAGCTGTTATACTAGACACAGGTGCGAAGGCGCAGTTTCGTGAAGGTTTTATGTGGTTTATGCAGAACTTTCAGGGAGCACCGCATGCTGCTACATCTATGGCTGAGCTGACGTGTATCTTTCAGCAGCAACATCCGCCTACATTTTTAGGGGATGGCGGACCGCAGGCTGCGGAGTCTTGGCTAGGATCGATATAGACTATTTTTGAGCATCTTGAGACACCTCCAGGGCGGAGGGTCAAGCTCGCGACTTACATGTTGTGTGATTCCTCCAAGAATAGTCCATCACTGACATAGCGCCCTGCTGCAGATTCATGAACTCTCGAGCTCTATCTTCCCTCAGTATTTTGGGAAAGAAGAAGTCATAGAAGACTGCCTGAAAAACTTCCCATGCCATGTCGCTGTGATGCTCTGACTGGGTGGTAACATCCCACAAACTCTTGGAGCCTGGTGAACATTTTCAGGTTACCTACTATACACGCGATTGTGAACCAGGCATTGATTACAGAGAGGAACCTGTGGGAATCTGGTGGTGTGGGCCAGGGCTATTCAGCACCAGTTACTGGTACTATTTCTACTGGCAAGAGGAAGAGACAGATAGACTTCTCTCAAGGCAGAAATACCAGTCACGAAGCTTCTACAGGTGGTCCGATCAGGTTCTACCAGTGTGGTAGAGAGGGGCACAAGAGACCGTAGTGTCCACGAGACCCAGTAGAGTGCCGAGCTTGCAGCAAGATGGGTCATCGTAAGCACTTTTGCAGGGCGTTTCTACCAGTGTCTATTGAGAGGGGTTCTGTGCAAACTCCACGTGCGGGAGTAGGACCAGTGGCTTCTTACCAATCCGGGAACTGGAATACGTCAGGGCATGCAGGCAGAGATGGTGGTTGTGGTCGTGGTAGCTAGACACCAGGATCGCAGAGGCAGCAGGGCGGGACAGCTCAGGGTAGCCAGGCTGTGTCGTAGGGCCGCGACACTAGGCAGGCATATGCAGTGCAACAGACCCAGCAGGAGCAGGATCCCAGACCTTTGACAGTCAGAGGTACTATTCTAGTAGCTTCTGTCTTGTCTTCAGTACTTTTTGATACGGGTGCTACGCATAGTTTCATATCTTTACCCATTGTGGAGAGCCTTGGGATCGGTGTTTCTACTTCTTCGGATATCATGACGCTAGAAACCCCATTGGGGGCCAGAAAGGCTAGTGTGCGTCAGTACAAGGAGTTCCCCATTGAGGTTGGTGGGTGTCACTTCTTTTGGGACCTCTATATCTTGGAGATGACAAGCTATGACGTCATTCATGGGATGGACTGGTTGGTTCCCTTCCAATATTTTGTAGACTTCTATCGTCGCAGGGTGTGTTTCACGTCACCAGAGGGCAGGGAGTTTCTATACAAGGGCGAATGGGATGTTCAGGCGAGTCGAGCTGCACCCGAGCATCATGGCCGAGGTGGAGTCACCGCCCAGATTGCGAGCTTATATCTGGATGACCAGGGGACTTGTCAGGTAGATTTCCCTCCAGTTGTCGATCGTTTCAGGGATGTCTTCCCGGATGACTTTTCAGGTCTACTCCCGGTGCATGAGGTGGATTTCTCTATTGAGCTTATGCCAGGAGTAGCACCGGTGTCCATTCCTCCTTATAGGATGGCCATGCCTGAGTTGTAGGAGCTCAAGAGGCAGCTAGAGGAGCTTCAGGCGAAGGGTTTTATCCGACCCAGTACTTCTTCTTGGGGTTCTCCGGTCCTTTTTACGAAGAAGGCGAATGGTACTCTTAGGCTTTGCGTGGATTATCAGAAGCTGAATCAGTTGACGGTTAAGAACCGATACCCCTTGCCAAGGATTGATGATCTATTTGATCAGCTTCGTGGAGCACGAGTGTTCTCGAAGATTGACTTGAGATCCGGATATCATTAGCTGCGTGTTAGACCATCTGATATACCTCTCATAGCTTTCAGGAGTAGGTATGGTCTATATGAGTATACGGTTATGTCGTTCAGACTGATGAACGTGCCAACATTTTTCATGGCTCTGATGAATCATGTGTTCCATCCGTATCTTGATTATTTTGTGGTAGTATTCATGGATGACATCTTGGTGTACTCCCATACTCGACACGACCATGCCACCCATCTTGAGATCATATTGAGTACACTGAGAGATCATCAGCTATATGCAAAGATCTCAAAGTTCCACTTTTGGATGGACCAGATTCACTTCCTGGGTCATATCATCTCAGAGGCAGGAGTTTCAGTAGACCCAGAGAAGGTGAGAGGAGTAGTTTTCTGGGAGCAGCCCAAGAACATGTTTGAGATATTGAGTTTCTTAGGGCTGGATGGTTACTACAGACACTTCATACAGGACTTCTCCCGCTTAGAAGCACCGTTGACAGGTCTAACTAAGAAGGGTGTGAATTTCGTTTGGTCAGAAGCTTGGGAGACATCTTTTCAAGACCTAAAGGGAAGGTTGACATCAGCACCGATCCTGATGCTCTCATAGACAGGGAAGATCTATACAGTTTAGTGTGATGCATCAGGGATTGGGTTGGGAGCCATTTTGATGCAGGGCGACCGAGTTGTGGTGTACGGGTCTCGGCAGTTGAGGCCACATGAGAGGATTTACCCGACGCATGATCTCGATTTGGCTACAGTTGTCAATGTGTTGCGCTGTTGGAGACACTATCTATTGGGAGAGAATTTTGTGGTTTTCAATGACCACAAAATCCTCAAGTATATCTTTACTCAGTGTGACCTGAATCTGAGGCAGAGAAGGTGGGTTGAGTACCTACAGTCCTTCGATTTTGAGATTTCCTATACACCTGGTAAAGGTAATGCAGTAGCTGATGCACTAAGCAGGAAGACTCAGATACAGGAAGTGCAGGAGGCCAGTGGTGAGTGGGAGTTCATGGCTTTATTCTCTGAGATGCATCTGAAGGTGCATGATAGACAGGGGCAGACTTATCGTTCCTCAATAGCTGTGACTTCTACCCTCCTGGACAAAGTGAGGATGAGGCAGCT
Source organism: Viscum album (assembly GCA_963277665.1). Classification (NCBI taxonomy): domain Eukaryota; kingdom Viridiplantae; phylum Streptophyta; class Magnoliopsida; order Santalales; family Viscaceae; genus Viscum; species Viscum album. Next base: position 396,904,747 of record OY728126.1, read on the forward strand.
ATTGGTTTCAGAAGGCCTAGTTCTACGGGAGTCGGTGGCAAGTGAGGACCCTCCTCCCGGTTCGACAATAGGCGCTGATGAGGTTTTGCATTTCCATGGATGTGTATGGGTTCCAGGGGATATACGTGAGGAGCTGATGAGGGAGTTTCATGCTTTAGCTTGGGCAGTTCATCCCGGGGTTACCAAGATGTTCTGAGACTTGAGACGTCAGTACTGGTGGCTAGGTATGAAGAGAGAGATAGCTGGTTTTGTTACGAGGTGTTCCACCTATCAGTAGGTGAAGGCAGAGCATCAGAGACCATCTGGACTCTTAGAGAAGTTACCCATTCCAGAGTGAAAATGGGATGATGTCGCGATGGATTTCATGACAGGTTTTCTGAGGTCACCTCGTGGCAATGACGCCATGTGGGTTTTTGTGGACAGACTCGTGAAGGTAGCTCACCTTTTTCCGATCAAGGAGACCTTTAGTGTGGATGAGCTCGGAAGGATGTATATCCCAGAGATCGTACGTCTTCATGGGGTCCCTCGTTCTATTGTTTCAGATAGGGACTCCCGCTTCACGTCTCATTTTTTGAAGAGTTTTCAGAGGGTGCTGGGTATACAGGTGCTTTTGATCACAACATACCACCCTCATACAGATTGCCAGTCAGAGTGGACGATACAAGTTCTAGAGGACATGCTGCGCGCATGCGTCCTAGACTTTGGGGGCTCTTGGGAGAAGCATACAACCTTAGTCGAGTTTGCCTATAACAATAGTTTTCAGGAAACTATTGAGATGGAACCATATGAGGATTTATATGGTAGGCCATGCCGATCACCTTTGTGCTGGTTAGAGGCAGGTGAGGTAGCTTTACTGGGGCCACAACTCGTGCAGGAGGCATCTGAGCAGGTCCAGTTGATTCGGAAGTGGATGGATACTACGCAGTCTCGTCAGAAGTCTTATACTGATCGCCATAGACGACCTTTGGAGTTCGTGGTCAGGGATTAGGTTTTTCTACGTGTTTTGCTGAGGCTGGGAAACAAGCTTATCAGGAGACAGGGTAAGCTTTCACTAAGGTTTGTGGGGCCATTCGAGATTCTGGAGAGAGTCGGGCTGGTTGCATATCAGTTGCAGTTACTGCAGCGGTACCAAGCCATGCACGACGTCTTCCACGTGTCTCAGTTGCATCTCTACCATTCAGACACGTCTCCCACTTTTTAGACTGAGGAGGTTGAGCTTCAGCATGATGCGTCCTTTGAGGAGCATTTGATCTGTATCGTTGACAGGAGCACGAAGGTTCTCTGAGGCCGGTCAGTTACTCTCGTACGGGTGCTATGGCAGCATGGCCAAGTGCAAGACAAGACTTGGGAGCGGGAGGATGACGTACGTGCTCAGTGGCCAGAGTTGTTCTGAGCTTTATCTTCTCCACCCTTAGAAGTGCAATTTGGGGACGAATTGCTATAAGGGGGAAGTTTGTAAGAACATGGTTCTTATTTTTGAGGTGTGTGCTTCTTCTTTTTCCTTTTCCTTGAGTGTTTTTGAGAAAATATGGAAAATGGGAAAAAATGCTAAATTTCGAAACTACACGCCATGTACTTTGTCCACACGCCGTGTACTTTTGGCCGTGTTGGGATGAGTACACGAGGTGTGTAGCCTTGTCGGAGACAAGGGGTGTAGGAACTGACTACACACCATGCAGTGGTACCTTACACGCCGTGTAGTAAGTCGGCAGACTTGAATAGTAAGGTGGTGGAGTCGCCGCCAGGTGGGCGACAGTACACGCTGTGTACTCAAGAGTACATGCCATGTACTTAGGTAGATGGGTGAACAGTGTGGCGGTGCCGCCAAATGAACAGTTAAATGAAAGAATTACACGCCGTGTACTCAGAAGTACAGGTCTTGTACTTTGTTTTTTTGAATTAAAACAGGCAGTAGCCTCCTAATTTGGCAGAGGAGGCATTTGAGCCATTTTGGAGCCAAAGGAGGAGGTTGGATCTTTGAAGATCCACCAGGTGTTCGTCTGGAATCCGTTTCGGCTTCGGATGATTTCGTTGGAACTGTACGGGTAAGCCCTCTCCCCTCCTGGTACCGTTATTACCAATTCTTCTCCTAATGTATGTTATTTACTTTTGAATGGGTTTTGTTATTCATCAGATCTAAACCGTTCTTGGGCGTTTCTGGAGTCGGCGTTCGGGTATAACGTTCGTTGACATATAAGGTATTTGGCTTTGTGTTATTTTCCAACTATCGAGCGTGTTTTGTGCGTTTTTGTACCACGAACCCATGTTGGGGTGTCGTGTGGCTGAGGCTGTTGATATATTTAATGCCTAGAATTGCATAGGTGATTAAATTGTGATAATAAAATGCTGGTTGGGATTGTTTCTTGGATCCAAAACCACCCCAGGGGTGTGTTTCACTGTTTAGCCGTTTGGCCAGGATACCCGAGGGTATGCCTTTAAAGTAGTAATTGTAGAATTTCCTTGAGAGGAATTTCTTTTTAATGCTTGTTTCCATGTTGGGCATGGCCCGGTTACCTGTTTAGCCTGAGGGGGTTGTTGTATTTGGCCTGAGGGCATTGTTGTGATTAGCCTGAAGGCACTGTACTATTTAGCCCAAGGGCTATAGTATTTCACTTGAGGGAAACCTTTCGTGCCTGAGTGCTTGACTTCTATGCCTGAGGGTGACACTTCCTACGCCTGAGGGAAACTTCTGTTACACCTGAGGGCTATACCTGCGGGTGGGATTATGCTTACCTGGGGTTAAGGTTTTGTTTGTCTGAGGATGTGGACTGTTTACTTAGAAATACACTGTGGTGATTTCTAATATTTAATGGATTAAATGAATAATAAAATGGAAATATAACTGGTAACTAGTTACATTTGAGTACTGCTTACTTTATTTCATTTTACTACTGCACACTATCATTGCATGCTTACACGCATTTGGGCACGTGCCTTTGGTGGGTGCCTAGTGAGATATATTTTTCACACCCTATTTGGGTCACGCTTTTCATCCCAAACAGATTACATTTCTGCAGGTGTAGATAGGGGCAAGAGTCCCTATACAGGTACTTGATTGTTGCAGAGGAGTAGGAGGGCATGGGACCGAGCCTAGGCTCGCGATGCTGCTGCCAGCTGTTTTTCTTTGTTTTGTTGTACTCTGCTTTTGGTTGTATCGTATTGATGTATAACATGTTTTGGATGTTTTCTTAGAACTTGAGACATGTAGAATCATAATTTATATATTGTTGGTCATATCCACTACTGTTGTGTATTTTAGTTGTGTATGGTTTACTGCTTCCGTTGTTGGTGTGTGTTTTATTTTGTATTCTGATGCGCTACACTTTGACAAATGAGGGCATAGTTTCCCCACTATCAGACCTGGGCCCTCGCTTCTAATCGGCAACCTCTGGTGTTTGGGGAAATGCGCTTGAGGTCACGTGGCGAACCTGGCTCGGGGCACCCGTTGCGTGGCACCCGGTTCTGGGACGTTAAAAGGTTTAAGGTTCCACTTGTCATAGTATGGCAAGGAGGAACATAAAGAGAATATCAAGGAATGAATAAGAATGGGGTAGAACGTACCATTAAGACGATGTTCGTCGAAGAGCGTCATTCCCATCAAATATCAGCAATATCCTTGGTAGGAAACTGCGAAGAGGAAGTTGAAGAAGAGGGAATGGAAGGAGGTGCACGATGTTCGCCTCGTCGACACGATCCCGCAACCACCGACAGATTGACGATCGGAGTCCGGATGAAGAAGATAGGAGGAAGGATTCTGGGTTATCCGAGAGTGTCTTCGTGCAGAGAAGAAGAGAGGTCCATAAATAACACGTTACCCTCTGTTATATAGGCAATGAAAATGTAAAACGGTATGTAGCATGTATTAATGAATACACGACGTGACCGTACAACTGTTACGTTGTTTGACTAGTCAACACATGACAAATCATGTGGTCTCCATGTGTTTAATGATGAAAATAACATTAATTAATAATATGTGTTTTATTGACATGAGACATGTGTCATAAAAAGGTATTCATCATTGTCTTAAAATGACCGTCATAATTTAAGGGTTACGCTCTTGCTGAAGGTTCGTCAATCCGATACCGTATGAGGGAGATACGTTGGATACAAGATCCCATAATAATAATGATATTATTATTATTGGGTGTTTCGTGGACCTGAGACATGAACCATAATTTAATATCCAACATTAGACTTGAATCGATCGTATTAATTACAGGATCACATCGCCACTAACGAGAAGTCAATTGGACATCGCACTGGGAGTTATGACGGGTCGAAGATTTAATAATAATATTAAATCTATTAATTCATGAGCGTTTCGGGTAATCGATCGAAAAACCCAAAAAAGACATCCAATATTGGACTCATATTTTCTGTCTTGAAGTCAGGGTCGCACTACCGTTGACGGTTCTTAAGACCGAGGTCGCATGAAGAATTTATGGACTAAACATGGGTTTCCCAACAAAATTAATAATTACATTATTATATTATTTAATTTAATTTTATTTAATTTCTTAAGTCCTCATTTCCAAAATACACACCCCACAAATACAAAAGGCGCCCCTTTGAATCCATGTCTACCATTCCCCACCCCTTGATTGATTTCCTTTTTTTTAACTTATTTATTTTATTGCATTAAATTTTAAATCTTTATTTTCTTTAACTCTTTCTCTCTCCAATCTCATTTTTTCTTCCAAAAGTTTCACTCACTCCCCAAAAGTGGAGCCTCCCCTTCCTTTACTCCATGTGGCATGCCCCAACCACCGTTTAAACCTTTATCATTATTTATTTAACACAATTATCATAAATAATAACATCTCTCATCTATCCTCATATCTCAAATCTCATTGCACTGAATTCAAAATTTAAATCTCATTAAATCTTTATTAACAGATCTTTCAAAATTTAATCCAACATTATTATTATAATTATTTATTATAATAATAATAACAAATCCCCAATTAAAATTTATTAACTTTTCACCAATTAATAATAATAATTATTATTATTATTGACGTTCGCCGCGTTGACCATGTCTAACCACCATTAGGTCAACGCCGAGCAGCCTCCCATTACACACATAATTTATTATTTATTAAAAATTTAAATGAATCAAAAAGAAACCACGCACCTCCCCTCATTGAATTAAATAAATTCAATTCTATTTCTTTTTTTCACATTGATTAAATTAAAATCATTTAATCTATTTAACACCAAATATTTTCACGCCACCATTATCAACTATTATTATAAAAAATTATTATTATAACACACATCGTGTTTGAACACATCAAATTTTACATAGTAATGGACCAGAGAGGTCTGGGCCATTACACCTAGGTGATTCATATGGTTTGTCCTCATGGTTTACCTAACAGTGTCGTAACCATGTAATTTTTTCCAAAAATACATGAGAAATTTACACATGGAACACATGGATAGAATAATTGTGATCTAACCATGAAGAATAGATATATTAAAAATTATATATTACTCACATAGTTTCCTCATGATTTGTGCTAACTACTTGGTAAAATCATGATCCTTGTTAAAATCCTTTTATATATAAAAAAACAAGAAATATTGAACCAAAACACATAAACAAGGTTAAATTATAATAAATAAATAAAATAAAAAGGGTAAAAATTTAAATTGTTAAACTAAGAATTTACAATAATCATAAAGACTAATAAATTTATCTCACAGTCAACTATATAGGTGGGTACAAGATTTTTTTGGAATGAATAAATATACTTACAAACTTACAAGTGACAGTTAAGGTGGGGGAACTATATTGGTCAAATATTGTTGGGGTATGAGGCATCAAATGAGGGTTTTAGTGAGGATAAGGAATAGAATAGTTCAATATTTAAGGGAACTAGTGGGGATGATGGTGAAAATTTAATAAGGGATAACAAATATCCAAACATACATGAAGGTACAAAAAATACTAAATTCAATATTATTTTTCAATTCATTTAGATTGAAATAAATGATATAGAGAATGAATAAATTTTTTTGATGATATGAATATGTCAAATATCATCACCAAGATCTTGATAATAATCATTGAGAATTAATCAATAACTCCTTCCTCCTAGGGTATCCTTAGGTTGTGCTATTCTTTTAAATCATGGAAAGAAACACGTTATATCAATGATATGATAAAACATTTTATTTAAATGATAAATAGAATATAAGAGAAATATCATTAACTATTTAAGATTTTTCCTAATTTAATTTTAGAGTTAGAATCAACAAATCATAAACCATAATCCTCTTTATATATCTATCCAAGGAATCACCTTTGAATCCAAACATTCATCTACTGGAGAATGAAATGGATCAAAAGAAAAAACATTTGATTCATGTTTTTAAAATTTAAACATATGTTTGATATGTTCAAACTCATCTAGATCATCAAAACATGATAATAAATCAATAATGATAACATGAAGTAGGTGATAAAGGGTGAGCCACTAAATTTTGGTTAGTATCAACACTGACTATAATATGGTCTAAACCAAATCATCATTGTAGTTCCTTTTGAGAAACTTTTCATCAATCTATCACTTATACTAAAGTTTCATTGACTTAAAAAATGTTCACTTTATATCACACCACATGTAACAACTTTTGAAACCATATTCAAAAATCATTTTAGATACATTAAAATAATCATTTTCAGCATTTGTTAAACTACATAAAATAAGTAAGGGAAATACATCCAAAAATGCTTTTGGATTTCCTCCAAAACACTTCTATGGTAGCTCTAAAAGTTTTGTAAAAACAATTGTAACAAAAATAATTACTAATTAAAATAACAACAATTTTTGATGCCCTAAGACATTATGACATTGAAAACAATTATAAATAACTTTATCTATAATTTTAAGCAATGAGTGGCCTCTTTAATGTGTCAAAATTACTCAAGATATAACTGAATCTAGGGTGATCCCAATCAATCCCATGTATCTTTATACATGTTTTCACAAAATGTATCATATAAAAGTATTAATAATTATAAAATAATTTTTATAAGCCCTTTAAGGAATATGGGACACAAAGTATTTCAATACCATATAGGCTAATAATATTTTTTTTAATTCTGATGGAATTCTCTAAAGATGATGGACACATGAAATTCCTCTTATCCAAAAAGATTATACCATCACATGCATCTTATATAGGTATGTAAATATAAATTATCTGTCCATATAAATATAGATTTCAAATGTCATACTATTTATATAGGAGGTGAAATTCCATCTTGGTTAGGCCTAAACTGATTACATGATAAGAAGCATACGCAACCAACTATTAATATGATCAACCTCAAGGTTTGTTTAAGAAATTTTTTAATGTATGATGTTTTTTCATTATATATATCTTTCCAAACTTATGTATGGGGATTAAATAGAAAACCGTCACCCTTATTATACCAAATATACATTGTATGAATCTTTTTTTTGGTATATTAGATGTGCCATTTAGCACAAAAAACGTTTTATGTGTATCATGAGAAAATTCGTCATATCTATATAAATTTTTGCCCATGATAACCATCACATTTCATCAAAAAATATATTAATTCATCATGAAAATTGGTTAGAGATAACTCAAAGTCATATTTTGAGTGGGCAATTATAATTTCACTATATGAAATACATGTATTCAATTTTAAAAAATGATAAATTGGAGATGAACTTTTGTATAACAAGATACATTTTATACTCTAAAAATCATTTAGTAATATTAAAATCCTGTAAATAAGTTATAGTATAATCATATCTTATATTATATATCACTATAGAGGACTTATATTCTATATGAATTTAGGGTTTTTTTAAACTCATAATATCTCTATATAATTCTTAACACATCTCTACCTGACTATAAGATGCAACCTCTCATAAAACTCTTTTAATGGGTAAAATATATGAAATAAGAATGATTTAATGAACATGAAAGAATGAAATTGTTACCTTGGTGGTGGAATATATTGTGGGGTTGTGGTGGTGTTTAACAACTATAGGGGTACAAGGAACCGATTGTGGGAGCTATTGAGAAATAGGGATATCACATGGAACTATTTGAGGGTTCCAGTGAGGATGAAGGTGGAGGGTCTTAGAGGGAACAACTCTTATCCAAATAATCCAATATGGTAAAATTTTATTATAATGAATAAAATATGGGTGGTAACATTTATAGATCACTAATAGTTATTTCTATGACCTCCATAACTGTTCTCTCATGCAATAAAAAATGATATTTTTTATATTGATTTTTTAAAATATTAACCCTAACTCTCCCAAACATAAGTCATTCACCCTACCCTACATGGACTCCAAATACCACCTCCCTATCCAAGATTCCAATGAATCTACCCTATACTATATTTTTATCATCTTCATTTACTTATTTTACTAAAAATTCTAGTAATTCCATGGAATGATAACACATTTAAACTTTAACATAAGGTGTAATTAAATTTGTAGAAGTCCATTGAAGGTTATTTTTTTATCATTATAGAAAATTTTACCTGAATGGGTGAAATTTCACAAGTGGGAAAAATTTCAAGATATAGTCTGGTTTCTTAGATTTGACATATTGCCGATTTCACTACCAAGGAAGTGATGGTAATACATTTTGGTTTTTTTAGTTCCATTATCGATGAAAGGTGGATGTTTATAGAGTTTTGATTGTTTTTTTATCAAAAAAAATAATCCTAATTTATTAAATTAATTTTAGGGTTGTATGAAAGTGGGGTAGGAGAGATAAATTTTGGTTTTTCCAGTTATAGTGTTGATGAGGGTTGAGAAGTTAGTATCAGGTTTTCATACTTTTTTGTAAACTGCATCAATCTTTGTATTGATTTTTTTGTTCATTTTTTACATAATAGTCAAAAATCATGGAAAATTAAGACTGGAATTATTTTATGATAAAGGTATTATCATACATTAGGCTCTAGTTGTGTGTCTATAACATTATTATGGATTAAAGGATTTCTTTTTTCTTTTAAAGGAAACTGATGAAGGATTTCACATGAGACTTGTTATTTAAAATTTATTTGATTTTTTGTGAGATTTTTTACTATAAAGGGGAAATTTTTTCCTCTAATGATTATTTATTATACTTATAGTGTTTTTATGCAGTTGTGGAAGTGCCACTATAAGTATTTCTCAATAGCCCCACTATCACTGAAAGTGTAAATTAAAGTTTCAGTGAATGTGTTACAAAGATAAAAGTTTTATTGAAACCACTAAATGTCTTAATGGAAGTCTTTAATAGATAAAACCAATGTATGTTTCATTGATAATCACGTTGAATCAATGAAAGTTATAAAATTTTAAAGTTTCACTAAAATTTTCACTAAAACATGTACAGAAGCATACATCATAAATCATTCACTACTGAGACTCTCAGTGACACTTTTAGTGAAAATTTTTGTGAATCGTTGAGTAAAAATAGTTGTTAAAAATTTAGTAAAACTTTTAATGAAATTATTTGCAAAACGTTCAGTAGAGAGTCCTCACTAAATGTCCATAAACCCAAGTATATATGTTTTAGGTTCTCCCAATACTTCCACTGATGATATTAATGTTCCATAATCTAGTGTTAATATACATATATATGTATGAATTTCAAATAAATTTATGATGGAAATTTTTTATATATTATAATTGGCAGAATAAATGGGTTCAATATACTCTGATAGAATGAAATTTAAAATAGAAAGGATAAATTCATTCTTACATCACCCCTTATGAATTTGGAAAATATGGTTATAGAAGAATGAGAAATGAAAAATCTTATAGAAATTTCCTCATGCCAAGACATTTATATGTTTCATTTATCAAATGAGGGTTTATTTGTAGTATTTTGTAAAATATAAATGTTTTGAATTTTTTCAAGATAATAATAACACCATCTATAATCCTAAATTGACTCATATTATATGTTCAATATGAAAAATAACATAATAATATGAATTTGAGTTTTATTTTCATCATTTATAATGTATTAAACCATATGATTCTTTTTAATTAGTGAAAACCCTTGTAGGTGGGTGATATTTTTTTGGTACATGTGTGTGTTCTAGTTGAAAATGTTGTGGTCAAAATAGAAAATGGAATTGGTTTATGGGTATGTAATATTCATGTTAGTTTATTAGTAATGATAATATCATGAAAACTATATCACTTCTCTACGTTATCAAATTTTATTTGAGTAGAAAAATAGAAGATTTTTTATGGGATGAAATAAAGATACTGAAAAATTATGATTTATTTAGATATTTTGTTGTATTTTACATGATATTAAGTTTTAATAACGAGTATACTCCCTTATATTTCATTTTGGGATTGAATCATCTTCTTGAGAGTGTAGTTATAAAAATTATTTTCTATATAAAAAAAACCAAGAGTTTATTTTATTGGCTATTTCAAAAAAAATTTATGTACATAACAATAAGTCACCCAATACATTATTTATTTATTGAGATCCAAAAATGGAAAAATCTATTTTTAATATTTTTCCTAAAATTGACATTGAATTTGTATGTGGAATTTGAGGAAAACTAGACTTAAACATATATTTAATTGGATAAAATATGTATATAAATTCTTTTTAACATGGATAAAGAAGTGTATGTTTTAGTACCATGATGTACAAGAGTTTTATTAGAAGTAGGATTATCTTAGAACATAATATTGGGAAAGAAAATCATAGTGATATATATTGTATTTCTTTTAGAAAAAATATAAAAAATGATTTATTAATTTTTTTTAATATTGGGTACTCATAGAACTCAATTAAGTGAATGTTGTAAAGCATTTTAGAAAGATAATGTTTAAAAAAATTGAGTGTCTTAGATTTTTTCAAACACTTTGAGTTATTTTTAGAGAAAAAAATGATATGAAGAAACCAAAGATGAATTTTAGATACATAAGAAGTTTACTAAAAATCATTAACCTTACCATGTATTAATGTGTAAGGTTACTAATATGTATAATAAGAAGTTATTTTATTTATTTCAAAATTCATATAAAATTATTTTTTCATGATTTTTGATATCATTTAATGAAAGAAGAGATCAATTTAGTTTTGTTAATAGAATTTTTTTAATGATAATCATTTCCATGTTTGATATGATACTTCCAATGGAGATTCTCAATGTCCATGTAAAAAATTTATGTCGATCGAGTATTTTTATTATTATGTTTTAATGAATTTATGAGATACCACTACTTGATGAATATATTTTGGGGAAGCTGAATTGAACAAGTAGAAATATTTATTTGTTTTATGAAGTATATAGTGATGAATATAATTTTACAAATATAATTTTAGAAAATATTTACAATGAATTAGAATAGATGAGAATAATTATAATAACCATTTATTGCGAGATATATGCGGGGTATCAAATTTCCTTTACCAATTTTTTAAATTTTACAAAAGATTTTAGTATTGAAAATACATAAATAAATAAGGTTGTTGGTAATGAAACATAAATAATAAATATAAGAAATGATACTCTCAAAGGAAAAAAACATGAAAGTGGATGATAGATTCAAAAGTTTTTTAGAAACATGAATTGTAAAGAAATATTAATTGAATAAAAATATGAACAATGATAGTTTTATGATTTATGTATGTTTTAATTTTATTAAGTATTTCATTTATTAGGGTACTATTTATAGAGTAATTTTGAGTCTAAAATCAATTTTTTGTAGGCAAATATAGATCAAGAAAAATCAGATTCAACTGTTGTAGAAATAAAAACCAATTAAATTTAATTTCATCAGTAATATCTCCCCTATATAAAGGTTATATATATTTTTTATTGTTTATAAATTGGAGAAATATATTTTAACCATTTTGAATCATCAAATTTTGTGGTATATTGCTGTATAATTGTAAGATAGGGTAATGCAGACATTTGATCACAATTATTGGATTTTTCTGGAATTATGATGCTTCTATATACCATTTACATGTTTTATTGAAATTTAATATATCCAAAAACAATTTAATGTTTCTTTTAGTTTTTAATTAGAATCTATGAATTATATATGTGAATGTTGTTTTTGGTTTATGCTATAATATTTTTTTATTTAACGAACTGTAGTTTGTATGAGTTCTATGTATATAAATGGATTTCAAAGGATACATTTGTTAATTTTTTAGATCATATTTAATTACAATATATTATAGTTCAGTTGATTTTATAACAAATGTATTTATATACTAAAAATATTTTCAACACTATATAAAAAATCATTTTCAACTTGAAAACATATTTTTATTTGTTTAATAGTTTCATTTCTTATCCAAAAACCATTATATTTGATTATTTATATGGATATTATTACCATTAAATCCAAAATGTATCTCCTCCTTTAAAAAAAGTTGTTGAATATCTATTTTAAGGGTAAAAAAAGATGTAGTGTGAAAAATAAATCTGTGGTTCATCATTTTCTCTTATAGAATGTTTTTTATATCTCTTATATTTTTAAATATTCTTTATAATGTAACAAACTATTATTTTATAGTTTAAAATTATTTCTACTTGTTAAGGGGTTTCATAAAAAATGAACACTATATATTTATTTTCAAATAAACTAACAGTATATCTCATAATAAATTATTAATATATTATTTATTCTAGTGTGCATTTTTTCTTAAAATTTAGTATCAATTTCTATTTGGTTAATTTTATAATGGATTTCATGTCAGAAACAAGAAAATTTACCATTAATAAGGCATCATTTTGATATATATCATTCCCACCACCACCTAAATGCGGTGGAATGGAGTTACAGTGTTTGCAGTCTTTTCTATAAACATGAAAAATTAGAAATGTCTAGTGTAAATTTCTAGTGTTTATGGGGTTTTAATATTTTATATTTAATAGGATCATTCATTTGATCGGTTTCTATATCAACAACTATATCCTAATTTCATTTTTTCTTCAAATAATTCCAAATAAAATTTCTGAAATCTACACATACTATCAAGAATAAAAATTTAACTTTTGGAATGTGGAAAATAGTATACTCACCAAAGAAGAACCTAAAATAAATGATAAACTTTCTAGAAAAATTTCCAATATTTTCCTTATTTTGTAATTTTTTTATTTGACCATACTCATCTATTATTTTATATCACTGAAAATGAATAAAATATATATATAAAATTATATCTAGTTTGTGGAGTTTATTTTAAAATTTTTTTAAATTAAATAATCACTTTGATAATAATAATTTATTTGTTCATAAGATAGAAAATGTATTAAAATGATACTATTTTTAAATTTCTTATAGCCCCAAAATGTCATCACTACACAATAAAAATAGTGAAATGTAACAAATAATTTATAATGTTTGGGACTTAAAATGAATATTGAACTATCCTAGGAGAATAATTATTAGGATAAAAATCCACAATCATTTTAATATGATTATAATCTTATTACTTGAACCATTGAATCTTACTGACCCATTTTGGAATGAAAAACTGACTACATAGACCCTATTATTTTCTAATTTTTCTATTGGGTATGTAAATGATTCCTTTTGGCCCAACTTCTTCTACCATTGATTCTGATTTTTTATGTCATTGTTATTTTTAATTTTTTAATTATATAATTTTATTCTAATTCCAAATTCATTTCTTTTTCTATTCATAAATTAAACATGTCTAATTAGATATCTATTTAGGTGATATCCTGGTTTAGCGCTCCTGGTCGTGTTTCTGGCTACTGGAGGTGTGCATTGTTCATCAATTTTTCCTTAGTTTCTATAACTAAATCCCATTTATGTTTGAATTTTTTAAATTTTTCTATTCTTATGTTCCTAGTATGATCATTATTTCATTATAATCTTATATCTATACTTGATCCATGACTATAGTGTTTACTTACTTTTCATAGTTAGATATTTGAATATAATATTATCTTAGTTTTACCTAATTTTTTATTGTGTTTATGTGATTATTATATTATTTTTTACCAATACCTACTTGAATATATTCTGATTTTATTTATTTTTAAACTATAGGACCTACTCACTCTTTATAGTTGGGTGTCTAACAGTAAACTTCCCTAATTTTTTATTCATCTTTTTTAATGGAGGTTATCTGGTGGATATATTAGTTTTTACTATAACCTTTTATTTCATGTATTAATTCATAAAACTCATTCTTGTTATTAAAAAATTTCAAAAAATTCACATATTTTTTCTCATATTTCTCCCTACATTGGATTCCATATATTCTAGTTTTTTTAAACGTGTCATTATCTATTTCAAGGACTTTTAATTGGTCTTTCTCATCCTTCAAAATATCTTGAGATATGATACTATATTACTTTCTTTATAACCGTCTCCCCCTTCCCTCCCTCTCCTCTCATTTTCCTCCCTTCTTTTATCCCTCCTTGGTGGTTACTATTTCCTTTCTTCACATCGATCCCATTATTTTCCCCTGTACTTGTTTCTCTTATATTTCTTCAGTTTTTTAACTCTCTAAAGATAAAATATTTGGTTCTTCCTCTACTATTTATACCAGATTACCAGGTTTCCAACCTCATATTGGTTTGATACACTGGTTTATTCGATTTGGTTTGGGTTTCATTGGTTTATCCATAATATTTTTCCCTAAAGTATAAACCATGTATGGTTTCCTTCCTCTATCTTTTGGTTCCTCTCCGATGGTGAGAGTTTGAGTGGCCTCTTCAACAGATGTCTCATATGGTGATGACTATCCTTCAAATTTCTTGTTTTTGTTTATATTTTACAAGTATATTTCTAGTTTTATGGTTGTATGGGTACCTATAGGATATGATGATTCTCTTATGAAGGAGTAGACCCTTATAAATCCTTGTCCGATAAACTCATATCTAGAATCCCAGTTCATCATTCCCATCCCCGTTGGTCTAGTGATGTGGCGTCTAAAAAAATTTTGGGATGTACAGTTTGGATGGCATATGGTTTCTAAGAGAAGCATCTGACATTTTTTTCTTTCCCTTTTGGCCCATAATGGTGTTTATTCTTGTTGTTGGTTCATGATAATTCTTTTTTCATTGAAGTTTTTTTGCTGTTGTTCAGTATTGATGACTCTAGAATAGATTTCTTTGGGTTTGTTCATTTTTGGATTTCTCTGGTGCCATCGGCATCCCACGAGTGAGTGAAGTTGTTTGGTGATGTAGAAGACACTAACACAATGATTTTATAGTGATGGGTTTTTCTTTGATGGTTATGTTTTAGTGTCAGGAAATGTGGATATGTTTCCTTGGTCAGATTTCTTGACCCGAGGAGATTTGGTTGTGGAGTGATCAATGTTGAATTTCAAATTATGAATATAGAATTTTGGTTGTTTATGGTTTTGAATTTTAAATTTTATTTTTGTAATATCTGATAATGTTGGGCTATTGTATTGGTTTTGGTTATAGAAATGTATGATTACTAGTTATCCTTATAGTGGATTTTAAAAATACAAAAACATGGATTTGAGGAATAACACTATATTCCTTGTTGGATATTGGCTCCCAAAATGATTAGTGTTAACTTTATTCATATTTAAAATAATTATCTATATGTGTTTCATATTTCCATGAAACGTGTGTTATGGTTTTAAGAATCACTGCTTCATGGCGGTTTCAATTGAATTTATTCATGGAACCGGAAACTGCCAACAGTTCTTTATCCAAAAAGAATCTAATTTCCAAAGGCATGAGTTTTATATGTTTTAACTTTACGATACCTAGAAATGTGAATTGGTTGAGAGGATGGGAGGTCGGACTCATCACACTATTTTGGAGGGAATTATTTCCTACTCCGGGACTCTCTTTATAAATTTAAGATATTTTCATGAATCCTTATAAATTAATCAGTTATAACATAAGTTTCTCCTGTAATTTGCAATCACTTATTAACATGTGTAAAATTTATAATCATTTTTATGTATTCAAGGTTCTTCATTAATTGAGATATATGTATGTATTTGAGGTTCTCCATCAGTGGTATCCTCTCATATATAATTTATATATTCTTTTAATCATCGTTATGATGATACAGGTTTTTAAGCCACTCAGTGGGGAACTCTGAAGTGTATTGTCATCTAGGGTGATGATGGTTTTTTTGATATTGGGATCATACCCATGAAATGGTCTACCTATATATCCTTGTTAAAGGAATCAGAACCCTTATATTTCAGTGTCGCTTAATGGAACACATCATACCTTTTAAGGTCATGTGATAAGGACATAGCCATACAGATGAATGTCATGTGGTATAGACATCAAATAGAATGGTTCTTAATCATTGTTTTATGTGAGACTTAAACCTAATAAGCCTAAGATACTTGGAAAAGAATATGATTTTCCAAGTCAGATTAGACCCTGTTGGGAATATGGCCCAAGGAGAACATGTTTGATTTGAAGTGTTGGGTTTGAACCTCAAGGAGGCTCCCTACATATCCCATGTGGATGGGAATAAAATCCCACATAGTTCGTTGAGTTTCATAGGAGAGTATAGTCCCTTGATAGAAATGAGTTTGGGATTACTTTATAAAAAGGATTCCTTGATTATTTGGGGGTTTAATTTTGGTCTTATTCCTAAGGAGGATTCCCAGATTAAAAAAATTAAAGTTGGATTCCTAAAGAGGATATCCAGTGGGCTTGGTCCCTAAAATGGCATCCTACACATCCCATTTATGGTGGGAGTCAGAGTTCTCATAGTTCATTAATTGTGTTGGGGATTATGCATAAAATCTTCCAATTTGAAGGGATATGATTGGGTGGATCCTTTTTTGGAAGGGTACCCTTATGATCTCAGGCCTTCTAGAATGTGTCCTACATATCTTGATTTGAACAAGAATCAGATTTCTCATTGTTTAGAATTTGTGAAAGTGTTGTGACCATGACAAATCTCTATGCCCAAAAGAGTTATGCTCGGTGTGAGAATCAAGAGGATGTCAAAGATTCAACAAAGGCACCCACACTTTTCCTCCTCTATTGGTGGAAGAGGGCGCACCTACGGTGACGAGGGTGGATGAGGTCAAGGTGACCTGAGAAGATGGAAAGGCGATGATCCCAACCTATGTTCTATTTAAATTGGACAAGGGTTTAATGAAAGGAAAGAGGTATTAAGGATAGGGGTTACACCGGGATGGATACACTAAAATTGATCATGGTAGGGGAGGGAGACTTTTTCTTTGAATGGAAAAGCAAGCATGAACTGTACCTTCCCTAGTAGTGACCTGAGGTTCTATATATTTGAGAAGGGATAGGTCAAGACCCAAACCCTCCTCCAAACTGGGAACTTCCCAAAATTTTTCTTGGGAGAAAAGTCCATGTGATAGTGGATATACAAACCCAAATATAAGACATGCTGATATGACATTCCCAAAGGTTTGATAGGTCAGGAGGTTTTGGTGGTGGTCTCAACAGAATCCCTTTATGATAAGGGATCCAATAAAGAAGAATCATGTCCATGAATGGCTTTGAGGATGAATTGATGTCTTGTAGACTAAAGAGTGTAGGTGAATCAAAGAGGGGTTCCCATATAGGTACTGCTACACAAGTATGGCCATGCAAGTGGGCTTAGGTGACCTAATCTTCACTTAAGCGATGAACAACCTGGATGGTAATACATTGGAGAGAATTTACTCAATCCTTCAAGAGTATTCAGAGGTATTCCAAGATGTCGGGCGCTCAAGTTCCCGTGAAAGGAATAGGTGTCATTCTAGAGTTTTTGATTTTGTGGGTTGGGTGCTTTAGGATCGCAAGTGTTATGATTTTTATACAATAAAAGGACTTAATTCCTATGATCCTCCTTCACATCCATTGCTCTAGGTGTTAAAGAACTACCTTGAAATTTTCGGAAGACTTGGGCAATGAAATAGGGTGACCTGAGCAGAAATTGGGATTCATAGAAATTAATCCATACAAATAAAGGCCCCAAGTTTCTATTTATAGAAAAAATAGGACCTTGGGAGAAAGAAGATTGGGAACACATGTGTCTTCCATGCAGATGGAGGTTTGGCTAGACTATGGCACCACTTTGAGGACTTAGCCAAATTTATTGCTTCATTAAACACCATCATGGTGGCACGTAGGTATTTGTGTGTAGGTACCTTGGGCGCTGCTTAGGGGACTTAGCCAAATTTATTGCTCCATACTACATGGGCTACCCCCACACCCCAACTTGGGGTCAGTGTCGGGCTATGGTTCCAGTCCTTCAGGCATGTGCCTTCGCTACCGCCACTAACCCCCATGAAAAATGTAGAGTCACACTGTGAACCATTCGAGCTTGGTTTATGCCATTTTTCAAAAAAGTGCGTGGAACACAATTCATTATAGCATCCTTCATTTTTATCACATAAACTTTCATTACATTATACAAAAACGAGTATCTTTAAGGTTCAGTGTCTTGGAAACCATGAGCTCAAAACATGAAAACATAAAACATTCTTATTAAACACTTGAAAGGATTCTCTTTATGTTCATCCTAGGTTCATTACTGCATCTCATAACCTGGGGACATACATCAAACAAAAGGGTCATCAAAAGGCCCAGTAAGGGAAACAAGGGAAAATTTAACATGTGAACTTGAGATACATCAATAAAGTCATGAAAAAGAACTTTAAGGCATGAGAAAGAAATCATGAGGAATATCATAATAAAAATAATGTATTTCATAACTTGAATATGTGACTACAACATTTAACAAAGACAATCATTTCTATTTCACCAAGGTCCATCCCCAAGGTTTCAATAAAAATTACAAAGGTTATTCACCAAGGTATCAGTCTAAATGGTCATCTCTAGAGATTAAGTCTTTACGCAATGCATTGGAGCGCTATCAGGGCGCACCCTTAAATTTGCCTTTATTATCATGTGATCCACATATATCATCATGAAACATTTCATAAATAAACCATATAGCATAAATTAAATGGGTTTCATTTCATAATCACAATGTTTTAAAAACTGCTTTAAAGACATGATCTTTATGTCACTTTAAACCCATTGAAAGGGAAAGCGGGTCTCATTTATGCAAATCCCAGAATTTAAAATAGAAAATTTTGGTATATATGTGAATACCCCTTTAGAAGAAAGAGCTTTGGGTATTCACTTAAAAAAATAAATGAATTTGATAATAAGAGAGAGACATTTTGAGATGGAAATTCTGCAGCATAACGACTATGTTTCGGGGTTTTAGAAAATATTGAAAAGAGAGGGGACACGGTTCAACCAATCATAAATGATCCTTAAAAAAAGTAGGGGGCCAGAGTATATTTGATTTAAGATCATGGTAATGAAATTTTAAATATATACCATATGAAATGAAGAACATGAAAGGATGACAAAAATAAGATTTCTCTTATGAAAATTCGGCAGCCTAACGGCGTCACTTAAAATTCAAGAAAAATGAATTGACGAGATAAAATAGGGTATCTCATCATATGAACATAAAATATTAGTATTATAGATATATATATCATACACCAACATAATAAAAAGGAACTTGAAAGACTTGACATGAAAGTAGAACTTTGAAAAATGAGAAAGGTGAAAGAATCCCTTAAAAATTCAGCAGCCTAACGGTGCCACTTAAACTTCAACAAAAATGAATTGATGAGATAAAAATATGGTATATCATAATATGAACATAAAATATCGGTATGATAGATATATAGATCATACCCCAACATAATAAAAATGAACTTTAAAGACTTTACATGAATGTAGAACTTTGAAAAATGAGAAGGGTGAAAGAATCCCTTAAATATTCGGCAACCTAACAGCGCCACTTAAACATTCATAAAATGAAATGATGAGAGCAAGAGGGGGTATCTCATCATATGAAAATGAAAATGGAAGTAAGAGTAATATAAAGGAAGATCCTCCAACATAAGATCATGGAGAATAAAATAGATGACATAAAAGAGATTACATGAAAAGAAAGAGAGAGGTAGGATCCCTTACCTTAAAACGTAACTCTTAAAACTCAAAGGTTGGGACCTTGAAGGCTTGGGGCACCTTGAGAGGACTCATTGGGAGGTAATGAGACCAGATCTTTGTTGGGGGAGAGTTGGGAGTAAAAAATAAAGGAGAAAAGGGTGGGTATTTATAGGGAATGTGAGGGGACAAGGCATTAATGGCCAAGGGACACCTCACAAGTGGTTTTCTCAAAACCATGGGCTCTCCCATGGTATTTCCCATGGAGTTAGGCCACATGGGCCCCCATAAAATAATTAATCACCTTTGGTCGGTCAACCCTTAAAATACCTCATGACATCATAATGAAATAGTTATGATGTCATTAAGCATACCGAAACCCTAAAACTGTATTTTTACTATTCACTGAAAATTCAACTTTCTCAGAAAAATCCCAAAATTTCACCTTAACCAAATATCAATGCTCCGATTTCAAAAATGAACTCCATTTTATAAAAATAATTTTCCAAATATTTTCAATTTAATTTTTAAATAAATACACTATTCACCGAAAATTCAATTTTTTCAGAAAAATCCCCAAAAATTACCTTAACATAATGTCGATGCTCTGAGTTCAAAAATGAAATCCATTTTATAAAAATAACTTTCTAAATATTTTTAATTTAATTTTTAATTTAAAACACTATTCTCCCAAAAAAACTAATACTTGAATAATAATTTCTGAAACAGTTATTTACCTATTTTATTGAATCACATTACTCAATCAAGGTGCCTAGATTATATTAATACTTACTTTAAGTGATATTACTAATCCATTTGGTCACATTAGTAATCCTAAGAAAAAAATCACTATTAATAATTTACCATTCATCATAAATCAGGTTGATCTTAATAGACTCTAAATTTCGTACTGAACAAAATTGTAGAAGACCATTTTTTGAAAATCATTACACATTTTTAATTATTTAAGGTTTACATAAAAAATTTTAAAATATCATTTTTCTAAAATTCATAAAAAATATGCATACTATATTTATCCGGTCATTTGAAAATTCATAAACTTCATCATAAGAAGAAATCAAAATTTTTATTTAAAACAAAGGATTACACAAGGCAGTTACAGTCTCATTACATAGCCCCTTATCACACCAGCATAGGACCTAACTATAAGGTGTGCTAAGGTGAGAGAATCTGAGGGAGGCTCAGCCAACATCGCATGAGTAGTAATTTCTATCAGTTTGAACTTCTCGTGGAGGCAATTCCGTTCTTTCTTCACACGATGAAGTTTAGCTTGGGTTTGGTCCAGAGAAAAGCCCAATGGTGCTACCTCCTTCTCAAGTTCTGTTAGATGGGATTTGATCGGTCCAAGACTACTAGGTGAGGCCATCGAATCTTCTTTGTATATTAATTAACCAAGATCGCTTGTATTTAGAGAAAATAATAAAAACGTTTAGTTTCTAGTGATCATATTGACCAATGATAATATACCAGTCAAAACCCAACAGTCTCATTTTAATTATACTCATGTTATCAAATGAAACAGTTTTGTTGAGTATAAAATAACACACAAAATTAGGAAACAATATTTATTCAAAATTTTGGGTCGTTACAATCTTCCTCTTTTAATAAATTGCGTCCTCGCGATTTTTAAAATCGGGATTGGAAATTTCATTGAAAGTCCCACATAAAAAAAGAGTCAGTAACACTATTACTTTAAAAGAAAGAAAGGGAATAAAAAGGTCACCCGAGTTAACCCATTCTAGGATTCCATGTAGGAAAACATGGACATGGAGGAGAAAACAAAGGGTCATGTTCTAAGGGAGAGTGATAGAAAACATGATTAGGAGAAAGTTAACAAAAAGAAAATCACAAACTTATGATGGGTTAAATGGTATTTGATTTTCCAGTAGGAAACGTTAATAGAAAACATTTTTGTTTTACGTTCCTTTTCATAGTTTTGATGAATTCATTTACTACATAGAATAAAACACAATGAAATACACCTACCTTCAAGTAGAGTTTCACCCTTTAATAAGTTTCTACCAAAACTAATCTTTTCTCCAAACGATGAGCATTCAAAACTACTTGGTCTCATCAAATCACAAGAATCGTCTTCTAGAGAATCACATAATCCACCAAAGATTAAATATATATTTCTTCTATTATCCCAAAAAAATAGAAAGGGTAAGATAAAACAACTCTTCAAAAAGAAAGAATCCAATAGGAAGGTAAACTTCTTTAAATCTTTAAAATTCCATGGTACTACCCAAATTTCATCATAAACCATTCCATAAATAACTGTCCTTAAAATTCCTCAAAACAAACCAAATTAAGATTGAAACCCAAATACAAGAAGGATTTGATAACACAGTCTTCCAAAATAAACTTCATCGTTCATATCCAAACATCATCAATCACTCCTAACATCTTATAACAAAAGAATCTAACCTAAACATATTTTCCCCAAGATAGGTTAATCATTTCCATAAGTAACCTAAATTACTATAAGTCCACCTTAAATTCATTGATTATTCAAAATATATGTCAACCTTTAATCCTCAAAGAAACTACCATAGTAATATATTTACCTTGATCAAATAGGATTCCCAAAATAGTGAACATCTTCCAAAATAATAATCATCTTTTAATCCCCTAATCACCCTTTTTTTAAGAAGAACATCTTCACTACATCAACATGTGGTACATAACAATAGATGTTTTCATTAATGATATAAAATCATCTTTGGTAGTGACTCGATGATCTTATAAAACACAAAAGATATGCTCATAGAGCACGAACTAAAATACAACATGACATAGACAATTATTGCGAAGAAGTTACATGTACTTCAGTCATCATGATCAATCTCAGCATATGACTTGCATTGTTCCCTTGTCCTCGAAGATTGTTGATCCTCATCATACTTCTCACCCATTCCAAGAGAGAATTTCCTTGGATAATGTCTAACTTCTCCACATTTACGACATCGAAATGTATAAGGTACATTAGATCGAACCTTATCTCCATTCATCACATTGTCCATTTTTAAAGCAATTGGCTACTTTATGCCCTATCTTCCGACACATAAAATATCTCTTGGTTCCTTTGTGACATTCTCCTTGGTGCCCCTTTCCACACTTTTTTCACAAAGGAAATTGGGTCTTCTTTACCTTATAAACTTTATCATATGAACCTCCTTGAGACTTCATCTTCTTCTTTATTGACAAATTTGGGCATTAAACTAGGTACCAATTATTAATTGTGATTTTTGATAGCTGGTTTGGCATAATCACAATATGTTCAACTTGATCTCTCATCATCTCTATCATATCAATAGGGCAATCATCACATTTCCTATCACATTAGTTGTTGGGACATGTTCTTACATTTCCCTCCATTAACTAAGAAAAGAAAGTATAATTAGGGGCCTGAATACTTAGCCAATAATAATTAGAAGGAAACATTAAGCATAGAAGGATAAACTTGTAGAAGGAATGTATACCCCAGTTTGTAATCCCCTAGGTTCCAATCTAGGTTATCCATGATCATATATTCTTATGTGAATCTTTATTTTATTTTATCTTTGTTCCTTTAATAATGGTTCATACTAAGCTTATGAATTTACCAAAGCATATCCCCCAGGAGTGTCGTAACCAAGAGTGCAACATGTCCCATTGTTATGTACCAGTTCCCGTTTGAATCTATCTCAAAGCGGTGTTTTCGGGTTTTACCGCTATGTACATCTGTACCAGAGCCATCTCTACCTACTCGTATCCAGACAGGGATGTATTTTCTTGGCAACCACTTACTCAATACTCACCAAAATACCAGGAAGATTCCCAATATATAAAATTTTCTAAAGGCTTCTTCCTAAAGTTTTCATATCCTAATTTCAACAAATAACTAAACCATTCTTTGATACCAACTATAGAATCCTGCATTTTTATCACATAAACTTTCATTACATTATACAAAACCAAGGATCTTTAAGGTTTAGGGTCTTGGAAAACAGGAACTCAAAACATGAAAACATAAAACATTCTTCTTAAACACTTGAAAGGATTCTCCTTATTTTCATCCTATGTTCATTACTGCATCTCATAACCTGGGGACATACATCAAAAGAAATGGTGAGCAGAAGGCCCAGTAAGGGAAACAAGGGAAACATTTAACATGTGAACTTGAGATACATCAACAAAGTCATGAAAAATAACTTTAAGGAATGAGAAAGAAATCATGAGGCATATCATAATAAAAATAACGTATTTCAAAACTTGAAGATGGGTCTAAAACATTTAACAAATACAATCATTTTCGTTTCACCAAGTTCTATCCCCAAGGTTTCAATAAAAATTACCAAGGTTATTCACAAAGGTATCAGTCTAAATGGTCATCTCTAGAGATTAAGTCTTTACCCAATGCATTGGAGCGCTATCAGGGAACACCATTAAATTTGCCTTTATTATCATGTGATCCACATATATCATCATCAAACATTTCATAAATAACCCATATAGCATAAAGGAAATGGGTTTCATCTCATAATCATAATGTTTTAAAAACTACTTTAAAGACAAGATCTTTATGTCACTTTAAACCCATGGAAAGGGAAAGCGGGTATCATGTATGTATATCCCATAATTTAAAATAGAACATTTTGGTATATATGTGAATGCCCCTTTAGAAGAAAGAGCTTTGGGTATTCACTTAAAAAAATAAATGAATATGAGAATAAGAGAGTGACATTTTGAGACGGAAATTCTGCAGCATAACGGCTATGTTTCGGGGTTTTAGAAAACATTGAAAAGAGAGGGGACATAGTTCACCCACTCATAAATTATCCATAAAGAAATTAGGGGGCCAGAATATAAAGGATTTAAGATCATGGTAATAAAATTTGAAAGATATACCATATGAAATGAAGAACATGAAAGGAAGACAAAAATAAGATTTCTCTTATGAAAATTCAGCAACCTAACGACATCACTTAAACTTCATCAAAAATGAATTGACGAGATAAAATAGGGTCTCTAATCATATGAACATAAAATATAAGTATGATATATATAGAGATCATACATAAGAATAATAAAAAGGAACTTGAAAGACTTGACATGAAAGTAGAACTTTGAAAAATGAGAAAGGTGAAAGAATCCCTTAAAAACTCGGCAGTCTAACGGTGCCACTTAAACTTCAACAAAAATGAATTGACGAGATCAAAATAAGGTATCTAATCAAATGAACATAAAATATCAGTATGATAGATATAGAGATTATACCCCAACATAATAAAAAGGAACTTGAAAGATTGACATGAAAGTAGAACTTTGAAAAATGAGAAGGGTGAAAGAATCCCTTAAAAATTCGGTAGCCTAACAGTGCCACTTAAACATTCTTAAAACGAATTGATGAGAGAAATAGGGGGTATCTCATAATATGAACATGAAAAGGGAGGTAAGATTAATATAAAGGAACATACTCCAAAATAAGAGCATGGAGCATAAAATAAATGATATAAAAGAGATTACTTGAAAAGAAAGAGAGAGGTAGGATCCCTTACCTTAAAATGTAACTCTTAAAACTCAAAGGTTGGGACCTTGAGAGCTTGGTGCACCTTGAGAGGAATACTTGGAAGATAATGAGACCGGAGCTTCATTGGGGGAGATTTTGGAGTGAAAACTAAAGGAGGAAAGGGTGGGTATTTATAGGGAATGTGAGGGGACAAGGCATTAATGGCCAAGGGACACCTCACAAGTGGTTTTCTCAAAACCATGGGCTCTCCCATGGTATTTCCCATGGAGTTAGGCCACATGGGGCCCCCCATACAATACTTTATCACCTTTGGTCGGCCAAACCTTAAAATATCTCATGACATCATCATGAGATAGTTATGATGTCATTAAACAAACCCTAAAACTGTATTTTTACTATTCACTAAAAATTCAACTTTCTCAGAAAAATCCCAAAATTTCACCTTAACCAAATATCAATGCTCCAATTTCAAAAATTAACTCCATTTTATAAAAATAATTTTCTAAATATTTTTAATTTAATTTTTAAATAAATACAGTATTCACTGAAAATTCATTTTTTGAGAAAAATCCCCAAAAATTACCATAACATAATATCAATGCTCTGAGTTCAAAAATGAAATCCATTTTATAAAAATAACTTTATAAATATTTTTAATTTAATTTTTAATTAAAAAACACTATTCACATGAAAAAACTAATACTTGAATAATAATTTTTGAAACAGTTATTTACCTATTTTATTGAATCACATTACTTAATCAAGGTGCGTAGATTATATTAATACTTTCTTTAAGTGATATTACTAATCCATTTGGTCACATTACTAATCCTAAGAAAAAAATCACTATTCATAATTTACTATTCATCAAAAATTAGGTTGATCTTATTAGACTCTAAATTTCATACGGAACATAATTGTAGAAGACCAATTTTTGAAAATCATTACACATTTTTAATTATTTAAGGTTTACATAAACATTTTTAAAATATCCTTTTTCTAAAATTCATCAAAAATATGCATACTATATTTATCCGGTCATTTGAAAATTCATAAACTTCATCATAAGAAGAAATCAAAATTCTTATTTAAAACAAAGGATTACACAAGGCAGTTACGGTCTCCTTACATAGCCCCTTATCACACCAGCATAAAACCTAGGTGTAAGTTGTGCTAAGGTGAGAGAATCTGAGGGAGGCTCGACCAACATCACACGAGTAGTAATTTCTATCAGTTTGAACTTCTCACGAAGGAAATTCCGTTCTAGCCTCACACGATGAAGTTCAGCTTGGGTTTGGTCCAGAGTAAGGCCCAATGGTGCTACCTCCTTCCCAAGTTCTGTTAGATGGGCTTCGATCGGTCCAAGACTACTGGTTGAGTCCATCAAATCTTCTTTCTATATTAATTAACCGAGATCACTTGTATTTAGAGACTATAATAAAAACGTTTAGTTTTCAGTGGTCATATTGACCAACGATCCTATAACAGTCAAAACCCAACAGTCTCATTTTAATTATACTCATGTTATCAAATGAAACAGTTTTGTTGAGTATAAAATAACACACAATATTAGGAAACAATATTTATTCAAAATTTCGGGTCATTACATTCTTGGTGTCTACAAAATCCCAACCTTAGAATTTTATTCATTCAAAATGAAAAGAATATTGTTATAAGGTAGAAGTATAGAACTTTGATGCATTCTAACATCATTTGGTTAGATTTAGAGCTACATCTATTTTGGAAGGATTCCCTAATAGTCTTCCTAAACCATGGGAACTAGCAAGCATAGTTTGATTTTTACTAGGGTTATATAGAAAAACCCACAAACTTTGCTTATTTTAACTTTTTATTGCTCAATATTACCAAAATCATACAAAATATACGTTTAGTGAAATGAGAATTGACATTTTTTCAGAGTGTCCTTTGCGGGTTCCCAGTTTAGTGAGTACCATGTCTCTTGTTGTTGGCAGTTTAGAGTCATGCTTGTTGGATTATAAAAGGCTATTATTTAAGGTCGAATAGCTTGGACCATAAATTTTGAAATTGGATCCCAAACATAACTTAGTGGCTACGAATTTATTTAATATTATTTAAACATTCCCAAGGAGAATCTTGAACCATGATTTTTTATGGTTACCAAATTTAAAACATGTATCAACATAAGGGGATTATCTTTCAGGAATGAAGTTACAATTATTTGAAAAACTAATTACGGGAGTTGTGTTATGCAGGGCCAACTATTGAATATGATGCATATCTAAACAATGACATCTTTTGATTGAAATGCCCATTATGTAGGAAATTTTTTTGTAAGGAAACCTAAGGGAACGTACTTCATATTCAAGCAAAAGAGCTCTTAGGGATTTGGAATTTTACTAATGATAGATAAGGGAAAATAAAATTTGGGTGAATCAAGACCACAATGGGTTATTTTTCCAAGGAAATGAATTTTATAAATAAAGGGATATTTTATTCCGACATATGTCCTGAATAGGAAAACCATTTCTATAAAAATTTTGTGTATGAGGAATGGTTAAACTTTTCCAGAAAGGGTAATTTCTGATATTATACTATGCAGTTTTAAGTCACGTAGTGAGGAAATTGTACTATAGAGTTTTAAGTCATGCAGTGAGGACATTATGTAGCTTTATTTTAAGATCTTTAGATCTGACCAAAGATATGAGACTCTCCCAATTTCTAGATAACATTTTTGGAAACATATTACCATATTAAGGTATGGAAGGAAAAATTGTAAAGTGTGATTTGGGTATTTCTAGATCTGAAGAATGATATAGAAAAAGGGATAAAGGCATTAAAGGAAGTCTTTTTCAAGATTGAAGTTACCATTATTTGATAAACCTATTATGGGGGCTGTATTTTGTAGGGACAACTAGGGAATATGTTGCATAGCCAAATAATAGTATCTTTTGACTGACTGGCCAGTTATGTAGGAAACTTATGCAAGACCATCTAAGGGCACGCACTACATAGTCAGGCAAAAGAGCACTCAGAATTTTGACATTCTATTTCTAGAATTTGAAGAACGTTTATGGAGATTCATATTTTACAAAGAACAGAGTTTTATTTATGAAAAAAGGAACCTAAATATAGAGAGGTTATTTCTAATCATGATTTATAAAGAATTAGAGGAATAAGATTTCTACAAAGGTCTGACCCAAAGGTAGGAAGTATTGTGTCTGTAGTTTTAGGTCATATGACTAAGACCGGAAATGAAAATAGTATATGATATGTGGTCAAGTGATCCAACGTTATTTCATATTTCTTTGAACACATGGATTGAGAGATGTGTAAACCATGTTCTTGAAGACTTTTAGAATGAGATAAAGATAATGGGACAAATATACATGAATGACTATTTTAAAATACAGATTCTTCTATATTGTCATCAAAGTTTGAAGGGGGAAAACACTATAACCAAGAATTAAATTACCATCATTTGAATAACTTATTATGGGAATTTTATTATGTAGGGACAACTAGGACATATGCTGCATAAACAAATAGTGTCATATTCTGACTGATAGGCCCATTATGTAGGCAACTTATGCAAGGCCACCTAAGGGTACATACTGCATAGTCAAGAAAATAGCTCTCAAATATTAGAAACTCTTTCACTAGAAACTTTAATAAATATTATAAAAATAAAAAATATTCAAGATTATGTTTCTGAAATATGAAAGGGGGTAACTCTCAATGCATATGAGAAATATTTGAATCAATATTGACCTTGAATTTTGTGTCCCATGCATAGATCTGATTCATATGTAAAATGAGTACATTCTTGTTTCTTTGATGGGTTCTCTGAGGGGAGGTCTTAAAATAAAATATTCCTGCATATATTTTTTTTACTGTATGCAAGAGAGGGGGAAAAAATTCTCCATATCTGGGACTAGGATTTAAAACATAGTCAACACTACGTATCTCAATGGAATGAGAATCAAGCCGCACATAGTTCTTAAAAAGTCTGTGTAGTTTATCGTTATATGGTGAGGACATCTTGTTGTGCCTTTTACGGTCTTGCAACTAGGACCATTGATAACCCCAAAAGGAATTGAGATACCTTATTTATACATAGAAGTATTTTACCCAATTCTTAATCCCATGAGAGATATGTTCTGTGTAAGAAACAAGGAGGAGTAAAGGATTCTTTTGTAACACAAAGATGACACAAGTTAAGAATAGGGGTATTATGATTATGTGATGGATGATCCCGAGCATAAGACCCATGTTCACTGCGTATCTTGTTGGAAAAATAATCAATCCAAACATAGTTCTTTGATTTCCATGCAGTTTAATGTTGTGCAGTAAGGACGAAGATGAACTGATGTGAAAAGAAAGACATGTTGTATCTGGACTAAAGGATAAAACCAAAGTGTCACTACATGTTTTTCTGGGGAGAAATAATCAAGCCATACTTAGTTCTTTAAACATTCCTCTCCCACACCAATCGTGTTTAATATGGGGAACTGGGGATTTGACATGTTCTGGGAGAACTGTTAAACTTAAGACAAAAAATGGTATAAGAATCAAACCATCTATCGTAAGGGAACACTTTGTATAGATCTAATTCACATACAATAGGAGAAAAGGGAAATAAAAATTTTGTGGTTGTGTGCTTCTAGGCCCAAGATTGGAGATCTATGTGTCTCTACATATCTCATATGAATGAGAATAATGTTGTACATAGTTCTTGAAACAAGGTCCCTATGCAGATATGGCTCAGACATAGGAAAGATAGGGAATAATGTACCACTAAAGATTAGTAATGATGTCAATGGTGATTTTTTATGGAAGCTCCTAACATCATGTAGAGAATAGGTTATCCGTACAATTTAATGTCATGTAACAAAGATAAATAATGTCATGTAGTTTAACGTCATGTGACAAGAACAAAGATGCTACACATTTTATTGTCTTGCAGCATAGAAATTTATGATTGTTATACAGTTTAATGTCTTGCAACTTGGACTTTGTGCCGTACTGTTTAATGTATTTCAATACAGACATATCTTTGAAATTAGAAAATGAATTTCTTCAAGAATCTAACATTGGTTTGAGTTGTAATAAGCTCTCTATCCATTAATATAAAGGCATAAGCTCTATTCGAGTATACTTTATGTATGGAATAAGGTCCTTACCACTTTGACTCAAGATTTGGAGGTTTCTTTCCTGGTATCATTAGAGTCCTGAGGACCAATATCAATTATCATTGAATTAATGAGAATAGGCAAAAAAAATTTGTTAAAGGCTCGCGCTATTCTGTTCTGATAGACTAATAAATGGTGAAAAGTATGCAATATTTTTTTGTCTAACTATTACAACTCATCAAACCATTTCTGATACTTATCATCTGTAGACAACCAATCACATATTGCAACTATGAGTGAAGTAATTTGAATTTCAATTGGAAAAACTGATTCTGTTCTATACGCCAATGAATAAAGGTTTTCCTAGGTGGCAGTGTGAGTAGTAGTCCGACAATCCCATAAAGCATGCAAAATTTTATCAGTCCAAGATTTATTATCTTTATCCACAACATGTTGGAGTATATTTTATAGGGTCTTATTGAAAGACTTTATCTATCCATTGGCCATCACATGATAGTGATACAAATGGATGGATTTGATATTGTGCTCCTGATATAACTTCTTTACCTCAAAAAAACAGAAATTGGTTCCATTGTTCATCAATGCAGTATGTGGGACAGAAAATCTGGTGATGATGTTAGTTTTGAAAGAACTAAAAATTATTTTGGCTCCTACTTCTTGAGAGGGATTTTCTTATCCCATTTAGAGAAGAAGTTAGTAGCAGTAAGGATATACTTGAACTGCTTAGCTGTAGCTATAGGATAAGTTTCTACTACATCCATTCCCCATGTGGAAAATGGATAGTAGTATTGAGCTATATGTAGAAACTACATGGGGTTGATAAATGAAGTTGATATGACCATGGAAGGATTGAAATTTCTTGGGGAAATATATGCAATCCTACTTCATTGAAGGAAAAAAAGTATCTCAGCCTTCAGATTGGATCTGAAAGCCTATGCCTAGACTAGTGAGCACTACAAGCTCCAAAATGTACTTCTTTCATGAAAGATGTAGTTTCTTCTCCATCAATACACCTGAATAGGATTCCATCAAATCCTCATTTTTTGAGGATATTCCATTGATATGGACTATCATAAAGGGTAAAATTGACCACTCATCATTAGATATATTCTCTTTCATCCCTATCTAGTGAAAGTACACCATTTTGAAGGTATTCTATGATGGGTTTTATCCATCCTGTGGTTTGACCATATGGCTCATAAATAGGTCTAATTTCATTAATTTCCTCTATTATAGTTTGAATGAAAGGTGAGACCACACAATGATGAGCTATACTGATGATTGTCTCATCCTTATTTGTATTTTCCAAGACTATAGATGTATTTTCCAATGCATCATCTTGGGAATTTTGTGATATCATAACATAGGAAAATGTCGACTCTGAGGGAAATTCAACCATTAAACCTATGACGTAACCACACAAAGGGATTAACTCTTCTTTTCTGATGGAATAATTCCCATTGATTTGTTTGATTACCAACTTTGAATCACCTTTCACTTTCAAGTGGTTCACTTGTACCTAAAGTTCCAATTCTAGACCTATAGTGAGAGCTTGATATTATGCTTCATTGTTGTTACCTCCTTCTGACAACATGAAGGAATAATGAAACACTACCTTTTCTGGGGAGATAAGTATAATTCTGAACCCAACATTGTTTATTTTAGGGTTTTCCATTATCTTCCCTGTTAGACTATTGGAGGAACCATCAAATTACATATCCTTTGTTTGGGAACTATCTTGAATAGAAAAGACTTCTTCATCAGGAAGTTTAGTATTCAATGATTTGTCTTCCATAGATAGGTGTTCAGCAAGGAATTCGGCTAGAGCATATCCCTTTATTTACTTCTAAGGTAGAAAATGAATATCAAAATATTTCAAAATAACTTCCCACCATGCCAGAAACCCTGTAAGAATATGAAAAATGAGGATAAATTTGAGTGGGTTATTATGAGACACCAAATGGACCTCATGATGTTGTAGGTAGTGGCTCAAATTTTTAACTGCAAAGATTAATGAAAGGCAACACTTTTCAATACTTGAATATCAAGTTTCAGCATTAAGCATATTTTGACTAAGATAGTAAAGGTTGTTTTCATTCCCATCCTCATTCTTCTGGGCAAGGAAGGCACCCAGTGATCACTCTAAAGATGTCACATAGATAATAAGTGGTCTTTATTAAATATGTGTCATTAATACTAGTGGACTCAAGAGATATTTTTTGAGGGTATCCAATGCTTATTGGAAGTATTCAGTCCATTGATAAGTGACTCCCTTCTCCATTAATCTAGTTAAGGAAAATACTTGCCTTCCAAATTGGTGATAAAGCACCGAATATAGGCCAAGTGTCCTCATATTACACTTAATTCTTTCAAATTTTTATGAGGTGACATTCCAAGGATTGATTTTGTTTTCTTAGGATCAACTTCGATACCACGATGGCGTATAACAAAGCCGAGAAACTTCCTTGAGGTTACCCGAAAAGCATATTTCAAGGGGTTCATCTTTAAATTGTTTTGCTGACATTTATTGAATATGGTCACCAGATCAGCAAAGTGATCAGAACATTTTTTGGATTTATCTACCAAATCAACCACAACACATTTGAAAAATTTCCTTAAGAAGGGTTTGAAAATATGATACATGGAAGGTTGATATGTTGCACCTGTATTCATTAAGCCAAAGGGAATTACCCGTTAACAAAACAAAAATTGAGTGGATCTGAAGGCTATAGATTATTCATCCCTTAAGGACATGTATATTTGATTATACCCAAAGTAGCCATCCATAAATGAAAGAGCTTCATAGCCAGCTATTGCATCAATTAAAAGATCTATGATCAGAACTAGAAAGTCATCTTTAGGAAAATGTTTGTTAAGATATAGTGACCCTGCCTTTTCTTACATTACTATTAAATCATTTTAAAGATAAACAAAATAATAGTATTATACATAGAGGATCCAAAGGTTTAGTGTCTTGGAAAAACTAGGACCATACATAATAATTACAATATCAAGCTTAAAAATTTATTTAATTTCTTCTTCTCTAGCTTCTTATTGGGACTTGTCCTCTCCTTAGTACATGTAGCCACCTGAGGATATACATCAAAAGGGGTGAGTTAGAATCCCAGTAAAAGGATAGATAAGAAGAATATAGTATGGGGTGAGCATAATCATGACATAAGAAAAAGATCATGAACATGAGAGCAAGCATAAATATAATGCTTGAAATGTGGCAATGCATAAAAATGAAACATCATGTCTTAGTGGTTAACTACCACACATACTTGCGAACCAAGCTAGTATCTTTTTGACACATCATTTCACATTTACTCATGAGACTCATCACTTTACCCAATTCATTGGAGCACTGTATAATTTCAGGCGCACCCGTCACATTCAAACATTCATAGTGCGCTATATAATTCCTCGCGCACCCATCACATCATAACATTATCATTTATCATGCATGCCACAATAAACATATAACATAAATGAACACAATTAACCCATGAAATGGAATTGGTTTCATCTCATAAGAACACATTCATAAACCTTGGGTTCCCAAATGAAATAGGGAATAACATACATGTTACAAGAACCGTCCACTTTAACAGAGAAGTACAAGGTGTGTTCTTAAAAGATAAGTTTTTTTAGGGAAACATTTTGTTTGACATAAAAACCAGTGAAAAACATTTATATCCTAGAAAAGGAATAAAAAATATGAGAAAATGATTTTTAAGTAGTAAACATATCAAAAATGGAGTGAAAGTGGGAGAACCCTAAGGATGAAAGTTGGGTTTGAGAATTTCCCCTTACCATGTATCTGAATGCTTCCTTCTCTTTAATGTCTTGTATAATGACAATATATTAATTAATTAGAAATAAATAACCTTGTGTAAACTAATATAGTTCATTCTGGTTTTATTAATGATTTTATGTTCCTTTTGACGTGTTATAAAGTTTTAAAAACATTATTCAAAAATGTTTGTTTTTAAGGGTTTCTTGAGTGGTTCCCTTGTATTCTTAAATTGAAGTTCGGGTAGAACATGGGTAAAAAACAAGAAATGATATTTCATGTTATTAATAATATTAAATGATTTTTAATGATATTATAATGAATTATATTAGATCTATGTGGATGTATCAATAGATAACAATTAAATGATGATTGCTTGGGTTAATTTGAGCGATTTTTCGATCATGATGAACTTGTTTTAACTTATCACTTAGTAATATGGTCATACGTTAGTTACAGAACATCAATTAAAATATAATACATGTAAAATGTTCTGGTTAAACCATAAAAACGGTTTCATGACCATATCTTAAGGTAGTAATGGAAGAAGAAAACTTGTCATTCTTGAAGGTGATAAATTAACACCCCACGAACAACGTTCTCCTTAATAAAATAAAAGGAAGAGGGAAAGTGGATTGGATGATATAATATCACATTTTCATCATAAAATTCTAGTAAAAGTATAATACTGGTGTTAAAATACCATTTTTATGAAGATATGTGGGGAGATATCGAGAAATGAACTTGACCTTGAAAGGAAATTAAAGGAGAAGACGGAGAGAAATTACCTCTTAAATATTCCTCTTGAGATCCTCCTTAAGGAAGCTAGGATTGGTCTTTTGATGAGACCAGAAGCTCTTGAACGTGGGATAGGGTCTAGGGAGGATTTTTGGGTAGAGTTTAGAGAAGTCTTGGAGCTTTAGAGGTGTGAGGAAATGAGGGTGTGAAGGAAAGTTTTTATAGTGGAGGGGAGAGGGATTTCCTTAATATAAAATTCATTAGTTTATTAATATTTCCCTAAGACAAGGAATAATGAGTCTTCAATGACCAAGAATAGTAATATTATCATGCGATCCCGAACCAAGTGGGCTTACATCAGTAGAACATCACACATGACTCTATAATTAGCTTATTTAGCTTATTTTGTAAATTATGGTATTTCAGTATTCATCAAAAATTCAAGTATCTCAGAAAAATCCCAAAAATTTACCCCTACCATTTTTTGATTTGTATAATCCAAAAAATGAAGTCCATTTTTCTAAAAATAATTTTCTAAATATTATTAATTTAATATTTAATTAAAATCATAATTTACCTAAAAATAATTTTTAAATTTAAAACTGATTTTATAGTGCTTTCAAAAATTATGTAGTGTCTTATAAAATTATATAAAAACTATAAGACATTTATTTGATAATTAATGAACACATTTTAAGAAAATAATTTTTATTTTAAATTAATTAATTAATTATAATTAATTATTTATGACTTACAAAATACCAAAACGTTTACTAAGGTCAAATTGTCACTTTATAAGATGTATAAATTTTATATAATTATTAATGGGTAAGGTTACTCTTATGTTGGATGATTTACTAATAATAAAGGTCATATTACTATTCATATGGGTATTTTACTTTTTATAAGGGTATGTTACTATTCACCAAAAATTAATTTTGTTTTAGTAGACTCCAAAAATCATCTTGAACACAACTGTGTATGTCAGATTCTCAAAATTCACAATATAGAAGTGACAAACTTATGTTTAGAGATCACTTAGCACTTAGTAGTTCATTATGTTGTGTTTTCATGTGATTTTATGACATAACTATAAGAAGGGAATTTCCATTGAAAAACTTTGGGTCATTACATTCTCCCCCCCCCCCCCCTTAAGAAGATTTCACCCCCGAAATTTCACTTTACGCAAACAGGTGAGGGTACTTCTCCTATATCACCTCCTCCAATTACCATGTAGCTTCTTCAAACTTATTGTTCCTCCACAAAACTTTGACAAGGTGGGTTGTATTGTTGTGTAGAACCTTATCTCTCCGATCCATAATATCCACTAGATGTTCCTCATAAGAGAGATCATATTCCAACTGTACCACCTCTGAGTTTAGTACATGTGAGGGCTCCGATATGTACTCCCTCAGAAGTGATACATGAAACACATCATGAACTTGAGCTATATTCGGTGGAAGTACAAGTCGATAGGCCACGGCTTATATACAGTCAAGGATCTCAAAGGGGCCAATGTACCTTGGGATTTGCTTCCCTTTCTTCCCAAATCACATGAATCTCTTCCATGGAGATATTCGTAGGAAGACTTTATCTCCAACATCGAACTCCAAGTCCCTTCTACAGTTGTCAACATTGCTCTTTTGCCTACTTTGAGCATCTTTGATGTGTTTTTGGATGACTTGAATCTTTTCTGTCATCTCTTGCACAAGATCAGGTCCAAGTAGCTTTATTTCTCCAACTTCATCCCAACAGGTTGGAGTTCTACATCACTTTCCATATAGAGCTCCATATGGAGCCATCTGAATACTTGAGTGGAAGCTGTTGTTGCATGAGAACTCAACCAATGGGAGATGTTGATCCCATCCATCTTTGAATTCTAGAGATAATGCTCTTAGAATATCTTCAAGCATATGAATATTCCTTTTAGAACGGCCTTTAGTTTGGGGGTGATAGGTCATGCGGAAATTTAATTCAGTACTCAAAGCATGTTGAAGAATTCTCCATAATTTAGATGTGAACCTTGGATCAGAGTCAGAGACAATCCAGAGTGGAACTCCATGCAGTCTCACCACTATTTTCATATATAACTTTGCAAGTTGTTTAAGCGAGAGATCATCCTAAATATCAGTAAAATGGGTAGTCTTGGTGAGTCGGTCAACCACAACCCATATCGCATTATTTTTCTTTTATGTATTTGGGAGACCCATGATAAAGTCCATAGTAACATTTTCCCATTTCCACATGGGTATAGGAAATGGATGCATCATACCTTTGGACTTTTGTCGCTCAACTTTAACTTGATGACATACCAAGCACCTTGATATATATTCTGCAATCTTCTCCTTCATGTTATCCCACGAGAAGTGTTCTCAAAGATCACGGTACATCTTGGTACTCCCAGGATGGATAGAGAATGTTGAGCTATGTGCATTTTCCAATAGCTCCTTCTTTATCTCGGGTGATAAAGGAACACAAATCTGCGTTCCAAACCCAATCACACCATCATTGTCAATATGGAACTCTTGAATATTCCATTACTTTACTGGATTCACCCTCTTTTGTATCTCCACATCATCCCTCTGGGATTCCTTAATATTCTATTGGATGGATGGTTGCACAATAATTTGGGAAAGGTAGGAAGTATCCCCTACCCTTATGATTTCTAAATCCATTCTTTGCATATCCAAGAAGATAGGGTCTTTCTCAATCTGCAACATGGATAGAGTATCAGGATCTTTTTTGCTTAGTGCATCAGCTACCTTGTTTGCCTTTCCAGGATGATAGTGAATAGAGAAATCATAATCCTTGATTATCTCTAACCATCTCCTTTAATGCATGTTAAGCTCCTTTTGTGTGAATATATACTTTAGGATCTTGTGGTCAGTGTATATGTAAAACTTCTCAACAAAAAGGTAGTGACGCCAGATTTTCAAAAAAAAAATCACGAATTCTAGTTTTTAGATCATGCGTCGGGTAGTTTTGCTCTTGGATCTTCAACTGTCATGAAGCGTAGGCTATCACATTATCATTTTGCATGAGTAAGCAACCCAATCCTTTCTTTAAAGCATCACTGTATATCACAAAACTTTCTCCACTTTTAGGTAGTGTGAGTACATGTGTAGTGATTAGCCTTCTCTTTAGCTCCATGAAGCTTCCCTCACATTCTTCCGTCCAGAAATACTTTACCCCTTTCCATATTAACTTAGTTAGCGGGTTTGATAATTGTGAGAAGTTTATCACAAAACGTCAGTAGTACCCAGCTAATCCAAGATAACCACAGATTTCTGTGACACTAGTGGGCCTGGGCCATTCATTAATCACCTTTGTCTTTGAAGGATCCACATATATTCCCTCACTTGTGATCACATGTCACAAGAAAGTGACTAGCTTCATCCAAAATTCACACTTGCTAAACATGGTGTACAACTTCTCCTTTCTTAATATCACCAAAACATGTCTTAGATGTTCTTCAT
This sequence comes from Viscum album, assembly GCA_963277665.1. Lineage (NCBI taxonomy): Eukaryota > Viridiplantae > Streptophyta > Magnoliopsida > Santalales > Viscaceae > Viscum > Viscum album. The sequence continues at coordinate 396,943,391 of OY728126.1, forward strand.
GTTCCTCCTTGCTCTAGGAGTAGATGAGAATATCATCAATAAACACTACCAAAAATTTGTCGAGGTAATGTCTAAAGACTCTATTCATTAAATACATTAATATTTTAGGGGCATTAGAAATTCCGAAGGAAATAACCAAAAACTCATAGTGCCCATACCTTGTACAGAAGGCAGTATTCTGAATATCTTCCTTCTTCACCTTCTACTAATGATATCCAGAACAAAGATCCACCTTTGAAAAGTATCGAGCTCCTCTTAACTGATCGAACGAGTCATCAATCCTAGGGGGAGGATACCTGTTCTTTATGGTGATCTTGTTGAGTTCCCGATAATTGATACACATCTGCTTTGTTCCATCCTTCTTCTTCACAAAGAGCACTGGCGCACCCCAAGGTGATGCACTAGGGCGTATGAACCCTTTGTCTTGATGATATTTCATTCACTTCTTTTACTCCTCTGATTCGATAGGAGACATACTATAGGGACACTTCGAGATAGGAGTAGCTTCGGGTATGAGTTCAATTGAGAACTATACCTCATGATCTGGGGGAATTCCGGGTAACTTGTTGGGAAATACATCGTCGTATTCCCTCATGATGGGAATTTCCTCAAGGTTGGCACTTTCCTTCAACTCAACCATTTGGGAGAGGTATGCTTCTTCATTGGGAATCAACACCCAAACCATTGAATGATTTTTCAAAGGAGATTCATGATCTTCCTTGCATTTGTAGAGGAGCATGGGATGTTTTGAAATATGAAAAGATATTTCCTTTTCCCGAAAGTTGATATGTGCTCTATATAACGAGAGCCAATCCATTCCCATTATACTATCAAATTCCAACAAGGGAAGTATTACGAGATTTTCCAGAAGAATCATCCCTCATACGCCAACATGATAAGATTCAAACACATGGGTTGCAATGATTGCACCACTTAGTGGTTTTACAGATATCTCTACTTCAAGGTTTTGGGGCTTCAATTCTATAGTTCTAGAAAACTTTTAAGATATAAAGGAATGCGTAGAACCATAATCAAATAATAATTTTTCCAATCTTGAGTGAATAGAAAGTGTACCCTGTACAACTTCATTATCTTGCTCCACTTCCACAGTAGTGATGGCATAAGCCTTCCCTTGTTCTTTCAACATAGGTTGTTGTTGATGCTGATTAACCTCGAGAGCTCGAGGTTTAGTGCACTGGTTTGCATAGTGCCCCAACTCCCTACAGTTGTAGCATTGAACCATGGGTGGTTTTATCCTTTCATCGGCTACATTCTCCTTCTTTTTGTGTCTTTTCAAAATTATTGGGCATGATATCCTTCTTTCCCACACTTGAATCATTTCCCCATTCCATTGAGGTAGATCCCATGGTGCAGCTTTCCACATTTTTGGCATGTTGGTTGTTGAGTTTTCTTCCCACCTTTATCATTAGATCCACCGGCTTGAAACATCATCTTTCATTTCTTATCACCATAGCCATGGGACCATTCTCCAAACTCCATCTCCACTTTGATAGAACACTAAAAACTTCTTCATAAATCCCAAAGTATTGAATTGTAAGATCCTTTTTAAGGTGTGGTTTTAATACACTAATGAATATATCAATTTTTCTATCATTGTTGATAACAAAACCCGAAGCATACCTTGCAAGCCTTGTGAAATTCGCTTCATAGGTTGTGACAGATTATCCTTCTTTTTATATGAGCTCTATAAATTCTCTCTCCATCTTTGTGCGAAGATTTCTTGGGGAATACTTGTTAAGAAACATTATCTTAAAGTCTTCTCATTCCATCTCTTCAATTTCCTCCCTTGGCTTGGTGTTCTTAATCAAAGCCCACCAATGATCGGCTTCTCCATCTAGACGATAAACAGCTAAGGTTACCTTCTCCGTCTCAGAACAGTAAAGAACAGAAAAGATCTTCTCCATGTATTTGACCCACTTTTCCAAAGATAGTGGATCGGAAGATCCATTAAACATCAGTGGTCGTTGTCGCATAAAACATTAAATAGAAAGTTGCTCCATCTTTGGTGCAGGTGGATGTTCCCCATTATTATTGTTATTTTTCATATCCCAAGATAATTGGGTAAGCATCGCCATGAAGTTTTGAACTCCACCTACCAAATCATTAGGGATGTCATCTAGGCAATCATTTCACTGGACCTCGCAAGAGTTGTTGGCCTGATTTCTCCTAGTTCCCACCATTTTCTAAAATAGAAAAGGTTAGAACAAAAAATAATTCAACAATTAATGAATAAATAACTTATTTATTTGAAAAATTTATACTAAAATCATAACATATGGGTCCCTATGTATATACCATTGTGTGCATATTTGAACTTAGTCTCATGCTAAAGGTTTTTTATAGGGTTCACTAATCCTAATTCCCAAATTAACTAAACCTTTCCTCTGATACCAACTATAGAGACCATGCCTTTTCTTACATTACTATTACATCATTTTAAAGATAAACAACATAATATTATTACACATATAGGATTCAAAGGTTTAGTGTCTTGGGAAAACTAGGACCATACATAACAATTACAACATCAATCATAAACATTTATTTAATTTCTTCTTCTGTAGCTTCTTATTGGCACTTGTCCTCTCTTTAGTACATGTAGCCCCCTAAGGATATACATAAAAAGGGGTGATCTAGAAGCCTAGTAAGAGGATAGATAAGAAGAATATAGCATGGGGTGAGCATAATCATGACATAGGAAAAAGATCATGAACATGACAGGAGCATAAATAAAAGACTTAAAATGTGGCAATGCGTAAAAATGAAACATCATGTCTAAGTGGTTAATTACCACACATACTTGTAGAGAAAGGTAGAATCTTTTTCACACATAATTTCAAATTCAATCATGAGATTCATCACTTTACCCAATGCATTGGAGCGCTGTATACTTTCGGGCGCAACCATCACATTCAAACATTCATATTGCGCTATATAATTTTGGGCGCACCCGTCACATCATAACATTATCATTATCATACTTTCCACATAGAACATATATCAAAAGTGAACTTAACTAACCCATGGAAAGTAATGGGTTAAATCTCATTAGAACAGATTCATACATATTGGGTTCTCAAATGAAAGAGGGAATAACATACATGTTACAAGAACTGTCCACTTTGAGAGAGAAGTACAAGGTGTGTTCTTAAAAGACTAGTTCTTTTGGGAAACATCTTGTTTGACATAAAAACAAGTGACAAACATTTATATCCTATAAAATTAAATACAAATATGAAAAAATGATTTTTATGTAGTAAACATATCAAAAATGGAGTGAATGTGGGAGAACTCGAAGGATGAAAGTTGCGTTCTAGAATTTCCCCTTACCTTGTATCTGAATGCTTCTGTCTCTTTAATGTCCTGTATAATGACATTATATTCATTAATTAGAAATACACAACCTTTTTTAAACAAAAATGGTTCATTATAGTTTTATTAAATTATTTTATGTGCATTTGGATGAGTTATAGAGTTTAAAAAAAAACATTGTTCGGGAATGTTTTTTTTTATGGTTTTCTTGAGTGGTTCACTTGTATTCTTAAATTGATGTTCGGGAAGAACATGGGTAAACATAAAGAACTGATATTTCATGTTATTAATTATATTAAAAGAGTTTTAATGATCTTATAATGATTTATATTATATCCATGTAGATGTATCATTAGATAATAATTAAATGATGATTGTTTGGGTTAATTTGAGTGATTTTTTGATCATAATGAACTTGTTTTATTTTATCACTATAAATATGGTCATAAGTTAGTTCCAGAACATTAAATAGGAGATAATACATATAAAATGTTTTGTTTCAACCAGAAAAATGGTTTTATGACCAGATCTGAAGGTAGGAATGGATGAAGAAAACTTGTCATTCTTGAAGGTGATAAATTAACACCTCACGAACAACGTTCTCCTTAATAAAATAAAAGGAAGAGGGAAAGGGGGTTGTATGATATAATATACCATTTTCATCATAAAATTTCAGTACATGTATAATACTTGAGTTACAATACCATATGGATGAGGATAGATCGGGAGATATCAAGAAATGAACTTGATCTTGAATGGAAATTAAAGGAGAAGAGGAAGAGAAATTACCTCCTAAATCTTCCTCTTGAGATTCTCCTTAAGGAAGCTAGGATTGGTCTTTTGATGGGACAATAAACTATTAAACTTGAGATATGGGCTAGGTGGTATGTTTGGGTAGAGTTTAGAAAAGTATTGGAGCTTGAGAGGTGTGAGGAAATGAGGGTTTGAAGGGTGGTTTTTATAGTGGAGGGGAGAGGGGTTTCCTTAATATAAAATTCATTAGTTTATTAATTTTCCCCTAAGACAAGTAATAGTGAGTCTTTAATGACCAAGAATAGTAATGTTATCATGTGATCATGAAAAAAGTGTGCTTACATCACCATAACATCACACATGACTCTATAATTAGCTTATTTAGCTTATTTTGTAAATTATGGTATTTCAGTATTCATCAAAAATTCATGTATATCAGAAAAATCCCAAAAAATTACCCCTACCATTTTTTGATGTGTAGAATCCAAAAAATGAAGTCCATTTTTTAAAAAATAATTTTCTAAATATTATTAATTTAATATTTAATTAAAATCATAATTTACGTAAAAACTATTTTTAAAATTAAAACTGATTTTATAGTGCTTTCAAAAATTATGTAGGGTCTTATAAAATTATATAAAAACTATAATAAATTGATTTTATAATTAATGAACACATTTTAAGAAAATATTTTTTCTTTTAAATTAATAAATTAATTATAATTAATTATTTATGACTTTAAAAATACCAAAACATTTACCAATGTCAAATTGTCACTTTCTACGATGTCTAAATTTTATTTAATTATTAATTGGTAATGTTAATCTTATGTTGGATTATTTACTATTCATAAGGGTCATATTACTATTCATATGGGTATGTTACTATTCATAATGGTAGGTTACTATTCACCAATTTTTTTGTTCTATTAGAATCCAAAAATCATCTTGAACACAACCGTGTATGTCAGATTCTCAAAATTACTAATATAGATGTGAAAAACATATGTTTAGAGGTCACTTATCACTTAGTAGTTCATTATGTTTTGTTTTCATGTGATTTTATGACATAAATATAAGAAGGGAATTTCCATTGAAAAACTTTGGGTCGTTACATAAGACCTATGAAATCAATGAAAACCCTGATTTGACAAATCTTATTCTTCACTGGGACAACGTTGGCCAACTATTTGGGATATTGAACCTCACTAAAAAAGTTATCATTTATAAGCTTATCAACTTCAGCTTCAATTTTGGAGGCATTAGTTGGGTGTGTTCTTTTTATTGCCTAATTGAATACTCGATGTTCTTCTGGAAAACCCAAATGATGAGTGGCTACAATGGAATTAATTCTTGGAATTTCTGTATAATTCCAAGAAAATATATCTCAATGTTTCTTTAGAAATGAAGTATACACCTTTTTCTCTTCACAAGTCATGGCCACACTAATTAGAGTGGGGCGGGGATATTATTCTATAACCAGATTTATTTCTTTGATCTCATCCACAGTGGTAGAGAAACCTTCCTAAAATACTGGAGGAGCGTCCCTGAGGTCGTATTCTTATTATTCATCTCCCTTACACATCACTTCTTTTGTTTCTACTTTCATAGTTGACGATGAATCAAAACATCCAACGTTAGGGTTGGAGTTAATATTTGAACATCCTGAAGAAGAGGCCACCATTTCTGACCCTATTGATGATGAATGGTCTTCATGGGGTAATAAAGAGGAGATGGTGGATTTAGAATCAACATCCTAGTCTTCCCCTATTATTTCCACAACATATTCTAATCTGATTAACAAAGTATAGGCTTTTTGAAGCTCAGTGTATGAAATAAAGACATATCCATTTAAGCTTTCACCACTACTTGGTGAATCAACAATTTCTCCCATGCAGTCAGGCTTGATTTATGCAATTGACATTATAAAAGTTACTAGATGAATGCTTAGATTTGGGTTTACCCTTTCAATTTGATTTATAGGAAACACATAATCTGTACTCAAATGTATAAATTGGTTTTTGGGATCTTTTCCAAGCCATTCAAAGCATTAATTCTAGTTACCATCTTTTCCATGGACCTAGTTCCTTTCATGTGATAAAATTCTACCTCAAGGTATTGAGATTCACACATTTTGAATAGAGAATTATCACCAAACAATGTCCCTATTTGACCATTGAATTAATATTTGAGGAATTATTGGTATAATGTAGGTATGGATGTATGTTGATGTAGCCAAGGCCTTCCAAGAAGAATGTTGAAGGCTGTGTCTAGAAGAAAACCATGAAATCTGAATTAGACACAAGATCCCCAAACTATGTTCTGAATTTAATCTCAACCAGATGTTCTTGATCATTCTTGTCATCTCCTTGAAACATTAAAGTTGAAAGAGATAAGTCAGATTCAGTGAGGTCTAGTCGAAGAAGTGTATGAATAAGAATGAGTTTGACTCCTGAACCATTTTAAATGAAGTCTCGTTGGATGTATATGTCATTGACCCTGCTGGATATATACTTGGTTCTGATATGTCCATGTATAACATCATATTCATCTTCATCAGTAAAATATATAACTGCATTACATTATTCATAATCATTCTCTATACAGTAAACCTCAGCAACAGTATCTTTGGTTTCAAATGCTTGAGAACTTGAAAAGGATTCAATAAGTGCTTCTAGAATCTCTTTTCATATATTCAAGGCATCCAAAATGAACAACTTGGCCAATACATGGGCATAAAGTTTCAAAACATCATAATTTTGGTCTAGAGGTTTGTGTTTCCTAGCATGGATATGCGGTTTTTCAGGTACCTTGAAAGTTGAGCCTTCTGATGTGGATGATCCATGTGTTGGAGCAGAAGCTGGAAATACTCCTAGATTTGTTAGATTAGACTAACTAGGTCTATCTACTTGTTGAGATAAAGATGGTGTAACCTCTAATAATTCCTCCAAAATTATCATGTTAGGACCAAATCTATCATTCAAGGAAGAATCTCATTGATCTTGTTGAGCCTGCTGAAGGGATCTCCCACAATTTTCCGCCACATATACAGTTCGAGTAGGGGTAGAGATAAAATAGTGGATTCTAGAATACCCACGTCTTGCCCTATATCCTCAACCTCGGCCTCTTCCTCTGGTTCCCCAATAAGGTAAAATGAACTTAGGCTTATTATAATCAAAATCACTAATGGTATAAGGATTCGTTAAGTGAATCACATTGTCAAAACCAAAGATAAATTCTTCATATGATAAAGATTCTACTTCACAGGTCAGTTTTGGTAGTTCCATTTAGCAGGGCGGTGCCTGTGCTTTTGAAATAGATGGCATGAAATCTTCCAAAGTCAAAGACAACTTTGGCCTTCACATGATCTTGTCTTTTTCTAACTTATCTTTGTCCTTCAATTCATTTCACTTCTTTGTGGATTGACCTTTAGAGGACTGATCATTTGATGAAGGTTGTTTTACTATGGTGAAAGTAGTATAAGACACAATTGGTTGATTCAACTGTGTTTGAAAAATGGCATGAGTTCGGTTGATCTTTTTTCTTATCCTCCAATCATCATATTTTCGTGCAATTTTACTTTTGACTTCCTAGCATTCACATTCTTCCTCTATATCAATAGCAGTAACATATGCTACTTGGACTGAAGAACATTTAAGTTTTACTTATCTAGAATCTACCCTTTTTTGAATGATGTCTTTGAAAACAAAGCACTCCTTAATGGGATTCCCCAATAACTAGTGAAAGGGAAAATAGTTTGAAATATCTTCATCTCTTTCTTTTTTTGGTTTCTTAATCCTTGGAAACTAAACCAAATAATTTTCTAAAGTTGAGGTGAATTAATTGGAAGCATGTTCATTCCGGAAAGAATAAACTTTGTTCTTTAACGCCTCAAACTTTTTTTGTCTTTTATCTCTTTGATCATATTTATGAGGCATTAATTTCTAATACCACTCGGGAGGCTGAGACCTTCGATATGATGAAGGTTTTGAAGTGGAATCAGGTACATGTGCTTGCTTAAGTGTAACTGTAGCATCCTCTACTTTCCCTGTTCTTTTTCCCAGAGCTGGTGGAATTACACAAGTTTAAACTTTATTTTCTTTAATGTAATCTTTAATCTGTTGAGAAATTGAAGTAAGGTCTTGAAAGCCACCTGTGTATTTCATAGAGATCAGTTGTGTGTGTAACTCATCACATATATTTTCCACACAAATTGGCAAAAAATATTCTTGAGGGAGTTCTATATTTAAGGACTATGTTAATCCTTTTCATTGAGTAATGAAATATAAAAATCTTTCATTTTCCATTAATTTTCAATTTGTAAGATCAAAAACTGTTGTATTGGGTAGAATTGAGATAAATTAAAGAAGGAATTTCAAACGGAGATCTTCCCATCCAGTTTTTGATTGAGATTGAAAACTTGTATAACATACAAAAGTTGGTCCCTGTAATTACTGCACAAAACACCTGATCATTACTGCTTCTTGCTATTGAGGAGTCCCCATCATGGGATAATAATGAGAAAAGAAATGCATTAATTGTTATTCATGATCTCTCAAACCATTAAATATTGGAAATCTGGTATTTGAAAAATTCTATGGGGAAGGAATTAGATCCACCCATTAAGGGTAAGCTTTCTTTTCTAGATGAACTGGCACACATCATTCTTCCATAGCTTCCAATCGAGTTGTTAATGCCTCAATTGTGTTTATAAGCACTTTAGGAATATCGATATGAGGTGGGACCTGTATAGGTACATCAGCTGGATCTTGAACTGGGTCAACGACTGAAAAAACCATTGTTGTTGGTGCTAGTATTTTCCTTGGACTACCCACGATAACATGCCTATAAGGATTTGTTTGATCCTGCCTTGGTTGTATAACCAATTGAGGGAATTCATTATCCACATCTATAGTTACCACAAGTCCTCTTTGTTGAGGAGATCCTACAGGTTGTTCAAGTTTAGGATCTACCTCGGGAGTTTGTCTAGCAGAAATGATGCTACAAAGTAACTATGTATTGAGTCTTTTCAACTCTTTCATTTCTTGTTCTTGCTGTGAAAATATTTCTTCAACTGAAAGATATTGACCTTCTCCAGTGGAAAAGTGAGATTCAATCTGACTTTTACCTTGACCCTTGTTATATTCCTTTCAAAGGGGTGGTAGTTGGTTATTTGAGGGAATAACTAGATTATGGGTAAGCCTTTGATTTCGAGTACGTACACCTCCTTCATTTGTTTCAGTGTGTACCGTGTTTTGGATAAGAACTTCATCTTATGATTCCCTTGACCTGGACTCATTTTATGGAGGATATTTTGCACTGGTGTTAATAAAATTTGTTGACACATAATGAATTTATGGAATTGTGTTAGTATCTTTGTAAGATCGTCTCCTTATATATCTTCCATGAGACTCTTCTCTCCTATATGATGGATTTTTAGGAACTTTTTTACAGAATTTTACCCAAATGGAATCCTTGTACAGTTCAGTTGTGCACTCTCTTTGTTACTTCTTCCCTAATTTTGATAAAATAGACTTCCATTGAGGAGGTGATTGTAGATGTGAAAAATCCTCCAGCCCTACAGGCTAGGGTTGTTTCTGTACTTCCACTTCAAACCATTGAACTTTATTTAATAAATTTTAAGGTTGAATTAAACAAGCCCCCATACCTACAGGATGGGGTGGCTCTTGAACTACTATGACTGAGATTCACGTAACATATCTTCTAATTTAGAGAATTTTTGTTCGAAAATTAGTTGGTTTCATTATCCAGAAACCATTCAAATCACCTATTTTTTAATATTGTTGTGCTATTCCAAGTATTGGAATTATCTGATAGATGATATCCCCTATGTGGGAGGCCTATTGAGGATTATCAAATGCTTGATGTAAAATATACTCAAAAACTTGTTTTCTTTGGGCCTGAATCTGAGGAGAGCTTGTTGAGGAATGCTATTGAGCGTAAATTTGATTACATAAAAAATCTATTGATTGTAGCCGACTGTGATAAATGACATTGCATGATACCACTTTTCATAGACTTTTCTAATTCTGGAGTGAAATGAAATGAAATGATATATGTGAACCCCATCCTCTGATATGAACACTAGATGGGGAATCATAAATTAACTGGAATCACCCCTTTAATGCATTGAGGCATGCATACTGAAGGGCTCTCTTCTACTTTTCAACCTTTAGATGTGGGGAAACTGAGAGAGATTCCAATTCAATTTGGCATTGAAACCCTTCTATTAACTTTACATGATTTTTATATTCATCATATGGTAATACATGGGTTTTCAAATGAGGAATATTCTTCCATAAATTGAGGTGGATATCAATAATTCAATCTTCTTCCATCAATTCAGGAATGTTATATTGAGAATTTTCCAAAGTCCAGAACCTGACTAGTTCTTCTCATTTAGCCAATTATATTCTCATTTTTAACATATCATCATCATCTTTCACTAGAGGTTTCTCCACTTGGTCTAACCAAATCAAACAATTCTCGATTGTTTTGTTAAAAACAATAGTGTTAGTCTCTTTTTTATCTATTGTATTAGAAGACTAGTGACCCAAGGAAGGTTGAAAGAATGATCATTCCCTTAAGATGTTTTTTGGTTGAGAGATTATTTCACCTATTAATGACAAGGAATCATACATGACTGGACTTTTATTGGCATGTTCCTTGAGATAAGAGGGCATTCTCATCACACATTGTTAATTATGGAATTATTTTGACAATGTGAAAAAATACTATGGAGAGAACATTCACAGCTAATGCCATCATGGGGAGGAACACCATGGTGGATTAAATCAAGGGATAAATCCTCTTACTCTGTGGTCTTTTGGTTACATGGAGGATTTTCTTGCCTCGCATCTGGAGATAAGCTCTCTAGATTGACCGAATTTTCATGAAGAAAGCCTTCATGATGAAGTGTCCAATGAAGAACTTCATAATTACTGCTACCAATCCCATAATTTTTTAATGAGAGGGTTGGATCTTGAACTAAAACAGATTAATTTATGAGGGATTCAAGATATCTAGCATTAAGAGGATCCAAATTGCAGTTTGACCCATGATTTTACAACTGTGTTTGGAGAGATTTATTCTTGGATACCCTCTTATAATTAGTTGGGGTCACTTGCTGGGATAAGTTCTTATCAAGGGTAATTGTATGTGCCTACCTTGGAGCGGTCACCGAAACAGACCATTTACCTCCAAATGGAATAAGTGTATGTTCCCAATCCTATTGTCCATATGATATGGGGGAGTATGCCCCATGACCCTCATGGATTAGAACAGAGGTGTGTATCTGCTCCGGGATGGAATTTCGATGTGTCATCATAGGTGTGGGGACAGATTTATGTGTCTGTTCTCCTAGTACTGCTGATGTTGTTGTTATAATATTCTGGAATGCTTCTTGAATATGGGTAGGAATTTTTGTCTTCCATTTTTCCATTGATAAGATGTGTTTGGTGACTTCAGCTACTGAAACAGGAATATTCATCCATTCATTGTCAGGATTAGGTGTATGTGCCTCCTCATATCCTCATTTTACTATCAATTGGTATTGATAGTACTCATGTATGGGGATAGAGAGTTGACTCTACCCCATATTTTTTGTCAGATATTTCCGACTGACTTCTACAGGTGCTGCCAAACAAGACTGTTGGAAGGATTGATGAACACTAGAAAGTGTATGTGCCGACTAGTTGTTTACTGTCAAGGAAGGTTGAAGAACTTCCTTCAATACTGAAATACGAGACTGTTGGAAGAATTGGTGATTGTAAGTAGGTATATGTTCCTGTTTTCCAGTTGCAACCACATTGGATTGGTAGGCTTCTTTAAATGTAGTCAGACGAGCCTATGGACTGGATAATAATTTTTAAACAGGTGTATGTACCTATTCATGGTAGTCCCCCAGATTTTTCTAGTTGGATTGGTTCATTGTTTCTAGATGAGTATGTTGGGTTGTAGAATTAGGGTGGACAGGTGTGTGTGCCCTCTCAATGTTCACCCTCAAAACATGTTAATGGACTTTTCCAGAGTGAGAAGAGGTAAGAACCTACTCCCTATTGACAATACTTTTTTCCTCGGTAGTTCATCTTGTGTTCTCGGGTCTCAGAAACCTGGTCCGAATGTCTAGAGAAAACACCCCCATCATGTTAGGGGTTTACTACCGCACGATTCTGCCAGTAGAAATTGTTGGTGGGAGTCCTCAGGAAGGACCCATGCATCCATGAATTGAGTCACTGAGTGACCTCTTGATCCACCTCCCTATAGTATGGGAGGGACTGGTTGTTTCATTATGAGGATAAAGACCCAAAATGGTTGAAGATGGTGGTTGGCACCGTATGCCTCTTGATCATCAGTCATCGTTGTCCAGATGATCAAGGATTGAAATTAACTGAGAGAGCTTGTTGGGAAACCTCCAAAGTTGGGATTATACCATACTAACAGTACTTCTTTACTAGTATGTTGGATACCCAGTGTTGAAGATGCTGGGTGGGTGATGGTGTCCTTTCTATGGATGAGGATCCAGCTTTAGCAGTAGTCAGGAAGTTCCGAGATGTCATCTTGAAGAAATCTATTTTGGACTAAAGGGAGTTCTGAGAAAAAACATGAAACAACAATAAACTCTATTGAAGCGCCATCGTTTAAATGGATATATGTCTGATTGATTTCTTTGTATGGCCTTTCTTTATCAACTGAAAGGATCCTGAAAGGTGGGTTACATTATTAACATGGTTAAGGATTCACATTAGGTTTACCATTTTTTTTGTAGTTCTTTGAAACGTGTGTTCTAGTTTTAAGAATCATTGCTTCTAAGTGGTTTCCATTGAAATTATTCATGGAACCGGAAACTCCCAAAAATTATTTATCCAAAAGGGACCTTCTTTCCAAATGCATGTGTTCGTTAATTTTGAACTTTACTATACTTAGGAACGTGAATTGGTTGAGATGATGGGAGGGAATACTCATCACACCCTTTTGGGGGGAATTATTGCCTACTCAGGGACTCTCTTTATAAATTTATGATATTTTCCAGAATCCTTATTAATTTACCAAGTATAAAATAAGTTTCCCTTGTAATTTTCAATCACTTATTAACATGTGTAAAATTTAGATTCATCATTATGTATTCAAGGTTCTTTATTAATGGAAATATCCATATGTATTCAAGGTTCTCTATCAATGGTATCTTCTCATATACTATTCAGAGATTCTTTTAATCATCGTTATGATGGTAATAGATTTTAATCCACTCAGTGGGGCACTCTAGAATTTATTTTCATCTCGGGAGAAGAAGGATTGTATTGATATTGGGAGCATACACAGAAAATGGGCTACCTATGTATCCTTGTGAAAGGAATCAGAACCCCCGTAGTTCTGTGCTGCTTAATAGGACACATCATTCCTCTTAAGGTTGTGTGATAAGGACCTAGCTGTATAGTTTAATGTCATGTGGTATGGACATCTAAGATAAATGTGCTTAGTCAAAGTCTGATGTGGGACTTATACCTAAGAAGACCGAGGAACTTGGAAATAATATGAGTTTCCAAGTAAGATTAGACCCTATTTGGAATATGGCCCAAGGAGAATAAGGTTGATTTGAAGTGTTGGGTTTGAAACTCATGGAGGCTTCTTATGTATCCCACATTGATGGGAATCAAAGACCATGTAGTTCGATGAGTCTCATAAGAGAGTATATCCCTTCAAGAGAAATGAGGTTGGGATTAATTCATGAAAATGGTGCCTTGATGATTTGGGGGTTTAATTTGGGGCTTATTCCTAAGGAGGATTCCTATATTAAAAGAATTAATGTTTTTGTTTCATAGTTCCTTGAAATGCGTGTTCTAGTTTTAAGAATAACTACTTCTAGGTGGTTTCCATTGGATTTATTCATGGAACTAGAAACACCGAATAGTTATTTATCCAAAAGTGACCTACTTTCCAAAGGTAAGAATTCATGAAGTTTGAACATTATGATACTTAGGAACATGCATTGGTCGAGGGGATGAGAGTTCAGACTCATAACACCCTTTTGGGGGGAATTATTGTCTACTCTGGGACTCTCTTTATAAATTTAACATATTTTAATGAATCTTTATTAATTCACCAAGTATAACATAATTTTCCATTAGAATTTTCAATCACTTATTAACATGTGTAAAATTTAGAATCATCATTATGTATTCAAGGTTCTTAATTAATGGAGATATCCATATGTATTCGAGGTTCTCCATTAATGGTATCCTCTCATATACTATTTATAGATTCTTTTAATCATTATTATGATGTTACTAGTTTTTAAGAAACTCAGCGGGGAACTCTAGAATTTATTGTCATCTAGGGAGACGAAGGTTTGTTTTGATATTGGGAATGTTCCCATGAAATGAGATACCTACATATCCTTGTAAAAGGAATCATAACCCTTGTATTTTGGTTCCACTTAATGCGACACATCATACATTTTAAGGTTATGTGATAAGGATGTAGTCATACAGTTTAATGTCATGTGGTACATTCATCTAAGTGGAAGGTGCTTAGTCAATGTTTGATGTGGGAATTATAACTAAGAATCCCAAGGAACATGGAATGAATATGAGTTTCCATGTAAGATTATACCATGTTGGAAATATGTCACAAGGAGAACACAGTTTTTTGGAAGTGTTGTGTTTGAACCTCAAGGAGGCTTCCTACATATCCAATGTGGATGGGAATCAAATCCCATGAAGTTCGATGAGTACCATAGGAGAGTATAGTCCTTTGAGAGAAAATATTGTGGTCTTACTTACTGAAAAGTATTCCTTAATGATTTGGGGGTTTAATTTGGGGATTATTCTTAAAGAGGATTCCCAGATTAAAAGAATTAAAGATGGATTCCTAAAGAGGATATCCAGTGAGCTCGGGCCCTAAAAACGCTTCTTACATATCCCATTTATGGTGGGAATCATATTTCTCATAGTTTATTAATTATGTTGGGGATTATGTATAAAATATTCCCATTTGAAGGGATATAATGGGGTGAATAATTTTTTAGTTTGGTACCCTTTTGATCTCGGGCCTTCAAGTAGGCATCCTATGTATCCTAATTTGAATAGAAATCAGAGTTTTCGAAGTTCAGAATTTGTGAAAATTTTGTTACCATGACAAATCTTTAAGCCCACGTGATTCATTCTCAGTGTGAGAATAAATAGGATGTCAAAGATTCAACAAAAGCAACCACACTTTTCCTCCTCCACTGGTATAAGAGGGTGCACTTATGGTGGATAGGGTGGACGAGGTCGAGGTGACCTGGGAAGAGGGTGAGGCAACAAGCCATCCCTATATTCTCTTTACATTAGAGAAGGGTCCAATGAATGGAAGGAGGGATGAAGGTTATTGTATTACACCAGGATGGATGCCCTAAAATTGATCCTAGTAGGGGAGGGAGGATTTTCATTTGAATGGAAAAGGAAGTGTGAACCATACCTTCCTTATCAGTAACATGAGGTTCTGAGTCTTTGAGAAGGGAGAGGTCAATACCCAAACCCTCCTCCAAACCGGGAACTTCCCGACACTGTTCCTATAAGAAATGTCCATGTGACTGCAGATATAAAAACCCACAAATGCTTCATGAATCCTAGCACCATTTTGAAACAAATGTTGAAAACCACTGATTGTGGATATACAAACCCAAATAGAAGACAGACTGATATGCCTTTCTCTAATGATTGATAATTCAAAAGGTTTTGGTGGAGGTCTCAACAAAATCCCATTCAGAAAATGGAGGTAATGGAGAATAATCCTTTCCATTATTAAATTTTAGGAGGGCTTGATGGATTGTAGACTGAAGAGAGTCGGTGAATCAAAGAGGGGCGCCAAAGTAGGTATTGATTCCCATGTATCAGCATGAAAGTAGTCTTGGGTGACTAGATGTTCACTTAAGTGATGAAAAAGCTGGATGGAAATACTTGTGCAAGACTTGAATCAATCCTTCAAGAGTATTCATAGGTTATCCCATAAGTGGGGCACTCATGTTCCTGTGAAAGTAAAAGGTGGCACGTAAGTGTTTCTGATTTAGTGCAGTTGAGCGCTTTTGGCATGCAAGTGTTATGAATTTAAAACACTAAAAAGACTTAAGTCTTATGATCCTCCTTAAAATACTCCACTCTAGGTGTTAAATAACTACCTTGAAAGTTTCGTAAGACATGGGTGAAGCACTATGGTGACCAGAGTAGCAATTGGGCTTCATGGAAATTCGTCCATTCAAATGAAGGCCCCACGGGTCAATTTGTTTGGAAAATCAGGACCTTGGGTGAAAAGAGATTGGTCACGCAAGTATCTTTCATGCCAAACTGTGGAGCACAAGTACTTTGTGCGCTGATAGATGTTTGGCTAGACTTGGGTGCCACTTTGAGGACTTATCCAAAATTATTGTTTCATTAACTCTAGTATGGTGGCATGTAGGTATTTGTGAACAGGTACCTTGGGCACCGCATAGGAGACTTAGAAAAATTTATTTCTCTATACCACGGGGGTTGTGCCCCCACACCCCTACTTGGGATCAGTGCCAAGCTTTGGTTTCGACCCTTCTTTCCAGTGCCTTCGCTACTGTCACTGACCCCCATGAAAAATGCAGAGTCACACCGCGAACTTTTCGATCCCGGTTTAGGCCATTCTGTAGAATAGTGCGTGGAACACAATTCATGGTGTCAATAGTATGTTTTAGATAACCATGTTTGGTAATTTAATCATAAAAATAACATAGAAATGGGAATATATACCCCATTAAAATAAATTTTTTTACCCCTGAGTTTCTTCATTTCCACCGTATCTAATTTTTCAACGATTCGTTTTGTAAATTATAGATCTCTATTATTTTTATTTTCATTTATAATTCAACGAATTTCACAATATTAATTCTAGTTGAAAATCATATGCATTGTGATAATTATGTTTTGGATATCACAAAAAATATATTTAAAATAATGCCAAATATGACTCAATAGGCCCTAAAATCATAGAAGGGTGGTTGTAAATTTTTGTGAAAGAATTCATCAACTATTATTGGATTGAACAAGAAAATTTTGGTATTTTAATATATTCCAAACTATTCAATAATTTGATAAAGAACAAACCAAATTAAGAATATATAGTATAAAAAAAGTGGCACATAGTTACAAATAGAAGAGTGTATCTATTTTAACATGCTTATAAGATTAATCTCCTGAAATAGATTCCAAAAATTCTATTATTATTTCTTTTTTTGTAGGAATTATTATTTGATTTCAAATTATTTGTATATATAAAGGTGACATTTTTTAGAAATAATGAATAAAATTCTATCTTGTTTGTTTCTCTTTTAAGTATCTTCAATATCATTTCTATATAAAATTCATAGAACTATGTTTCCACACCACCGATTCAAAATTTTCCTATTGATAAATCATTTCAATCAAACACATAGAGAATAGAGTGATTATATTTTTTAGAATATAATACTAAGACAATGATAGATAAAGAATATGTAAACATATTCTAAAAGGTTGTATATCTCATTGAATATGAATGATCCTTTTATTAAATTTGTAAGAATTTCTTATACAAGCTACAAAAAAATGATAATATTTTATCTAAAATGTGGTAGAACTAAAAATTTTATGTTCAAAATTTTAGTAGAAATGTATAGGACATAATATAATAGGATAACTGGAAGATCTGGTGGAAGTATAAGTAGGATTTTTATAATTTTATTGTGGGGAAACTACCCATAAATTCCAACTCTCAAACCATCAGAAAGTTTTGTAAAATGTGCATAACATGTATTAATGGAGATACCATAAATTATAATTCTATTTTAAATAACTATTTTAGGTTTGTTTTAAATAAGAATTCATATAACAGGGTAATTTAATGTTCTAGTGTATGTATCTATGTTATTACATGGAAAATATAGTGGTGAAAAATCTTAGAAATTTCTTCTCTCAAACCATTATAAATATTAGTTCAATGTCCATAACATGTGTTAGTTGGGATACCAAAAATTATAGTGTTTTTAGTGAATATTGTTTGCGTATTTCTGCTATAAATTCATTTAATTGTATAATATAATATTATCATGAAAATATCTATTCATGTTCAATGAAGTTCTAGTGTGGAAATAACTAAACAAATCCTTCTTTAAAACAAAAAAAAATTCAATGAAATGTTTTTAACATGAATTTTTTGGGATACCATAAATTAAAATTCTAATTTTTGTGACTATTTTATATGGGTTTCAACTAAAACTTCTGAGTGTAGGAGGAAAAAATAATCTATTTGATGTTTTATTAAAAATTAATGGATGTTCTTGTGGGGAAACAACCACAAAATTCCCTCACTTAATCCCCATAAATTTTATTGCAATGTGAATAACATTTATTTATTGTGATAAAATATATTTTATTACATCTTTTATTTATTATTTTATGTGTAATTATAGAATAAATTTCTATAATTTGATAGATTGATGTTCTAGAGGAATTTAAAGGATGTTCCAGTGTGGAGCCAAAATGTAATCCCCTCTCCCAAACCACATAAAATTTCATTGAAATGTGTATAAATTTTTTTAGTGAGGCTACTATAAATTATTTTGTAGGTTTTATGAAATATTTTAGGTTTATTTCCACTCTAGATTCCTATAATATAATAATTAAAATTCCACACATAATTTATATTAAAAATACATGGGTGTTACATTGGGAAAACTATCGCAATTCTCTCAATCAAACCACCAGGAATCTTAGTGTAATATTATTAACATGTGTTGTTTGGGATATTATACATAATAGTTATGTTTTCAAGGAATATTTTATGTGTATTTACACTATAAATCCCAAAAATAGAATAAATAAATGTTTTGGTGGATGTTTTAGTGAATGTGATAGGATTTTACAATGGGAAAACAACCAAGAATTCCCCTACCTCAAACCAACAAAACATTTAGTGAAATGAACAAAGAATGTTTTGGTAGGGATAAAAAAACTATATAGTTGGTATAATTAACTATTTAGGAGTCTTTCAACTAAAATATCCTATAATCGGTGAACTGGATTTATGGTGGATGATTTAGTGAAAATGTATGAAAATTATAATGGTGAAACAAACATCTATTTACCTCTCTAAAAAAACAAAAAATATCATTACAATGTATATAATTTTTTTATGCGCATAGAATAAATTATAATACCAATTTAAATTGTAAAGACCTGGAAATTTCAAGGAAATTTTTTTCTTAAATACTTTGGAATTTTACAAGTCTGTGGCTTCTAACGGCACTTGATGCCGAGGCCCAGTGTGCCCGGAATCAATTTCTAAAGTTTATCTTGGGTACGTTCAGTGAATGAAGAAGCGGGTTTTTCTATCTTTGAAACTAGTGCTCGGAATTTAAATCTGAGGGCACTTATGAAACTGCAGGGCTGGTAGTTGCTTATGAGGACCTTTACCGCAGTTTCATTTTCACGGGAGGAGAAGTTAAAAATTGTGGTTTAATAAAGAATTGAATAAAAATTGTGGAACAATTTTTATTCTTATCCAAGTGTTTATATCCTACATGGGGTAGATGGGGTGGGACCCACAAGCCCCTCACTACCCATGTGAGGATATTTGTGAGGTGGGTCCCACAGGATCCCCACCCCTTCACATTCCTTAAAACTCCTCTAACCCACTCTTAAAATTTGTAACTCATATTAACTTGTGAAACCTATCCTCTCCCTCTCCACTCTCTCCCTCCTTAAACTTTCCAACATATCACTTAATTAATTAGACAACTCATGGTTTAATTTATTAAGTGAATTGGATTTTTCAATTTTGTAATTTGAAATGCATGACATGGATTAATAAAATAAGGAGAATCCTTATTTTATTTTGTTTTTGGTGGGATTTTTGTGTTGAGAGAAAGGGAAGAGAGATCTTGAGACATGAATAACTTCATCTCCTTTGTTGAAGAACACCAAGACTCCGATGAAGAACATAGAATCACTGACCGCAGATTCTTCTTCCTTTTCCTCCTCTGCGGAAAGGAAGGAAACAACGACGTAGGAATTCACCAACGACGCCATCATCTGCGGTGCTCGTTAACCCTCGACTTCCTTCGAGGTAAGGGTGTGTTTTGGATTGAGAAATATTTGTTTTCCTTCCATGTTGACGTTCCTATTAAACCACTTGTTATCAGACTAATGCTAAAGGGACTAGACCAAACTAACACGGTCTGATTCCTCCACCGTTCTTGTGAATAAGTGGAGTCCTTCAACTGTTCTTGAGCGGTGAATAAAGTTATGTTTTTGGAGCCAATTAGATGCCCAAAAACATCATAAATGGCCTCAGAGCATCGGGGTGACCAAGAAGTAGAAGTTTCGTAGAAATCGGATCATCAGAATGAATAACGGACGCCTTGGGAGGCGTGCTGGCCAGAGACGTTGTTTCTGGAAAATTCCAGAATACACGGCATGTACTTCAAAAGCACACGCCTTGTAGTAAAATCGTACTGTGGCTTCCATTTCGGATGTCAGAAAAGTAACACATGACGTGTGACTCTAGAAACACAGCATGTACACTCCACACAGTTTGACAGAGGAGACATCGATGGACATGGCGTATATTCAGTGAAGATACACGGACACAGATAGCAACACACGACCAATAGGCACGGCGTGTACTTCCTTCACCATGGCAGAAGCGGCTTCGTGAAGACACGGTGTGTAATCTGGGAGATACACGGACATGGGCAGAACCACATAGCCAATAGGCATGGTGTTTACTTCCTTCACCATTGCATAAGCGGTTTTGTAATGACTCGACGTGTATTTCGGGAATACACGGACACGGGGTGGAGTCCACGAGCATGTACTCCACCACACAGGTAGGCATGGCCAGCACACATGGACCTCACCCTAGGGGTTTGGACATGGCGTGTCACCATATCACAGGTCGTGTACTTACATATTTACATGACCAACCCCATGACATGGGCCGCTTACACGGGCAGTACCTAGTGTCTGATAACACGACACATACTTTTTACGTACATGCCATTTACTTTTAGGGAAATGACTTGGTCATCTTATTCTCTGTATCTTGGACACATTCTGATTGGTTTTTCCCCTATGACGTGGGATGTAACATTGGGATACATCATCTCTGGTCTTTGTGACAGTTGATGTATCCACCCCTTTGAATCGAGGAGCGGACCTTCCCGGAATCGAGTATACTGTGTGCGGGAACCCTAGAGTTGGTTGCGACTGCGACGACTACCTTGTTGGTATCCTCTGTGGGTTTGACGACGATGACGACTGTACTTGGATCCTTTGTGGGTTCAACAATGAGGATGACCGTACTTGGATCCTAGGTGGGTTTGGTAGCGATGGTTACTGTACTAGGATCTGACGTGGGTTCGGCACCGACGACTTCTGTACTTGGATCCTACATGGGTTTCGTAGGGGAGATGATTCAAAGGCTACATCTATCATCTCCACCCCTCTTCCTGAGTAGTATACCTGTGTGAGATGAGTCTTGATTTTCAGTCATTATCATCGATATGTTTGACTTGATTTCCTGTATGGATTGGGTTGTGCTTTCCTATGTGGACTGGGTCGTACTTGGGCTCGTGAGTTGGAGCTGAACTAGAATTTATGACTTAGGTATATGTATGGGAATATACCTAGGTAGAGTTGATTGATACTTCGTGTTTGTATCTTTCCATGGTGGTTTATCCTTTGTGGATTCTGGGAGACCTTCGGGGGTCTCAGGGTCCCTACTGAGTATCGTATACTCACCCCTGCACGGGCTATGCCCACACTACATTGTGTTGGATGTAGACAAAAGACAGTACTGATCGTGGTGGAGTCTTGTAGAGTGGGATGGTACCTAGAGGTGGACCACTTGGAGGGACGTACACGGAGCGGACGACCAGACCTGAGGAGCTGAAGAGACCATCTGTACCCACCCTTTAGGTGGGATAGCCAGAGAAAAACTCAATAGTTGCTGATTTACTTTTCTGCTACTGTACTTTCTTTTCAGTTGTACTGTACTTTTAGTTGGATTTGTATTCTGGCCCATTTACTTTCCATCACTTACTTTTGTACTCAGTTTACTTAGTGTTTACTTGATCTTGTGTACACTGCTGTGTTTCTTTACTTATATAAAGGCAATGCCTTCCTTTTTATCAGGATTTACGCCTTTGGTGCTAGTCACCAGCCCCTGGCCTATGGAAGGCAGGCTTGGGGTAGTCCTGGTACAGGCCCCAAGGACGGGTCATGAAAAATTGGTATTAGAGGAGTCGGTTCTACCACAGAACATAGGACTTCGATAATTTCTTTCTTTAAAGCAATAGTGTTAAGCGTATTGAGTGTGGTTATCAGTCCAGGGAGTCTAGTGTTGGTGTGGCGGTCGACGTATCCATACACCAGGACCCTAACTTCTGATTTCTGACTCAGTGCTCAAAAACATTGATTGCATATGTGTTTGAAAAGTTTTCTTTGTGATTACTTTGAGTCAGCTCCCCAGGTATACTATATTAACCGTGACACACCTGTTTCTTTTCAGGATGTCCCCACGACGGCAGCCAGCTAGGGTTCCCAGTTACGTGTGAGATGGAAGCCCACCAAGCAATGAGGCCTCGGTGTAGGGCCCCATTACAGTGGAGGCACTAGCGATACCTCTACCCACTGGGCCACCGATACCACTAGCCCCAGCAGTTGAGAGTGCACGCCACCTGAGTACGCTGCACGATTTTTAGTGACAGAGGCCGCCCAAGTTCCATGGAGAGATGGACCCTCAGGTAGCTGAGGATTGGATGGAGGCTGTTTTTCAAGTCTTCAAATTGGTAGGGACACCAACAGATTTTATGGTGATCCTTTACACGAGTCTCCTGCACGCATCAACAGGTAGATGGTGGAGACTGATGCTCCAGGTTCACGAAGAGGAATCTCTACTATAGACGGACTTTGATAGCCTCATTCGCTCAGAGTTTGTTCCAGCCACCCTCTGTACGGTGCGCATTAAAGAGTTACTACAGCTGCGGCAGGGCATCATGCCAGTATCCCAGTACTCGGTGAGATTTATCGACCTCTTGTGCTACTCCACGGACATGGTATGGGAACCATTATTTCGAGCTTGGACTTTCAAGAAGAGACTGAGGAATGAGATTAGGGCTTCGATGATCTCCCTCAGTATTCCAATGCCTGCATAATTACTGGAGAAAGCCCTTATTGTGGAGAGATTCCTTGCTGAGCCTACGCCAGCAGCGAGGCCTACTGCAGGGCGACACGTAGTGGAGTCTTCTACAGCCGGAAGTATACAGATGTCACAGAGCTCCATGTGGACCAGGACATCAGTTGGGTAAACTTAGGATACTGTTTTGAATGTGCGAGGCACATGAAGAAGATCCAGTCATACAAGAGGCAGACAGTGCTATACATGCGGAAGGTAGGGAAACATGGCTCGTGACTGCCTGACCCGCCTTGCAGAGGTGCAACAGAAGGTTGAGGGACCACCCAGGCCGAGGCAGAGGTTCGACCGTGGAGGTCCACAAGGAGTAGGCGGATGAGGCAGAGGAGCTGGCCGAGCAGTAGGTGGTGGATGACACTTCGAGGCTCTTCCACCACCACCACCAGGAGCACCACCCTGACCATAGGGAGATGGCACACAGGGGCAGGCTCAGCTCCAATCAGTCAAGGCCTATGACCACAGCGCACCTGATATGATTCGAGGTACTATCTTCGTCTACTCCACCCTTGATGTAGTTCTTATAGACACAGGAGCGAGTAATTCTTTTATTTCCGCTGCCCTTGTTCGAAGCTCGAAGATTCCAACGGAGCCGTTGGCTAGATCCTTACGGTTAGAGACTCCTATGGTAGCAGACTTGATGATTACACACTGGTACCGGTAGTGTGAGATTACTCTAGCAGGCGAGATCTTCGGCTATGATCTTCTTGTAGCGGTGTCGAGGCCTTACGATGTCATCTTGGGCATGGATTGGTTATTTATAGCTCATGCTCAAATTGACTGTATTAGGTGAAAAGTGCGGTGTGTTGGCACAGATGGGAGTAGGTTCACCTTCACCGGCGAGAAGGGAGCATTTTCAGTATAGGATGGACTTACGCAGAGGAGAGGGCAGTCGATCGCACATCAGTTGGCTAGTCCCATTCTCAGAGCGGTTTATGTGCGGAGTGTGAGTTTTCCTGTTGTGGTGGATCAGTTTGCGGAATTTTTTCTTAACGACGTTCTAGGACTACCTGCTCATAGAGAGGTAGACTTCTATATTGACATGTACCCTAGGACAACCCTGATATCTACGCCAGCATATCGGATGGCTCCCGCTGAGCTTTGTGAGCTGCAGGTACAGCTGGAGGACTTACAGGGCAAGGGATTCATCCAAACCAGTGTTTCACCCAGGGATTCTCCAATTTTATTTGACAAGAAGGCATATGGCAGCTTACGACTATGTGTCGACTACCATTTCCTGAACTAGGTGACCGTGAAGAACAAGTATCCACTTTCGAGGATTGAAGACCTCTCTGATCAGATCAAGGGAGCACAATGGTACTCAAAGACAGACTTTAGGTCAGGCTATCATCAGCTCAGAGTTTGAGATGAGGATGTGCAGAAGACGGCCTTCAGGTGTCGGTATGGCCACTATGAGTTCTTGGTTATGCCTTTCAGTGTAACCAATGCTCCAGCAGTGTTCATGAGTCTCATAAATAGGATCTTATAGCCTTACCTTGATCGATTTTTCGTGGTCTTCATCGACGAAATATTGATTTACTCGACTACTGAGGAGGAGCACGCCTACCACTTGCGGGTTGTATTGGACACACTTTGAGAGCACCCGTTTTATGGTAATCTCTCGAAGTGTCATTTCTGGATTTTAGAGGTCCACTTCTTGGGGCATGTTATCTCTAAGGCAAGATTTGTTGTGGTTCCTGCGAAGATCAAGGCGGTACTTGCTTGGGAGTGACCCATGAGTGTGACTAAGGTGCGGAGTTTCCTAGGTCTGGCTGGGTACTATTGGAGATTTGTGCCAGAATTCTTCAGAGTTGAAGCACCACTTTTAGCTTTGATGAAGAAGGGAAAACCCTTCGTGTGGTCAGATAGATGTCAGAAGATCTTCCAATAGCTAAGACAGATATTGGCCAGTGCACCCATCTTGAGGCTACCAAAGGAGGGCGTAGGGTACATAGTTTACTACGATGCACGAGGGACTGGACTCGGGTGTGTCCTGATGCCGGAGCGGGCAGTGATCGCCTATGGTTCACGACAGTTGAGGCAGCAGGAGTAGAACTATGCTACCCATGACCTGGAGTTAGCAGTGGTGGTATTTTCCTTGAAGATGTGACAACACTATCTGATGGGTGAGCGCTTTACAGTCTTTTCTGACCACCAAAGTCTCAGGTAAATATTCTCACAGAAGGACCTAAACCTGAGACAGCGGCGATTGATCGAGTTTTTCCAGGACTATGACTTTGAGATAGTCTATACTCCTGAAAAGGGGAATGTAGTAGCTGATGCTCTCAGTAAGAGATTGGGCATTTAGCTACTTGGAGAGGCGACAGAGCAGTTAGCCGCTTTGCAGATATCCTTCATGGATAAAGATGGGGAAGTCTTCTTATAGTCACTCCTCCACTACTTCAGTGAGTGAGAGAGGCACAACGTGGGGATGTTGACTGTGAGACGCGACATGCACAAATATCCACAGGACAGGCACATGATGTATTTTATGTAGGAGGAGAGCATGACATCCTCTTCAAGGGACATACCATGGTACCAGTTGCATTAAAGGAGGAGTTTCACACTTCCCCTTTGATGGTATATCCAGGAGTGGAGAAGATGTACCAGGATCTCAGAGGACATCACTGGTGTCCAAGTATGAAGAAGGTTGTGGCTAAGTTCGTTTCACTATGACTCACCTACCAGTAGGTGAAGGTGGAACACCAGGTACCAGCAGGCTTAGTACAACCCTTAGAGGTCCCGAAGTGGAAGTGGGATGGGATATCCATGGATTTCATGACAGTACTTCCACGTACTTCCATAGGTCACGACTCCATCTGGGTGATTGTCGACCGACTCACCAAGTCATCCCACTTCCTACCTATCAGAGAGCAGGGCTCAGTGGAGAGCTTGGGACACCACTACGTTTAGGAGATCGTATGGATTCATGGTGTGCCATTGTCTATCATCTCCGATTGAGATGCTCACTTTACTTCCCGGCTTTGGAAGGGGTTGCAGGAGGCATTTGGGACGCAGCTACGCCTGAGCACCGCCTTCCACCCTCAGAAGGATGTCCAGACGTAGAGGACCATTTAGACTCTCGAGAAAATTCTCCATGCATGTGTCCTTGACCTTGGTCGCATTTGGGAGGATCACCTACCCTTGGTGGAGTTTGCGTACAACAACAAATACCACTCCACCATCGGGATGGCACTATATGAGGAATTGTACGGCCGACCTTGTAGATCACCTCTGTGTTGTACTGACCCTAGGGAGTCAGCACTTGTAAGACCATAGATGGTCCAGGCCACGACGGAGAAAGTTCAGATCATCCAAGAGAAGATGAGGACTTCTCAGAGCTGACAGAAGTCCTACGCAGATTGGAGGTGGAGACCACTGGAGTTTGAGGATGGCGACCATGTTTTCTTACGGGTCTCACCTCAACGTGGATTATAGAGATTTGGATGGGGTGGAAAGTTATCTCCATGCTTTATCAGACCATTCCAGGTTATCAGTAGGATAGACGAGGTGGCTTATCGCCTGGCTCTTCCACCTCAGTTTCACCGGGTGCACGACGTCTTCCACGTATCACAGCTGAGGAGATACGTGCACGACCTGATGCATATCATTGATCACGGGGAGCTAGACATCGATGACGGGGTGGTTTTTGCGGAGGTCCCAGTGGAGATCAAGGATCGGCAGGAGAGGGTCCTACGTGGACAGTTTATTCCTCTAGTGCGCATCAGGTGGCAGGACGAGAACCTCCAAGAGAGCACATGGGAGCGGGAGGCTTAGATGCATGCACAGTACCCCCATTTGTTTCCCTAGTTTATGATGTATCTTTACAAGGGTGTAAAACCCTAATGTGGGAGTAATGTAAATACCCGGAAATTTCAAGGAAATTTTTTTCTTAAATACTTTGGAATTTTACGAGTCTGTGGATTCTGACGGCACTTGATTCCAAGGCCTGGTGTGCCCGAAATCAATTTCCAAAGTTTATCTCGGGCACGTTCAGTGAACGAACGAGCGGGTTTTTTCTATCTTTGAAACTGATGATCGAAATTGAATTCCAAGGGCACTAATGAAACCGCAACGTTGGTAATTTCTTAGGAGGACATTTACTGCGGTTTCGTTTTCACGGGTGGAGAAGTTAAAAATTGTTGTTTAATAAAGAATTGAATAAAAATTGTGGAACAATTTTTATTCTTATCTAAGTGGTTATATCCGACTTGGGGTAGTTGGGGTGGGACCCACAAGCCCCTTACTACCCATGTGAGGATATTTGTGAGGTGGGGCCCACACAATCCCCACTCCTTCACATTCCTTAAATTCCTCTAACCCCCTCTTAAAATTTGCAACTCATCTTAACTTGTGAAACCTATCCTCTCCCTCTCCTCTCCCCCCCTCATTAAACTTGCCAACATATCACTTAATTAATTAGACAACTCATTGTTTAATTAATTAAGTGAATTGGATTTTTGAATTTTGTAATTTGAAATGCATGGCATGGATTAATAAAATAAGGAGAAGCCTTATTTTATTTTGTTTTTGGTGAGCTTGTTGTGTTGAGAGAAAGGGAAGAGAGCTCTTGAGACTTGAAGAACTTCATTTTCCATTGTTGAAGAATGCCAAGACTCCGACGACGAACATTGACTTGGCGACCCCAGATTCTTCTTCCTTTTCCTCCTCTGTGGCTAGGAAGGAAACAAAGACGCAAGAATTCACCAACGACGCCATCATCCGCGGTGCTTGACAACCACGAACTTCCTTCAAGGTAGGGGTGTGTTTTGGATTGAGAAATATTGGTTTTCCTTCCATGTTGTTGTTACTTTTAAACCACTTGTTATTAGACTAATGCGGAAGGGTCCAGAACAAAATAACACAGTCTGATTCCTCCACCGTTGTTGTGAATAAGTGCAGTCCTTCAACTATTCTTGAGTGGTGAATCAAGATTTGTTTTCGGAGCCAATCGGAGGCCCGAAAACATCGTAAACAGCCTCAAAGCATCGGGGCGACCTAGAAGCGGAAGATTCATAGAAATCAGATCATCAGAATGAAGAACGGATGCCTCGAGAGGTGTTCTGGCCAGAGGCATCGTTTCTGGAAAATTACAGAATACACGGCGTGTACTCCAGAAGCACACGTCGTGTAGTAAAATCATACTGTGGCTTCCGTTTTGGATGTTAGAAAAGTAACACATGGCGTGTGACTCTATACACATGACGTGTAATCTCTACACAATTTGACAGAGGAGACATCGATGAACATGTCATGTATTCAGGGAAAATACACGGACACAGATAGCAACACACGACCAATAGGCATGGCGTGTACTTCCTTCACCATGGAATAAGCAGCATCGTGAAGACTCGGCATGTAATTCAGGTGATACACAGACATGGGCAGAACCACACGGCCAATAGGCACAGCGTGTACTTCCTTCACCATGGAAGAATCGGCTTCGTGATAAATCAGCGTGTATTTTGGGAATACACGTACACGGAGTGGAGTACACGAGCATGTACTCCACCACACGGTCAGGCATGGCCAGCGCACATGGACCTTACCTAAGGGGTTTGGACATGGTGTGTAACCATACCACATACCATGTACTTACATATTTACACGACCGGCCCCATGACACGGGCTGCTTACACGAGCAGTACCTGGTGACTGATAACACGACATGTACTTTTTACCTACACGCCGTGTACTTTTAGGGAACTGACTTGGTCATCTTATTCTCTGTATCTTGGAAATGTTCTACATTGTTTTTCCCCTATGATGTGGAACGGAACATTGTGATACATCATCTCTGGTCTTCATGACGGTTGATGTATCCACCCCTTTGACTCGAGGAGCGGACCCTCCTGGAATCAAGTATGCTGTGTGCGGGAACCCAAGATCTGGCTGCAACTATGATGACTACCGTGTTGGGATCCTCCATGGGTTCGGCGAAGATGAAGACTGTACTTGATCTTACACGGGTTCGATAGCGAGGATGATTGTACTTGGATCCTATGTGGGTTCGGCCACGATGGTTACTGTACAAGGATCCTATGTGGGTTCTGCAGCGCCGACTTATGTACTTGGATCCTATGTGGCTTTGGCAGGGGAGATGATTTAGAGGCCACATCTATCATCTCCACCACTCATCGTGAGTAGTATACCTGTGTGATTTGAGTCTTGATTTTCAGTCATTATCATCGATATGTTTGACTTGCTTTCCTGTGTGTATTGGGTTGTGATTTCCTATGTGGACTGGGTTGTACTTGGGCTCGTGAGTTAGAGCCGAATTGGAATTGATGACTTAGGTATATGTATGGACATATACCTAAGTAGAGTTTGTTGATACTTTGTATTTGTATCTTTCCTTTGTGGTCTATCCTTTGTGTATTCTGGGAGAACTTCGGGGGTCTCGAGTTCCCTACTGAGTATCATATACTCACCCTTGCATGAGCTATGCCCGCACTACATTGGGTTGGATACAGATGAAGGACAACACTGATCGAGGTGGAGTCTTGTGGAGTAGAATGGTACCTGGAGGTGGACCACTTGGCGGGATGTACATGGAGCAGACGACCAGACCCGAGGAGCTGAGGAGACCATCTGTACCCACCCTTCAGGTGGGATATCCGAAGGACGACTCGGTGGTTATTGATTTACTTTTCTGCTGCTGTACTTTCTTTTCAGTTGTACAGTACTTTTAGTTGGGTTTGTATTCTATCCCATTTACTTTCCAGCACTTACTTTTGTACTCATTTTACTTAGTGTTTACTTTATCTTGTGTACACTGTTGTGTTTCTTTACATATATAAAATCAATGACTTCCCTTTTATCAGGATTTACGCCTTTGGGGCTAGTCACCATCCCCTGGCCTATGGAAGGCGGGCTTGGGGTAGTCACGGAACGAGTCCTGAGGATGGGTCGTGACATAAATGATTTTTTGTTTTCTTTCCATTAGAGATTCCTAGAGTTAAATAACTGACTATTATAGTGGATTTTTTAGTACATGTTCAATAAAGTTATAGTGGGGAAACAACTTAGAAATTCCCTCTATCCAAATACCATAAATTTCAGTGTTAATGTTTACAACATGTATTGGAAGGGATATCATAAATTAAAAAAAAACTTTTCATGAAAAATTTAAGGGTATTTTCACTATATCATTTTATAATAAGAGAATTAAAATATCCAAATGATGTTTCAAGGGAAATTCATAGATGATATATTGGGGAAACAAACAAATAATTCCCTCCCAAAAAACAATATATATTTAATTCAATGTGTATAACATTTGTTAGAAAGGTCCGTATAAATTACAATAAAGGTTTCAATGACTATTTTTGGTGTATTTACAAAGGAACTTCCAATAACATGATAAATAAATGTTCTAGTGAAAGATTTAGTAGAAGTTAAAGGAATGTTCTAGTGGAAAAACCTCTAAGAATTTATATCTCTCTCAAAAAACTAGATGTTTTAGTTTAATGTGAATAACATGTCGTGTTGGGAACACAGTAAATTTCAGTGTTAGTTTCAGGGTCAATTTTTTTGGGATTTCCACGAGATATTTATAGTGAATAAGAACAGAAGGTTCTAGTGGATATTTCATTATAACTTCATAGATGTTATAGTGGGTAGAGAACCAAGAAATTACCTCTCTCAAACCCCCTAAACTTTTAATAAAATTTAAATAAAATGTTTTTATGGGGATACAATAAATCAAACTTTTAGTCTAAGAAACTATTTTAGCTGGATTTATACT
The DNA here is from genome assembly GCA_963277665.1 of Viscum album. NCBI lineage: Eukaryota > Viridiplantae > Streptophyta > Magnoliopsida > Santalales > Viscaceae > Viscum > Viscum album. Next base: position 396,974,474 of record OY728126.1, read on the forward strand.
AAAGATTTATAGAATAAAAGATCTAAAATATCCAGATTAAGTAGCAATGTAAATTCAATAAAGGTATATTGAAATTTAAACTACATTATTTATGAATATACTCTAGAAATTTTTGTTGACCAAACCAAAGGAACAAAAACTTCCACCACTAATTCCAATAAAATTTACAACAAAGATTTCACTTGAAAGTGATATGGTATCTTTGTTTTCCATCATTTCCAATGTTCTATAATGATAAGGGGCTGGGAGGAAGATAATAGTTCCTAAATCAATTATTGAGCAGTACTTGATAAATAACACAAAGCCTTTATTTTTAAATAACACTACAGATAGATATTAGGGAATAAGATGATTAATCATTAGAATACACACTTTTATCGGTGGATAAGGATCAGACCTTTGCATTTGGGGAAATAAAACAACACCATAAAAAATCATTGATTAGTTCAATTTAAATAATTGTTTTTGAAAAACATCCACAATTAGATATGAGGGAATAATATGAAGAATCACCAAAATCACCAAAATCATTTGGGGAGAAAAATCACTTATTAATATTGGGGGGGGGTATAGTTAATTACAGAAGAGCATTAATGGATTATTTATTAGTAAATAACAAAAAAAGAAAAATAATTTAGTTGGAAATACAACTATAATTGGAAATTTGGGTATGAGGTGATGCAACATAGATATACCCATACTATTTGGGGGGGTAATAATCGATTCTTAGAGCCTATATATTGTGGTGTTTGGGAGAGAAGGTAAATCCTCTGCCAATATTCAAAATATCAATGTACCCTATACCTTGATCAAATGATTGAAATTTAACTTATCCACATGTCATAATCAAATCCATGTAATGTAATATCTAGTAAAACATATAATTAGAGATTATTTTGGTCTATGGGGTAAACAAGCATACTATTTAGAGGTGGATAAATATAACATCGACTTGCCTATATGTGAACAATTTGTGCTACTATAGGTGTAAGGGAGAGGAGCCTAATATGATTGATCGTATTGATAAAAAATGTGTTTGTTGAAAAATGTATGGTGATCTTTAAAAAAGATAAACACATATGTAGAATAAAACCTAAGCTAGGTAGGGTAGCCTTTGACTATAAAATTGAGGATTGGGCCTCATTTCATTGGTCATCAAGATGGAAATTTCTAAAAAAACATACATGATAGATGAATGGGTGGGTGGAAAACCTTTTTCCATTCCTACGTTATATATAATAATATATACATATATAAAAAAAGTCTCTATGTTAGGGTTGTCCAATTATTAGAGGGAGTCATTTTCCTCGAATACTATGGATTATGATACATTTCACAGGGTATCACGCTATACATTTCCAAAAAACCATATAGGTTAGATGGATGGGAGGGTCGAAAACCTTTTTCCATTTCTCTGACACACACACACATAAATATATAAATAAAAAATAACAATCTCTATATTGGTTTTGTTCAATTCTTAAAGGAAGTAATGAGTACTATTCCACTTGTATCATGGTGCATGTGTGTTTTTATATACTTGTAATACATATCCATATATATATATTTAAAAAATAATAAGGTATATATTCCACGTGATGTAATACATCCTTATTTCAATTATATATATATATATATATATATATATATATGTATGTATTTATGTATGTATGTATTTATGTATGTATGTATTTATGTATGTATGTAAATAAACAAGAAACAAATTCATTAACTGGATAAATTCCATATGGATCACATGTGTGTTTCCAACTTGACATATCAATCATCTACCATTCCCTCTTCAGTGGGAATTCATGTCACTAAAAAAGAATTCTTTAACCATTTTGAGTCATTTATGGCTAAAAAATCTCAGATTCACATGTTCTATCAATAATTAGAACAATAATGAAAACCTATAGATGTAATTCTATAAATGGAATTGAAATAATAATTATAAATTAGATTGATTCTACTCTGTTACCTTGTGAATGATCTTGTAACTATATAATTTCATGTCGAGACACTGATTTAAATTTTTTATTTAGAATCTTAAAATTAAACTCTATATTTAAATCTATAACACCAAGATCCTCAAAAATGTTAATAAAACTCACTCTATAATTACATATGAACACTTTTATGATTCATTCTTCTATCATTATTGATATTTTAATTTATTAATGAATCCAAATTAGAGCTCCTCTATAGATATCCAAAAATTATCCATGAATCTCATGATATTGAACATGATTTATTCATTTGTAACATTAATAAAGAATGATTCTAGTATTTTCAAATATTGATCACAATTGAACATTTCAATAATTCCCTTGAGATCATCATATAAAAGAAATAATATTGATCTTTGAAGCTGATTTGTATAAAAACCTGGATAATAAAATTTAATTAAGGCATAATAAAAATTTGAAATATATTTTTTATATTTATATTGAATTTATAGGATTCACAAAAAGGTATAGAAATTAACTTGAACTAAATTATAGCCCCATGAAACATTAAAAAAATATATTATTTGATTTTAATTGAAAGTGAAATCTTATATCACTTCTTAAAATAAAAACTATGTTAATATATATAAAAATATTTTGTATGTTATAAATAATTCATTCAATAAAATTAAATTAAATTGTATATAATTTTGGGAAACGTAGGATCAATCATGAAATTATCAAATTCAAGACTATAAAATAATTATTTTCATTAGATAAAGCTTCTCATTTTCACTTATTAGTCATAGGATAACATGAGATTACCAAGAGAGATAATATACGACTAACTTATTCCAATCCTAAATAAATTGATATTATATTCATTTAGAATCAATATAAATAAAATAAGCATCAATATAAAATTTGATACTAATATATTATAACACAAAAATTTAATGTAATATAATGACAATATTGATATAGTTATTATGATACCTACTATGAACCTTATCTCAATGAAATTATGTCAAACCCACATTAAATGATTAATATTTGGAAACACATCATGAACCTTATAGTAAAAATAAAAATATATAGAATAAATATTTCTATGAGTGTTACCATACAATACAATCTCTTTTTCAAATAATATATTCTAATTCTTGATGAAAAGATGTATCATCCCCACTAATCATTGTTCTATATTTACTTTTGAAAATTATCATTCATATAATTATGTTTGAAATTTAATTTTACAATTCAATTCCATATAAATATGAGGGTCAGTGATATTATCTTCTATAATATGAAAGGAATGAGATTTTTATTAAAATAATTTAACAAATTTTGTATCACTATTGTGAGGAATCAATTATAAAAAAATTTCATGAAATTATTCATTATTATTTTCCTTATTTCTCAAATTATATTGATTTTTGATAAATAGTGATAATGATCAAAACACCTAAGAATAGTACCCTTTCATGATGACAAGAATATCTCAAAAGAGACAAAACATGTAATGTTCATATTTGTGGGTCTATCCTCATGAATTCCTCTCTAAAATTAATCCATGTGTGAAAATAATGGGTATTAGTCTAAATTTTTATGATTCACTTGAAAATTTTATTCTTGCATTATATATGTTTTACTAGAAATATGTGTTTATATAGTGACCCATGCATCTCATATAATAAATACTACATCTTATTAGATGAAAATTTATTTTATAACATTATAATCTAAGTGATAACTATATAAGTTATTGTATTTGGATGATAGATACAAAATATTTTTATTTCAAAAAATATTTTAAATATAACCTGTAAATATTTTACCATATTTTACTCTTAGTAGACATAACCTTGTTAAAACCATTCATCATAACTTTGGGATATGAAATATAACATAGGGTGTGCTCAGATTCTCAGTAAGGTTAAGCATGATAGTTATCAATAATTATTTAAACATAACATGACTATAACATTCATTAGTACTTGAGTTTTTTCTTTTGAAAATCATAAAAATCAATTATTAGGTAATAAAAATGAGTCATGGAATAATTATTAGAATTTTATAATACCTAAATATTAAAGGTATCCTAGAACATGAGCCATGAGAAAATAACATTGGTATAAGATCATGTCATAAAAGCATGGCATAAAGTGTGGGATAATCAGATCCATATTAATATTATGTCAAGGTTACCCGTCAAGATATTCATAACATTATAGGATTTTACTAACCAAATGTGTACCTATTTCAGGCTTGGTATTACCATCCATGCAGCCTCGTATGGGCTTGGGATAACCTCTTATGTACCCCCATGTTTTTGGGTTGGGATAAAATAATTTATACCCTCTTGTTTTGTATATGGTATAAACTCATGTGTAACCTATTATCTCATGCTTGGGATAACCATATGTTTACCCTTTGATCTCATAAAACATTAACATTTACCTATTTAATTGGATGTAAATATAATTATAGGCCCACTAATCACATAATAATAAATCTATTCATATGTATGCCAGAAGATCATAAAAACACCATCATATCATAACTCATGGAATAGAAATGGGTTTCATTAATATTTCAATATCATAACCATAAAATTAAAAGATATAGAATAAACATAGTATCATTGGATCATATTCCTAGAACAAAATAATTAAGATGAAATTATTTCACCTTATATGGAAATGACTTTAAAAGATCACTTACAATATTTCTTGAGGAAAGTACACTTTTTTATTATCATTACACTTCTTTAAAATTGAAAAATTTACAAAATATAATATAGAAATCAATTTAATTTAAAATAATCAGGGAAAATTATAAAGATGCTTAAAAACATTTATAGGTCATGAAGACTTGAAATTATTTTCATGTTGTGTATATTAAACCATCTATTTCCTTCACATTTTTGGTAAAAGTTAAAAAACCTTGTTTAGAAAATGAAAAATATTTCTTTTACAACATTTTTTAAAAAGTAAATCATGGGTGAAAATGACTTTTTTAATATCATATTATAATATCAAAACATTATTGAAACCATTTTTTGAAAACATGGACCTAGAATAAAATATATTTTTTACCAAAGGGAGATTTAAATTCTGTTTTCCTTAAAAATGTTATATCAATTTTCTACGTACATAATGTGAATTAAATGAAAGTAAAAAATCTTTTTTCAAGAAATGAATAGAATTAAAAATAATTAATGAGATTATTAAGAGGTATATCATGAAATTTCTTCATCAGAATCTTAATCATTAATAATATTGATAAACGATGGGATTGTAACATAAAACTTTTACCACTGTTGTATATATTCAATCATAGGTCCCATGAAATATTAAATCAAAAGATATATTAAATATAATGAACATTAGGAGAATAAATATATAATATCTAAAATGTGAATAATATAAAAATCATAAGTATATATAGTTTCATAACATCAAATATGCATCAATGAATCAATATTGAGAAAAATAACCATGAAAACTTTGGTAATATATGAATCAAAACCTCATGAAACTAAGAAAATTATTTGAATTTTTAAATCCATATAATTTTCATGAAACTAATCACAAAATACATTCATTGTATTTATATAAAAGAATAAAATGAAACAAGTGGTGAATATCACATATGTCTCAATGAAAAAAATGTGAGATGAGAAACCCTTACCTCAAGTTTGACTTTCTTTAAAGGTGATATAAAACAATTATAATAAATTTAAATTCATTATAATTATATAAATGAATCATTTAAATATTTATAATACTATATATGGTATAATTATACCATTATAACTCTAATTTATAAAAAATTATTTATTAAAATCATTGTTTCTAGGTGGTAATTTTTTTATTTTTATGAGAATTTCGGTTATGTAGGTACATTAACAGTAATTTGATCATTCGTATATAATATCAAAAACTTTATATAGGATATATGTTTTATATATATTAATTATATAAATATAGATATTTATAGTCATCTATAATAGATAGAGATAGAAAAATGCATTACACCATTCATGAAGATGGTAAGATGTACACACACATGAATAATGTTTTCACTTTTTGGAAAATGGAATGACAATAAGGTAAATTATAATTCCAATATCCAAAATAATAAATATTCCATAAATTCCATATAGAATAATTAAATCTATAATTTTTATCATCCTTTTAATGTGACAAGGAAGAAAGAATCACATCACTTCATGGATGTTTCACTTCACACGTACACACGAGTGATATTTTCATTTTCCAATGGTAGGGAAGGTAAGATGGTTGATATTATGTTATAATTACTTAATTATAATTATCTTTTAAATATCATGAATACTAATTTAACCCATAATAATAAAAATACATTAAATATTGTAATTTAAAATGAATCATATTGCTTTGTGGTGGCAGTAGTCCACACATATTCCCGAGTAATACTTTCACTTCTCATTTGATGGAATAGAGGATGGATAATGAAGGTTACATATTAATAATAACATATAAGTAAATTTATTATAATAAATTAATTATTTCATGATGAATCAAAAATATTTATATGTGGTAGAAGAATAATGAAATTGAACGTTGTCGAGTAATATGATTAACCCTCCATTGATAAGCATCTTTTGGAGCCCTTCTTAAGCACCATTGGAATGTAATTTAAAGAAGACAAAAACATAAAATTACTGTATAGAGATGTTTATATGATAATTTTTTAGGTTTTTGTCAATCTCTATGACTTAATTAAGTGTAAATAAATAAGAGAATGTGTTTCATTTTACAAGAGTGGGAAATAATACACTTGGAATTACTAAAAATATTAAAATATAAGTATTTCATTCTCAAGAAAAATAATTCTAAATATATATAATTTAGATGAGAAGAATTATAAGTAAAAAAATATCATTATCTAATGAAATTTGGATAATTTTTTGGGTCATTTTAAACCTTATCTTTTGGGTGAACCCCTTGGTTAACCATTTTTAACCTTAAGAGTGGTAACAACTATTTCAATCCAAGCGGGTTATAATTTTTCATATGATGTCACAATTGGATCATAAATGAACAACGGAAAACATATTATTACATATATTATTAACACTATCCACCTAAAACATTTTTATGATTTTGAAATAATTTAATAAAAATATTATTTTCATAAATTATCATTAATTTAATTTTTGACTTTTTTTAATTAATTTTACTATAAAGATATGAAGAAAAATATGGAATTAGAATATACAATTTTAACAATGTAATAATATTTTAATAATATATATATATAATTCATGTTTCTCAATAATTAATTAAATTTTAGAGCTTGAAATAATTTTAAAATTATTTATTATATATTTCTACTAATTGAATAAATACTATATCTGTGTTATGTCAGCATTAAAGGTAATTATTTTTTCATAAAATATAAAAAATAAATTACCATGTTAAAAAAATAATTAATATTTTATTTAGTCATTTATTAAATAACATATCATCTTTATATCCTTATGTAAATATTTCATAGATATTAATGTCAATAGAGTGACATTTTGGAAGTTTATTTAAAATAATAAAAATTTTCAATATTTAAGGAAAATGAAACCTAAATAAAATATAATAGATTTTATAATAGATATTATTAAATTAATCTAATAAAATTAAATAATGTAAAATGTTATATATTTTTTTATTGACTTTTCACATAAATCGTTAACCTTAATCACTTGGTTTACCGTTTACCGAGCTTAAAAATATTACCACGGTTACTATTAATATTGACTAAAAATAAAAGGGAATATTGACCAAATTTAGACCACATGATTTTAAAAATGGAATATATTTCCCATGAATCAAATTATATAAGTTTTATAAATAAATTTTACATAAAAATGAAAAAATTCAACAAAAAATTGTTTTTTAAAAAATTCATTTTTAATTATAAAAATATTTTTATACCAAATTCAACCATAAAATTTATTTCACAGTAATTTAATTTATTAACACTACTAGAATAAACACCAATAGCGACCGCCAAAAGCGGTCGCTAAAGGTTTTTAGCGACCGCCTTGCGACCGCTTTTGGCGGTCGCAATTGCTCCGTCGGTAAAAACTAATAGCGACCGCCAATGGCGGCCGCTAAAGGTCCTTTTAAAAAAATCAGGTTTCATGTCCGCGGGATAGTGTGGGTGCGACACCGGACACGCGGGGGCACGAGGTGGAACCAGAGACCTCGAGTGGTCGGCCATGGCGGATTTACGACGGCGGAGGGAGGGGCGGGTGTGACGGCATGTGAAGGAGGGGTGGCCGGAGGGTGGTAGGGCGATGGCATGTGAGGGAGGGGTGACTGGATGGCGGTGACCGAGGGAGGTAGCGCAACGGCGGGGAGCGACGGCGGGCCGCGATGGCGGGGCGCGACGGCGGGGCACCACGGTGGCAATAGTGATTTTGAGGAAGAGAGCAACGATGGGGCGGGAAAAATCCCACCCATTTATTTCCGTATTAGCGACCGCCAATGGCGGTCGCCCGTACCCAGAGGCGCAGAAGCCAATTTTTGTAGTAGTGTAATAATAATATAATTGTTGTAATATTACTTTTAAACCAAAAAATGGAACATTTTAAATTCTTGAAAAAATAAATTTTTCAATAATAACTAGTAACATTCACTATTCACTAAAAAATTAAGCTTTTCTGAAAAATCCAAAACGATCTCCCTAAGATAAATTAGACATGATAATATAAAAAATGGAATTTATTTTACCAAATAAAATTTTATAAATTTATAATAATTAATTATAATTTTTACTCACAAAAATAAATAAAAACCCATTTCTGAAGAAAATTATTTTTGAAGAATAAAATAAACTTTCAAAAAAATGAGTGCTTATTTATTAGGAATTAATTAATATTTTTTTTCTAATTATTAACTTTATATATATTTAATAATTTATTTAATATTATCCATACCCACTAATTCAATTGCTATGTTTTATTAGTTATAAAATAATAATATTTTGTGGTTTGTTTAAGCCTTGTGTTGCGTGTTGTACATGCTATTGAACATATAGTTCTTTTATGATCATTGGGTGTTACATTATACCATCCATTAATAAATTTTACGCAAAAAATTTTAACCTATGATCGTTAATCATGGGTTTAAAATTTGAAAATCCTTTTGTTGAAAACCTTGTTGTAAAAAGGGCTAATAAAAATTCTTCTTAAAAAAGAAAATTTAAATACAAAGGTCATTTAGAATAACACATAACTTTATTTTCGAGTGAGTGAACATTATAAGGAAGTGAAAATATAGACTTGGGGTAAAAAAATAATTTCCAAATACTTATGGATAGTGACATAGAACATTGATCAAAATAATGTGAATCATCACAAGAAAGTTAATGACCACAAAATCATTAATCAATAATGTGTGAAAAAGACCATCGATTTATCAAAAATGAATGTAATATGATATTTTTTTTTGTTTTAAGATCCATTTACTAGATTTGAGGAATTAGTTTACCATATAGACTAGAAAAATAAGGAAATATACCTACATGACATGTATATGTTCATCCTTTAATCAATCTCCTCTATAATCTCATTTTTTCTCTAAATGATGAGTATTCAAGAAAAAGTTTTCATGACTAAAACTATAAAATAAAATTCTATTGGATTTTATAACACACAAAAGTATAATAAGATATTACTCCTATCTCAAGACATAAAAACAAAATTTTTATCTAAAGGTTAGAAAATATCCAAAATGTATAAACATTTTTCTTCAAAACTTCTAGAATAACATCAATGGTTTAACATAGACTATTAAACAAATAAATAATGCTATGTCCCAATTAACCTTAAAAACCTAAATTTCTAGATTTTTGTAATATAAAATGTTATCTAATAACATTCATCATACATCGAGAACAATATAATTTTATTCATCCAAAATAATCTTCCATGTTAACAGACTTGTTAAAACTAAGGGTTGGATATACCTCAACCTAAATAAAAATGTCACAAAATACAATTAATCTCTATAATAAATAACTATATAATGTTATAATGTAGTTAATTTCACCAAAATATCATGAATTAAATTTATATAATAACTTAAAAAATAAATCCTCAGCTTGACCATATAAATCTCTAACAATATAAATTTTTTAATGAATCACATTTCAAACATCAGGATTATCTCTATCGAAATATCCAATAGATCATAATTAACTAAAAATAAAACCATATATTAACCCATACGGTTATTTAAACCTCAAAAATATGATTCTTCCTAATACCCAGTAAAATATTCAAATCACTTAAAAATACGATCACATAAAACCTAAAAAATGGTACTTTATCCTTATGATCAACCTTAAACTTATAAACTCATAATGTTATACATAAATCATAAGTTGATGTAACATGAAAATATATATGATTTCAATATTTTTCACAATCCTCATTCATCAAATAAAATTAAAGACTATTATATATATTCCATTACTCTAAAAAGAAGCAATAAAATTCAACAATGATATCCAAAATAACGTTTTCATCAAATACACAACCAATTTCAAGGTTACGAATACAATCCTATTTACTTCATAAATGTAAATCATCTGTTTATCTTAACTAAACAATATTATCTTTCTGAAAAATCACTTTTCATGATTATTATAACTATTTAAAATATGTTTTCCAATCCTAAAATAAAAACTAACATGGAACAATGCATTGAGGTTTCTTGGTTCTTCTATTTAAAATATCCTTGATATAACACTTCAACAATATAATTCTAGAAAACCAATTTATAAAACTTCGATCCTTTAGTGTTAATGTTTAGAATAACATAAGTCCTTCCTTAGTCCAAGATTTAACCATTTTATAAAGTTATTGTCTTAGATAATTCTTATATTCCCTACACATGAGACATTAAACTATAAATGTTACCTTAGTATGAACTTTATTTCCCTCCATTTAACTCATCATTTTCCTCAACAATTAAATTTTCCATGCCTTTCTTTTCCAAACAGAAAGCATCATCCTATTCCTGTGATAAATTCACTTGATTACTTCTTCCCAAATTTTCAATATACATAAAGATGAATATTCATTCCTATATGGTATTCACAAAACTCCATATTTCTATTTTCTAATGCATTGATAAACACATCAAAGTTAAAAAATTTAATTTTATATCATGATACCTAATTGGGAATAATCATAATTTTTCTACATCAAGTTCCTCTTTCACTTATTTTATTATGTGGAAAATTATTTCATTTTCCATCATATTTAATGTTAAGACAAATCCTATTGGTTCTAGCAATTGAATAAAACCAAAAATCATAGTGTGAGAAACAATATCAGAGTGAAAAAAACATATAATCATGAAAAATATAATATATGATACCTAAATCATGGATCCTTCTTTTCAATTTATTTTACCTTAGGTTATTCATGAGGATACTCTATTAAAATAATTTATAATGGTTCCTAAGGAAATTATGATTCAACCCATTAATATCCATAAAGAGTGTCAAACGAGGTATACAATAAGGGCATACTCACCATTCATCATAATGATGGTTGAGATACATTACAATAATATTTTTGAGGAAATTACCCCTAGATTCATCAATTCCAAAACTATGTACACTTATAGTATGAATAAATGAATATATTTTTAGGAAAACCATATAATCTCCATCTCTCAAATAAATTATGATATTATCTTATACCTATATCATTCCCCAAGGATTTCATATAGGTTCTTTAATACTATCATCCAAAATCATGTAGGTTTTGGGTATTTAGAGACAAGATACACAATCGTCTTATTTTGTAAAAGATCTTAAACATATACCATAATGATCTTCCTGCATAATACTCTTATTGTACATACCCTAATTTAAACCTTTATTCATAACCTAGGGTTAGGAAACATTTGAAATGGTGAACTCAAATGCTCAGTAAGGGAGTTATCATTAATAATTTAAACATAACATGAGAATAAGGGTTATGAGTACACAAGATCAACATTTGAAAATCATACCAAAAAATTCATAGATCATAAATATGAGTTGTGGAATAATGTTTGGAAGATTATATTAAATTAATCATAATGAAATCAAATAAATTGATCTATGAGAGAATAAATTTTTTCTAATATAATTTTATAATAGAGTGGCCTAAAATGTGGAATAATCATAATCATAGAAATATTATGTCATGGATACAGACAATGACATCCATAACACTCTAGGATTTGGATAACCATCTATGTACCTATTTTAGTCTTAGGATAACCTCCTATGTGAACTGTTTCAGGCTTGGGATAACCTTCCATGTACCCTCTTGATTCTAGCATGGGATAACCACCAATGTACCCACTTGTTTTTGGGATCAAGAAAACCTCTTATGTACCCTCTTGTTTCAAATTTATATAACCTCCCATGTACCATTTGAGATAATAAAACATTAATATTCACCTAATTCATTTTATTTATAAATAATTCTAGTCCCACCAATCACATAACCATAAATCTAGTCATATATATTCCATAAGATCATAAAAAATCATTATGACATAATCTATGGAAAAGAAAATGTTTTCAATGATATTTCTTCATCATAAGAATAAACCATACAAATAAATAATAAATATGGTATCATTGGATCATATCCCCCTTAATGAATAAGTGATATCAAAGGATGCTATCTTAGATGAAAACGCCTTTAAAATATAAGAAAATATATTACTTGTGAAAAATACCCCTTTTATTTTAAAATCACTTGTTTAATATATAAAAAATATAAAAAATATTATAGAAAAAAATTTCATTGAAAAAAAACATGTAAACATATAATTTAACCTTAAAAACATTTATTGTTCATGATTACATGAAATTACGTAAATGTTTTGTATGATAAAAGAAAGATTCCTTAAACGTTTTTGGTAATTTTAAAAAGATCCTCATTTAGAAAATGACAAGACTATTTATCTTAAACTATTTTATAAAAATTAATACATGGGAAAAATTAATTTATAAAATCATAGGATAATAATAAAATATTATTTTATTTTTTTAGAAAACATGGACATGGAAGAAAAATTATTTTCTACCAAAGAGAGAAATAAGGTCAGTTTTCCTTTAAAACTTTATTCCAATATATTAAGTAATAAATGTAGAGAGAAAAAATGAAAACATTAATTCCCAAGATATGGAAATAGGAGATAAAATTTCATGATACCCTTTAGTGGTTTATCATGAAATTTCTTCATCATAAACTTAAATATAAAAAATCATGATAAACAATGATATTTTAACATAAAAACCTTTCAACATTGGTATCTTTTGAATCATAAGACCCGTAAAAGAATAAATTCAAATAAAGATTTAAATATCATGAAAATAAGAAGAATCATGATATAAAATCTAAAAGGGTAAATATATTTAAATCATAAACATATATAGGTGCATAACATCAAAAATGTCTCAATGAAAATATAGTGAGATAAAGAACTCAGGCCTCTTTAGTAATATCTAAATCAAAACATCATAAAAGAGATAACCTTATATTCTTTTGTAAATACCAATAATATTCTTTACTATAATCATATATTAAATTCATGGCTATTATATATATCCAATAAATTAAATAAGTGTTGAATATGGTATATGTCTAACAAAAATGAATGAGATATGAAAAACTGTTACCTCAAGTTTGACTTTCATTAATGGTGCTCTAAACTCTTGTAAAATAAATTTTAATTTACTATAATTTTATACCAAATTAATTAACATACTTATAATAACATAAACTATTGAACCCACAACATGTGGTATTCCTTTGTTTTACATTTATTTTTGGTTTAGAGTCGACGATTTAGTTCTTTTATTTATGAGAGAAGAGAAGAAACATAGGATAGAAGATGGAAAAGATGTAGGATCATTTTTTTCCATAAATTATTGTTTTATAAAATTAATTTTTCAGACCATATTCCATAAGAAATACTTATGTTTTTAAAGTATATAAAATATAAAATATACTTTTATTCTATAAATTGGGTTTTCCCTTAGAGAAATAACTGATTCAATATATATTTTTTGAATAGGTTGCCCTTAATGGAATTACAATATTAATTCTTGATTTAGACCATGAATTATTAGACCCTAATGAATTTTACATCAACTAATGATTATAATTTTTATTCTATGATGATACATTGTTCTTATAAATTTTGAGGCTAAACCTAGGTGATTTATAGTTATCCTTGATGTCCATACTCCTTATAAAGTGAATCTTTGATCATTTTTCATGGAAATCAGATTCTTGCATTCTGTTCATACTTCTCATTTTGGATAATTTTGTTTTGGTTTGATTATAACCATATGTTTTTTGTGATAACCAAATAAAGGGGTTTAGATTTATGGTTATGATATATTATTGGGTTTACATAGAGAAATAGAAATAAGGGGTTGACTCAAGGAAACATTTTGACATAATCAAGGAAGGTGGATTATCTCCCAATATAATGTTTTAGATATTTTTGGATCAATATTTTCTAATATTATACTTATGAATTGTAGTAAATATCGTTTGGAATTGATTTATAAAACCCCAATTTTATGTGATTTAAAATTAGTGGGTTTTGAAAGTGGGATTTTGTTCTATAAACAATTTATTTGGAATTTGACATAAAGGTGTTGGTATGTGTTCATGATCATGTAGGAATGATAACAGTTTGAAGTACCATAATTAAATTATAATATAATTGGTATGTATAATGGTAAGAATTACAACCATCAAATAATAATAACTTGGGATAGATCATGGTAATAAGTACAATAAGAAAAGATGGTCACCAGGATATGGATTGGTGATTGGACGACTCACCACTCATGAGTATAGGGAGGTCCATGGTTCCATGAATATTGTGTGTGTGTGGTTGTTTAATTGGGGTGATTATCCAAAATAATGAGAAGTTGTTTAAAAATATTTATTAATTTTTTCCATATAATTTGATAATGGGTTTGATATAAACTGTTTATCTTTCTGTCATCTATTTTATATAAACTATTCTATCATATTCTTAACCTAGTTGAATGTGATGGGAAGTATTTGGAGAAATCCTACTAAGTGTTACAATCACCCCCTACATGGGAACATTAGTGTATTTGAAGATATAATCTATCGAGATATTTGTAAGGGTATTGTTTTTAATTCACTAGTGGTGATCTCTAGAATCATGGTTTTATTACTCATTCTAGAGCTGGGGAGTGTCTACATCTTATTCTGGGATAGTACCTCTTTAGTGATGATTTTTTTATTTGGATTATGAGGATTTATATCTTTTTAAATTTTCTAATATACTCTAACATTTTTCTATATTGGTATTTCATTGAGTCATGTGATTTTTTAGTCATGGATCATGGAGTTGTGTTTTATTATATTCATTATTTTCAAGAGTTTGTGTGTTCTTAGAGGATCATCCTGTAAAGGTTTCTAATCCATTATAATTTATTCCTATCATTTGGTGTCCTTAGGATATCACCTAAGTTATGAAGTATTTTAATCTTCTCATTCTAGCAAGGACGGTAAAGGTGTTTCAAAATGTATAAGTCATGTTAGATCATTTATTTGGGTTGTTCATAAGTAAACAAGACCATAGGAACTTAAAATATTTACCATAAAAAGACATAACTAACATTTATTTTTAAAAAATACTTGTTATCGAGGTTTCTAGGTTTAAAATTGTTTAATAAATTTATAGAATTGGAGTTGTCTCATCATCATGGATTTAGTCGAAGTTTGTTGCGCATCATGTATTAGTAAAATGTCTTTCCACAAAGATTTCACTATTCACCTTTTTTCCAAATGATTTTTTAAAATACCTAAAATGTTTTATTTATGAAATAATTGTTACATTGATTTTTAATTACATTGATGATAATTGTTAATAGTTATTTATAAATCATTAAATAATTTATTTAATAGAGATAAATCACTTAAATGATGTATTGTATTTATTATAGAAAAAGGAACCAGGAATACATCGTAGAATCTAGAAGGAAGAAAATGCTAAGAATGTGGTTCCACTAGAGCCATAGGTGAACTAATAACTTATAAAGAGTATTTTGAGTGAGTATCAAGCCATTAAAATATATAAACACAGTGATGAACTGAGGAAAGTGGATCATTCAGTATAGTTTCACATGTAGAGTTCACCCATGTTTTTAGCGGATGATAAACATAAAAAAATCATAAGTATGGCACAACCAAAGGAATAAAATTTTATATTTTTTTGGTAAATATATATAGATGAAGATTAATTTATCTATATATATATTATAAAATATTTCATGAAAATTGAGGGATTTATCTATCCAAGATAAAGTCGACCAATGACTTATGTTGGTGGATTTTGAGGAATTTTTCAATAAACAATTTCATCCACTCAAGTTCAAAATAAAAATAAAACAGATTTCATTAGTTTTAAGGAATAAAAATTATTACCTGAAACATTACGTAGCTAAATTTATGAAAATAGTCTGTTTTTACATTGAAATAGATGTTTGATAATCCATGAAGTCATGTATCTTTGAGTTGGGATTATGAATAGAGATTTGATCAAAGATATTTGTAGTCTATATTACATATTATACAAAGATGGTTAACATGTAAAAAATGGTGGAAATGAATCTATTTAAGAATCCATTATGAGGTATCTTATTTGTTCCCATGGTGATGGTTTTAACTCTAGTATAAAAAATAATAGAAAGTGTAATTGATAATCTCATCGATGTAGAAAACCTCAGGCTCAGACTATATAATGTATTAATTTTACTCTAATTTCCTATACTAAACTATTCTATTTCTATTGAGTTTAATTGATGCATAAGAGGAAATATTTTAATGAGTCATAGAGGAATTTACAACACTATATAAAGAGGGTCCATATCAAGAAGTTTTGCCATAAAATTTTGAGATCATTAGGTGGGAAGGGCTTGAACAACCCTCAAATTTTGAATGCTCAAATAGAATTATACCATCACATATGTTCATGTCCATAGATACAGGTGATCCAAGATGTTTAAATGAAAAATTTAGTTTCTCAATCAACCCCTTTGTAGGGAAGCATGAATTATCATGTGAAAAATGAGAGAGAGTTATTTGAAGTAGAATATTCTATTGTGAGTGAGAAACCTAATCCATATATGGTGTGAGGTACCATTTTTTTGGTACTCAAGTCTTATGATTATATTTTTTTGATACTAGTGAATCACATTATTTTTGTTAATATTCTATGGTTAAACAATTATGAATATATTTGGAAATTATGCCTCAGGACTTTAGTATCAAGAAACCACTTAGACATCAAGATCAAATATGTTTTAAATGTGTATTGTGTTCCCTTTCCATTGATGGAGTGTAGTTTCACTTACAGTTTATGATCCTCAAGATGTATTTTTTACATTTAATCTTTTGTACTGGTTAGCTGATGGTATTTGAATCCCACATTAACTTCTACAGTCATTTGGTAAAATTTACATTCCAGGATTGATCCCTAAATTTATTTAGGGGAGATTGGGATATAAATATACGTAGAGAAGTAATTTTATTGAAAATTGAAGAAACCATCTCTATCTAGTTAAAAAATTTATTGGGAACAACTGATGAAACACAGAATACGACACTTCCTAAAATAGTATATCGATGCCCATATGTTTTTCCAAATAATTTATCTAGTCTATAACAAAAGTAGAAAATTAGATTCACTATTAACCTACTCCTAGAGATAATAACTATTTCACTACCATCTTATTGAATTTCTTGGATATAGTTCTAGGAATTAAAGGTTGAACATTATTATTTTTAAAGTAAAAGCTTTATTTGACAAAGTATATTTACTTGGGCTATGCTGGTTTTGTTCATAAAGAATGAATATGGTACTCCACTATTTTGTGTTTATTATCACAATTTGAATCAAGATATGATAATAAAATAGGTAACATATTCCTAAATTGATGACCTTTTTGATCAATTAAATGTATTTATTGAGTTCTATAAGATTGAATTATTCTCAGGATATAATAATCTTAGATTCAGAAGAGATTATATTCTGAAAACAACATTTTGGAGTTTCTATTTCCATTATGAAAATGTCATAATACCCTTTGGTCGAAAGAAATCAATTTCAGTTTTCATGGAATTGATGAACTGTATCTTTCCCAGTTACCCTAATTTTTTTAATGTAGTATTTTTTGATGATATTATAATTAACATCAAAGACAGAATGACTATAAGGATGAAATGAATATTAAACTGAATACGTTTTGTAATCATAATTTATATGCTACATGCGACTTCTGAATCTAAGAAGTATATTTACTCAGGCATGTAATTTTTAGAGAAGGAATATTAATTGGCCTTGGGAATATAGAAGTAGTAATATCTCTGATTACATGAAAGAATGTTTTTAGGTATTCAGTTTTGTGGGATGAACAAGATATTAACTCTAATTTGTTTTGGATTTCTCAATAATTTATTCTCCCTTGAATTCTCTAATAATAAAAGGTATTTCATTCATATAGATTAATAAATGTCAATTTTTTTTGGAATATACAACTCATCTAACCAAGTCACCCATCCTTCCATTTTAAAATAATTTATCAATTATGTGGTATATTTTGATGCTTTTGGATATAATATTTGTTGTGTTCTCATGTAGGAAGACCAGGTTGAGGCCTTTGGTTTGAGAAATTTTTGATTGTGTGAGAAGAATTATCCTTTTCTAGACATGTAGTTTTCAAAAGTTTTTCATGCCATAAATACTAGAAAGAATTACCTATTTGGATAAAATTTCAATGTTTCCACTATCAATAATAGTTTAAAGTACATCTTTTCTTAGTGATACTTGAAAATGATGCAATAAATAAGAATGGAGTACCATTATATGTACGATTTGGACTTTATATTCACATCTGATAAACAGAATTATATGGAATATACATTGAGTCAAAAATCATATAAAGAAGTGGTTCAAGAAGCTGACGACCAATGGTAGTTGATGTAACGCCCCGACCCCAGCTACCCAGAGTCGGTGCATTACTTCGTAACATTGGCATGATCACAAGAAAGATCAAATCTCGAAAGACCGATTGGTTTAGTAGCCTTGGAAACACTAGATATATTCATAAGTTTTACATTACATCATAAAATGAAAAACTACTACAACAACATAATGTTCCAAAATCCACACTATAATCCCCTCATAATATCCCTGCAGGTCATTCATAACTTACATCTTCACTTCCTGGGAAAAATAAAACATAGAAAAGGGGTGAGCTCAAATGCCCAGTAAGGATATCAATATAGCGGAAACTTTCATAAATAAGAATAAACATTTAAGGCAATGTATAATTAAAACAAAAGCCTTTTAAACTTGAACTTTCAACATGGTATGGCATAAATAAAATGAAATAATGCCATTTACTTATTCACATGGATATTCTACTAATCGAATGATCACATGCAAAAATCAATAACCACTTTCATAATTATGGAATGCATAATGTCAAACGTTAATTTCATTGTCTAGGCCTCATCCCAAGACCTAGGGGTTACTTCTAACCGGAACCCAACCCGGAGTGCCTATAATAACCGGACACCAACCCGGAGTGCCTCTAATAACCGGACACCAACCCGGAGTACCTCTAATAACCGGAGACCAAACCGGAGGGCTTACTTTTACCAGTCCCTAACCTGGAGGGCTTACTTTAACCAGTCCCCAACCTGGAGGGCTTACTTTTACCAGTCCCCAACCTGGAGGGCTTACTTTTACCGGTCCCCAACCCGGAACATACTTGTCTAGCACATTCATCTGAAGAAAAGTTTGAAATATAACATAAACATTCGGATTAAAACTAGCATACGAAATGTCAATAGTTTCACCATAAACTATGAATGGTATAAAATAGCACATCCACAGTCAAACATATCACAAAACCTTCAATACAATATAGAAGTTTTGTATTATAATAAATCAACTTCAAATAAGCGTAAAATCCATTAAAGGATGTTGACATAGATGAAATCAAAACACTTTTTAGAGAAATATCTCTTTTTATTTTGAAATCATTTAAGATCCATATAAAATAAAACATTTTCTTTGAAAATATTCTTATAAGCTTGTAAGGAAAGCTTCGACGATTTTATAACGGCGGAAAATAACCGCACCCGCCGTATAAGTTAAAACATTCTTACCTCAATTCTGTCGAAAAGGTTAAAAAGGACCTTGTTTTGAAAACGACGGAAAGATTCCTTTATAAACCTCTTATAAAAAGTCAAACAAGGGTATAAATGACTTTAACCCATATTCTTGTAAATAGTAAAAATGTTTTGAAATACATTTCGAAGAAACATGGATGTGGATGATAAAGAGATCCCAGTAGATTATTACGTATAATACAACCTCGGATAATGAAGAGATTGTGAAATAACCCTTACCTTGTACTTTTCCTTGGTTGGGGTAGGTTATCCTCCTCTTCTTCGGGTTCTTCCTTTTGATTTGATCAAAAGGGATCCTTAGGTTGGCTTTCTGATCAAACTAAGGCCTCTAGGTTATAGTGGGGGATGTTGGGAGAGTATTTGGGCAGAGTTTGGCCGAACCAAAAGGCTTTAGAGGTGTGAAGAAATGAGAAGGAGGAGTGCCCTTTTATAAGAGGGGTGAGGGGCACCTTTGGAAAAGCTAGAAATATTAATTTATAATAAATTCATATTCGGTTTCTAATGGCTCCAAAGTTGATTATTTAAATGTTAAGGTGGGGATAGGTCGAAAACAACTCAACCAATAGAATTTAGACAGATTTGGGTACTTATATTAACCTTATCTTTAAGTATTAACTCTAAGTTAATTAGTTTCACTTTTACAATGTCTCTTTGTATTTTTATATAATATGGTTAATAAACTTACTATATACATCCAAGCGACCCCCAAGTGGTCCATTAATGATGAACCTATCATGATATAAGTCTCTTGGCCGAACCTTAGATTTTTAGGAATTTAATATCAATTAATAATATAATATTTGTTTTAAGAACTCTTTTATGTCAATTTTGACACTATTCAATAGTTGATTTTTTTGAAACTCATAACAGATTGATTACTTCGAAAAAAGTCAATTAAATCAATCCTAATATATCATATTATCCTAGAAAATTAGTTTAATTCATTAAAAGTTTCATATTATATTTATTTGGGTATTTATAATATCAATTATTTTAATTTTTCACTATTATAATAATTACTGCATCATCATCGTGTCATAAATAAAATACATTATTTAATGTCTAAAAATTATAAATAAAATATCATTATGTAGGAAATCTTTTTATCTTTCTAATGAATATTTATAATCTAAAATCCAACTTATATAACCATATGTAACAATTGTTTTTCTAAAAGATATATGCTTGTGTCATTTTTGTATTCATTTTGACTTAATTAAAATAAAGTGTCATTATCACTTACAAGTGGATCCATAGGGTCCCAAAATTGACACAAAGATGCCCATGGTCGACCATGTATCAACCAATAGGGTTAAGACATGTTTTAGGGTAATTTAGTATTATTATAATATTATTTTTTAACCCTTATTTACCGGATTTACCCTTAACCATGGTAAATAAAATATTTACCGCAGTAATTATTCAAAATGTCTAAAAATAAAAGTTACCTATTTACACAATTTGAACATCCTGATTCCAAATATGGAATCCATTTTCCTAAATTCTAAACACAGAAGTGGCAGAAATTAATTTAAAATTAATTCCCGCTGTCAAAACAAAAAGCGTGTTTTTAAGAGATAATAACTATCAAAAGATTGACACTTGTTTTTGTTCAGTTCAATTGTAAAATTATGTCCAATGACCAAAATTATATTAAAATGTAAAAATATATTCTAAATATACTTTAAAACCACTCCAATTCATAATTTATCACTATTAATTATTTTGATTAAAAAAGTTGTTTTTAATTAAAATTTAGTAATTTTCACTATTCATCAAAATATGAAAGTTATCCGAAATGTACCAAAATTTCACCCTAGGCTAATTTTGATATTCCGAATCCAAAAATGAAGTCCATTTTGAAATATAAAATATATATAATTTCAAAAAGTAGGTTTTACTATTCACAACGGCTAGTTTAATTAGTTGTGGTGTGTGTTAGAACTCGATGTTGCGTACAACACACGCTATCGCATTATTCGAAGGGAAGCGTACCGTAGAAGCTTGGGGTGTTACATTCTCCCCTCCTTCAAATAATTGTGTCCTCGCAATTTCTAGGGTATTACTGCATAAAAAGACTCGGGTGGTTCTTCATCATAAGTTCCTCGGGTTCCCACGTTGCCTCTTCCATCTTATGATTTCTCCACAAAACTTTTACCAGACGCGTCGTCCGGTTTCTCAGTACTTGTTCTCTTGTATCAAGAATCCTGACGGGCTCTTCACAATAGGAAAGATCAGGTTCCAGTTCTAATTCCTCATAGGTGAGTACATGCGTTGGGTCCGGCATGTATTTCCTCAACAGAGATACGTGGAACACATCGTGAACTTTGGAGAGACTTGGCGGCATTGCCAATCGGTAAGCTACAGCCCCAATTCGTTCTAGAATTTCGAAAGGTCCGATGTACCTGGGACTCAATTTACCTTTCTTACCAAAACGTATGACTCCCTTCCACGGAGATACCTTTATGAAAACATGATCACTGACTTGAAATTCCAAATCCTTCCTTCGATTATCGGCATAGCTCTTCGGCCTACTTTGAGCTGCTTTGATGTGATTTTGGATTACTTTCACCTTTTCCACTGTTTCCTCCACCAGTTCTGGGCCTACAAGTTTTCTTTCACCAACGTCATCCCAACAGGTTGGTGTACGACATCTCTTTCCGTATAACGCTTCATATGGTGCCATCTGAATACTCGAATGGAAGCTATTGTTATAGGAAAATTCTACCAGTGGTAAATATTGATCCCACATACCCTGAAAGTCAAGTGAGCAAGATCTCAACATGTCTTCTAGGGTTTGAATAGTCCGTTCTGATTGTCCATCTGTCTGAGGGTGGTAAGCAGTGCTCAAATGAAGTTCAGTATCCAGGGATTTCTGAAGACTTTTCCAAAACCTTGAAGTAAAACGGGGATCACGATCAGAAACAATTGATAGGGGTACTCCATGAAGTCTCACAACTTCATTAATATATAGTCTTGCTAGACGTTCCAGGGGTAGATCTTCTCTTATAGCAACAAAATGTGCTGACTTGGTAAGACGATCAACAATAACCCATTTTGCATCGTTCCTTCTAGGAGTCTTTGGTAGCCCCATGACAAAGTCCATCGTAATATTGTCCCATTTCCACTCCGGTATGGGAAGAGGTTGCATGACTCCTCCAGGCTGTTGCCTTCCAGCTTTCACTTGTTGACAAACCATACATCTTAACACAAAATCAGCAATCTCCCTCTTCATGTTGTCCCACCAAAAATGTTCCTTCAAATCTCTATACATTTTGGTGCTCCCAGGGTGTATAGAGAAATTGGAACTATGAGCATCATCCAGCAATTCCCTTTTTAGATCAGGTATATTGGGAACACAAAGTCTCTTCCCGAATTTCAAAATTCCATCTTCATACACAAAGTCTCTTAATCTCCCATCATTCACAGCTTTAATCTTCTTTTGGAATTCTTCATCATCGGTCTGAGAACTCTTAATTCTTTCTAGTAAAGATGGTTTGGCAACCATTTGAAAAAGCATTGATGTTTCACCTTCCCTGGTTATTCCCATGTCCATCTTCACTAGATCCATGAAAATTGGATCCCTTTCAATTCTCATATTGTTCAAAACTCCATGGTCTTTTCTACTCAAAGCATCTGCCACCTTGTTTGCCTTCCCCGGGTGGTAGTGTATCGTAAAATCATAATCCTTGAGTAATTAAAGCCATCTCCTTTGCCTCATGTTGAGTTCTTTTTGTGAGAAAATATACTTCAAACTCTTGTGATCAGTATAAATCTCACATTTTTCACCATAGAGGTAGTGTCTCCATATCTTCAAAGCAAAGATCACAGCTGCTAACTCGAGATCATGAGTAGGATAATTTCGTTCATGAATTTTCAACTGTCGTGATGCATAGGCAATAACTCTATCATTCTGCATAAGGACACAGCCAAGTCCTTTCTTCGATGCATCACTATAAATAACGAACCCATCATTCCCCGATGGTAGAGTCAATATAGGAGCATTGACTAATCTTCTTTTCAGTTCTTCGAAACATTCTTCACACTCTTTTGTCCAAACAAATTTAACCCCTTTACGTGTGAGCTTCGTTAATGGGTTATCCAATCGGGCAAAATTCTGGACGAAACGTCGATAATAACCTGCCAAACCAATAAAACTACGTACCTCAGTTATACTCGTAGGTGCTGGCCATTCTTGGATTGCCTTGGTCTTAGAAGGATCAACAGAGATTCCATCTTTAGAGACAATATGGCCAAGAAAAGAAATCTCCTGAAGCCAGAATTCACACTTGCTAAACTTCCCATATAATTCATGCCTCCTCAGAGTCTTCAAGATAATGCGCAAGTGATTTTCATGATCTTCGTAGGTTTTGGAGTATACCAAGATATCATCAATAAATACCACCACAAATTCATCGAGATACTCCTTGAAAACTCTATTCATTAGATCCATGAATACAGAGGGTGCATTAGTCAATCCAAACGGCATTACAGTAAACTCGTAATGCCCGTACCTGGTTCGAAATGCTGTTTTCGGAATGTCTTCCTTCTTCACACACAACTGATGGTATCCAGATCGAAGGTCAATCTTTGAAAAGTATTGAGCTCCATGCAGTTGGTCAAATAAATCATCAATACGAGGTAGGGGATACTTGTTCTTTATCGTTATAGCATTGATCTCCCTGTAGTCGATACATAACCTCATAGATCCATCTTTCTTTTTAACAAAAAGAACAGGGGCTCCCCATGGAGAAACACTAGGGCGAATAAATCCCTTATTACTCAATTCCTCTAGTTGTTTCTTTAGTTCGACTAACTCTACAGTGGCCATTCTATAAGGGGTCTTCGATATAGGCCTTGATCCAGGAATCAAATCAATGGAAAACTCAACTTCTCGTTCTAGAGGATGTCCAGGTAAATCTTCTGGAAATACGTCTACAAATTCTTTCACAATAGGTACATCCTCTATTTGAACATTCCTTTCCTCACCGACAGTTATTTCATTCTCTTCCCCCCCAATAATTGAATTAAGTTGAGCTACTGGGGGTGGATCTAAATAAGAATTAGGTGGTGACGATTCTGCTCTAAAAATAAGGTGTTCCTTATCATTATCATCAAGAATCGTAACCTCTTTATTCTTACAATAAATCTTCGCATCATAGTCCGAAAGCCAGTCCATACCGAGGATTATATCAAACTCAATCATAGGTATGACGATGAGATCAGCAGATAAAGAAAATTTATGTGCTCTAATGGGGACTGATTCACAAAACTTTGTTGCAACGATACTTCCCTTAGGAGTTTTAACTGACAACTCCCTTATTAAATCAAATTGGAAATATCTAATTTTCTTCGCAAATTGGGAAGATATGAAACAATGCGATGATCCAGAATCAAATAATGCATTTGCTAAACTTGAGGAAACCATTAAATTACCTGCCACCACGTCTTTTGGAGCTTCTACCTCTGCAGTAGTGATAGCATAAGCCTGGCCTTGATCCCTTGGCCTTTTCTGAGGTAAGTTCTCCTGACGCTTAGGACATGCATTTGCATAATGCCCCATCTCCCTGCAATTGTAGCACTGAACGTTGGTAGCTTCCTTATTCCCCTTGCAATCATGAGCTTGGTGGCCTTTTTCACCACACTTGTAACAGACTCCCATTCCCTTCAAGCAAGTACCAGGATGTTTCTTCCCGCATTTACCACAAGATGGATATTCAACCTTTCCCTTCTTCCCCTTATTTCCATTCCCAGATTGATCAGCAGGTCTCTTCTTCTCTTGCTTTGCTTTAAAGTCATAAGACTTAGAGAATTCCTTTTCGGTCTTGATAGCACATGAGACAATGTCTTCGTACGATGAAAAGGATTGTGAGACTAACGCTCGACGGAGAAATGGTTTTAACCCATCAAAGAAACGATCAATCTTACTTCTTGGGTTACGAATATAATCACCAGCGTACCTCGCTAACCTTGTAAAGTTAGCCTCATACTTTGTGACATTCTCATCCTCCTTTTGTCTCAGACTCAGAAATTGCCTTTCCATATCTGCTCGATGGTCGCGAGGGAAGTATTTTTCTAAAAACAGATCTTTGAACTCCCTCCATTCCATATTTGATACTTCATCATCTTCCTTCGTATTTTGAATCAATGACCACCATTGATCAGCATCTCCAGTGAGGCGGTAAACTGCCATGATAACTTTTTCCCTTTCACTGCTCCCCAAAGCCTGAAATATTTTCTCTAGGGAATTTATCCATTGCTCAGCTACTAAGGGATTTGTACTCCCATTGAACGTTGGTGGTTGTTTCCTCATGAATCGATCTAAAATTGATCCTCCACGCTGCGGATCAGGGTGCTCCATACGGGTAAGGTTATTATTCATAACCTGAGTAAGTTGTCCCAGTATGGTGATTAGCTGATCGGCACTAGTTGCATCACCAGCCCCACTATAATTATCTTGAGCAGGAGGGCAATCCCTACATGGAGTGCGTGCATTGATACGGTTTCCATTTCTTCCACTAGGCGCCATTTCTAAACAATGGCATAAACTAGATCAGTTTATGAATCAAAATACATAATCCCATACTTATAAAACACTTAACATAAATTGAACTATTTATGGATATAATCCATAATCATAAGAATGTTTTCTTTGAGGATGTATATACTCATAATCCCTTCAAAATGATTTGTAAAGAAAATGAGAGTTATCCTAAGCATATCCCCCGGGAGTGTCGTAACCAAGAGTGCAGCAAGGCCCGTTGTCGTGCACCAGTTCCCGTTCGAGTCTAGCTCAAAGCGGTGTTTTCGGGTTTTACCCCTAGGTACATCTGTGCCAGAGCCACCTCTACCTGCTCGTATCCAGACAGGGATGTATTGCTCGGAAAACCCACAAAATATCTACAATACCAAAATTCTAGGAAGTTCTTCTATACTAATCCTCAAAGTTCATCTTAGGTCTACGTGCTCTAATCAGAGTTTATCTAAATCTAGCTTCCAAGGTTTGTACTAAACTTCCTTTGATACCAACTGTAACGCCCCGACCCCAGCTACCCAGAGTCGGTGCATTACTTCGTAACATTGGCATGATCACAAGAAAGATCAAATCTCGAAAGACCGATTGGTTTAGTAGCCTTGGAAACACTAGATATATTCATAAGTTTTACATTACATCATAAAATGAAAAACTACTACAACAACATAATGTTCCAAAATCCACACTATAATCCCCTCATAATATCCCTGCAGGTCATTCATAACTTACATCTTCACTTCCTGGGAAAAATAAAACATAGAAAAGGGGTGAGCTCAAATGCCCAGTAAGGATATCAATATATCGGAAACTTTCATAAATAAGAATAAACATTTAAGGCAATGTATAACTAAAACAAAAGCCTTTTAAACTTGAACTTTCAACATGGTATGGCATAAATAAAATGAAATAATGCCATTTACTTATTCACATGGATATTCTACTAATCGAATGATCACATGCAAAAATCAATAACCACTTTCATAATTATGGAATGCATAATGTCAAACGTTAATTTCATTGTCTAGGCCTCATCCCAAGACCTAGGGGTTACTTCTAACCGGAACCCAACCCGGAGTGCCTCTAATAACCGGACACCAACCCGGAGTGCCTCTAATAACCGGACACCAACCCGGAGTACCTCTAATAACCGGAGACCAAACCGAAGGGCTTACTTTTACCAGTCCCTAACCTGGAGGGCTTACTTTAACCAGTCCCCAACCTGGAGGGCTTACTTTTACCAGTCCCCAACCTGGAGGGCTTACTTTTACCGGTCCCCAACCCGGAACATACTTGTCTAGCACATTCATCTGAAGAAAAGTTTGAAATATAACATAAACATTCGGATTAAAACTAGCATACGAAATGTCAATAGTTTCACCATAAACTATGAATGGTATAAAATAGCACATCCACAGTCAAACATATCACAAAACCTTCAATACAATATAGAAGTTTTGTATTATAATAAATCAACTTCAAATAAGCGTAAAATCCATTAAAGGATGTTGACATAGATGAAATCAAAACACTTTTTAGAGAAATATCTCTTTTTATTTTGAAATCATTTAAGATCCATATAAAATAAAACATTTTCTTTGAAAATATTCTTATAAGCTTGTAAGGAAAGCTTCGACGATTTTATAACGGCGGAAAATAACCGCACCCGCCGTATAAGTTAAAACATTCTTACCTCAATTCTGTCGAAAAGGTTAAAAAGGACCTTGTTTTGAAAACGACGGAAAGATTCCTTTATAAACCTCTTATAAAAAGTCAAACAAGGGTATAAATGACTTTAACCCATATTCTTGTAAATAGTAAAAATGTTTTGAAATACATTTCGAAGAAACATGGATGTGGATGATAAAGAGATCCCAGTAGATTATTACGTATAATACAACCTCGGATAATGACGAGATTGTGAAATAACCCTTACCTTGTACTTTTCCTTGGTTGGGGTAGGTTATCCTCCTCTTCTTCGGGTTCTTCCTTTTGATTTGATCAAAAGGGATCCTTAGGTTGGCTTTCTGATCAAACTAAGGCCTCTAGGTTATATTGGGGGATGTTGGGAGAGTATTTGGGCAGAGTTTGGCCGAACCAAAAGGCTTTAGAGGTGTGAAGAAATGAGAAGGAGGAGTGCCCTTTTATAAGAGGGGTGAGGGGCACCTTTGGAAAAGCTAGAAATATTAATTTATAATAAATTCATATTCGGTTTCTAATGGCTCCAAAGTTGATTATTTAAATGTTAAGGTGGGGATAGGTCGAAAGCAACTCAACCAATAGAATTTAGACAGGTTTGGGTACTTATATTAACCTTATCTTTAAGTATTAACTCTAAGTTAATTAGTTTCACTTTTACAATGTCTCTTTGTATTTTTATATAATATGGTTAATAAACTTACTATATACATCCAAGCGACCCCCAAGTGGTCCATTAATGATGAAACTATCATGATATAAGTCTCTTGGCCGAACCTTAGATTTTTAGGAATTTAATATCAATTAATAATATAATATTTGTTTTAAGAACTCTTTTATGTCAATTTTGACACTATTCAATAGTTGATTTTTTTGAAACTCATAACAGATTGATTACTTCGAAAAAAGTCAATTAAATCAATCCTAATATATCATATTATCCTACAAAATTAGTTTAATTCATTAAAAGTTTCATATTATATTTATTTGGGTATTTATAATATCAATTATTTTAATTTTTCACTATTATAATAATTACTAAATCATCATCGTGTCATAAATAAAATACATTATTTAATGTCTAAAAATTATAAATAAAATATCATTATGTAGGAAATCTTTTTATCTTTCTAATGAATATTTATAATCTAAAATCCAACTTATATAACCATATGTAACAATTGTTTTGCTAAAAGATATATGCTTGTGTCATTTTTGTATTCATTTTGACTTAATTAAAATAAAGTGTCATTATCACTTACAAGTGGATCCATGGGGTCCCAAAATTGACACAAAGATGCCCATGGTCGACCATGTATCAACCAATAGGGTTAAGACATGTTTTAGGGTAATTTAGTATTATTATAATATTATTTTTTAACCCTTATTTACCGGATTTACCCTTAACCATGGTAAATAAAATATTTACCGCAGTAATTATTCAAAATGTCTAAAAATAAAAGTTACCTATTTACACAATTTGAACATCCTGATTCCAAATATGGAATTCATTTTCCTAAATTCTAAACACAGAAGTGGCAGAAATTAATTTAAAATTAATTCCCGCTGTCAAAACAAAAAGCGTGTTTTTAAGAGATAATAACTATCAAAAGATTGACACTTGTTTTTGTTCAGTTCAATTGTAAAATTATGTCCAATGACCAACATTATATTAAAATGTAAAAATATATTCTAAATATACTTTAAAACCACTCCAATTCATAATTTATCACTATTAATTATTTTGATTAAAAAAGTTGTTTTTAATTAAAATTTAGTAATTTTCACTATTCATCAAAATATGAAAGTTATCCGAAATGTACCAAAATTTCACCCTAGGCTAATTTTGATATTCCGAATCCAAAAATGAAGTCCATTTTGAAATATAAAATATATATAATTTCAAAAAGTAGGTATTACTATTCACAACGGCTAGTTTAATTAGTTGTGGTGTGTGTTAGAACTCGAGGGTGCGTACAACACACGCTATCGCATTATTCGAAGGGAAGCGTACCGTAGAAGCTTGGGGTGTTACAGTTGATGAGAATTATTGTGGATGTGCATTTAGATTATGCTACAAAGGGTGAGCATTCTGTTTTCCTTCCAGAAATTCTTGTTCTAGACTTGATAAATTTAATAAAAGAAGCTCATGCATTAGATTCTAATTGTATCACATTTAGGTCAAAAAATAATGAAGGAGATACTTATAACAATTGTAAGAAGATTAAATGTTTAGGTTATGATTTTGGAATCGAATTTTAGTTCCTCAGTATTTCTAGAAATAACATCTTTCCTCTTATCACCATTAAAAGGGGTTATTCGTCTAGGTATTTAGAAAATGTACAAGGTGATACAATCACATTTCTCGGGGATAGTTATGAAATGAATGATTTTAGACTATGAGATGAAATTTCTGAAATGTCATTAGGTAAAGGATGAATATCAAAGACTATATGGAAGGATATAGTCTAGGCATATACCTATATATAATTCAGATCAGATTACAATTGATTTTTTCATAAACCTTTTGAGAAACTTATAGAAACATATAAGCATAACAATGGATTTAATTAAAAGATCGACACACATTATATCTATTAGAGAATGTAAAATGTTAGGGGAATTTGAAAATTTTCATATCTGAGAAGTGGTTAGGTTAAGTGGATTTCCATCTTTGAATGTATCTAATAGAGAACCTCATTCTACTTCTCATTTTTGTTGATTGTTGCAACATACTCTTGGAAGTAAATTTATTGTGAGAACAACATGTCATCTAAATAAAGATGGGAAGTTGTAATGTATTATCGAGAAATTGGAAGATATGATCATAGTGTGCATTATAGAATTTTTTGGTTTATGATCAGATTATATTATCTTTGTTGAATTCTCATATAAAAATAGTTATTAGGCAACAATAATGATTTAAACTTTTGATGATATTTATATCCATCCTTTTCAGTCTTCTTTTTTTTTGGTAGAAATAGATGAGAAATATTTAAATAGCCCTTTTCACGTTCATGAGACTATTAAAAAGGTTTAGATGATCCAAAATTGGATGGCAATGGCACAAAGAAGAAGAAATTTGTATGAAGATAGTCATCACTAACTTTTATATTTTGTGTAAGTGACCCTGTTTTCTTGAAAGTGTCACCTATTCTTGGTCATCAAAGCTTGGGGAAACAAGGCAAGGTAACACCACGGTATTTAGGTCCATTCAAATTTATGAAATTGATAATAACTATTGTTTCTTTGTAATCATTAATTTTGAGATTCAGTGTAGTTTATGACATCTTCTATGCTTCAAAATTGAAGAAGTATCATCTTGAACCATGACATGTGATCAGTTTGCATCATGTTACTCTTTATCCAGATATTAATTTTATCCAAAAAAGGGTATCGGTACTAGAAAAATAAGAATATTTCCTTTGAGGAAGATCTGTCACCTTGGAGTGAGTGCTACGGTAGCATGGTTAGGTTTGAGATAAAATACAGGATTGATAAAAGTTTATATGGGAGAAATGGAATGCCATTTTCAAGGATAATTTTAATGGTCATCTTATGAGGGAAAGGGATCCCAAATGTGAGGAGAATGTAACACCCTTGGTTTGAAGTATTCCTTCACATAATTTTTTTCTTTTGGGTATAGATTCGATGGGTTATTTTTGATATTTTTGAAATATGAGAAGATCAAGAGCCTAATAGCTGTAAAATCTATATGAGCAATTTACACTATAATTTATGATTTTACAATTAAAATTTATTAGACCAGATGTTGTATAAAAATTTCAAGGTGTAAAATTATTGATTCCATGAAACAATGTTTCATTCCATGAATTATGTTTTCCCTATAATAAAATTGAGATGATGGGGTTTCCACTATAAGTGACCGTTAGTGGGATTACAATGTAAATTATTGATTTACATCGTGAATAGTGCAGGCCCATTTAATATTATATTAACCAACTAATTTAATTTTATGATATGCTGGTACTTTGTTACTCTCATCTCTGAGGCAAAAACTAGGAAATTTATGGTTATCCATTGACATGTAATCCCCTTCGACAATGCATCTTTGAGAATTTGTTCATTGAAATCAAAGTCTAGGGTTCCGTTCTTCCTTTAATTTTTTTCTCTTTGTGTTGGATGGATTAGAACCATATATAAATATGTGATACCTAGAAAAATGGATTTAGATTTATGGTGTTGTGATCTTCTTGTGTTTTAATAGAGAAATATAAGGAATGTGTTGATCTATATAATTTTACAGAAACCATTATGCTAATCGTAATCAAGTAGGTTTCTTCCCTCCTACTTTACCAATATATATTTTTTCCATATCTTTTCAAAAATTATGTTTTTTATTTTTTGTAAATATCTTGTGGAATTGATTTAGAAAACTCCAATTTGATGTGATTTCAAAAGGGTGGATTTTGAATGATAGGATTTTGTTAAATAAGTGTTTTAACTGAAATTTGGCATATAGATGTTGGGGTCTATTCATGTTCATGATGGATGGGTAATGGTCAGAGGTACCACTATTAAATAATGTTAATCATGTGATGGGTGATGGTCAAAAGTACCACTATTAAATAATAATAATTTTTGGTGGGTCATGGTTAGAAGTAACACCATTAAACTTTGTCACCAAGTGATGACTTGGTGATAAGAAGATTCACCACTTACGAGTATAGGAAGGTCCAAGTTTTCATGCATTGTGTGTGTGGAAGGGTGTGGAATTGGAATGATTATTCCGAATATGAAGAATTTTTTGAAAATATTTATTAATGTTTTTGAGGGAATTGTATTTTTACTTTGATATAAATTGTGTATCTTCTTATCATCTATTTTATATAAAATGTTCTACCTTATTCTCATCCAAGTGGAAAGTGGTGGGAAGTCTTTATGGAAATACTACTCAGCATTATAATCACTTCATGATTGTGAAAATTGGTGAATTTATATATTACTTATACTGAGATTTAGGTAAGGGTAATGTTTTAAAATTATCAAGTGGTGATACTTGAAACCATGGTTTGGTTGCTGAAGTCGGATCTAGGGAGTGTTTGCATCTTGGTTAGAGATGGTTCCACCTAGAATCAGATGGCTTTTTATTTGGATTATGAGACATGGTATCTTATTTATTTTTCTTAATTACTATAATATTGTTCTATATTTTTATTTCACTGAGTTATTTTATTTTTTATTTATCATAGATTTTTGTTTTATTATGTTATATATTTTTATGCAGGTTATGTGTTCTTTAGAGAAAATCATACCACAATAGTTTACTATACCCTTGGAATCTATAACAGGTCTTTGGTGTCTTGGAGACATCACCTAAGGTCTGTAAAATTTTTACTCTTACTAATCCAATTTGAATGGGTGGGGTTTTAATTTGAATGGGTGCATACACTCATTCATTAATAATTACTTTTTTAAAATCATCCTTTTAAGATGCAAACTATTTTTTGTAAGAATTTCTGTTCTCTAGTTTTGATACATAAGTTTGGTTATGGTTAGATCTCTTATATAATGTTATCCATGATATATATATCAAATATATTCATTATATTTTTTTAATCATATATAAAGTATATATATATAAAAATTAACGACACTATTCAAGTAGAAGATAAGTCGTATGTAAAAATGACAACTGTTTTCACTTTTTAAAGGATGGATAAAAAGAAATATAAAGAATATTTTACCTTTATAGAATCATTATTATATCATAAATATCATATATATTCATTAAAACTATCCTTATTAACATATAACTAAAACAAAAATGTAAAAAGAATCATATTTCTTCATGGTGGTGGTGGTTGTCCATACGTACATACGACTGAAATTTTATTTTCAAATGGATGGTAAAGTAAAAAAAGAAATATATAACGATTTAAATGTATAAGAATAATTATTAAATGAAAATAATTGATAAAATTTAAATACAACATAATAAAATCATCTGTTATATGTAGATAGAAAATGAATTGTATCGCTATGTGGAGGCGATAGTCCATATTTATGCACGAGTGATACTTTCACTTCCCATTTTGTGGAATAGATGGTAGATATTGGTGGTTTCCTAATCATACAAATATTTCAGTACATTTTGGATAGTGAATTTGTTATCTCATAATTAATTCCAAATATTTATAGGCGGTAGAATAGTAAATAAATTTAATGTGGTTAGGTATGTTTATTATGTCTCCTATAGTAGGCCTCCTTTAGAATTCCTCTTAAGGACCCCAATAAAGGTATTTAAGAAAACAAACACCTTAAATTCCTAGATACATATGTATATAATATAATTGTGTAGGTTTGGAAAATATTTATAGATCAAGTTGGATTAAGGAAAATAGAGGAAGGTTTTCCATTTATAATGAAGAGAAATGACACACATGGAATTGCTAAAAAGATTAAAAAATAATTAAGTCATTCTCAAGAAAAATGATTCAAAATGGCCATATATTGTAATAAAAATAGTATAATTATGAAATACCATTATCCAATGAAACATGGATTGGTTTTAGTAACATTTCAAAACATATCATGTGGTTTAATATCTTGTTTATACATTTTTAACCATTACAGTTGTAACAACTATTTCAATCATAGCGGGTTATAATTTTACTTATAAAGTTACAATTAGATAATCAATGAACAAGAGATGAACATTTAGTCCATATATCAACCAAATTTTCCCATTTCATGATTTTTATGATTTTTAAATTGTTTAGTAAAATATTATTTTCATAAAATAACATTACTCACATTTTTTACTCTATAAATATAATTTATCTTTATGGACATCAATAAAAACATGGAATTAAAATATAATTTTTTTTAAAATACTAATATTTTATAGTTATCTTCAAAATTATTCAATATCAACAATTCATCCCAATTATAATACTTTTAGTACTTTTTAAATCATTTATTTTATTTTCTTAGTAATAGAATAATTATTAGGTAGGTATTGCTTATGCTTTAAGGTTATTATTAAATCATAATGAATTAAAAAAATTACCATGATAAAAATAATAATCAATATTTCAAATAGAAATTTATAATAGAAAATATCATAATTTTATCCTTATGTAAATATTTTGAATATACATATTCTAAGAGAGTGACATTTTAGAATTTTCTTTACTTGAAAATAATATAAATGTCATTATCTAAGGAAAATGGAACAATAATTACATATATTAGAATTTATGATATATGTGGTTGAACTAATATCATCCAATGAAATAATTTAATGTTTTATATTTATTTTTAATTCCTTATCACATGATTTTTTAGCCTTAATTAATTGATTTACCTTTTCACTAAGGTGATAAATTTTAGCATATTTACTATTCAGAATTCATGAAAAATAAAAAAGACCTATTTAAAAATTTTGAACGTCAAAAATTAAAAATATAGAATCATTTTTTAAGAATTTAATTTTTATAACAGGTATAAATCAATTTAAACAATATATAAAAACCAATGAAAACTATTTTTTAGAAAAATCTCTTTTTATGTATAAAAACATTTTATACCAAATTCAACAATTAAAGTTATTCCAATGAACATTATTTGACTACTAATAATTTAACATAAAATTTGAAAATAAAATTTTACTTTTTAAGTGATTTAAACAAAAATATAGATTTCAATAAAAATTAGTATTTTTAACTATTCAGTAGATAATCAACAATTCTGAGAAAAATCTCAAAAATTCACTCTAATATAAATTTTACATGATAATATAATTTTTTTATTATTTTTATAAATTAAAATTTATTAACCTTCTATAAATTAATAATAATATCCTCTCCCAATAAGAAATAAGAAATAATTTTTGAAGAAAAGAGTTTTTTAAAATAATACGAGTTTACAAAAAAATTGAGTGTTTATTTATTGACCATTAATTGATATATTTTTCTCATTACTACATTTATATATATTTCACAACTCAGTTACTTCTATCTAAAACCAATAATTCAATGGTTATGTTTTAACGATGATAAAATAACAATATGTTGTGGTTTGTTTAATATTAGTATTTCATTTTGTTCACATGATCAAACAATGTGTTCTTTTAAAATATCATCGTGTTATACATTAAACCATAGAATTTTTTTTAGAATTTTTTCATGATTTTCTATAATTTCATTAATGTTTGTAAGTTAGATATACTATTAATTAGAAAAATTATCTATGGAAAATAACATGTTTTGCGCATAGTGGAAAATGAAATTTATAATAAGAATAAAACCTGTATATATAAGACTAGATTCATGGATTGTTTATAAGAAAACATAACAACTTTAGTTTAACATCACATAATCTATCTTGAACCACATATTCTTCTAGGTTTTCCCTAAGATATTACAAAACATCTTAGTATAATGCAACATAAAACATTGATGTTGTTCATTATCATGCTCAATTTTGAATTATATAAAACAAAAGACACAATCCCCTTACTAATAATTTTTCATGTAATAGTTTTCTATTGAAACCATTTTTCATACCAACTTCACGAAATGCCTTCCTTTGAAATTCAATCTTTAGTTTCATGTTTTTATGCTTATCCCATTATAGATGGGGATCTTTAATAATATCCTTATCATAATGGTAAGACCATATCACAATATATTGGGAATGGTAAATAGTGATAGCACTCATACCATCCACCAAGTCATGAGTATTTTTATATATTCTATTTTTGATTAAAAAAACAGTGTTTCATGCACCACATAATGGTATAATTCACCATTTAATGGTTATTGGTCTCCTTAATAAAACTCAAGTAACATCCTTTTTTAATAACTAAACTCCTCCATTGATTATTCATTATCAAATTGAGTTTTTTCATCACCACATTTTAATTTTTTTTTAAAAAACCACAATTCAAAACCTTTATATTATACTTAAAAATCACCCACCATGAGTTTATTTTAATCACCATCCTAATTTAAAAACACCTATTAACATTAACCACATCACCTAATATTATGAGAAAATTTTTCTTAGATATATATGATAAGAAATAGTTATTAAATCAAAGAACATGTGATTCACTATCATAGTGAGAAATAATGGTAAAATGAAGCATCTCAATATATCACACCATGAATCTTCTAAATTATTATTTAATATTAAAAAACCATAGTACACTTCTTATAGATTTTAAAATTTCATTATACCTTAGAACATTTTTATATCAATTGGTAAAAACACTTATAGAATGAGGTGTTATTTTATTAAATTTATTTATATTACCAAATCACCATCTTGACTTACATTACTTTTCATGGAGTTTTCATGCATTCTAAAATGTTACACCCTATCTATATTGATGTCCGAATTTGAGTTAATTATCACTAAAACATACATATTTTAGTTTTTTTATAAATTATAGATGTGTTAGTGTAGGATCATGGGTCTATTAATGTAAATGGACTTGGTTCAAAAAAAATTATACCAAATAAAGAAGCCACTAGTAACTCTTTGGGTTTGTATTTGGATCATTGTGAGTCTAGGTCAAAGGGTTGTGCCTATACGAGGTTCACCATCTGCCCAGTTGATCTAGTTCTATACCAGGTGTGTACTAGGTACCCGATGAATGTCAGATGGAAAATCAGTTGGTTCGTGGATGTTTTTTAAATTTTAATTAATTTTATTAAATGTTTATTTTTTTAATAAAATTATAATATCCAATTTTTTATTTCCTAAAACGATTGATCCACTCTCCAACTCCCACTTCATTCCCCTATTATTTAATCTAAATAACTTTTTTGTGGGTTTATCATCATATTGTCTTTCCCATGGTGATATCATATGTATATATAACACTCCACTTGTATATATTCCTTTTTTCACTACATTAGTGTTGTTTTATAATTATGTATAATTGAAGGTATTATGAATGGTTTCTTTATTTATATACTTTTAGGACAAATTAAATGTCAATATTTAATGGTAAGTATCCTCTGGTTATGAGGTAGTTTGTCCCTAATCACTCTAGATGGTTTATTAATGTTTTTATATGATGTATGATAAACGGTCTCACCACTAAATGTGATTGAAATAAATTAATCTAATTCATTACATTTGATCATGTTTGTGTTGGGTACAGATATCTAGGGCCTT
The DNA here is from genome assembly GCA_963277665.1 of Viscum album. Lineage (NCBI taxonomy): Eukaryota > Viridiplantae > Streptophyta > Magnoliopsida > Santalales > Viscaceae > Viscum > Viscum album. The sequence goes on from OY728126.1 coordinate 397,013,118, forward strand.
GAATGGACATATTATTTATATACTTTTTTTAAAGACATTGATTATGAAATAATTGATATAAAATGGATTGATCCTTTAAATTGGAATCCAATGAAATATTTTTTGAGTTGTATCTTGATATAGTGGAACTTATTAGGTTCTAATTAACATCCATAACTAGAATATGTATTTTCACTTAAAAAGTTATCCCAATTTTATATCTTGGTACATATAATGGTTGTGTGATCTAGTCCTTTAAAAAAAGTAGTCCTAAGTTAATTGTACCATGGGTTTGAATTATAGAAATGGGTTTGGTATGATAAATATGAACTACTATTTACTAAAGAGGTCATGAAATTTTTCACTAAAATTACTTGACTTGTGAATTCGTACTATGTTTTATTATTTAAAGTGTTAACATGGGGGGAGCTATAGGTTTTGACCGATAGAGGAAAGGGGAACTTTCCAACTTTTCCATCTCATTGATATATTAAGATCATAATTCTTGATGGGTGAGATTATTTTGAACATGGGACACTGTTACCATGGTATTTATATTGACATGATATCGATTGATATGTTATAGAGATGAAATCATTATAGGCTTAGGGATACTAACCCACATCATATTTGCAATGATATAAACTAGGATTAATGTTTTTAAAGGGTTAAATTGTCCTTGACCTGATCCTCATTTCCCATTAGTCATATTGCTATCCTGGTTTGTGGTTAATATTTCAGTGGATTGAGACCATATCGGTTGGGATGACACTTAACATTTTTTGATATTGATATATTGGGTCAAGATTATTTTGGGGTGAGACTATATATATAGGTTCCACATTTACTTATTTTAATACAAAAATCCAAACCTAGACTAACTCTTCATCTTACAAAGGCTATAGTAGAAGAGGAATCCTATCCTTTTATTATATAATCCCTTTTATATACCTTTAATGTAGAACCCTAAACTATTTAACCACCAGAATAATACTACGAGCTGAGTTCCATTGGGCTTTAGGCGTGCCTCCACATACGCTAAAGGCTACTAACTAGTATAGAGGGTCTAAAGAGGTGATATTGGAGAGACTATACCCTCTTGTGATGATATAATAATGATCTAATATATATATATATATATATAATGGTATACAATAAATACCAAAAGCAAGACCAGTAACCCACCCATGGGGGATGCAATGCATTAGCTGCTGAAGAATAATAATATCAATAGTCTCAAAATAGACCATTTTCAAAATGAAACATCACAACAAACCATTTATTAAAACATGAATCCAAGATAGGTTATAAAATAAAAAAATAATGGATGTCACACATAGCCAGTCTTAATTTTTAAATATAATAGCATGATGATATAGAAATAAAAAAAGGAAACTCCAGCTGAGGAAAGACCCCAATGTCCCTTAACATGCATCCCATGATAATTCAATCACAATGATCTTTCTCCTAAGCCCATAAATTTACTTTAATGAAAGTCTATAATGTCTACACACATCCTAAAAGGCCCATGTAGCATCTAAGAAATATTATTAGTAGGACACACCCAATGTGTGCCTATCCTACATCTATGATTAAAAAGGCGTACTAAAATATAAACAAAATATAACATGCACAATATATAATATAACCTTCATCCCTTGTGTTTAATAGCCACAAGGAAGAAATATAATGCCTTTTCCAACACCGATATAACTATACTGGGGAGGATCCTTAGCCTAAGACCATGATATCTTTTGATGAGAATCAGTCCAGGTGAACCCTCAGGTTACATCTCTGAAGGAATCCCCCGACATCTCATGCCAACCGACACCTCATGTTCAACAAATATTTGATGTCCCAAAGGTACTCTCCAACCAAGTACTGGGTCCCTTGAACCATAGCTTGTAATCTTCCATCGAATTTAAGCCCGACATCTCACGACACAATGATACCTATCATCCAAATAATAACACTGTTGGAATGACAACCTACATCATGAAGAATGGAGATGTCCATCCTCACAAATATTCCTGGCCTAATGGCCTCAGGCATGGTGAGACTCATCCCCCAACTGATGGTCTCAACACCATCAACTGATGCCTCTTCACCATCCCCATGCTTTTTTTCTGAAAGAACCTGCAAACATAACCTCAATACTCATATAAAAGTAACCCATACCCACACAAGTGGTCAATTCTACCTCATCATATGAGACATACTATGTGAAAACGAATACAAATGGCACATTGGACCACATGGGTGAGCATAAATCAACAAATAAGTTCATAAGACACATTATTCAATACCTCATTCCCATAAAACTATTTCTCTCTTTAAGGTGTTCAAACCATCCAATATCACCTGATCCATGACTTCAACCTAAAAACCATATCACCTCAATTCGATGACCATGTCATCTAACTTATGATCATCATCACCCCTGGAATTTGAGCCTCACCAAACTTGATGATTACATCACCTCAAACAAGATGAACAACACCATCTCCATCCTCAGGAAGATCCCATCACATTACCATGTAACTCCAAAGAAATTTTTATTATTAAAACAATTAAATTTTATTTAATAGACACACCCATCCCAAACTCCCAAGTGGTATCAATCCCCATACCCAACTCGTTCATAGAATAAATGGATATGGAATTCTTAGAAGCATGCCACATGGTCTCTAATTTAAATTAAAGGAAATGAATTATTTAATTTTTGTGTCACTCAACTTACCTAATGGAACACTCAAAACCTCACCTGCAAACACAATTGAAAATCAAGGAGAAATACGAGCACCACTTACCATGTTTGGTAGATGCTCGTACACCCAATCATAACCTCTGACTCAAGCCGATGTGGAATAAATCAATATATTAGATGAAATAATTGAAAATAGGGTAAAAATAATCACATAGATTTAGTCCACCATATATAAAGTGAAAAGGAAATGGAAAATAAAGAGGACTCCGGCTTTACCACTATGAATTAAACAACACATATGAAGAAAATAATGGATCATATATGAGGCAGTTATCTCAACACCTAGGAGGATGAGAAATGAAGCTCCATAGTTCCTAGAAGAGATGGAAAAATGATGGAGGAATGAAAGTATAAGGAATAAATAATATGTGAGGGAAAAAATGTTAATTTTTATTAATTAAATGAGGTGCATGGTTGGATCACATGGGTTGGCTAACCATGAACCAACCATGAGTTACCCACTTTCTTTTTAAGGTTGGGGATGAAGCCAAATTTATTATTAAATAAAAGCAAAGACCTCTTTAATTGGGTAGATGGAGACCCATTACATAGCCCGAAGACCCAGTGGGAATATAGCCCATTACATGGCCCATAGGCCCATTTTTTGGCCCAAAGCCCATTATGTGAATAGTAATTCTATAGTACCCGTTCTGCAATAGTAAAACACAGTACCTACCACTACTACAGTACTCTACTACCGCTATAGTGACCTGCTGTGGCTACAGTGCCCGTTGTTGCTACAGTGCCGCCGCTGCTACAGTACTGCTACAGTACCCTATGCCTAATGGGTTTTGATCCCCCATTTTTCATGTAGAATTAAGGGGTGTTTACCACTATGAAAAACCCAAACTACATGATAAACCCACTTCCCCTAGGAGAAACTAGCACAAATATCCATCATGGTTTTCCAAACCAATCAGGAACCATGTGAATCTAATCTGATAAAAACTACAGATGTGTCACACATCTGTTCAGCCCTCCTACACTATTTCAAAAACCATGTGTAATAGAACTAAAAGGCCACACAGTTACACATAGGAGGCTGTATGGTTTATTTAAACTATGTGTATTAGTCTACACACACTAAAAACATGGGTGTTTAGAGTTTGACACAACCAAAATCCAATAGAAACACCATGGAATTTTTAATACACTAAAACCATAAAAAGCAAGGTATTTGATCAAAGGAACTCTCATAATTACGTTATGATAATGAATAAAAGAGTTAGTGTACCCTCCAAACGTAAAAAATTCAAAACAGGCAAAGAATTTAACCCATTCCAAATAACCCAATACATTACAATCTCCCTATATTAACATAGATCATATCAGATATATAAAGTAGAAATCCAATATGGTACTGAATGTACCCATCTCATTCACATCACCTAGGTCTACCCTTGGTCTCAAAGTCATAGGTAAAATACCTCAAGGTTCTTTACACGTTAGGACTTACCTACCTTAGTTTCTTCTCAACCCAAAAATAAAATAATCCAATGGACCACCGCCCATCCCTTGACTCAAAATTTCTTCTATGATGCATACTCTCTTCTTAACCTCACCACGTTCTCACATAAACCCATGTAACAAAAGACACCCATCAAGTACCGCACCTCCTCATATGCCCACCTCATGCCCATGTCACAAATAGAACCTACAATGTATTTCATCACATCATATTACCAAGAATTCCTGGTTCCATGAAACTCACATAACCCATATCACATCAATGTTGAGATTCCAACACACCTCATACAATCCATTCATGAATCAATTCCCACATATAAATCCAAGTGCCACATACCTCATATATATAAATAATGCCTTCGAACTTATTCCAATATATTAACCACTATATAGTTAGTCCATAAATACTTTTCATGAACCTCATGCTCTAAAAACTAACATGCATTCATAAGGGACATGCCAAAATAAAACAAAAAGAACCATGGCCATGCCCATAGAAAACCTCCAACCGCAATAGGTTCACTAGCATACTCTGAACCTAGAAGCTCAACAACATGAACCTGGGTTGAATCCCAACATCCAAAATGCTAACCTCCCTTTGGTGATTCACCTTCCACTAGCCACTGACCCCATTGAGGGGTCCAACCTACTCTTCCAGGACCTCAATGTAAAAAAAATCACATCTACCAGATCCAAGTATCGTTTCTAGTTTGGCCTCAGACACCTGAGTCTACCCCAATCCCTGGCTTCTAGCTATTTGAGAAGGCTTCTTGAAAAACCTATTGAGATACCCAACCTTTCCACATGATTGGAAGTCCTTTGGCACTCGATCACACTATGACTTTACATGAACCAACTACCCACACTAGAAGAACACCATCTACACTCCTCTCCAAGGTGGTCTGATCGAGTCTCTATCTTAAACAACCATCCAAGACTCCTCCTGGCCTCACTTTTTTCTATCTGATGCATTAATATCGAGATCACCTGACACCATAACCTAGATCGAATAAGACAGGTCTGTCAAATTCTCCTCGATTATCAATTCTTGGTTTTTAGACTCTGATAATGAGGATAACATGAATATGTTTATATAAACCTGAATGGAATTCTATAAAATATCTTCAAAATATATCACCCTCGAGGTTACATCAACCCCCATACTTGGTGTGAAGTGAGAAAGTTATTTGAATGTATTTACATGGTCCATGAAAGAAGCATCCCTCTATTGTAGGCTCAAGAACTCCGAACCTCTCTCTAGCCTTAGTGTCTCCCGAAAAAACTTCTTGGATAAACTGCTCTTGAAGTCCTTTCAAGTTAATTCCTCATTATTTCCTGCACAAACCTTCATGTACCACAATCACTATTGTAGTCCTCTAAGCATATTGGTCGTCAACTTCACCCTCCGGCCTGAGGGTGTCTCATGTAGATAAAAAATCATCTACCTTAACTCTATCCAGTTCTCAGCTGTCTATGGACCAAAATCTCCCTAAAATAGCAGTGGGACATGTGAATGAAACTCTTGAGTTAAGTACACCATCAAAAACTCTACTCCATGATTATCTTTGTCAATCCTCTGGATGAAACGTACTAGGCTCACTCTAAGCTTCTCATTAAGGTAAAAAAAATATGTAAAATCTTGAAGCTACCCTATCTATATTGGATCCTTTAAATAAGAATGTACATACAAATCAAAATCTTCCTAACCCTATGAGGCCTCATCCTGACCCTTAGGGGCCTCCAACTGTGCTCGCTCAAGTGAAACCAAAACATCATCTTCCTAACACTCTATTGAATACCATCTATATGGAATTTCTATGAATTCAACTAACATGTTCTTATACCCAATAACATATATATAACATAGAAAAATAAAACAATAACAAGGAGAACAAAATCACTACCCTTAATCTACCCCACCACAACCATTTCATACGACATCTGACCTCTTGGCCACTTACCCGACCATATCAGGACCATGTATCATATATAAATCTGACCTTCTGACCCCTAGACTACCAACATTGGATTTAGGCATCATGTATCGCAATGAGGTGTTGATTAAATTTCCACCAAATAAGGCTGGGCATGAAAACACTATTTATCTTCCTTTGTTGAAATTTTTTTTTCAATTCACCCCAATATTCCTTAGGTCCGACCCATCCCAACGAACCATGTCACCTCAACGATGATCCATGTCACCCATCCTAGTGGTCAACATCACCCAATATCGTCATCCCTTCATAATCTTATAAGATCCAGACCTATTAATTTATATATCACATATCAATCACATAAATATTTCATTGGGTCCACTTGCCTTAGTAATTGAGTAAAATTTTACCAAAGAGAAGATAGACATGAAAAACGGCTTAGTTTTCTTTTTAGACTCCTTAAACATCCCAATACCCTCTTGTATCAATCCATATACCCAATTAAAATCAAGAACCAATTTATTATAGGCACATGCATATACATATTTAAAACATCATATGTGCCTAATCAGAAACCATAACAAACCCTCCTTTTCCATATAGGGCCAAGGGTCCCAATATCATCCCTTAACATACCATGAAAAGTATCACATTTCATAATAGAAAATAATCACATCTATATGCACCACTCGAGAAGGAAATAATATCAACTGTAAAATGAGAAAATCAAATTAGCAATTCCCACCCTTAGAAGCTTGGTCCTTCCCCCATGCATGGGGTTGCAGACAACCAAACATGAGCTCCTAACCTAGTTCCCATAACATCCTAATATCATTTATACCATATACCAAATATTATGACCCAAAAGACGAAAAAAAAACTCATCTGATACCATTTGAATCACCCTCCCCACTTGGCCACCCAAACAGTGCTACAAGGTGGGTGTTACTAGGCATTAAGCATATCTCCTCGTATGCCAAAGACTACCGACTAGAAGTGGGGGTGTAAATAGAATATAATGGGGAGACTAAACCCTCTATTGATGATATAATAATAGTATAATATATATATAGAGAAGTATAAAAGATCAAACTGAAGGCCAGTAACCCACACATGGAGGAAGTACAAGAATGGCACTAGAAGCATAATAATATTAAAAATATAAAAATAACACCTTTTCATAATGAAACATCACAACATACCATTTAAAGAGACATACATCCAAGATATGACATATAGGATAATAAATAAAGGAGAGTCTCCTTTGGCCGACCTCAGTACATATATATAATAACATGCTAATACCTAAAGAAAAAAAAAAGTAGGATCGTACTGAGGCAATACCCCATGGTCCCATTCCATACATCCCATTCTAATTCAATCACTAAGATCCACCCCTTGAACTTGTAAGTTTACTAGAACACAAATCCGTAAAGACAACATGATTTCTAAAGGGCTCATGAAGGGTGTGAGAAGGAATATTAGTAGGCCATCACCAATGTGAGCCTATCCATGATCTGTGATTAAGTAGGTCTACTAAAATATAAAAAACAAAAACACATGAACAAAATTTAATATAACCTTCTTACATTGGTCTTAAAAATCAAAAGGAAGTAATCACCTTCTTCGGCCTATTCCATTATTACTCTAGGGGTGAGGATCCCTAGCCTAGGTCCAAGAGATCCTCTTATGAGAATCTGTCCAGGGGAAACATCATGTTCCACCTCTAAAATAATCCCTCAACATTTCATGAAAACCATCACCCAATTTCCAACCAATATTTTACATCCATTAGGAATTCCCTAACCATATACCTAGTCCATTGGAACATAGCTTGAAAGATCTCATCTGCTCAAATCTTTATGTCCCAAGGCACAATGATGCGTGCACTCTAAATAATAACATCGTAAAATCAGCTACTGGAATCCCATAGAATGATGATTTCTATTCTTTTGAATAGTACTCACTTTATTGCCTCAAATACGATGAGCCTCAGCCCCCAACCAACGATATCAACACCGTGAATTGATGGATCTCCATCCCCCCCCCCCCCCCGTGGCTTTGTAAATTAAGAACCTCAAAAATCACCCTAATCCAAATATATTGGAGTTATTTACCCACATTACTAGTCAGTACCACATCATTATTTGAGTTTTATGACACACACAAGACTCTAAATGGTCCATTGGCCAACACAGGTGAGTGAAAATTAGAAAATAAGTCACTATGAAACACCATCTTCCACATCTTTCCCCTATGTCCATGTCACTCCATTAGATGGTCATCACCATATAAATAATCTCCAAACAACCCTCAATTCCTCCTAGAATCCTTCCCTTATATAGAAGGCAATTCAAGAAATCCCTTTAGCTCAAATCAACAGAAGTTATCCGATTTGAGGTAACATGTTCTCTCAAATTCCTTTCCTTTATAGTTCCTTCTATAACCCCATAAACACTTTTTATTCAAATATTTTAAAACAAAACCAGTATCTTCAATATAATAGATTATATTTATGAGAATTATTTGAACTAAACTTACACACACCTCCATCTAATGGGTATAGAACATCCTGTTTCTGTGGATTTTGAACTACGGCCTCACGAAATGATGATTGTTCAATCTTCTCTTACCACCTCTTATGGTGGCCATTATGATGGAACTGTAATTATATATTATATATATGATATTTATTTTTTCTCTATTATTCTTTAATTATCATTTATAATATACCTTTAGTCTTTTCATGTTGTATAAATATGATAATTTCATTTGAGGAAGTGCAGACTACCACCCCCCTCAAGGTGATATGACTTGTTCATGCTATACATGGAACATATAAAAGCTGGAACTAATGACCTTATTTAACATATATAACATATATATTATAATATAATTAAAATATACCGATTTATTATTTAGTTTCCATTTCATTAAATATGAAAAATAAATGAAAGTAGCGTTCATGCGTACGTACGACTTACCGTCTCCCTAAACGGTGCATTTCATTTATTATATCCATATGCTATAGACTATTTTAAATACATATATACTGGATATATATGATATATTTTATATTTAAATCATTAATATAATTCTAGATAAAATGTAATTTTGACCACATGGACAATTTATAATTATAACAAGTTCATTTCTAACTTAAGTTTTGAACATCGACAAAATGTTTGATATGAACTCAAATAAGTAACTAATTGTTATAGCAAGGTAATATGTTATATAAAAGGAATAACAAATTTGAAAAAGTTTCTGAAGTAGGTAGAAATTTATATAAGTTTATTATTTAGGAAATTAAAGAATGAATGAGTCAAGTCTGACATATGGTAGGGGACTTTGTCTCAATATCATTTCTTTGAGGCATATTTTGATTTATACACAAATTTATTTTATACGATGTATAAACCACTTTGACTTATAATTTATTTCAAAGGGAATATTTTTCTATGAAGCTGTTTAATAAATGAAAAAGGGAATGTTTCTTTTTAATATACACGGTGACAATGAACTTCCCACCACTGCGAGCATTATTTTATATTTGGCTTTCGTAACTAGTAATGATTTTTCTAAATGGAAAAAATACCATATACCCTTTTTACATATTTTGGTATTGAAAATGATTTTGAAAGTGTATTTACTATTTTAATATATTGGAAAATTTTCTTGTGATTTCAAATTAAATTTTATATTTGAAATGTTGATATTTGCAATCTTTTATGTGTGATTATTATATAATGGTACATGGAAATTTTCTAGTGGTTATGTTATAAACCAAATGATAGGTGGTTCCATGATAAACCAAGAAAGGTTGGTTACATTATAAACCTCTAATGCATTGGGTATGGAAGTCGGCCGTTTTATTATTCCATTTTTAAGAATGATTTGTGGAAGTCGACTACATGGTTATTCTATTTAAGTATAATTTTGTCCCATGTTTACCTTTATATGCTATATATTGTTTTCTATGGGAATTATAGTAATATTTTGGTTAAACAAAGGTTAATAAATGAGATTATATTTAGTAAAGTGTTTTTACTACTTCTCTAATGGTGAAAATTATTACTTTATGATAAAGTATTCATGGTTTACATGTTGTTTTGAAAACTAATAGTTTTCCTTCATTATGTATCCCTTATTGAGATTTTATGCTCATACTAAGTTTTTTTAAATTTTTTCACAGTGATTAAAGTGGAATAGGGTCAAGGATGGGATCAAAGAAAATTCATTCTGTTTAAAACATCTAACTAAACATGTTTATTTATTTTATGATTATTTATTTTATGAAAAAATGTATTTAGAGTAGAAGTGTCTATATGTAATAATAAAGTTTTTATATATAAGTTATGACCTAATTCTCTAGATATCTAAACCTGAAAAGATCCTCAATGTGTATAATTAACTTAATTCAAGATTATATCATGTTTATGGACATGTCCTTATAGTCAGTATTATAGGTCGGTTTAGATAATATTAGGAGTCATAATTTTGTTAATAGAATATCCATAAAAAAATTTACATTATGGTAAAATTTTAATGATATAGAATTTGATGATTACCATGTTGCTTCGTCTAAGATATGTTTTTTAGAATTGTTTTCTGTAGAGGAAACAGGGCAGCAATGTTGGGATGGTATAAAGAGGAGAATAACCTTTCAAATCAGCATCCCAATATGGTTGGAATCTGATCTAAAAAGTTTTTTGTAGTAATGGCGCATTTGACTCAGGCTATAAATTGTGTTGAAACATGTATATAGTCAATCATTTCATGAGGCAACATCCACCATCATTTGGAGGATCATCTACCCCTGTTCAAGCTGAATGGTAGATCAAAAGACTAGAAAAGATTTTTGATGTTATGGGTTGTATAGACAATCAATAGGTTAGTCTTGTTGTTTATCATTTTGATGTAGAAGAAGATCAGTGGTGGTCGATGGTTAAAAATATCAGGGATAGTGAGGAGATTGATGCTCCTGGTTGAGACAAATTCAAAGGTATGTTTCTTGAGAAATATTTTCCTAATGCAGCTCGACTTAGGATGGAAATTTTTTTTGGGAATCGAGGTGGGAGGATGAAAAAGTGGCTAGTTATGAAGAAAAGTTAACTAGACTATCAAGGTATGCTCCAAATTTCATTTGAGATCTTGATAGTAAGAAAAATCAATTTTACTCAGGACTGATACCGTGATATAAAAGAGTATTAGCTTCTTGTGAATTCTAAATCTATGACAAAATTTTCATATGTGTAAAGAAGGTAGAAATGGAGTTTTATGATGATTTGGTGTTGTATGAGAGAAAGAAAAAGAAGAGGTCTAATTGGCAGGAAAAGGGAAAATATTCATCAATGCAGCCAAGAGGTAAGAAAGTTAAATTTCCATCTTGTGAGAAGTGTGGTAAAAAGCATCCTGGATAATGTCTCTTAAAATCTAGAAAGTGCTTTCGGTGTGGTAAGACTGGTCATATTTATCATAACTACAAGGAAGATAATAAAGTAGGTAATGAAAATCCAATGGTAAGATGTTTTAGTTGCAATGAGTTTGGTTATTATGAAAATGTGTGTCTAAAGTTGATTTCCCAAGGTGGAAACCAGATAGATTAAAATCAGAAGGGTGGGGAAAAATATTTTTATACAACTACGGTTAATGTGGGACCATCAAATAAAGTGGTATCAAGTACTTTATATATTTTTTCAGATTATGCAAATTTTTTTTTGACTCATGGTCAACATATCATTTCATTTCTGAGAAATTTTTGGTTTAACATTATGATTTTATAAGTTTAAGGATGATCATAAGGAATAGATACACCTTTAAGGTTTTATGTGGCTGTATTTTGAAGTGATTTGAATACTTTACTAGGTTTTAGGAAGAATTATATTTTGAGGTTTAAATAACCCTATGGATTAATATATGATTTTATTTTAAGTTAATTATGATCTATTAGATATTGTGATATAGATAATCCTAATGTTTGAAAAGTGATTCATTAAAAAGGTTATATTTTTAGAGATATATATGGTCAAGCTAAGAATTACAATTTAGGTTAGTACATAAATTTAATTAATTATATTTTTTTGAACTTCCCTACATTATAGAATTATATAATTATTTATTACAGTGATTAATGATATTTTGTGAGATTTTTATTTGGGCTGAAGTATATATTACCCATAGGTTTAAATTTTCAATAAACATGGAAGATTATTTTGGAAGAATACAATTATATTTTTTTATATGTATGATAAAAGGTATTAGAAAATATTTCAGGTTAAAAAATTCTATAAAATCAAAGTTATTAAGGTTAATTGGGATGTAGCATTGTTTATTTTTTGAATAGTCTACATTAAGCCATTGATGTTATTGTAGACATTTTGAAGTAAAATTTTTATACATTTTGTATATTTTCTTACATTGGGATAACAAATTTGATTTTATGTCTAAAATAAGAGGAATATATTGTTATCCTTTTTTCGATTATATGTTCTATTAGAATTTTATTTTAGAGTTTCAGTCATGAAATATACAACTTGAATACAGAACATTTGGAGAAAAATATTTGATTGTGGAGAAATTGATTAAAGGATGAAATTATACTTTCTAAGTATGTATATTATTTTATGCTCTTGGTCTAGATGGTAAAGTAATTTTTCCACTCCAGTAAAAGGATCTTGAAAAAAAAAATCTCTTATTACATTCATTTGTGATGAGTCGATGGTCTTTTTCAAACCTTATTGATTTATGATTTTGTGGACATTAACTTTCTCATGATTATTCAATTTAATTTGATCAATGTACTACGTCACTGTCTATAAGTATTTGAAAATTAATGTTTTCCACCATGTACATATTTTCACTTTTTAATGATGTTAACTTACTCAGAAACATAGTTATGTATTATTCCAAATGACCTTTTTATTTATATTTCCCTCTTTTTAGAGGACATTTTATTAACCCTTTTAACAACATGGTTTTCGAAAAAGGTATTTTAAAATTTAAAATCATTAATTAATGATAATAGGTTCAAATTAAATGGGAAAATTTTATTAATGTATGGTAGAATGTAACACCCTGTAATTTTAAAAGAACAATATGTTAGATAGCATGTACAACATGCAACACCTGGATTAACTGAACCACATAATATTATTATTTTTTAATAAATATAACAAAACCATTGAACTAGTGGGTATGGATATAATTAAATGAATTATTAAATATATATAATGTTCATTATCAGAAAAAAAATTATTATTTAATTCTTAATAAATCGTCACTCAATTTTTTGGTATAGTCATTTTATTCTTTAAAACTAATTTTCTTTAAAAATTAGGTATTATTATTTTTTGTGAGTAAAAATTATAATTAATTAAAATAAACTTAATAAAAATAATTTCATAAAATTAATTTCATTTTTCATATTATTATTTCTAATTTATCTTTGGGTGAACATTTGGGATTTTTCTGAAAAGATTAATTTTACATTGAATAATGAAAAATATTGATTTTTATTGAATTTTGTTTTTCAATAATTAATAATGTACATTTTTTAGGGTTTGAAGGTAAAATTAAAACTCTTATATTATTATTAATAATATAAATTATTATGAGATAATTTTTAAGTATAAATTTGGTATAAAAATAATTTTATACCTAAAATGTCATTTTTTTAAAATAAGATATTTTTCATTGAATTATTAATTTTTATCTAAAATTTATTTATACCACTGCTAGAATATGATTCATGAGAAATAGATTCCATTTTTTGAATCAGGAGGTTGAAATTTGATAAATATACCCCTTTTATTTTTAGGCACTATGAATAGTAACTGGGGTAAAAAATTTAACCTCAGTAAATGGTAAATCAAGTGATTAAGGATAATGATTTATGTGACACATCACTAAAAACTATATAACACTTTAATTTATTTAATTTTATGAGATTAATTTAAATATGTCAATAATAAATTCTATTATATGTCATTTCGCTTCCATTTTTCTTAGATAATGACCTTTTTATTATTTTAAATAAAGAAACTACAAAAATGTCACACTCTTTCTATCCTTATTTGTGGAAAGAATTAACCAGAAAACCTTTTTGTTTTGTCTCCAGTAGAGTTTGATGTTATTTTGGGAATAGATTGCCTTTTTGTTTACCATGCTAAGATTACTTGTAAAGCTGAAGATGGTTCTTTTCATAAATACTTTTAGTTTGTGTAGAAGATTGAACCCTTATATTTGATAACATATCAAGAAGCTGAGAAACTTGTGAAAGATGGAAATGAATGTTACCTTGAAAATATTTTTGAAAACAAAGGAACTATTCAGATTAATGATGTGGTAGTATTAAATGAGTGTCTTGATGTTTATCCTGATGAGTTTTCTGGTATTATACCTGACCGAGAAGTTGAATTTACTATTGGCTTAGTTCCCGATGCCAAGAAAATGTCAAAACCCCATAATTGAATGGCTCAAATTGAACTTTTAGAGTTAAATAAACAAATGCAGAAGTTGTTAGATAAAGGTTTCATTCGACCTAGCACATCACTGTGGGGTACTCCAGTCTTGTTTATTAGAAAGAAATATGGTTCAATGAGACTTTGTAATGATTATAGATCCTTGAATAATATCACTATTATAAAAAAGTATTATTTACCTCATATCTATGATTTGTTTTATTAGCTCTAGGGAGCTCAGTATTCTTGGAAGATTGACCTGAGATCGGGGTACCAACAGTTGAAAGTAAGGGCATCAGACATTCTGAATACCATGTTTTATAATAAATATGGCCATTATGAATTTGTAGTTATGCTTTTTGGGTTAACCAATACACCTGCTATATTCATGGATCTTATGAATAGAATTCTCCAGGATTTATTAGATTGGTTTGTGGTTTTTTTTATTTATGAAAGATTGGTATATTCCCAAAGTGAAGAGGAACATGAAAGTCATTTAAGGGTTTTCCTAAAAACATTACTTGAAAAATTGAATGGGAAATTCATTAAGTGTGGGTTTTGGTGATAATAAATTTTATTCCTTGGTCACATTGTTTATAAAAATGGTATAACTATTGATCCTATTAAAACAAAAGTTGTTGAAGAATGTCCAAGACCCCCAAATATAACAGAGCTTCATATTTTTCTTAGTTTATAACGATATTATAGAAGGTTTTATAAGAATTCTACATGGTTATCTATCCCACTGACTAAGTTAACTCAAAAAATAGTTAAGTTCATTTGGAAAAAATAATTTGATGATTGTTTTCATGAATTAAAAAGAATATTTTTGAATGCTCTAGTTTTGGTATTACCATCCTTAGATGGTGAAT